>OW443317.2:3762500-4387500 GCA_937001585.2 Brachylomia viminalis
CCAGCGGTACATGTCACTATACCTAACGATAATGATGATGAAACAGGGGCACATTTCAGTGGTGAAGTAAATAAAGCAGCTGCGTCTATATAAAGCGCCGTTATTGTTGGCTATCGCAGGAAACAGTTATCACAGGATGTCGCTATAATTAACTGAGTTCCATTTACAGTACAGCTTGTTCATTTTAATAATAAACTTAAAAATATGACTGTTAAGGAGTAATTTGACAATGACGAGGCAAGGTGGAATGATAAGATTTTGATTTTTTTGTGAATGGATGGAAGCCGACGGCCCATCAGATGGAAATAAGTCACCGTTGCTATGGATATCGGTAAAACCAGAGGTATCACAGATGAAGATGTTGTACCTACCTATACATAATTTATGAATGTAGATTTGAAATGTTTAATTTGGCACACAGTCTTATAAAACCAATGTTATAGAAGACTGGATTTAGATCATTTCTGTTGGGGAATCCAATCTATTAGGTACTATTTGCTCAAAGTGTGCGTGTTTAAAATATAATATGATACATACAAGAACTAGTTTTTTGCTAATTATTGCTAAAATGTATCAACTTCCTGTAGTTTTCCTGCTAGACTGTTTTTGGTAGACTAATAACGTAGCTAATTAGGTTACAAAAACCGTAACATTTTAGTAAATCAACATGTTTTATATGTTCGATTCGGTCAATGGTTAGGGTTTTCAGTAGGTACTGAAAACAACCCTACCTCTCTCCACATTTGTGAAAATGAATACAATCTAGAAAATGCTCAGAATCGCATCCGTTGTTTAACTTTAAATCAACCTAATCGTATTCAGTCTGAGTTTATCTGTAAACAATATCATATCTCAGTCTGTATCGAAAAATATTGACATACTTATATAATTAAGAACCAGCAAGTTTCATACCGTTTCCTTCTGGAATATCTGTCACGGTTGGCATAAAAACGAAATCACTAACAAAAACTAATAAAAATTCACAATGCAGGTCTATTAATATCGAAGACACACCAAAACTTGTTGACAGCGCGACGAATCGAAGGCGACTGGCAAAAATCTATAACAATATTTAAATTTCGAAATGGGGTTGCCAGGAAGTGCTGTGATTGGCTGATTGTGATGGCGAGATTGACCAATCAGTATTCTGGAAGGCGTGGCGAGGATTTTCTTTTGGCGTAAGCCGATATATTGCACGTATTTTAGAGTGCTTTAGTGTTATCTAAATTCATCCATCGCTCAGGCTTTCCCGGCAGTTACTAGAGCTTGAGGCATACCTACAGCTATTCACAACTGAAAGGCTTGAAGTAGAATGGGTGCTCAACCTAGATGGGTTATTATTATTTTCAAATCAAAAAATCTAATCTATCTAAAATTTATTTCATAAAAAAGAGGTACAATCTGTTACACAGTAGGGTGACAATTTAGGAATAGTTTACATCTGAGATGAGTAGGTAACAATACAATTTTACGATCTGATGCCCTAGCTAAGTTACTTAGTAGCCTGTATATAGGACAATCAGCCCTCATTTCCCGAAAAATAGGACACTGGGATACTGGGAGGATATTGGTGTCCTATTTTTTTCTTTCTTTTATTAATTTGTTCCAAATTTTGACAAGGTACAATTATAATCAAAATTTAGAACAAAAATAATAAAAGTAATACAAGAACTGTGTAGGTGTGCGCGTTTGTGTGTATGCACGTGCGCGGGTGTGTGTGAGAGAATGAGAACGTGAGTGTGTGTGAGAATGAGAGTGTGAGTGTGTGTATTTTGAATTGCCAAATACTGATTCAACTAATAAAGTTTTCCGAAACCGACGTAGTCTCAGGCGTTTTAAAAGTTGAACTTAAGAACCGCCACCTCCACCCCTACCCCCTCCTATTTAACTCCTTGTCCTCTTCTGCAATCAACTACCTTCTAGTTATACCATATTAGGTACATTGCAACAGAACTGTGAACATTATCAAATAAATTACTGGCTGTATCAAAATGATAGTGAGATAAAATTAAATAGGTAGATAATGATTGTATGAATGGGTTGCTGTTGCTAAGCAGCATATTATGACCATCATATCATATATCATCATATCACCACTGACCTAGACTATAGTCAAGAGCAAACCCATCTTAAATAAAAAATATTATATCAAACAACTAGCTTTTGCACGCGGTGTCGCTCGTTGGGTATCGGATAATATCCTAAGGGAACCTACTACTGGAATTAAAATTATGTGTTAATCCAGGCTATAACTGTGTGCAATAAAAAAACGGCTGAATGGATGTGGATGACATTTGTGTCATCCACATCCATTCAGCCGTTTTTGCACTAATCTGGAACATACATCCAGACAAACAAACGGACAAAAATTCTTCGTAATTATTTACGTAGTTTATTATATACAGTATAGATTTAATATAAATTTAAATATTTTATTTATAAGTATATATAGTACCTACATTGAGATCTTTAATTAAACATTGATTCACATATTCACACACAAACATAAACTTGCTGGTATAGAAAAATTCAATAAGCTAACTGCATGCAAATCGTAGACATTACAATAAAAGTTATATTAAATTAATAAAAATGTATTGAATTTAAATTTTTAATCTGATACAATAATATTGATTAAGATTAATTGAATAGGATTATTTGTAATGTCAAAATATTAATTATTATGTCAAAAATTAAATACAATAAACATGTAAGTAAAAAAAATTCTCATGTCAAAAATATAAATTCTAGTGTCAAAATATTAATTATAATGTCAAAATACTAATAGCATAGAATATTAATTACAATGTCAAAAATAAATTCATTATAGAGTATAAAAACATAAGTTATTTATGTTAACAATATTTTATTCGTGAAAACTTAACATCTTTTGAATGTCATAAAATGCTTAATTTTATATACTCGCACGAGGCTTAAAAAACATCATATTTTAGAACTAAGCTTCTGACGATAATTCTACAGACATAGAATGGTTATATTACTATTAAATTAGCTAGTTATCTATATATATTTATAATCATCGTCTGCCTGTAGCCTTTTCCCAACTATATTGGGGTCGGCTTCCAGTCTAACCGGATGCAGCTGAATACTAGTATTTTACATGGAGCGACTATCTGACTTCCACAACCCAGATACTGGGTAATACGATACCCTTTGGTAAGACTGACTTTTCGGGCTTCTGACGACCCGTAATGAATGTCAAAGATCCACAAATGACAGCCGGGACCAACGGACCCTCTTCACTTCTTAGAGCGAATTCGGCCAAACTTTTAAATCAAACTTTTATAATTAGTCAATAAAATTTTGGTCGGATTCGGCCTTAAAATCTTGTTATAGATAATATTAAACCAGCGTAAAACGCTTTAAGATTTTCCGGAATTAAAAGTTTTTTTTTTTATCTTTCTTCTGTTTTAATTAGCTTCCCGTAAAAAGAATAAAAAAATCCTCGTCAGATTATCAAATTATCGCCGAACTGACCTTTAACTTGTCGGTTGAAAGAATCGCTGGAATAAATACCAAGTTTGTTATCTCTGTTGGGAATGAAAAATCATAAAATGTTGGTACCTATTGCAATTTATTTTGGTTTTAATTAATGCTATACACTCATACCCTCTTACGCATTTATAACAGACTTCAAAAAAGGAGGAGGTACCTACTCGGTTCGTTGAAATCTTTTATTCAATTTTTATTATCGAAAGGTTTTCTTGTTCCCTCTTATGCGTATTTGTACCTACTTGTCTGCTTCCTCGTAGCCTATTGTTGCTCAGCCATTGAAAGTGTATCAGCTACTTGAGTTTTTGCCAACAATTTCATTTTTAGTTTAAGTAAGTACTTTAGAAAAAATTTACTGAAAGACTTAAGTACAGAAACTTTTGAGTAATCATTTTTGCATATTTTAAATGGGATTTCTCATTTTGATTATATTGTCACAGAAATCCCAACTAAATGTAGGTAACTAGCAATATAAATATTCTATGCTTGCTGTGCAGTCAATCCACTATCGACTAATGCAAACGACCCAAATGATAGTCGTATTAACTACTTATTTAAACTAGATATCAATTCAATGAATATCAACATACTAATATGTATTTTGTAATCTACAGAAACGGAGCGAAGACCAAAGACTAGATATACGTTCAAAATAGTTTAGGTATTTAAAGTTTTTATTTAATAAAAATAATAATATGAGACAACATCCACACAAGGTCTTCAGGTCCCGAACTAGATAGATCCTGTACTACGGTAACCTGATGACTGATATACATACATATATAGATACATATACACACCAAGACACAGGTCAAACAGACAATGTTCATACACACAAATTTAATGTTTTACTTGTCCGGAGATCGACCAGCGGCTCAGAAGGAAATTTTGTTAATTATTTCCTTTAATTAAATTAAAGGAAATTAAAAATCATATCCAATCTATGTTCTATGTTAGGGGGTTTTGGTTTCCACACTTAGTCCTTCAGGTGTACCATTGTGCGTGGGCCATGGCCACAGATTACTAAATAGTTACTTCGTCATGGCGGCCGTCTGTGGTTATTCCAACCAGCCCACCTCCCTCCAGAAGTTGATTAAATCTCCTAGTCTGTTGAGGACATCTGTGTAAGATCTGGGTGCCCCGAGGATTTCTGTCCTAATCATGACCAATTAAGAACATTCTCCGCACATAATATAAGACAACCTCGGTACGTATGTATCTAATATTTTAGAAATTATAATCCTCTTAATTAAATAGATTAGATTTGCTTAAAATTGTTCCTTTGATTTTAGATCACCCTAGCTCATCACTATATCCAGCCTACGTTTGAATAAATTTCGCAGATAATTATGTGCTCTAAAGTAGAACAATCTTGTACGAATTTCAAATAATACCCATTTTTCTTTCCTAAAAATATTATTGAACACTCTAAAATAAGTAAGTAAATGAAGTACTTACCTACCTACTTCAAAAAAGGAGGAGGTTCTCAATTCGGTTGTATTTTGGATTCTAATGAGTGGTTTTTGAGACAGTTTCAATAATACGTATTTTTTTCCACTTAGTGTATGTTGATGATGTTGTAATAACTTCCTGTACCTTTTTTTTTTGTTTCCGGGGTGGAAAATCCTCATGGATGTCCGCCGCCCTAGGGTGGGCGGCGGGTCTGTCAGACTCTTACTGACTAAAAACCACCCCGGTGTTCCATCTCACACCTACGCCGGGGGTCGCGGGAACATACGATCCTTCCACAACCCCCGACTGGTGCCGACCCGCCACTGCGGGCCTCTTCGGGTCTGGGGGGGGAGTGAGGTGTTTGACTCCCCCCGCGACGTCTGACAGGGGCGCGCGTGGAACACTACGCGCCGCCACCTCGGGTCCTGGTGTGTGGGGGGCGACGGACGTCCCCGAGTCCGTCGCCCCTGGACCCATTTAGGGGGGCTGGAAGAGGGCGTTGTCCGCCCTCCGCCGACGCCCGGTGCGCCTTCTGCGGGCCAGGTGAGAGGACGAGATCTCCCTCTCCCTTTCCGCAGCCTCCTTCTGCGAGACGACTGTCTCACAGAAGGAAACCACCGCGTCCCAGGACTCGTCGCTGCCGACCATCGACTCGACTACGGCCGGCAGCGACAAGTCACTGCCTACTTCTGAGATGAGGGCACGGCGCGGCTCCTCCCAAGCGGCACACTCTGCCAGCGTATGCCGCGCCGTGTCCTCCCGGCAGTCGACGCAGTGGTGACACCGGGCGTCCGGCTCCCTGTTTATGCGACACAGGTACTTCCCGAAGCAACCATGCCCCGAGAGCACCTGCGTCACCCGAAACGACAGGGAGCCGTGCCTCCTCCCGAGCCAGCGCTCGAGCACCGGCCGGACTGCCTCGATGGTGACGAGGCCGGCGGTAGGGCGTGAAAGCCTGTCCCGCCATTCCGCCACCAGGACCTCGCGAAGCTGAGACCGACGCAGCTCTATGTGTCGGTGCATCGGTCCCTCGCCCCGCGCCCTCGCTTCCTCGCGCCACCGATACAATGACGCGAGTACTTTCGCCTCGAGGTCCCAGGGCGGGGATCCGGCCAGTACGCAAGCCGCCTCGTAGGAGATCGTGCGATACCCCCTGATGACTCTGACGGCCATCGCCCTCTGCGGCTTTCGCAAAACAGCGATGCTGCCGGCCGTCTCGGGTACCTGCCACAACTAAAAAGTGAAAAATAAAAACATTTACACAAAAAACAAACCATCGACTTCTTACTTGTTTGAATTGTTGTTCTAACTTGGACCCTGCTCCCGATACCGGGCTGCGGACCACTATTTTTATATTGTTTTTTATAAAAATATTTAAAAATTAAAAATGTATTTAATATGTATGAAAATGAATAAACGAAATAATAATAATTTGCGAGAACTAATGCATGGGATTCTGTATTAGTTCTATATTAGTGATCGATGGTAATATTCGATCATTTGAATGCGCGCTCGCGATAAGCACATTAGTAGTCTTTGATTAGTAGTTACTTAGTAGCATATCAGTCGTCGAAGCGAAACGACGCGCGATCGACATTTTTTTATTAATCTTTACGAAAGCGATATTACGAGAAAAGTTTTAACAGAAATCGTTGTTCATAATGTGAAAAAAGTTTAATATTCGCGAATTTTTTTAATATTTTTGTAAGTTTTGTTACAGAAATACTGTTGTGACTGTTTTGTTGTTAATTAAAGTGTTAATAATTAATGGCGTGTGTGCTTAGTGAATTGTGGACGATTTTGCTTTGAGGAAAAAAAGTGAGTTAGTTTTATTTGGTTATAACGGGTGTTGTTTCAGCTATTCTTGATATAAAAATATTTTTCTTTTGTTACACGCTAATCTAATAATTTCCTCCTCCACTGTTGATTTTAGTTTTCCCGGCTATATTAAGTACTTACTTAGAACGGGTTTCTAGACATATTCGGTTTACTTATTAATTTAATTTATTTAACCACAGTACACAGCATACCTATAAACAGACAAGAATAAAGGAACGGAAAAATACGTACAAAAGTGATGCTTATTTCTAAAGAAATATGTTGCAACAAACCTTTTTTTTTTAGTTTGGGAATGCATCAAATAACTTCTCCCGCTCTGGGCCGAGTGACCCACCCGTGTTCCTTCAGTTGCCTGTAAAAAAAAAGAAAAAAATAATCCTTTTGCAGCAAACCAACCTGCCTGTTTAGTCGTAGGTCTAGTGGTCTAAGCGCTACTACTGAAGATAGGGTCCTGGGTTTGACTCCCAGTTCGGGCAAAGGGTTATTCGGTTTCTCTATCTGAATGGTGCTGATCCCTTCGTCATGTTCGTGAACGGGCGCTGTCAGTTGGGACTGGTCATCTCTTAGCCGCCACGGCTTATTTTAATTATGGATGGTTTTGTTTAAATTTATATTTGCTGTACTCTGGACACATAACGTGTACGTCTTATTTACATAGTTCTCACATATAATTATACCTATATTCAACATTAATGATGTAACTAATATGTAATATAACAATATGATTTAAAAGAATGTCCATGGAGTTTCTTCCCCGTTCTTCTCCATAGGTACCTACTACGCTTTGGAATGGGCAACTAGCTTCATCTTTCTGACTGACCGACCACTTGACAATTCAAAAGTGCCTGTAAATGGTTTAATTGAAATAAATACTTTGAGTTTAAGTTTGGAATCTATTAGTAGGTACCTAGCAGCCTTTTTTTTTTTTTGTGGTTGGGAAATCATCAAATAACTTCTCCCGCTCTGGGCAGAGCAGGAGAGCGTGTCAGACTCTTACTGACTAAAACCCACCCGTGTTCCTTCAGTTACCTGTGCCAGGGGCCACGGTATCCGCAACAGTACCTAGCTAGCAGCCTGGAGTCTGCATTTGTGGCTGGTTGATGGCAATAAAAAATTGACACACATCGTAGGCCCATGGCGTGAATGATGCGTGTATTAAAAGTAACTTAAAAACTATTAGTAGTAACAAATTAGGCTCAGAAATACAATAATAAAACATTATAAAAACAATAAAACAGAGCATCAGCAGGCTCGCCTTCTATTACATGGTACTTACAAATCTTAACATGCGAAATGTTGGTGTACTGAAGGTACACCTCTGCCCAGCCCTTCGAAGTACACAGGCGTGATGTTGTATATGTATACTAAGAACGGTTTTATTGATACATTTCTAGACGTTACAACGTAAATATATAATAATAATATAATATGAGACAACATCCACACAAGGTCAACAGGTTCCGAACTAGGCAGAGCCTGTACAACGGTAACCTGATGACTGATATACATATACACACCCAGACACAGGTCAAACAGACATGTTCATGCATACAAATGTTTGACTTGTCCGGGGATCGAACCCGGGACCAGCGGCTCAGAAGGCAGGGTCGCTACCAACTGCGGTCAGTCAAATAAGTAACTTCAGTACCTAAGCTATCTTAAAGTACCTATTTGCTTTCTCATACACTAGTCAAAACGTGATAGGACCATGAGCTAACACTTCCAAGAAATAAACATTACAAATCCTTTCTTCCGTTTTAAAAAATATACTGATATATACTTATACATTTTCAAATATTAAGCAAAACATTTCATAACTTCGAATTGCCAGGCGAAAATTTAGCGAAAGATTTTTGACGAACAGAACGCATAGCAAAAATTTTCATTATTGCGAAAGTATTGCGACTGCGCTCCATTACAACCATATGTTTTGAGAAAACCGATATGAGGCAAGAAATCACCAATCCTACATCAAGGACTCGATTTATCACTTTCATGATGGTTTACTTCACCGAAAGTTAGTGATGTCCAAGATTCCTTTTCAAATGTAGTTCCAACCAGCCAAGTTCGAACCTAGAACCTCCTTTTCAGGAATGACGGGCGATGTCCCAGAAGATAAATAAATAAAAAAAAACAAAAAAAGGTTTATTGGAATCAACAAGTTTTCATTTTCAAAGGATCCACTCCTTTAACTTCTAGACCATCGCCACTCATTTGTTAATCTTACCTCAACGAAATTGGTTAAAATATTTGAGTCGAATTAGCAACTGGAGGATTGCTTGGTTCAAATTACCAATATGAATTGCTTTCTTTTGCCTCGAAGTTAAAACAATGGACATTTTAAAACGTATTACTTTAGCTTTGTTAAGACTATTAGTAATTTGTTGGCGCAGTGTTTAAGCGATTGACTTCTGCGCTGCGTGTCGCGGGTTCACTTCCCACATGGAAAAAAATATTTGTTTGACCTACAAGTAGTTGTTCCGGGTCTGGCTGTTTGTGTATGTGACTTTAAATGTTTGTAAACGCACCCACAATACAGGAGAAATTCCTAGTGTGGGGAAACGTTTTAAAAAAAATAAAAAATAATAGTCATTACAGTAATTGGTCGTAACTAATTAACGAACAATAACAATGTAATTTATGAACATGTTTTAAAAATAAACAAAACTTTGGGTAGCAAGAACACTGATTATTTTGCCCCATTGAGATAAACGGGCAGTTTAAAATCAAAATATTGTAAAAACATCTCGATGATATACTTTGAGTGTTCAGCACCATTTTATTATCTGTCTTAATTCTATCAATTATTTATTACCAGAAAATGATTAGTCACAAAAAAAAAACACGAGCATTGATCACCACACTGGATCATTATGTATTGGCGTCGTATAGGAATACTTATATTATGTTTATACCTTAGCATAATCAGCCTATAATGTTCCCACTGCTGAGACACAGGCCTCCTCTCTGTATTATGGAGCGGGCCGTAATCCACCATGCGGGCCCAGTGCGGGTTGGTAGATGTCACATATCTTCGAATATACAACGTGTTGTTTTGCATCCTCGTCAAATTTCAGGAGGCTGTTACGAAATACATAAATAATCAAATACAATTACGATCCTGCTCAATAATTAATACATACTTGTTTTTTTAGGTATTTAAGTTTGACAGTATTTCAGAATAATCCACTTTCAAAGAACAAAATCGCCCCGTTGCGTAGGTATGCGGTAGGCAGTGTCGTACGACTATGTCGCTGTGTGTATGCGTTACAGTTACAACGCAGTTACAGGGCGGTATCACACGGGCCCTACACATGCCGATTTCCGAAAAATACAAAAAATAAAAATAAATGCCTACTTGTTTCATTATTGATTCGTGTCGAGAATCATTAGCATAGTTACCTCCTCGAATTTGACGAGGATGCAAAACAACACCTTGTATACCTTACCTACATAAAATCATAAATCAAAGTCGCTTATCCCTTCTGTCTGTGTGACCGCTTAGATCTTCTAAACTGCACACTGGATTTTGATGCGGTTTTCACTGTCTTTTAGGGCATTTATTCCGAAAGGTATGAAGGAATGTTTATACAACGTTAATATTTATCTTAGATACAGAAATGTCGACGACGAATGACACATGCGAAGCAGGGGCGGGTCGTTAGTCTACGCGTATCACCATCTGTCTAGCTTTTTCCCAACTAAGTTGTAGTCAACTTCTAGTCTAAACGGACGCAGCTGAGTGCCAGCATTTTTCATGGAGTGACTGCCTATCCCAACCCTTTTTATTTTATTTCATAAAGGTAAATAAACATTAGTATATTAAAAATAAACGGTAATAACCTAATTAACTACCCATAACATTTTCCACTGATTACAACATACATATTTCCAAATTGATGGCAAATTTAACTGTAGTCAGGGCAAAATCAATAGCCATGCACAAAAGAAACAACACAATAAAACTCTTGTTTGTTTATTGCATTCTATAGGTCCTATAATAGTATAATAATAATTTGCTCCAGCTTACGGAATCTACTGCTGATCACACAGAATTTTATATATACAGGGTGTCCCGTAAATAATGGATCAAACGTAACGGGTAGGTAGCTTACCTCATTTCCAACAACTAATTTTGAAAAAAAAAAATTGAAAAAAAAAATCAATTGTACATTTTTTTTCTAAGGCAAATAAAATTATATTTGAAAAAGAAAATATTAACAATAAGCTATTCAGAAGTTTTTGACAAAAATCATACCTAAAAATGTTATTAGTTGCAGCGACAGCATTAAAAACACTGAATGCTATTAGAGAAAATGGTAAAATTCGAAAAAAAAAATATCTTGGTTACCTTACCGATTTTTTTTAACTGTTCAAATTAGTTGTTTGAAATGAGGTAAGCTACCTACCCATTACGTTTGATCCATTATTTACGGGACACCCTGTATAATCTTAAATCTCTATAATCTATAATAAAAAAAAATTATTACGGTTAAGGAATAGTACCTATGTCGATATCACTAAATCGCTCATTATACATTTAGTGTCGACTAAGCGATGTAACGGTGAGCGCACGCCAGCATCGGAGTTACAGAAACTGGTATCGAACAGTCTCCTGGTGTGCACCTTCCGCCCATGCACAGTTCGAGGAACCAGGTAACATTATTAACATTAAAATGTACTAAGTAAAAGGAAATACCTTGGTAAGACTGGTTGCCAGACCCATAACGACTGTCAAAGATCCTCGAATGACAGCCGGGACCAAGGGCTTAACGTGCTTCCCAAGGCACGGAGGGGTCTTGGTATGTAAAGATGGTCACCCATCCATGGACTAACCGCGGCAAACATATCGACCCATGCGGATGTTATTAATCAGCCGCAAGACCCTCCTAGTCTAAAACTACACTACTGCCGAATGTCATACGGTATGCTTTATAGTATACTTGACGGAAACGCGGGTGAAGTCGCGGGCACAAACTAGTCTTTAGATGCCCCTGGGCCATCACCATCCCGTTAAGACATAAATATTGATTCCGCAAAAACATTATTGAAATAGGCTCTGTATACACTTGAAGAAACTTCTTGATTGATCCTTGGAATTATCACTGTCTGATAAGGTATCTGATCTCTCTTTCGATACGATTTTGTAACGAGTTAAGGCCCGCAAATGCGTTTCAGATGCAAACGTGTATTGACTCATCGTAGTGTGTTATCAATTCAGACTAATAACTTACACAGAGAATGTGAACGCTTATGTCAGTCGTAGCTACATTAGTCACCAGCTTGAGGTACAGAGGATATTATATTTTATTTTTTTGATGGGTTAGGTCAGTGGTGACAGAGACAGAGTCGACGATGGAGTGAGCTTACCCAGAAGAAGCCTGTTCACTCTCACTTTGAAGAGATTAGGGTTGTATGCGTTCGGAAACACAGACGCAGGTAGAGAGTTCCATTCTTTTGCTGTGCGCATAACAAAAGATATTTGGAAACGTTTAGTGCTAATTGGTGGAATAGCAACAAGGTAAGGATGGTAACTTGTAACTTGCAGTGCGTCTAGATGACCGATGGAAGAAGGGGACCGGTGGAATAAGGTCGTGGAGATCTTGGGCACACTCACCGAAGTATAATCTGAAGGTGAAGTGAGGTTGAAGTGAGTTATCGATAGTGTCAATCCCTAGCATCAGGTGGAATGATAGCTCACTTCAACTATGTTATCACGGAGAGATTGTTACAGAATCGACCGGCATGCGGCAGCCCGTGGATTACTTCAGATTTCATGCCTAGTATTTATTTTGTTTCCTGTTGGTATATTTTAAGGCCCAGACTGTTACAAATTCGTTGAACCTCGTATTTGATATCGTTATCGTGACGAGTAGGTCGCGTTTCGTTAAGATACATATTAACCTACTTTAAATATAAATGATCATCATTTTCCTCAAATTATGCTAATGATAGCCTTAACAATTACCGACATAGTTTTACACAGAGCACGGAGACGCCTCGGCGGACACTGCTAGCGGCGGGACTGTAAATTTTTCTTTAATTTCTAAAGAGTCACAGTGAGTTGCAGTCAAATGACTGTACATGTGAGTATCATGCAGGCTAGATAGAATACATGACTTTATAGCTGTCTGGCGGTTTTGAGTATTTTATATACGGCCTACGCAATTGTCCTGCAGATCTGGTAGCGTCGTGTGACGAGTCGTTGAGCTCCCTAAAATAGGGTTGAGCTACAATATGACTGATGCATGCATGCCGTCTGTTAGGACAGGTCAACTCAAAGCTGCAATGGCTCTTTCTTCAAAAGGCCCTTCCAGACATGGCCCTGCATTGTTAGACTCACATAAAATCCTAATAATATAATGTTTGGACTTTAAAAGAGACCGTGACCTCTGAATTTCTTCTCAGGTATCAGTCAGCTAGGAAATGTTTTAAAATATTGACGTGTAAATGAAAAAGCTTAGTTACTGGGATGTTAAAAATTAATTGTTGAGCACACGCGCTTTACGACACTAATGACGTATAGAAACTGACAACGGTTTTGAGGGCAGTCCGTGTCAAGGGCCTACTCTCAAAGTCCGTCAACAAGGATACGGGCCCGTCCGAAAGTAGTTCGATAGTTAAAAGTGAACCCTACTCCGGATTAATTAACTTTTCCGAACGGACAAAAACACATCGGGAGTAAGGATAACTGTCTAAACGTTTTGTCAATAATTTTTATTTCGGGCCTCGGACTAATCTTATGTCCGTAAGTGACACCGACGACGTCCGAGTGACGTGTCCGGAATAGGAAACGTCCTTAACTTCGGCCGAAATGACGGACTTCGTGCTTTGGGAGTAGGCCTCCAGAAGTGTGGTTCGTACTGCCGTCTCTAGGCTCTGCCGGCGCGCGGTATTTCCGTGTTCTGTGTCTATACAGTATGACAGTCTGAGTTTTACAATTTACATTACATACTTACTATCATGCCTTTATTTACTGATTTTTTATGTCAAACATCTATAGCGGCACGTAAAACCGATTGTCGGCGTAGTGACATGTCGTGGCGATGCGTCGCCACGCTGTATGTTGGTATATATACAGTCTATATGTAGATAGTAGTTATAGGTTATCTCAAAAATAACCACCATTAACTTTTAAACTTAGTTTTATCAAAACTTATTTCTTAAAACCAATAACCACGGTACGGCAATACCACGACCGCTCGCTGAAAGTGCCGTCTGGAATCCGTGCCCAGGCCAAGGAACATATTTACTCTGCCACTGTCGCCACCAGTGTGGCCAGTGCCATCAATTAAACCTCCTGATTTTATTTCAATACACATTTCCGTATGGCCAAACAATAATTATAAACCATAGATCGATTTGATTAGTCGATTTTAAACAGTGTAGTTTATAAAACCTTACAGTAGTGTGTATTTTAAATAAAGAACAAGTAGTTGTTCCGGGTCTGGCTGTTTGTGTGTGTGAGTTTGTAAACGCACCCACAATACAGGAGAGATTCTTAGTGAGGGGCACATTTAAAAGAAAAACTTTTTTTTAAAATACTGAATATTTGGTTTTTGATTATGCCACATTTATTTTCTTTTAATTAAACCATTCTTTCATATTACTGCACAAAATATTTTCGATGTTTCACATCTGCCATTCGTCCCGCAACGGCTCAATTTTCTTCATCTGATTTTCTTGCCATTACTTTACTACCGAACCGTTGACCGATTACATTATTGATTGATACTAAGTACAGTCAGTAAAAGATAGTAGGTAATCACAGTAGTTCGTCAGTCGGTACCTACATGATGGTTTTATCAGCTTCGGTAGACACACAGGCCACGCATGCGCCATAGTAAATAGTCGTGACTTAAGCCTGTAGTGTACGATATTAATAACCATTAATTTTACCGATACGGGTACCCCCTATTGGCTGGTATCCTAAAAGATGAATAAGGGAGTGCAGCAAGATAATAAAAGAACTATAGACGTACGAGGAACATTGTGAATAGTTCGCTCATACCTCCATAGAAAAGGGTGGTTCTCCCGACCAGACGCGTGTTCTGTCTGGTGGGCAACTGCCCGATGACTGATGTCGGGAAGTTGTATATATGATAGTCGCGCGGTAAACTCTGCTTGCGCGATGCAGGATTTGCGTGACGTCAGTATGACGCGCAGCTCGCATGTAGCGATGTAGATACCGCTACAGAACTATCACGTGGGCCATGTGGTGCAACTCATCAGGGAAATTAATCGAAGCAAATTAACTGCCAACTTAGATTGTCCTTAAATTCAAATCACAGGCCTTGGCAGAACTTGGCGTAGTGAGTCAATTTGCTTTACAATTCCCTGACTTTCATTTGATTTACTTTTAAATATCACGCCAGTATCCCATAAGTATCCTCAAAGAGAGAGGCCCAAAGTGAATCCGTTTCCGCCTATCTCTCTCTTATTATCCCTGGGGCGAACCTATTGCTATTAACTGGCCATAAATCAATCCTGCCTTCCAATGAGAAAATCCTGATGCAAAAATACAATAAAACTTTCCCGGTCGGGAAATCAACTTTAACCTGAACTTTATTTTATTTCACACTAGCTTCTGCCTCCGACTTCGTCCGTGTGAAATTTCTTTTGCCCCCGACCCACCCCGTGGCATCGCATCACCTGCCCGCGCTACACTTCGTTTTCGCTTAGCGTTCTTTCTGACGATTTCTTTTTTGCACGGCTCCTACGGGTCATAGCGTGATGTTAAATAGCCTACAGCCTTCCTCAAAAATTTGGCTATCAAATGCAAAAATAATTTTTAAATTCTGATCAGTAGTTTCAGAGATTGCCCCTTACAACCTCCTAGAACGTAAACGTAACGGTAACTTATTATATTCCTGTTTAATATATTCTATCACATTTAAATTAAAATATATTATTTTTATTTAAATGCGACGTTCGTAAGTACGCTGTATTGGTACAGCGTCCTAACAATTGTTTGCTTCACCGGACGACGTCATTACGTCAGCGCCGGCTGTCGCTGAAAACCAGCGCTGGGGCTCTGTCCTGCATAGGGTCGCAGCATAATGCTGAGCGATAGCCGTTTTGCGTGGATGTGATGCATGTTTCCCCCAACCTTTTCTTATTTTTTGTGTTTATGATAATCTTTGCGTCATGTTTACCGCAAATAAACGCATTTTCTTTCTTTCTTATTGGGTTATTTCATTAGGATTTTTTAGTAGCAGCCCGAGTTTGGAAGTTAGTGGTGTGATACCCGCGTGCCTCACAAAACACCATTAACAAAACCGTTATAAACCATTGCTCCTGCGCCTGATCTCTCCTCGGTCGTATCAGAGCCTCTGATACGACCGAGGAGAGATCAGGCGCAGGAACAATGGTGAATTAGGCCCCCTGATTCAGGGGGCCTACTTCACAAGCTTGAAGTCCGTCGTTTCGGCCGAAGTTACGGACGTTTCCTACTCCGTAACACTTAAGGACATAAGATTAGTCCGGGGCCCGAACTAAAAATGACTGACAAAACGTTTTGACAGTGGTTGTCCTTACTCCCAATGTGTTTTTGCCCGTCCGGAAAACTTAATTAATCGGGAGTAGGGTTCACTTCTAAGTATCGAACTACTTTCAGACGGGCCCGTATCCTCATAGAGTAGGCCCCCAGATTGCCGTCCCATCGGACTATGAGAGCAAAGAAACAGAGAGCGCATCTGTGTGCAGAGGGCGCGTACACTTGTGCACTATAATTTTCGTGCGGATCTGGCTAGTCTCCGTTGAGATGGGCCACCGTGACCGAAATTGGTCGGGTGGATTATACCTATGCCAAATAATACTCGAAATTTTCGACAGTCAACAAATTAGTCTTGTTTTCGTAATTGTAATTATCTATAGTCTTCATTTATTTTCGTTGCTTATAAATTTAGTCCTATCTACGTATGTATATGTATCTATTATTTAGGATATGTATATATGTGTATCTATTTTAGTATATTGTATAGATACTTATTATTTGCGCCAACAACAGCTCCATTTTATGTCCAGGAAAATCTCTGTCCATTCCAAACTTGCCTGGAAGAGATCGCAGAAAGCGATAAGGCCGCCCATTGTATAATAAGTAGTGTTCAATATGTTTTTTTAGTTGTTATGTTTTTTGTGGTGTACATTAAAGAATATACAATGTGTAACATAATGAACGCAAGACCTGATACACCCCAATTAGAGTATTGAGTTAAAAGCATAATACAATAACCAAAACAATTTTTTTAAAGCCAACTATTATTATTAAGAAAATTGTGTTGACCCTAGCATTACTTTATGCATTTAAAATTGAGTCTCATTGCCTTGAAATAAGATTTAATTTTCTTTGGCTCAATCGGCGGTCAGTATTGCAAACCACATAATTTTTGAAAAAAATACGTATTGTAATAGTTACTGAAACCGATTCAGTAGTCAATTATGAGCAAACTACTTTTAGGACTTGCGTTTATTCTGTTACACCTTGTATAGATAAATAAGTAATAACAAAGTGTATGTTTATTACCCGTGGTTAATACCAACTGATTATAATAATAAAAGGTCTGTTGTGTTAATCGCCTTAATGTCAAAGGTCAGACCCCACTATCAGACAGATACTGGTCTGATAACGAACTAATAGACAGATATCGTTATTGTTTTATCAGAATAATAAAAACTACTTATTACACTGCGTTAATTGTCTGCAACCCTCTTTCTTTCTGTAAGTATTATAGTATATGAAAAGTAACCCCTGCCCGCGTGAGATATCTGAGGGGTAATTCTCGTAATTTTAAGAACATTCACAGTCTGATCTCAGTCTCTATCTGTCAAAAATACAATCAATTTACATTTTTGACAAGTTTTTGACATTCATTGTCGCTGAGATGAGATTGCGTCTTGAATTTGAACGTTTTTTTAAGGACGAGAATTGCCCCTCTGTTCTCTCGACTCACGACCGCGTCGCTTCGCATCGCCCACCCGCGCTTTTACACGTTTTCGCTTACCATTATTTATGACTTTTTTTTAGCTCGGCTCCCAATAGTTGTAGCGTAATATTAAATAACCGATAACCGTTCTCAAAAACTGGCCTATCAAATACAATAAGATTTTTTCAAATCCTACTGGTACTTCCAGAGATTAGCGCGTTCAAACAAACAAACTATTCAGCTTTATTACTCGTATATTATATAATCACAGCGTTGAAGAATTAAAAGAAACTGTGTACCTGATACGAGAGAAGGCGAGATAAAATAGGAAACCATTTGAGATATATGGTTTTATTCAAAGACATTAAATTATTGCTATCAATTTAATCTCTTTGGTTTTATTGCATAAAAAATACAGATGGTATGACAACTGTGACAGAAAGTAATTGTCTACTTTCTTTTAATAAACTATAAGGTAAACATAAACAATAGCAAATAGTATTTTCATCCCACCATCTCGGAAAGAGTATTTTTAATCTTCAATATCTGAGTGGAAAAGCCGTTTTTATTCTCTAGAGGATAAAGTAAATTGAATTTAGAACATCGTGTGCACTAAGTTTGTGAATTTACATATTACATTAGTTATACATATTACATAGGTTTAATATTACATACATAGTAACATTAAACCTATTTACTGCTACCTCTATGGTGCCGAATATATCATACAACTTTTTTTTAATTTGTTAAAACCTCAGACTCGGAACCTTCTTGGTGTTCTTTTTTCAATTTGCTTTGTACGCGGTTCTTTACGAGGCATTTTTTCACGTCATTGTTAAACCTTATATTAAAAACAAGAAACTTGAAAACAAGTGAAAAAACTAAAATGAGTGATTCTAGCGACGAGGAAGTTTGCTTGACGCCAACAGAATTGACTGAAACTGTTAATAATGCGCAAATGAGCTTTCTCCCTCAACAATCACGCGAGAAGTATTTAAAACAGTACGATATGTTCAACACGTGGCGACTAGCAAAAGGAGCCAAAACTTTCTCAGAAAACGTTTTGCTGGCATATTTTATAGAATTATCCGAGAACAAGAAAGCAAGCACTCTATGGAGTACGTATTCGATGCTAAAAGCAACAATAAAGATGAAAAAGACAAACATATCGATACCTATCCTAAATTAGTGGCATTTTTAAAAAGAGCCTCATCTGGTCATCAACCAAAAAAATCGAAGGTTTTCACAGTATCTGATATTGAAAAGTTTCTTAACGAAGCACCCGATTCCGTATATTTGGCGGCAAAAGTAAGTCAGTTGCACATTCAGTATCTACTTAAGTATATTAATCTCAATTAAATAGTATACTTAGTAGATGTTGATAGGCATAATTATGCGTTCATATCAATTTTATTCATTTATCTACTACAATACTCTTTACGTTACAGGTTGTTCTTATTATTGGAATAAACGGAGCATGTCGAACTAATGAACTAACACAACTTAATGTCAAAAACATTGAGAAACATTCAGATGACTTACTATTAATTAATTTACCTAATACAAAGACAAAAAGAGACCGCAACTTCGTCATTCGCAAGGAATACGTAACGATTGTTGAGAAATATCAAGCCTTACGCCCGCCTAACACTCCAATCAATCGATTTTTTCTACAGTATCGCAATGGAAAGTGTGTTAGACAGCCTATGGGTACTAATAAAATTGGCAGTATCCCACGAGAAATAGCAACATTTCTTGAACTTCCAGAACCCCTGTTGTACACGGGTCATTGTTTCCGACGAACTTCAGCCACACTTTTGGCTGATTCCGGAGCTGATCTCCTGTCTCTTAAGCGCCACGGAGGCTGGAAGTCCAATGCAGTTGTAGAGGGATACATAGAGGATTCCATCCAAAATAAGTCTAAAATATGTGAAGGCATCGTAGGAGCCATTACACTGAAAGAGCCTCAATCGGATCCTTGGACTGGCCCTTCTACATCAAAAATAAGCCGTTATGAAACACCTAACCATCTCCCTCTCTCTCCAACATTCACGCCAAGGGAATCCGATGAATCGGTACAACTATTAAGTATGACAGATAGTTTACCGAAAAACAGTACACAAGTGACTAACACCAATATTACAGTACCAAACAAAAATATTACACTCAATTTAAATAACTGTAGCAACGTTACTTTAAAATTTTCTTAATTATACCTTAGTATTATTTTGTTATAATTTAAAGATTATTCTGTAATACTTACCTGTCATAATGTAGTAATTAATACCTAAACTGAAATAAAAGTGTACCTATCTTGTGATTGTAAACGTTTTTTTTTTGCATTTAGTCATTTCCTCGCTGAGGTGGAATGAAAAGTTACGTGTTGCACTCGAGTGCAAAGATTTTTCACCTCGTGCTCTTTTGATTCCCTCGCTAACGCTCAGGATTCTAATTTTGAATCACTCGCTGCGCTCGTGATTCAATTTTAGAATCCTTCGCTTGCTCGGTCATCAAAATTGAACACGCGGTTAAAAAGCAACTTTGCACTCTTGTATAACAAATAACTATTACACCACAGTACCGTTTACCGCAAAACTCTAAGGTACGTAATAGCGTCATTTTGAACGCATTTGAAGTGAAGGAAACATAAAAACAGTCCCTGTATGTTCCCAGTACACTCCCGCCAGGTTCAAAAGGATCTGTTACGGCCACTCCGCTGCCAGATGGCGCTCGGCAGGACTTACTACCGCCGTGCCTGCGGAGCCATACCACAGATTATTTAATAGTTACTACCTATGGCCCTCAGAACAATAACTTGTTCTGAGCTATGGCCATACCGCGAGCCCGGCCGAGCCTGCGCCTACACGTCGCGCCGCTAGGGCGCCAGTCGTCATTCTACCATCATCGCGAATGTCGCTCAATCTCATATTAAAACAGACGTTGTACAATCACATTTAAAATAATATAAAACAGAAAACCAGTACCACGTCCAATAGTTCTAAAACAGCTGCAGCAGCCGATACAGTTCACATCTCCAGAAACTGAAGGGGTTATAGTATGAACGTCTTCGATGCATCATCATTGAACCGAAAGTAGTGGACATAGGCACAAAGCATCACCACAACAATTGGATCTAAACGAAGTATAATTTATAATTATCCATTTAAACAACCCGAACTAATATTTACATAATTTAAAAAGCTAAGTATTAATATAATAATAATTATGTACAAGGATAAAAAAAATATAAAAAAAAATCAAAGGGCATCGAAAAATTCATCCGCATCGCTGTCAACAGGAAAAGTGCCCAAAAGGCTGGCAGCATTGCCACGTTTTATGGCAATGCTGATTCATTGCCCAAAAAATAGGCCAGCCCTCTGGTCACGTGAAGAGTCGACCAACCGCTTGGCGATAATAAGTATAATTGATTAATTTTACACAGGAGAATCCTCCAACACGTTTGTGCAATCACTAATTCCCTACTTCAACTAGTAGGTATGGTAATTGGAGCAGCAATTGTGCCATATACAACGCCTCGTTCTTATTCGCTTACCCTTATCCCAACTTATTTAGGGTCGGCACAACATGTCATCTTGGTAGTCACCCCCCTTTCTTTCTAGCCATATTATATTTCAAACAGTCCATCCATCGCTTCTGTGGTCTTCCCCTACTCCTATAGCCATACTCATTCATACTTAAAACTTTCCTCACGACATTTTCCTCACTCCTCTTGATTACATGCCCACACCATAACAAACGATTTCTTCACAGCTTTTCAGACATCGATACCACTCTCAGTCATAGGTGGCAGCACAGTTCAACGTCCTCAAACCGTCATTGTTTTGTTTATGTTTACTTTTGTTTCGATCACAAATTAAACGAAAACTAGATCAATAATGAGAATTGAAGTGTAGCATTATTAAAAGACGAGCTGAGGAAAAGGGAAGCGTCTATCACTGGTAAAAAAACAGCTTTAGTTGAAAAGAAAATAATTTATGAACGTTTTATAATTTATAGGTAATTTTTTGGTGAAAACTGGAGGCGTACGATAGGAACTAGCTGATAGGAGTTGAAAACCAACTCGAGGATGATGTTCCTGATTGAAAAACTTCCGAGATGTTATTTCTGTTATATACGAAGGTGGGTGAGGATTTAAATAAGTCAACCGTTACGTACAAGCTCATATATTGGACTGACGCAGCAGTCGTTTGCTTAAAACTAAGTTCACTATTCTACCCTACTTATTTAATAATGATAAATAAGTAGGTACCCACATAACATCCCTCCAACTTTAATTAGAAAAACTTTGTATAATCTACTACAGTTCTATGCCGTTTTGATCGAGTGTCGGGCTCCAGTTCTACGGAGGGAGCTGGAATTTGTTCCCTTTCAGCGGATTGGTCACTCTGATGCAGCTCTGATGCAGGCATTCCGGACTCAACTGGTAGTTCTTCATCAGCCACTTCGGGAGGCAGTTGCTCGGAGCTAGTCGATTGTGATGGCATTACAAATGCCGGAACGATCTCTTCGCATGACCTATCTTCCTTCCCTCTAAATTTGAGCAACTGATTAGCGTGTCTTTTCACAGTTTGATCCGATTCGCATAGTTGTACTAAGAACATTGTTTTGCCAATATGTTTAATAATCTTGCCGCGTGACCAATAATGTTTTTGTTGATTATAAAGTTTCACTAAGACTTGGTCACCCACACTGAACGAAACTTTACGGCTACCACGATAATTGTCAATCTGCGAACACTGTTTAACTTTAACAGCTGTGTCGAGTGCTGCGTCGGATGGCGTCGTGGTGGTCGGTGTCAAGAGATCCAACCTACATCTCAACTTATGACCGAACAAAACTTCTGCTGGAGATCTGTCTGTGGTCGAATGTTTGGAATTCCTATAATTGAGCAAAAATTCTGATATTTTAATGTTTAAATCTTTCAAACATGAACCTGATAACAAATACGATTTAATTGCTTTTTTAATAATCTTAACATAACTCTCCGCTTGTCCGTTGCTAGCCGGATTATATGTTGGTGAAGTTAAATGTGAAATATTGTTGCGAGTGCAAAATTGTTTAAATTCATGAGAGCAAAATGAAGCGCCGTTATCTGAGCAAATTGTATGAAATAAGCCAAATCGTGACATTACTTCGCAAAGCTTTTCTATAACTACTCGCGTAGTACCACCCGATGAAACATCAAAACATTCCACCCATTTTGAATACGCGTCTACTATAATTAAAAAAGTTTTGCCGTTTATCGGCCCTAAAAAATCTATATGAACACGATGCCACGGCTGCGCAGGGAAGGGCCAAGGAGTGAGGGGGGTGCGCGGGGGCGAAGCGCGCTGCGACGTACAGACGCCGCACGCGCCGATGTGCTGCTCAATAGCGACAGACATACCCGGCCACCAAAATCTATTTCGTGCCTCTTCTTTCACTTTTGTGATTCCTAAGTGACCTAAGTGTAACTCGTTTAATACTTTGTATCGCAGACTTGTAGGAATGACTAATCTGTGACCCCGCATTAGACAACCATTTTCTACCGATAATTCCAATCGGTGGCTATAATAATCCTTAATAAATGGTTCCTTAATTTTATTAGGCCAACCATTTGACACATAGTCTACGACGGTTGTCAAAACGGTATCTAGCTTAAGTGCCTCTCTGATATCCGTGAGCGACAAAAATCTTTCACCTTCGTAAACAAAACGCACATAACTAGATTTGTCCACTATTGACTCATCACGTGCCGGGTGCGTGTCGGCCGTTTTCACCTCTGCTACCGATCGACTTAAAAAATCTGCACAATTACGAACACTGCTTACGTATTCTATATTATAATTGTATGCGGATAGAAAAATAGCATAACGCTGTAAACGATTTGCTGATATTTCGGGAATACCCTTACTCGGATTAAATATTGAAACGAGAGGTTTATGGTCAGTTCTTAAAATAAAAGGTTTTATTCGACCATATAAGTATTGATGGAATTTCCTGATTCCAAATATTATAGCAGTAGCCTCTTTTTGAATTTGGCTGTAGCGTTTTTCTGCTGCATTCAGTGAACGGGAAACATACGAGATAGGTTTTTCTATACCATCTTCGACCTGCGATAACACGGCACCTAACCCGCTTGGTGACGCATCAACCGTTACAATTAACAATGCTTCCGGATTGAAATGTGCTAAGGTGGTATCAGAAACTAATTTCCGTATAACTGATGATACTGCTTCGTCATGTTTCTTAGTCCATAACCAAGGTTCTTTTTTTTTAAGCAAATCATGTAGTGGACTTAAAATCGATGATGCGTTTTTAATAAAATTTCGGTAATAGTTGACCATGCCTAAAAATGATTTTAATTCTGTTGTATTGGTTGGAGTTCGACTTTGCAGAATTGCCTTTATTTTCTCCGGAGATTTGTGTATACCATTACGGTCAATGACAAAACCCAAGTAGGATACGGACTCTTGAAAGAAAGTGCATTTTTCTATGTTTAAAACTAAACCTGCTTCCTGTAACCTACGGAAAACTTCATTCAACCTACTCATCATCTGATTTTTGTCCGTCCCGCACACTAAAATATCATCAAGAAATAAAAGAGTACCATCTAGTCCTGATAGAAGCGCTTCCATGTTACGCTGAAAAATGGCTGGCGCACTAGCCAGACCAAACACTAAGCGAGTAAACTTATATAACCCTTTATGAGTGTTTATGCATGTGAGCATTTGTGACTTCTCATTTAGACATAACTGATTATATGCATGTGAAAGGTCTAATTTACTGAAAAACTTTCCGCCATGTAGTTTAGTAAACAGCTCGTCATACCTAGGTAATGGGTATTTATCTACAAGTAACTGTTTATTTATAGTCACAGAGTAGTCGGCACAGAGACGTATGGAACCATCTCTCTTTAAAACCGGCACTACTGGACTTGCATACTCCGCGTATTTCACTGGTACTAATACACCTAAATCTACAAGACGGTTAAGTTCCTTTTCCACGCTTTCCCGGACAGCAAAAGGTAACGGCCTAGCCTTAAAAAAAATCGGCTTTGCGTCTGGTTTTAAAGCTAAATCCACCTTGACGCCCTTGAAACAACCTAATTTATTTCCAAACAACTGTGGGTACTTAGAAGAATTAATTGTTAAAAAATCGTTGCAGTTATTCAATGAGCATATTTGCAAGTTAAAACGAGAAAAGAAATCTCTGCCTAATAGGGGTGGACCTCCGTTCCGCACGACATATACCCCTATTTTGAATGTTTTGTTATTATATGTGAACATGAGATTTATTTTACCTACAATGTGTAACTTATCGCCATTGTAACTATGCAAAATAAGGTCACTGGTTTCCAACGTTATATTTAAAAAGTGTTTATGATACAATTGCTCAGAAATGACGGTTACTGGTGAACCCGTATCTATTTCAAAAATTTGCTCAACTCCATTAACACAAACAGATTCCCGCATCGGTTCTCCGCGAATAGTGCGGATATTATAGCACACATGCTTACCATCATCGTCTTCATCCCCACAGCACTCGACATAGTGTTGTTTACTTATAGTTTGTTTACACATTCGCTTAAGATGTCCTTGAACGCCGCACTTTTTGCACTTATATCTCACAAACCGACACGTCGATGCCTCGTGACCTGCGTAGCCGCAGGCTGTGCACCCGCCGCCGCTGCCGCCCGCGCCCCCTTGAGCGCGCTCGCCGCTAACCGTGGGTGTTGCTGCTCCTTGCACGTGGCGCGGGCGCGGCGCGCTTCTGCCGCGTGCTGTACCTGGCTGTGCTGCCGTGTCCATCCTCATCACTTGAAGTGGTGCACCCATGTCTGCTTGTCGAGTTGTTTCTTGTGCCCCCATACGCGCACTGCGTACTGCTTCAGCTATTTCCAAGGCCTTGCTGAGCGACAACTCCGACATCGCCTTGGTGAATAACTTATCTCTCTCAGGTCCAGGTGCCATACCCAGCACAAAACGGTCGCGAAGCTGCTCATCAAGAGATAACGCCACGAACCCGCAGTGTATTGCTAAACCACGTACTCGTGCCGCCCATTCTGGCAATCCTTCGCCGACATGTTGCGTGGCACTGTGGAATTTATATCTTTCCGCGAACGTGCACTTTTTCAACTTGAAATGTCCATCCAATAAAGCTACTACTTCATCATAGCTCAAGGTACCGACCTGCCGCGGTAAAGCTAGATCACGAATCAATTTGTAACTTGATTCCGAGCAGTTGCTTAGCAGAATAGCTCGACGTTTACAACCGGCTTTATCCACGTCTGCCCCAATTTCGTTTGCAAGAAACCACTGTTCGAGTCTTTCTTTATACAGTTGCCATTCTTGATGCTCATGGTTGAATACTGTTAATGTGCCGACCGAAACTGTAGCGGATACTTTTGCCATTTTACGATATACGCGTAAATTGTACTTTGACCTCGTCGCCAACTGTTATATACGAAGGTGGGTGAGGATTTAAATAAGTCAACCGTTACGTACAAGCTCATATATTGGACTGACGCAGCAGTCGTTTGCTTAAAACTAAGTTCACTATTCTACCCTACTTATTTGATAATGATAAATAAGTAGGTACCCACATAACAATTTCTAGCACTGATCTATTATGATAATATAAACACACACACACATACACCTTTACTATAATTTACGTAATATCACACCTCAAACCTGTAGGTAATAAAAACGAACTTAGTTCTCTTGGGAGCATCACCTGTATACGAATTTCTGCTAAAGTCTTCATGTTTAAATAGAATAAGCACATACGAGTAGTCTCGACGAAATATCAGGTTTTATTTTTTTTTCCAAAGAGCTTTCTAATATAATATTATTTATTAAGATATAATATTAATTACGCGTAAAAAAGTCACTTGTTTACAAAAAAAATGGATTGACAGCCAGCTGTCAAATTCTTGGACGTTGGATAGCTGCGACATGCGCAGTGAGCAAGAGGCAGTTTTTATCCCTAGTGCCCTTCATGCATCTCGTATGCAACGCCTCGTGCCAGCTCCAATAGTTGTCTTAGGATTAAAGGCTACGATTGTTCCTATTATGATAAGGTATCAGCATAGAGAAAGCTTAGGTGATAAAGTTATTTCAGTTTCTAACAAATAGGTCGTTAAACAGATGATAATGTTAATAGAAGGCTATAGACTGATAGTAAGCCAAAGTCAAAGCATTTATTTCAAGTAGGCACATAAAAGGCACTTTTGAAAGTCAACATTTACATTACAATAGAGTTGATTCTAGTCGCACCTTCCAAAAGGTAGTTTGTTATGGAGAAGAATGGGCAAGAAACTCCAAGTTAAGTACTAAGTTACAACACGATGTATCACGTATTGATAATCCTTATTTTTTTTATTTTATTGTGTGTAATCATCAAATAACTTCTCCCGCTCTGCGTGGAGCGGGAGGGCGTGTCAGACTCTTACTGACTAAAACCCACCCGTGTTCCTTCAGTTGCCTGTGCCAGGGGCCACGGTAACCCTTTCGGCCTTTCCCGCAACCTTGCCTGACAGGCATCGGCCCTAGCGGACCCCGTCATTGCTGCTGACATCTCTTTGAGGCGCGCGGGGAACACAACGCGCCGTCGACCCGGGCCTATTCCTTATCGGACTGGAGAGCTGCCCATTGCTCGCCGTCCGCAAGCCCGCGCCTATGGTGGCCGGGAATCAGCTTGTCATTCCCGACGCCCAGGGCGTCTCCTGCTACGGCTAGGGGCGTGAGGGCGCGAATTTTGCCTCCTCCTTCGCGAGCATTACTGCTTCGCAGGAGGAGGTGACGGCTTCCCAAGCCCTCTCGCTCCGTACCACGGCCTGGACCAGGGGCGGACGCGAGAGATCGCCACCGCCAATCGCCTCCACGAACATATCGATAATCCTTGGGAACATTTTAGTCTGTCTGTGACTGCCTCGCTGGTCTAGTGGTCGAAACTGCTACGAGCACGAGGCAGGACCTCATGCTCGTTGAATTCCTGGTTCAATTCCTGGGTCGGGAAAGGTGTTAATGAGTTTGTATGTCTGTCTGCTAGAGCTTACTTGAAAATCATTAATCTGATTTGTGTGGTATTTATATTGAAGTTAAATATATATATATAAAATATATATAGATATGATATTTTCTCCGGCCACGCTTTACTGTAGTCCAAAGCCGACTGAGTGGAGTACACAGTCAGTTATATACCTTCAGGTCTTTGTAATCTGAACTAAGTATGTAACGTGTATGACTGATATGGCTTCATGATCCTCACTATAGATTATGCTTAGGGGAAAATGAGCTGGTAGCAGCTGGGTGAGAGCTGCCGAGAATCTAGAACCTAATTGGCGTGCAACTGGAGAGGCCTATGTACAGCAGTGGACTACTGTAGGCTGATGATGATGATGAGGGGAAAAATCGTATTTTTCTAAATAGACAGGTAAAGGCTTCTTCGAAACGCGCAACACGCGACGCGGATCGCACGCGACACAAAGGCACCGCTATTTGAATCATTTTTTTTATATATTTCCTAATAATAAAATGTTATCATGATAAAACAATCGTAAAACAGAGATCAGAAAATATTTTTTGTCGCATCATTCATAAAATGTTGAGCGTAAGCTATCATAATAAATGATATTCTAGGTAATTCAATGAACTAAAGAAATACCTAAAATGATTCCACTGTTAAAACCATTTATTTTTAATTTTAATTAAAACTGCAAAATTACTTTCATTTTGAACGTTATTTGTTGCCTCGATGCGCTATTGTAAAATTTGCTTCTTACCACGCCTTGATAATGATGATTTGGCCTAAGTTCAGCAACGGTCTGCAATATTAAACAAGTAGATAGATAGAAAGTTTTAAGTAACCTAAAGATAAGTTAATGCGTACTTTCTAGGTTATCTCTAATCACGAGACTTGCACGATGCGTAACGTTTACACAGTGCATGTATGTACTAATGTTATTTACTTATTGCTACTTAATTTTACTTACAACATACATTTTGATAATAACTCAGCATGTTATTATCTCCTTACCTGCCCAAATGTCCTTTCTTTGGTACGTATTGTTCGTCGAATCGTTGAGCTCCTTAATTAAGTTCTGAGTTGAGCTGCACGATTACTGACACTATGCGTGCACTGACTGGACAGGTCCACTCAATCTGTGTGGTTTTTCCTCAAAATACCATTTCAGACATTAATCTACATGATCTGACCAAGATTATGTCTGGCCTTTAAAACGTGACCTCTGAGTTTGTTTCGGCCTTTCTTCTCAGAGTAGTCAGATAGGAAAGGCCGACCTCATTTAGCTTTTAAAATATGATTGATGTGTAAAAGTGTTTGTACTAACCTACTTACAGAAATAAAATCATTTATCATTTATCCTTCGGCTCTCATCCCACCGCCTTGTAATTGATTGCCGCCGCCTTTGAGCATCTGCAATACTACAGGCATTGCTGATGCGTTGTCATCCCAGATACTCGTACAATGCTGAAATCTACTTATATGAATTGTATCGGCAAAACTGGAAAATCAAAGTAAATGACACACGGTTTTCTGGAAAAAAACGATTCTAGCATTCTTTAATTTCTTTTCTGAGTGCATTCTTGAAACTTGTGCTCTACTGAATTTATAATTAATCACGATATAAAGAAAAAATATTACTATATTTTCATAAAATATGTTACTCAATTTTACTTTGAAGGCAAGTTACAGAAAATAAATCCCGATGCGGTCTGGTTTTTGAAATGCTTTTTGTTATTCATTTTGCTGGTTTTTGTTTTTTGTTGTCCATAGTTTGTGATATTATTTTATATTTATATTTTTATACATCATTACTTTTTTCGTCTGTGTTTCCGAACGCATACAACCCTAATCTATTCAAAGTGAGAGTGAGCAGGCTTCTTCTGGGTAAGCTCACTCCATCGTCGAATCTGTCTCTGTCACCGCTGACCTAGACTAGAGTCAAGAGTAAACCTATAATATATAATTCTTTTTTAAGCAGTTTTTTGAAACATAGAAGCCATTGCCACCATTTGATTTTTTTTAACCATCGGCGAACTGGCTATTAAGCTAGAGCAGTAATTTTGAACTCTCTACTCAATTTCAGCCATGTTCCATAAACCCCAGGTAAACCACATTTTTTAAGGTGGTACTTGACATTTAGATGACGAATTATCACAAAAAAAACATCCACAGACGTGCAATAGAAAGAGAAATAAAAAACAAAACCGATGTCACGTGAAAATTATGAATAAAAACTATCTCTTAAAATAACACGCGCGGAACACACGGGGGTGATTCGGATGCTCCGCAATAAAAGTCATCTAAATTTTAACTTCAGACCTCACTTGTCCGGCCAGCCTGTATGTATCGTTTCAAATTATGCCGTATTAATAAATGCTAATGATATCTATTGATAGTAGTGTTTTGTTATTATAACGAAGAATGCGAAAAAACGAGATCTAACACTTATTATTTATTACTCACAAAAAATCAAAAGTTATTTTAAACCTGCCCACACATGCTTACAAATTCACACAGTATTTTACGAGATAATGTCACACAAACGTGCTTACGACGTAAACAAATAATCGGGCATGTGTTATGTAACCGTTCAAGGCCAAACTAAGCCGTACAGTTTGTGCCAAAATTAGTGACCTTTTTTGTGTGAAACATCTATAGCCGCACGTAAAACCGTTTGCTGGCGTGGTGGCGGGTGACGCATGCCGTGGCGACGCGTCGCCACGCTATAAAGAACGATTTATTTCTTTAAAAAACACTGAATATTTGGTTTTTGATTATGCCATATTTATTTTCTTTTATTAAACCATTATTTCATACTTATTTACTATAATGTACAAACTCACAAATTGTACCTCTTATTATTATCAAGACCAAAACAAACCACTTGATTATAAAACCACTAACAAATTGACATAATTAACGGCAAACCAAGGTATTCGCCAAGTGGTTTTTAACATAATCAGCCGATAATGTTGCCACTACTAGGACGCAGGCCTCCTCTCTACGAGAAGGAGTGGGTTATAACCTACCACGCAGGCCCAGTGCGGTTTGGTAAATGAAATAAAATGTTTATTTCTGTATGTTCATATTGACATTTTTACACGTCAATATTTTAAAACTAGATTTCGCCGACATTTCCCAGCTGACTGATTGATACCTTTTTTTTTTGAGGGTGGTAAATCATCAAATAACTTTGCCCGCTCTGGGCGGAGCGGGAGGGCGTGTCAGACTCTTACTGACTAAAACCCACCCGTGTTCCTTCAGTTGCCGGTGCCAGGGGCCACGGTAACCCTTTCGGACTTTGCCGCAACCCCGGCAGGCATCGGTCCTAGCGGACCCCGTCATTGTTGCTGACATCTCTTTAATGCGCGCGTGGAACACAACGCGCCGTCGACCCGGGCCTGGTCCGTATCGGACGGCGAGCTGCCCATTGCTCGCCGTCCGCAAGCCCGCGCCTGCGGTGGCTGGATATCGGCTTGGGATTCCCGACGCCCAGGGCGTCTCCTGCGGCGGCTAGGGGCGTGAGGGCGCTAATTTTGCCTCTCCCTCACGCGTTCCGCCACCTCCTTCGCGAACATTACTGTTTCGCAGAAGGAGATGACGGCTTCCCAAGCCCTCTCACTCTGTACCATGGCTTGGACCAGGGCCGGACGCGAGAGATCGCCACCGCCAATCGCCTGCACGAGGACACGGCGGTGCTCAGCCCAAGCCGGGCAGACCTCCACCGTATGCTCCACCGTGTCCTCAGGGCGATCCACACAATGGTGACACCCGGGCGTTTTCTCCCGTCTTATCCGGAACAGGAACCTCCCGAAGCAGCCGTGTCAGGTGAGGACTTGGGTCAGGCAGAAGGTGAGGACGCCGTGGCGCCTCTCTAGCCACTCCTCAAAGAGGGGACTTATCGCCGCAATTGTGGCGTGCCCAACTGATTGATCTCTGAGGTGATAGATGTCACATTTCTTCGAATTTTTGATTCTAGAACATGCCGGTTTCCTCTCGATGTTTTCCTTCACCGGTTTGAGAGCTAGGTAGGTGATTTGTTTGGTAATTAATAATAATTATAATTTATAATGACTGTCCGCAGGTTTGCCGAGTGATCCGGACGGAGTGATGTGACTCAAACATGGATCCGCAAGAATTAGTGCCTTTAGAATGTAAGTTTATTTATTTTTATTTGGTACCTACTATGTTTAAAAAATAATTCATTGCATTTTTGTGTGCACACTGACTTTTTATCCTCTTATGATAAATGGTTTTATTTTTGTAAAATAAAACCATTTATAAACAATACTTCACGTCAAAAATAAATTATGTTTTTAAACTAGATGAGTTCGGTGTTACCTAACCGACTACTCTGAGATGGAAGACCGAAACAAACTCTTTTAAAGTCCAGATATAACCTAGGTCAGATCATTTGAAGACCATGTCGGTAGATACTAATCTACCGACTAGGCTGAAATGGTCTTTTGAGGAAAGAACCACACAGATTTGAGTGGACTTATCCAGCCAGTGCATGCATTTGTCAGTAATGTAGTGTAGCTCAACTCAGAACTGAAACAGCTCAACGACTCGACGAACAATGACAAAAAAGGACATTTGGGTAGACCGCATAAAGTACCTACTCAAACAAACCAGACCATCATTCAAACAAACGGAGAACGAAAAATAATTTAATAAAAACCTACGTAGTCCACAAATTCGCAATTTTGTTAATTAATATATTACTACGTACTTATTTTAGCAGAACTATTGCAAATCCTTTTTATGGCTATAATAGATGCTAGATGTTTCTTTATCGATCAGCTACTTGATTTAATTTAGCAATCTGCATGTGATGGCCATTTTTGATACTTACCACCACAGTCGAAGTTACCCTTTCAACGGACCCTTCTATTCTCCTAAGAAGTTTTGTACTGCTCAGCGACTACTTTACTCCAATCAATATTTCCAGTGGCTTTAGTCTGCTGTTTATCTAACTTACTACTTGGTTCTGGTCATCCTTGTCCCACCGTAATACTCTATTATTTTTCCACAGCTGGTGTTCGCCCACCACGAGTGGTCCACGGTACCAGGAACTGCTACCTCGCCCCCCGCACCTGCTACACAGCACCTCTGAGGCTGTGCCGGCTTCTGGCGCTGCTAATCTGTCTGCCCAGCACGTTCCTCATGGTGCCACTGTATTTAAGGTAAAAGCAACATTCTGCAACTTTTTTTTTTTTTTTTGTGGGTGGGAAATCATCAAATAACTTCTCCCGCTCTGGGCAGAGCAGGAGGGCGTGTCAGACTCTTACTGACTAAAACCCACCCGTGTTCCTTCAGTTGCCTGTGGCAGGGGCCACGGTAACCCTCTTCATTCTGCACCTGAGAGGTCAATTTACTTTTATAAACATTTAAGCATGACTGAAACCATGGCTCGAAGAATACGTTAAGCCCTCGGTCCCGGCTGCCATTTGTAGATTTTTGACAGTCATTAGTCCCTTAGTACAAAATGGCGTATAAACCGCCCTTTGTACACGCACGGTTTCTTTACGGTACGGCATATAAACTGCGCCATAGAAAAAACGTGTCTGTCAACAAGCTTCCATAGTGATACATATAACACTGACGACAGTGCCTACACACGGCGATTAAACCGTAGTTATTCACGGCAAGAAAAACGAGAGTCTAACAACCAGTCTCAACTGGAGTGGAGGTCTGATAAGCAGTTCCAGCTCCATGTAAATTACTGGTATTCAGCGGCATCCGGTTAGACTGGAAGCCGACCCTAATATAGTTGGTACTTATGTTCTTTTCCACTGATGATGATGATGGATGGGATTAACGGGTCTTGACGTTTTGAAAATATACACTTGGGAGCAAATAAATCGAGTCACTTCCTTTTTTCACGTATAACGGTTATTATTTCTGGTATTATGGAACGTATTAATTCGAAACATATACCGCCTTAAAGTTTATTTATTAACCTTTATAATTAGGGCTGTTTGTTGTTAACTTTCATTTTAAATTAAAACTTATAGGGTAGACTAAAATTATCGCATTTGATTTGCTTATAACATTTTGATTGTACTCCATTAAGAAAAGATTAATTAGGGGTTTTGTTTTTCTTTTAATATTTAATTTTGTTCTTAATTGTTTTTTTCCTGGACCTTTTAACCCTACAATTTTCTATCAACATTACCGTTTTTATTTCAGAGCCAATACTTTATCATTCAATAATTTACCCTCATTGTATAGGCTATTGTATACCTATGAATTTGTTCCGGCCTTTCTTCTCAGAGTAGTCTGATAGGAAACGCCGAACTCATCTAGCTTTTAAAATATGATTGAAGTGTAAAAGTGTTTATACAAACTTACTTACAGAAATAAAATCATTTATAATTTATTAAATAACCTCTTACGCGATATATGTTTTGAATGGATAGGTACGTTCCAAAATACCAAAAATAATAACCATTACCTAAACGTGAAAAAAGAAAGTGGCTCCATTTATTTGCTCCCAAGTGTATGTTTCAGCATGCCTCATTAAGCAAGACAACCCTTTCTGTGGCGATCAAGGACTCCTATTAGGTATAGGAGGCCGCAGTCGGTCTAAAAATGTGTAGTTGAGAGACTCTCTTTAGAATCGAGACCGCGTGATTATTGAATGTTGTCTTTCTCGACACAGTTTCTAAGTCACATTATTATCAGTACTTATAGTACCGTTCGAGTACAAAAGGATCTATTAATATCTACAGACTGACACTTGAATGCAAGTGCTGGTCGATAACCTAACTATCAGTACTTCTGCTGATAGAGGCCTATTACGATTGGTTGGGTATTCCAACGCTTCTACTTAAGTACCTTTGATTATATACTTGGTTTATTTTAATTCAGTGCTAATTTTGATCCTAAACTCAACCAGTAAGATTTTAATTGATTGGACACGTAAATACCATTTATTTGTATGGAAAGCTTGACACCAGTCTGAATCCAGATAGTTCGACACTCTGAATAGCGGAATGGTTTGAGGTAACATTCTGTGAATTAATGCTATAGTCAGCGCGTTATCAACTGAGTCGCGAGGCCATAAATGTCAATAGAGATAAGAAGGTGCAGCGCGCCGGGAGCGTTATCGTTAAACGGCTACCTGCTCACGTGGTGTCGATGAGTCACTAATGATCTGTACGCTTCTGATTGGTCGTACCCAATTGCAAACTATGTGCGTATTTTTTTTTGTTGCTATAAATGTGTTGACTGCAATTATATAAATACATTCATGTGTTACCACTCGTTGCGCACTATGGATAGTTTATTTTCTAACGTTGATTTGAAGAAATTACATGGCGATATTAGCCCTCAAACATGAACAGTGATTCAAAACGTATTCCTGTTTGTCAAAGAATCTGAAAGTCACTAATATCATACTAAATTAAACGCACATAAAAGCCGTATAATCTAACATCAAAACTTTGATAACTCGTTAAAGTTTATGAACAAGATACTATAATAAACGTTACTTGTCGATATATTTCTTTTGTTGTTATACCCTTCACTAAGCGGCTCTATTAGGCCCATAAGTGCAAGCGAGATAGACCTCCCGCAGCTCAGACGTATTGGGGTTCTGAATACTGGAGGGGCTGAAGATTGTAACACTACCTTTGCATTGTCTAAACTCAATCTCCTTAGGTTATGATTGCATAGGACAAGTGTTAGTACTATGTACTATCGAGCTACCATTTACCGGGGAATGTCTTTCATTGACTTGAATGTGCCCTGGCGGCTGATAGATGTCATGCTCACTCAAATGTCTCGCTGACGGTGGCGCGTGTGTTGGATCATTTAGCTCCCTTCAAAATCGTTGAGCTGAATGGTGCTGATCCATGCGTCATGTTCGTGAACGGGCGCTGTCAGTTGGGACTGGTCATCTCTTAGCTGCCACGGATTATTTGAATTATTTTATTTATAGTTTTTTTTTAATTTATTTATATTTGCTGTACACTGGACACTCAACGTGTACGTCTATATTCAACATTAATGATGTAACTAGTATTTATGTAACAACATAATTTAAAAGAGTGTCCATGGAGTTTCTTGCCCATTCTTCTCCATAGGTACCTACTACGCTTTGGAATGGGCAACTAGCTTCATATTTCTGACTGACCGACCACTTGACAGTTCAAAAGTGCCTGTAAATGATTTAATTGAAATAAATGCTTTGAGTTTGAGTTTCCATTTATGCGCTGTTACTCCTCACACTGGAATCTGACCCCAACATATTTAGTTGGGAGAAGGCTAGGCATGCCATTATCATCATCTTGCCCCTAACCTTATTTATTTGGTGTCAGTACAACATATCTTTTTATTTCATACTTCTCTATGACTAGGTAAATAATGATACGTAAATACCATTTATTAGTCTGTAAATATTCACCTTTCCCAGCTTCGGAGAGCCCGTAAACTATCGGTCCAGCAAGTTGTCATAAGAAAATGTCAGGCAAAACGCCTGAAATTTTCTTACAAAACCAGTCAGGCAGGCAGGCAGGTACAAACCAGCCACACAATTATGTTTTAATTATATATTACCTCATAATTTCAATAAACAATTAATCGCTTTACTATGCTTGAGTAATAATTAATTGATAATGTATCTATAATCACTACACTATTGACATACATGCAAGGAGTGAGATAAGAACAGCTGATGTCTGCATAACAACGCTTGACATAAATTAGTAGTAATTATAATAGTATGACTTTATCGTTTGTTTATTTACATGATAAATAGGCTAGATAGTCTAGCGCGGGCAAAGAGCACACGAAAAGTTACAAAATGTACAGACGCTAGCACATCAAGCTACTACAATCTGTCAAATTTCTTTAGATTTTCAACTTTATCGCTAAAGCATTAAGGTTCAAGTTTGATTGGGAAAATTTGACAGTTTCGGGTAGCTTGACCTGCTGGCGTCTCTACATCCCGATGAAAGTACGTCTAATTAAAACACTCTAGTAAAATCAAACCTTGAATACCTAATCGAAGTGTGGGGTCAGCCACTAAATCTAATCTAAACTCACTTCAAAGAATACAAAACAAAAATATTGAAGTATTATTTCACTACCAATAACTATATCCAACAAAAAAAATATACGAAAAAAAACTAACCCTCACACAACTTTATACACATTACACCTGCCGAGCAGTGTAACAATCTCACCGTGATAACTCGTATGTGATAACTTAGGTGAAGTGAGCTTGAAGTGAGTTGTCACAAGTGACAATCCCTAGTATCAGCCGGTCGATTCTGTAACAATCTCACCGTGAAGTGAACACTTAGGTGAAGTAAGCGTGGAGTGAGCTGTCAGTGTCATCCCACTGATGCTAGGGATTGACCAAGCATTACGTTTACAATCATAATCGAGATTTTAATTATATTTTTTTAATGTTAGTTCTGTTGATCATTTTATATTATTTAAAAGCTAGTATTTAAGTGGCTAAACATTATTGTTTACGGGTTTTTTTTAATAAAAGAGCAAAACAAAAATTCAGTAAGAAACCAAATAAGTTCTTTTTTTTTCCTAAACTAGCTACTAAAGAAAATGCTCATGGACATTGTTTGTTATTAGGGACTTATTGTTTAATGTGACTATTGTTGTCGTTTTCATGGTTTTCGAGGTTGCTAAAGCCGAAAGTGAGGTCAAAATGAAAATCAAAATTGACTTTCTGTGTAAATAATATATTAAATATCTACTAGCTTTGAAATTATATAAAATGATCAACCGAAATAACATTAAAAAATATAATTCAAATATCGATTATGATTGTAAACGTAATGCTTGGTCAATCCCTAGCATCAGTGGGATGACACTGACAGCTCACTCCACGCTCACTTCACCTAAGTTTTCACGGTGAGATGGTTACAGAATCGCAATGTAGGTGGAGTGGTAGCTCACTTGACATAAGTTATCACGGAGTGATTGTAACAGTATCGTCCGGCTGCATTCTCATAAAAAAATCACCACGAATTCCGTACAATCAAACATAGGTACAACTACATAAAAAAAACAATAAAGTACGCACGGCTACAGATCAAGCTACGCTGTGTTATCTGGGACCCACAGCACAGCGCTGATTTTCAGTAGTCACCCGAAATTGAGGTACGGAAAAAAACAGGTTTAAAGATTTGTACATGTAGATAAAACAAATAGAAAATAAATTAAAAACAGTACATAATGATGAAGAAATGCTATATAAAATAAGAAGCCTTGTTGACGTTCGTTGTAGTAACGAACGCATATCTACTACAGCGAGTAATCTTAAAACTAGTTAAAGCCTGTTTCCTATCCATATCCATATTCCAAAGCGTAGTAGGTACCTACTACGCTTTGGAATGGGCGACTAGCTTCATATTTCTGACTGACCCACTTGACAATTCAAAAGTGCCTGTAAATGGTTTAATTGAAATAAATGCTTTGAGTTTGAGTTTTCCTGTTTAATTTCATGCTCTAACATACGTCAGAAGAAGAACTGCAGGCTAACCTGAATATTGCTTGTTCCAGATACCGTGTCTTCTCCGGCCAGATGTACCCGATGAGTATGACGGACATGCGGCTGATAGACAGTAAGATATCGCCCACTTGGTGCCAGGTAGGTGTGTACCATTGTATGCCAATCTTTCTCTTCATTATCATCAGTATAAATAAGTCCATGTTGAGTATCGGGTCTGTTGAGCATCGGCCGTGTTGAGCATCGGCCGTGTTCAGCATCGGCCTTTCAAAGCGTGGGCCTTGTTGAGTACGAGTCGTGTTGAATTTGTGCCTGGACGAGTCGTGTTGAGCACAGACTATGTTAAGCATTAGGTTGCATTAAAAAAGCCCCTATGAGTGGCGCTCGCAGTCGCTACCACCTCGAAGTTTGGCAAATATTTTTACTAGGCCTTGAAGTATTCTATTGTTCGTGCCGTTATGAGAGTTGAAAAAGATGATTATGTCAATACTAGGGTTTGGGTCCCAGGACGTCTCGTGTCTTGATATCCCGGGACTTTTTGTAAATTTAGCTGTCTCGGGTACCGAGACTTTCGGTTCGAGACTCGAGACACTGGTCACCACAGCTTACAGTCCCCAAATACAAATAAAACGGCACTTATTGCTTTTGCGGAAGAACCGTATTGCAGACTTTTCGTTGAAAATATCCCTCGTATCCAAACGCTAGATTTAGAAATAATGGACGTAGTAGCATTAAAGTACACAACGAACCCAACGAGTCGTTGCAAAGTCAAATGGAACAGACAAATATTTTTTTTTTTATAAAATATAAGTTTGGCTAAAAAATCAAGAGCAACATTAAAAAGGAGTTTCCGCTGTTTGAAGCAACCGGAAAACATACTCAAAGTTTGGAACTACTTTATATAGCTTTCAACACAATAATAAAACCGACTTCTGTTGAAAACGAGAGAGTATTCTCCTTGTCCGGTGACGTTATTACCAAAATCATAAACAAATTGCTTTTTTTAGAAAGCCGTGTGAAGCAAGGACGGGTCACTAGTGACATTATAATAAAGACTGACTGAGACTGGTGATAACGATTTGTTGACGATCAGTGGCTTCTAAACCCTCGAAATCATAATTGTCAATATCACATCCACAAAACCCGGAGCTCGGACCGATATTTGTGCCCAGTTGATGGGGCTCTCCCCCTATTACATGAGACTTTAACAAAACTGGTAAAATTACAGGCGTGTCATACCAAAAATGTCATGATTATTTCTTTTTTTTTTTCGTGGTTAATAATTTACGTGTTAAGTCCACCATATTAAATTTAGGGAGAATTTATATGGCCCATGTCACCTGGACCATTATTACGAATTGATTGATATCTCATTCATCAAAATCGGTTCAGGAGTTTAGGCGCTACCGTGCAACATACGTAAATACATACATACTTATATACATAGACGGCTAAAATCATAACCCTTCTTTTTGGCTTTGCTTGTCGTAGTCGGGTAAAAAAGAACACAATATGAAAAGTTCTGAAGTTTTGTTAATTCATAGTTTTGCCGTCGTGACAAGTCGGCAAGATAAAACCCTGTTATTAGAGGTACTTTTAAATTAATTCATTTATACAAAGAAACGGTTAATCGTTTCTGTATAAATAAATTCATTAAACTAAGTATTTATGTAAATAAATGTTATAATACTACTTGTGAAGACCATCGGTACCTACTACATAATACTATGAGTAGTTTAGTATGTTCTTTATTTATATCGTAACATGTGTTATAGAAGTATTAATTAATCAATACATTGCAAACATACTTTTTTTTTGGAATGTCTTATAGAGGTATAAGGAACAGGGTGGTGTATAGTTCGCTCATACCTCCTGGTAAAGGGAGGATCCTTCGACCAGACGGGTGTTGTGTCTGGTGGGCAACTGCCCGACGATTGATGTCGGGGCGTTGTATACAGTGTGAGTCTTTATAATGTGCACATATCGAAATGAGTGAATCTATGCTTAATTTTATCGACGGAAAAAATATTTAAAAAAATCTAAACATTTTTTTTATATTTTTTATGGAATTTTTAAATATTTTGTCCGCTACTGTGACCCCAGTGTAAACAAAACGGTGTAACTTTTAAACCGAATTATCTATCGCGACGAAACAAACTGCATAATGATTGGAAGTAATTAGGCGTCCTCATAAAATGAAAATTGTGGGAAAAAAACTACCCTCAATTGAAAATAAACTTCTTTTTTTTAGCAAAAATCTGTTTTTTCTTCATCAATTTTTACAATAATCGTAAAATTTCTCAATAAGACGCCCCCATTACCTACCTTTTTTATTACTTTACGTTATTTTTCATCGTATTAGCCACGTAATGTTTTTAACTCAATCCCAACATTTCTTATCAACTGTTAAAGAAAGGCCCAGCGCACGGCTACGCACTATTGTTTAGCAGGTAGACAGCATTTTCTGTGAATTTTATTATTAATGTGCGCGGGTCGGGGTGCGGGGAGGTAGGGCTAGCCGAAGGGACCTTCAATTATGACAGACAGGCAGTCGCTCCGAATTATTCGCCGCTGCTACATGTGTTTCGTAACTTTCGTTCGCTTTTACATGATGCCGCGTTTAAGTGAATTTTCCCCGGCACACATTGCCGACATTCATTTTTATTATGGAGTGGGACGAGGAAGCGCCAGAGCTGCGCGCGGAGCTTACATAGCTGCGTTTCCTAACAGGCAACCAGTGCCATCTGCCCGCAACTTTCAGGAAGTTCACAGAAGGTTGTCGATCACTGGACTTGGATCAAGTAGAGATCGTCGCGAGCCGCCTCCAGTAATTATCGATGTAGCTACTGAACAAGCAGTTCTGAGTGATTTGTTTGCTGATCCATCCATAAGTACTAGACGACTGGCTCTTCGTCACGGAATAAGCCAAATACCAGCGTGGCGCATTTTAAAGAAAGAAGGATTGCATCCTTATCACTACCAAAGGGTGCATCAGCTACATGAAGACGTAGACTGCCGTCCAAGGTGTGTAATGTCCACTTGGATACAAAGAAAAACTATAGCAAACCCAAACTTTCCAAAAACCATACTATGGGTGGACGAAGCGACATTCACTAAAGACGGTATTACTAACTGTCGAAATTTACACAGATGGTGCCGTGCACGTGATAACCCGAGATTGAAACGTTCGTCAACTTTTCAAGTAAGATTTTCACTAAATGTTTGGGCTGGTCTTATCGATGATATGTTGATTGGACCAGTCATATCGCCGAGAACGTTGACCGGTGCAAGATTTTTAAGTCTATTGACTAATGATCTACCTGAATTATTGGAGGATGTACCACTGGCTTTGCGTCGAAGGATGTTTTTGCAGATGGACGGATGCCCAGCTCATTATGCTGCAAATGTTAGATAATTTTTAAACGATAATTATCGTGATAAATGGATCGGCCGGCAAGGACCTGTAGGGTGGCCTCCGCGTTCACCCGATTTGACGCCCCTTGATTACTTTCTATGGGGGATCATGAAACAACGCGTCTACAGTACCCCCATCAACAGTGAGGCCGATTTGCGTGACCGCATAATTAACTGTGCGAAGAAGAAGAATAAATAAATGATCCCGAAATGAAAAGGAGAGCGACACAACAAATTTTAATACGCGCGGCTTTGTGCCTACAACAACGAGGTGGACATTTTGAGAACCTGATGCATTAAATTGTGTGTCAAATAATAAATGGTTTTTAATTGAACTCTTTTGTATTAATTATCATCCCAAATAAACCATCCTTAAGAGAACAATAAATGGCGCGTTCGGAGTGCCATCTTTTAACATTTGATATAAAATGTTATGTTTGAGTTATAAACATGCCATTTTTACTATTGGGCAGCTAATACGATGAAAAATACGTTAAAGTAATAAAAAAGGTAGGTAATGGTTTTTTTTCTTATTGAGAAATTTTACAATTATTGTAAAAGTTGATGACAAAAAAACAGATTTTTGCCAAAAAAAGATGTTTATTTTCAATTAAGGGTAGTTTTTTTTCTAGAATTTTAATTTTATTAGGAAGCTTATTTACTTCCAATCATTGTGGAGTTTGTTTCATCGCGATAGATAATTCAGTTTAAAAGTTACACCGTTTTGTTTACACTGGGGTCACAGTAGTGGGCAATTTTTTTAAAAATTCCATAAAAAATATAAAAAAAATATTTAGATTTTTTTAAATATTTTTTCCATCGATAAAATTAAGTATAGATTCTCTCATTTCGGTATGTGCACATTATAAAGACTCACACTGTATAATGTTAGTTGCGCGGTAAACTCTGCTAGCGCGATGCAGGATTTGGCGTGACGTCAGTGTGGTGCGTAGTTCGTATCTGGTGATGTAAATACCGCTTCAATCTTTTTTTTAAAGGTAGGTATAACATTTTTAAGCATTATCTTCTGAACGAATTTAAAATCCACATTATCAAGATTTATTTTGCATAGTTCCTTTAGCGACAGTACATACATTGAAAGTTAGAAAAAACTAAAAGACACTGAAAAAGATCATCATCATTTTCCTGACCCTCCTTTTTTTTTGAGGATGGGAAATCATCAAATACCTTCTCCCGCTCTGGGCGGAGCGGAGGGCATGTCAGACTCTTACTGACTAAAACCCACCCGTGTTCCGGTCAGTTGCCCGTGCCAGGGACCTCGGTAACCCTTTCAGACTTTCCCGCAACCCTGGCAGGCATCGGCCCTAGCGGACCCCGTCATTGGTGCTGACATCTCATAGAAGCGCGCGTGGAACACAACGCACCGTCGACCCGGGCCTGGTCCTTATCGGACCGCGAGCTACCCATTGCTCGCCGTCCGCAAGCCCGTGCCTACGGTGGCCGGCAATTGGCTTGGGATTCCCGACGCCCAGGGCGTCTCCTGCGCCAGCTAGGGGCGTGAGGACGCGAATTTTGCTACTCCCTCACGTGTTTTGTCTCCTCCTTCGTGAACATTACTGCTTCGCAGAGAAAGGTGACGGCTTCCCATGCCCTCTTGCTCCGTACCACGGCCTGGACCAGGGCCGGTAGCGAGAGTTCGCCATCGCCAATCGCCTACACGAGGACACGGTGGTGCTCCGCCCAAGCCCAGGCAGACCTCCACCGTATGCCCGTGTCCTCCGGGCGAACCACACAATGGCACACCCGGGCATTTCCACCCGCCTTATCCGGAACAGAAACCTCCGGAAGCAACCGTGTCCGGTGAGAACCTGTGTCTGGCGGAAGGTGAGAACGCCGTGGCGCCTCTCTAGCCACTCCACAAAGAGGGGAGTTATCGCCGTAATTATGGCGTGCCCAGCGCTGCGTTGCGACGATCACACTCTCCATGCCGCCCTGAGATCCCGCCGGAGCTCTGTCCGCTGTGCCGTGATTTCTCGCGGTACCGGAGTTACGCCCCGGCGTTTCGCTTCCTCGCACCACTCCCATATATGCGCGAGGACCTATGCCTCCAGATCCCATGGCGGTAATCCAGCAAGGAAGCTCCGTACGGTATCCCCGGACCAGCTGGGTGGCCATGACCCTGTGGGACGCTATCAACTGGCGGGCTGGCCGCCGCCTTAAGGAACGCGTCCACACCGGTGCCCCGAAAAGGGCCATGGACCGCACGACCCCCGCGTAGAGCTTCCGGCAAGAAGCGTTTGGACCCCCTAGATTGGGCAGGAGCCGCTTCAAGGCAGCCCCAGCCTTTTTCTGTCTGGGAGCCAAACGTCGGAAATGCTCTACGAAGTTCCACCGGCTGTCGAGGACGAGTACCAGGTACATCATTTCCCTGCCCTGGCCCCATATTACTTGTGGTCGGCGCAGCACGTTTTCATCTTCCACTCCCCCCTGTCTACCGTTATGCTATCATTCACTCCCTTCTCTTTCATATCATTCCACACAATCCATCCATCTTTTTTTGGCCTTCTTCTCCCTCTTTATCAATCAACTAAAAAGATCACATAATTAGCAACTTTAAACTTGAATTAGACATAACGATTATAAAAGTGATAAAAATGATTTTTATTTCTGAAAGTACGGTTATACACACTTTGTACCATTCTGTCTAGATTTAGCCTGAGACACGTGTCACCATAAGCACACGTCACAATCATTTAAGCATTAACAATGCTGTTTACTAATAATTATGCATAAATAAATATTATATTAATATGCGTAGTAATCAGAAGGTTTAGCACGTGTACGAATGTCAGTGGAAACGCAGTCTTCACTAACAGTATTCCGCCATTTTGTTCTCGTGCAAACTCGATTCATCACTTCACGGGAATCGTGTTAAAAATATTTTCTTAGCTTAACATCATCACACCTTGTTGCCCGAAGTGTTGGGCAAATATGTAGGTACCTACATAGTATCCTAGGTAGTAGGCTGTCGCTGAAAACCAGCGCTGGGGCTCTGTCTTGCATAGGGTCGCAGCATAATGCTGAGCGATAGTCGTTTTGCGTGGATGTGACGCATGTTTCCCCCAACCTATAGTACACCCACATTTTCGCCAGTTATTTAAGTCACATTTAATAGGGGGCGAGCATATTGGCATCAACCGAGCACAAATACTGAATCCAGGCTGCTGCAGAGAAATTCAAGATGGAAAATCAATTACACTGCCCGACCTGGGAATCGGAGTTTCTTAGTGACTAAAGTAAGGGAAAGTGCTTTTCAGGTCTTCATTGTAATGTATGAGTCTACTGTGTGCTTCAAGAAATTAAACTGCGAAGTAACTGCGTGAACATACAGTAGACAGTAGCAATGGATTTCCATATGACAGTTCAACAACATTCATTGCGTTATTTACGTTGTTGAACCTATAATTTTTTTATACGAACATAATATGAGGAAAGTGAAGCAACTGATTAGCAATGGTGCCGATTCCCTTGTTCACAAACTAAACTAAATTTAAGTTGAGTGCGTCTTTTTCTTTCTATTTCATTATGAAAAGGACAGAAGATAAATATTAGCTTAGTCCTGTCAAATTAGTTAGCACCTGACGTTATTTGATGTAACTTTAGTAGTCAACTTTTTAATCACGTCTAAACTTGTATGGAGTAGTGTCAGGCGCTGATTAATTTGACAGGACTAAACTAAAATTTATCTTCTGTCCTTTTCATAATGAAATAGAAAGAAAAAGATGCACTCAACTTAAATTTAGTTTACTTTGTGAACAAGGGAATCGGCACCAATATCCTTCAAAATTATTTAGATTGTGATTGATAGTGCGTTAAGCAATTAGGGTGCTGGTTATTAGGAAGAGGGGAAATTTAAAGACATTAGAAGATATATTTATGCTTGGCAATAGTGACATCACCGTTGATTGAAAGAAAGTCTTTTCAAGTATTTTACCACTGACAGCTACAACGCAAAAGCAACCGTATTGTAACGAAAGTATGGATCATTTGACAGACTTGTCAGTGCTAGCAACACAACAGCAAACTATTATGAGACCATAATAAAGATCTAGAGGAAGAAAGAAAATGTCGTAAGGAATGTGTTGAGCATGAATGTGGACGGCTGTAAGAGTACGGGAAGACCATAGAAACGATGGATGCACTGTGTGGGAGATGATAACATGGCTTGAAAGGGTATAGAGGAGTATGGAAAAAAAAGCCTTGTTGCGCCGACCACAAATAAACTTGGATAAGAGCAGGATAATGATTATGTCAGAATTTACATAAATGTGTTGCCAGTTTAAGAGACAGAGTTGAACTGGTTCGAACTGGATCACAGCAGTTATATATACTACTTGGCAGCAAAAATACAAAAGGTAGGCTTAAGTATGACTGCTATACGTACTACTTGTTCAGTTTTTAGGGTTCTGTACGTCCGAATGAAAAAAAAGGAACCCTTATAGGATCACTCGTGGGTCTGTTTGTCTGCCTGTCCGTCTTTCATGGCCAATTTGTTCCGAATCTAATGGGCCGATTAAGTGGAAAGTACACGTATAAATTTCTGTGTCCCAAATACGGACGTGTAACATAAATAAATTAAATTTGATTATGGGGGTCCCTTTTGGGAGGCAAAAGAGAAAATTAAAAAAAAAGGTTTGCTAGCTGTACCGTGTGACATAAGTCATATTATGGCATATGTCACAAATCCTTTCATTAGTTATTTACAAATGAAAGGGCGTAGGTACTGAGAGGGCATCAAACAATTTTTTGGAAATTTTAAAATTAATAGTATTATAGTTACCTAAGAAAATTTATGAAAAATGTATCTATATTTATAAATTACTAGGTACAGGAAAACCTATAAGAAGTAGAAAGTCTTAAACTAACATGGTAGATATCACAATATTGTGCGTACAAACTTACATTTGCAGTTGGAATGTATGGGAGGACATGTTTTTCAACTACAATCTTAAGTTTGTGGTTGAGATAAATTCATCATTCATTATGCGTGGCGAGACACGCACTTGGCCGGTTCTTACCACTAGACAAACATCAACTAAATACTTCTGATAACACTGGTAACACATTAATTATAATATCATCCAACAGCAAACGGAAATACACCTTATGCACAGGAATTCAAGGCTTAAAATGTAAGATTAGTAAGCTCCTGAGCCAAATAATACTTAATATTCTGACTGATTACCTTATCTTGAATTATTTATCTTTACAGTTGGTCTTAGAGACTTTAGTAGATGTTTGACGTGACATAAAATAATAAACACAATCTTTTCAATGCGTTTCTTTGCGTCAATCGGTTGAATAATTTCTTTGATCAATCAAGTAAACACTATAGGTACCTATTACTGCGCCTAGTCACCAAAAGTAGTCGCGTTTTATGATCTAGCTCATTTGCTAAGCTTGCAAAGAACTTACTAAGTATGGTAGTAAGTAAGTAAGTTATATTATTTAAATTATTTTTTAGTTTTTTTTTCTAATATTAAAAAAATAGTTTACATGTTTTTTTGATTAAGCATGCCAATATTACCACTCTCAAAGTCTACAGCATAGTCAGCCTATAATGTTCCCACTGTTGGGACACAGGCCTCCTCTCTGTGAAAGGGAGTGGGCCCACGCGGGCCCAGTGCGTGTTGGTAGATGTCACATGTCTCCAACTTTTTTATTCTATGACTTTATATGACGGTTTCCTCACGATATTTTTTATGTTCTCAAAGTCTGCGTTTCTAGTAAATTTGGACGCTCCTTGGGCAGACAACCCTCCAACAATTAAAGGGTTAATTGTTGGAGGGTTGTCTGTTGTTTAAGTGTTTTTTCACCTAGGTAGAAAACTGAAGACTCATCTGTCTGCTCTAGTAATGTGTGAGGAAATCTACACTCAGCGTGGACATTTTGACATTGACAGACAGCGATGCGGACGAATTTTTTGATGGCCTTTGTTTTTTTTATATGCTTAGATATTTATATCATTTATTAATGTGATGAATATAATTGCACGCTTATTGGCCCTATACTTTTAACCTTCAATGTTCCTACGGCATAGCTCCAAGCCTCCTCTTTGAGAGGTGACCTACAAACGGAAGATCATAATACTACCTCAAGGGTACCGTCTATCTGCCAGGGTTGCGGGAAAATCCGAAAGGGTTACCGTGGCCCCTGGCACAGGCAACTGAAGGAACACGGATGGGTTTTAATCAGCATGATTGTAATCCCCGATGGATTAGGCAGAGGTGTGTCTAAAGTACACCTACACTTCGCCAGCTATGTCCCAGTCCCATTTAATAGGGGGCGAGCCTATTGACATCAACCGGGCATAAATCCAAACTCCAAGCTGCTACTGAGAAATTCCTGATAGAAAAACCCAATAACATCACTATCAACTAGCGCAGGTATACTGGAAGAGATTTCATTAGAAATAAGCATCACTTTGTACCTATTTTTCTGTTCTTTTCTTCTTGTCTGTTTATATATATGTGTACATAAATGGTTAAATAAATAAAATAACACTTAGCCCGACCCGGGGAATCGAACCCATGCAGGACCTCATGCTCTGCAGTAACTCCTGCGACCATAGACCAAGGAGTCAGAAATCATTCATAATCTTAGTCCATAATCTGACCGTCCACGTTTTTTCTAGACACAGGTGGTACGCTCCAACACGACGTTCAACGCGTTCGTAGTGCCCGGCCCTCCGGAGCTGACTGAAGACTTGGTGCCAGTGTCCATGACCAGGGAACTGGAGCTAGAAGACGATATGAAAGAGTACTGGGGCTTCTATCTGCTGAAGGGATCTTCTGTTACCGTATCTGCTTGTGTTAGGTGAGATTTTAGAACAGTATAATCTGTGATCATGTTTGTTACAAAAGTCAGTAGATATTGACTCTTAGATAGACACCAGCAAGGTAATAACAATTTATTTTCACATTCAATCTCAATTTTCGCGTAGATGATAGGAGACTAAGGTGTTATGCCAGGAAGATGGGTAACCACATATTACTAGCAATTTTGATCTATAACCGTCTACAAACGAAAGCCAAGTGGGTTACACCGACTGTTATTGTTGATTTTCTTAGGAAATCCAAGTTATGCCTGACTTCTCAGATGTATTTTGACTCTCAAATTCTTTTTGTATAATTATGAGTGTTGGGCAATGAATTTCGATTGCCACGTTTATCCACAGTTAATACATGTACCTTACAGTTGTAATCTATGTTTGGACCTTTATAATATACCAGCTATCCAGGCGCCTCCCTCATCATGATCAAGGGCTACAAGCACCTCCAGGACTGCGCGTACATCGGAGACGACTCTTCAGAGGAAGTCGAGGAGTTGGAGGAAGCCTACAAGCTCGGATTGCTGTCCAAGATCGCCTTGGATGAGAAGATAAAGGAGCTGGCTCTGGTCAAAGGAAAAACTAATGATCCTGGTGAGTTCAAAATAAATTATAGAGCACTAGCTTTTTCTCGCAGCTTCGCACGCGTGGTGGTCGGAAATTACCCCAAGGCAACGTACAACCGGGATAAAATGTATTCTTTGTCCTAACCCAGATCATGGTCTATATATAGGTGCATCAAAATCCGTTCCGACGTTAAGGTGTAAAGAGATAACAGACAGACAGAGCTACTGTCGCATTTGTAATGATAGTGTGGATATGGATTTGGAGAGATTTTTATGAGATTGGCACAGAAGCGTGAATACTGGCAGTCACTGATCAGTTTCCGTAGATTTTAGAGTAATTTATTTTCGAAATTGATGCTATACATAGATTATATAATAATTGGAGGACTTTGTAAATAGTTATTGTCAGTCAAATTTAAATAGCTGCTTGCTCAATATTTTATCAATAAATAATAAACCATTTAAAGAGAGGTCTAGTACCAGCAGTGGGTGAAGAAGGCCTGTGGATGATGACGACTTCCATCGAAATGAAACTGCGAACGTTTGACAGGATCCTGAGATTCCCTTCCACCTTTTGAAAAAGTTCTAGGAATAAGCAAACATTACAACGAATTTTTTCAAAACAGATACGATGAGAAGACATAAGTCAGGAGTCAGCTTCCATGATCCAAACAACAAAGAGAACGAGACGACATCGTCATCAGCTGACAGCTTAGCCATTGACGTCACTGATCATGATCCTAAGGTAACAATGGCGATTATTTCAAATACTATTCTAACGTAACTAAATAAGATCACACGTTGTTGTACCTAAGGGTTGAGCAGAGGTGTACCTCTAGTACACTCGTGTTAACTCAAATGTGTCGCCGGTGGTGGCGTGTGTATTGGATCATTAAGTTCCCATCAAAATGGTTGACTGAACGGTGCTGATCCATACGTCATGTTCGTGAAAGAGCGCCGTCAGTAGGCACTTGTCATCTCTTAGCTGCCACGGATTATTTGAATTCCTAATTTACTTTTATCTTTTTTATTACAGACGCTTTTAACGTTCACGTCTTTTTACAACGTTCTCACATGTATAATTTCTACACGAATGATGTAACCACTTTTATGTAACAATATTTTGATTTATGAGAGTGTCAGTGGAGTTTCCTGCACATTCTTCATCATAGGTACCTACTACGCTTTGGAATGGGCAACTAGCTTCATATTTCTGACTGACCGACCCCTTTACAATTCAAAAGGGCCTGTAACCGGTTTATTTGAAATAAATGCTTTGAGTTTTTTTTCTATGACCCACGTTTCCTCACTTATGTTTGAGTCCATATAATAGGGGGCGAACCTAATGCCGTGAGCCTGGCACAAATCCAAAGTCTCAGCTGCTTCTGCCCCTCCTTGCTTGCGACTATAGAGGGTATGAGGAACAGGGTGTAAAGTTCACTCATACCTCCATAGAAAAGGGAAGATCCTCCGGCCAGACGGGTGTCGTGTCTGATGGGCAACTGCCCCACGATTGATGTCGGGGCATTGTACATATGCTAGTTGCGCGGTAAACTCTGCTTGCGCGATGCAGGATGTTTCGTGACGTCAGTCTGATGCGCAGTTCGCATGTGGCGATGTAGATACCGCTACACGACCACTAGACCAACGAGGCAGTCTGTAAAATAATAACATCCAAATATAACGTCCAAGGAGCTCTGTGGAATAAGGTTGCTGTTGAGTTAAGGGTTTTTATAGAATGAAGAAGTATCTCAGAGTATAAGTAGTGCTTACTATGCAGATCATCCATCTTGGATCGATTTTGTAGAAGTATGCTGCATCTAAGATTGTATCTTTAGTTTCATCCATCGATTCAGCGTATCGGCCCACCCTACCTAGCTACCTACCTACTTAGCTTACCTATGTTTCATAAATAAATTATTCTAATATAATCTATTCTATTCTATTGTCAAACAAATAGGAAAACTATTTCCAAACGCTGTCTTTCATGAATTCCATTACATAACAAAATTTCATTATTTCCAGGAGCTACGAGAAATCCTAGAACGTCTCCATGCTTTAAGAGAGGCGGCGAAGATCCAGATAGCCAAGAACTACAAGCCGCCACCAAACATTATACCACTGCATGTGACCAATAGGCACAGGGATGTCAATGTGGATAAAGATGAGAGGAAATGGCTGTCTTTTCAGGGTATGTCCATATTATCATTATCATTTAGCCAAAAATGACCACTGTTGGACATAGGGCTCCGCTCAGCATACCCACAACGATTGGTCCTGTGCCTCCTGCAACCAGCAGATTAGGGCGTCTTTCACCAGGTCTTCGGTCTACCTTACGGAAAACCTTTCCACGCTACACCTTCCAGCCAATCGTAATGCGGGCAATGTGCTCCGCGAACTTAAGTGTGCCAATTTTTGCAGTCCCAAGAATTGTTGGTTATGTACTTTGGTTCTGCAGCAAATCCTCAATATCCCCTCGTTTTACATTATCATGTACAGCTAGTCCATTGGTTTATACCTAACCCTACGATAATGGATCTTCATAGTCATCATTGCAGGACTACAAACTTTATATAAGAAAAGCAAAGTCTTGCAAAGCATTATCTTGGTATTATATAAGTGCGTAAATTTTGGCACATTTTGATAAAAGTTAGACAAGATTTACAGTCGATATATCCTTATAAATCTTAATCTGATAATATGGAACATTATCTAAACATTAGAACAGTAACAAGATATCAGATACAAATATATTGATACTCTAATATTATAGATTATCTTGAAAGCTTGTTGATAGGCACATGGAATATCTTGGGATTATATGCCCAATTGTACCTATCGTGCGCTTTCATCATTTCTAACGTGACGCTGTTACAGGGGACGTCCATGTCCATAAACTGTATGAAAATACGTGCACGGTTCGGTACCGTGGACAGCACATTATTCTGGACACTGCGTTGAAATTTTTTGTCGGTTGTTACAAAAAAAAACAGCAATTCCTAAAAAAAAAACAATACCTACGCGGTCAAATTGTATGGAAGAGCAATATTTTTTTTCTAAATACTGATTAAAAATTACAACGCAGGGGGGTTCAGAATGAATAAACTGTATCCACGGTTACAGGTTGCGTGTCCATGTCTCTGCCACCCTTTCCATACAGTTTACTTCCCTGTGTTATGGTTATAACGTGACGCGGACGTCCACGATAATGGACGTCCACGATATTATCGTCATGTTAGAAATTATAAAAGCGCACATTGGTGATTGATATAAATTCAATACGTCTTCTACTTGCATTGAATTATCAAGACGAGAAAACAATTGTTTGAAAGACTTATGGCTAGATCTACCAACAGATTACTTGTCTGAAAGACAGATAGGCAAAAGCACAAATCATGGAAGAGTGGCTATAAACAGTAAATTAGGGTTGTGAGGATTTTCAAGACAACACAGTTGTTCTGTTCTAAACACAAATCGCTGACGTCACCCAAACAGCAGACAAGCTCAAATGGTACTGGGACGGACACGCCGAATGTCGGATGCATTGTGGGCTAAGACAACCACAACATGGGTCTCTGAAAACGGCCAACGCCATCGCGGCAGACCCAGGAGTAGATGGCGGGACGAGCTTGACGTATATAGGCGGGATTGGTCCATGTTGGCACAAGGAAAGGCAAGCTTTTGACGTGCAGTGGGCCAACACAGGTGGATTTATTTATTTATTTTTATTCACTGTTGTTCTCCTCAAAATTATCAATACGCTGAGGATGATGCTGTCATGGTCCTCCTAGATTTTATAGTAATGAAAACAAGATATAAACAAAATAGCCTAGAGCACGGACGAACAAAAAAAGTCGGAAGGAACTCCGCTAAGACAAAAGTGGGTCCTGTTTATGTGCGAGTATTGCCGTTTGCGCGCGTATTGGCCGATACTCGTCAGCTGACTAATGTGTGAATATGTGCCTACAGCAGCCTGTACGTACAGCGAGCTGGCCGACTTGAGTGACAAAGTTTTTTATCACCGACCGACCGAGAATCTGTCCAACTTTTTTGTTCGTCCATCGCCTATAAATATTCAACAGCTGCTGTTTTCGCGTCCATTAGATAATCTCAGGTTACCAATGGAAATAATGCTATAGCCATATTCCAACCATTCCACCTTTAGGCGTACTGTCCATAATAATATATTGTTCTCTTGAAACTACTCTTCTTAAAAGCATAAAGTTGAAGATTTAGTTATTGTAAAACTTAAACTGTAATATATCTATTTTACAGATCTTGATGGCAACAGCAGCGTAATATCAAAAAAAATTGAAAATAATCATACAGAAACTCTACCAAACAAAGTAAATAACGCTGAAAATAATACACTAGAATATACGAAAGTAACTGAAGCTAAATCCAATAACACAGTAGTCGATGAGAAAGTCAAAAAAGTCAACGGTGATGATAAGAATGAAAAAGAAAATGCAGAAATGGTGGGAGAAGAAACTAATGAACATGCGGAAAGGACAAATCTAGGTGGTGAAGAGACGGGAGAATTTGCATCGAAGGCTGACGATTTCAAAGATAAACCGTCTACGGAAGTGAAAGAAGTGATTACGGATTATACATCAGAGGTAAGTGAGGTTAAGTATGGATTTTGGTACAATACATTCATCCTTGAATCTGGGTATAAACTCTGGCCTTAATTATCTGCACAGTGGTTCGGGATGATGATCCCAACTCTTTATACTGCTACAAAACAACATTAAAGTGATGATGGCAATTATGATCCCAATACTAACTTTCAGCCAACCCCCATGGCAAGACAGAGTGAGCTTATGTATGCATATATGTATTATGTACTAATGTAAATCGTAATACTCATATGATTTCTAAGAGCAAATATGCAATGTTTAGAAAGAAAACTGTCATTCTAAACAGTCAATATTGTAGATGTAATGGACAGTTTATTATCAAAGTAGATTTCAGTTATCAATGAATGGTATATGTCTTGCTAAGAACATTATCAATATTTGGGTTAGGCTTTGGTGTGTTAGATTTTGATAAATAATCTTAAAACATAGTCGTCATTTGTCAAAGATATCTGTCAATAGTATTACGTATAGTACACCTCCATTTCTTTGACCCTGCCTTCTGAGCATCTGGTCCCGGGTTCGATCCCGGACAAGTCAAACATTTGTGTGCATGAACACGTCTGTTTGACCTGTGTCTGGGTGTGTATATGTATATAAGTATGTATATCAGTCATCAGGTTACCGTAGTACAGGCTCTGCCTAGTTCGGGACCTGAAGACCTTGTGTGGATGTTGTCTCATATATTATTTAAAAAAAAATTCGCCATATTTAAGTCCCATGTAATAGGAGGTGAGCCTATTGCCATCAACCGAGCACAAATCTAGACTTCAGACTAACTTACTTAACTATCTAGGTATTAACTTATTTGTCAAAATATAAACGTCAGCAGAATCCTACGGAACCGAATTCGAAAGAGGTGTTTGAAGACGTGCTGCACAGACTGCAAGCTTTAGGAGACAAAGGAAAGAGAGTGCTGATCAGACTACACAAGACTATGGGTGTTGACTACCAAGAGAAGGTAAATAATACAATAGTAACTGCATTTATACATATTGCAATAAGTTGGCGTTATGCACGACTCACTCATACAAATTCAGGCACTCGTGCTTATGATTCGATTCTTGACCATAGAGTAAAAACAATTTACAGAATCTATAGCTCACAGCAGGTTCGTAATATAAAACTGCTGCATTCAGGTTACATTAGAACCTAACATAATTGGGAAAAGGCTAAGATAAAGATAATGTCGATTTATTTGACAGAAAACACGCACAACGCAACGTATGTGATGTGCTCTACAGTCAATTTGCTCTTATTTCAATTTCAGGCGTCAAGAATACCGAAGCCAGACATAATGTCAGTGGTGACGGGTAGCGGTGAGGAGTTGGACAGACTGAGGAAGGTGCTGGTAGAGGCTATTGATGAGGAGAAGAACAGGACGGAGAGGGAGCGTAAGTATTACCTACTTAATAAATGTAAGTCTAACCTGTGGTAAATCCTGAGGAGCCAACTATAATTCTCAACATGTTTGCCAGCTAATATTTTCATCGTGAGCTATTCATTGTATAGCTGGTACAGACACGAGATAAGCAAGATAAACATGATTCTTTTGGCAAAAGAGTACTAATAGGGGTGAAACTTTTACGTCTGCTTCCCAAATTCAAATTGGACTGCTTCTTGTTTTTTCATACTTCTATCATTCATTGTAATTTCCTTGCAGAAAACCCCTAAAACACTTCCCAACTTGGGAGCTAAACTAGCTAGCTAGTCTAGATAGTCAGAACCAGAAACTATATAGCTTCAGTAGGAACTAGCCTTTATTCCTTGTGATAGACTAATTTTACTAAAACTAAAACAATACCTAAAATCTTGTATCAGGCTTCCTTATTTCTATTTGTTCTGAGATCGTTCAGTAATTCCTACCAATTGGAATGTTGCCAAATCTCATAAATAATACTTCTCCACGAAGTAACAACATCAATGGAATTCCAATATATCTGAAGTTCTTAGCCATTTTGCAGTTAAAATAATACGTAAAATTGTTCATTAGTGCAGCCGTTTGTAGCTCTTTAGTGCTATGACTAATGTTACTGGCTCAAAGGATTTATTTACGGTAAGAACATTACACGCTTAAACAGGTACTTAGGTACATTTTCAAAACGATTGTAAACTATTAATAATAATGACTGTCATCATTTTCAAGAAAACTTCTGACGACCTACTGAAACCACTTAAACTTCAGCTTTATTTGTTAGACCTTGAAATTGCTATGTTTATCATTGGGCTTTTAAATAACAATAACAAATATTTATTTCTCCAATAATGCGCTTACATTTGGTCTAAAATAATAATTTAACAAACTGTGTCCCAAACTTTTGTATAATGCTTATAATATACATGCCGAGAATCAAAACAGGACGCAATAGAGTTTATATTCCATCGCTTGATATAGACTCTTTATTTGTTTTGCAGAAAAACGCCACGACGCTGTAGAACAAGCAAGAAAGAAGAGAGAATCAATGTTGGGCCAGATAGACTTGGTGAAGGAATTCAACGAAGATGATGAAGAAAGAAACAATGCTGGCGAAGTGGTTAGTAACCCAACTCTTTGACATTCTGTAAAAGACAACCCGTACACCAGATGAGAATTCCCATCGGCAACTACTGTAGGGGATGAATTAAAAAAACGAGCGAGTCTTACAGTAGTCGCTTATGATGTGTAACATCTGACATCTCATCTTGGTAATAAGCAAAACATTCAAATTATATCCAAAAAAATATATTCAGGTATTGTTTAAAATGATTATTTGAGGTTAAGCGCACAGCTGATGCGTTCAACTTCTCTATTTCCCTTTCTCGTCACACACACGCAACTGTTGGCTGACAGTACCAACCCCTCATAAAATGGGTTGGCACCATCTTACAGCCAACCCTACCACCGCGCGCACTGATTGGTCAAATCAAATAGCGCGCGCTTCCCCGGCTTCCTGTAACATACTTCCGTCGCATTTCACGTAATCACTCCCACAGATTGCAGGAAAGCGACAGGAAAGATATTACACATCAAAAATCCTTCCGTTGTGCTCACCTTCGTTATAAAAGGAACACGTACAAAATTTCAGGCTTCTATATAAAGTGGTTTAAGCTGCCCGTTGTCTGTCAGTGAGTCTAAAAGTAGACGCGGCGGGGTGACAACTCTTTATTAATAAATACATATCCGGCGCAGCGGCGGCAGTTAGCATGGATATGAACACTGCTGACTGATTAATTATTTAATCAGGACTATTTTACTGCTAGGAATCCTGGGTACGCCTTTGTTTTCTCCAGACAGAAAAAACGAGTATGTCTATTGCATTTTTGCTATAAGCTAAAATACTCTCTCCTACATCGAAATCCAGCACGCGTAGCATGACCATCAGAGAAACGGGTTTCAAACGGGGGACAAAACCCGTTTCTATGTTTGTCATGATACGCGTGCTGGAAGAGATTTCTTTAGAAATAAGCATAACTTATGCATGTAATTTTCAGTAACTTACTCCTTGTCTGTTTATATGTTTAAAACTATTCGATAAATAAAAATAAACAAAAATAAAGTTGCCCATCCAATTGGTAAGGCATCTGAAGCCGAAGTGTTTACAAAGACCAAAATGTTTTTTCACTCATACTAAACACCAGCTTTCTATTCTAGGATGTAGACGGCTACGCAGACCACCACATGGTAGTCAACGAGACGACTCCTCTCGACATGAGTAACTCGGAGTTCTGGTCATCATTCTCGAGCAGCGAGGAAGCCCTGTTGGAGTGCGAGGGTCTGATCCTCAACCTGCCTCTGACTCCTCACAGGCACTGCCATAGAGACGCCTCCGATGGAGACGGCTTCGCTGCTGCGAAAGCTAATGCGCTAACCTATAGGTGAGGATTAAGTAGGTGAAGGATACTAACAGCCATATTTTCTGTGTGACTTAGATGGTGACTGAAATGTTATGTCAAGAGGATAGGATTAAACGTTGAGAATGAGCATGATATCTTTCGTGCTGCCTACGTACTAGTGAATTACTCACCATCTTAATAAGGTAGTCTACAGAAGGACCGAGTTCAATGATTAGGCTGCTGTCAATAGTTCCAGCAAAAAGCAAAAAAAGACCTTTGTACTCCTACACCAGTGCAAAAATACCCTTATAGGTTACTGCTAACCACTAATATGCTTAGGCAGTCTCCCATAAATGAAAAACCATACACATCAATGACACCGGATTTCAACATATCCTTACTTACTTCAATCGTATATTTTCCAGGGTACCTGCAAATGGCTACTACTTCTTCGTGTTTAACTCGGAGAACGAGGTGCAGCGCAACTTCATACGCGCGCGGTTCGACCTGCAGAAGACCAAGTATGACGTTGCGCGGACCAAGCTCAGGGAGTGTATCAACAATACGGAAAGATGTGACCTGTCGCTTGATATATTTTCTTCTCAGAAGGTGAGACATATCTTTTTCTATTATTTTATATCTCTTCTTGTCTATTAAGTGCCTTCAGAACACCAAGTATGACGTCGCGCGGAGCAAGCTCAGGGAGAGTATTGAATCAACAATGCGGAGAGATGTGACCTGCAACTTGATATCTTTTCTTCTTTCTTTTTTAAGCTCTTTTAATACGGGTTACCATCTATAAACAGGACTTCAACTACGCCGAAAATTGAGAACGCTCGGATGCTCCATTTGGAAGGCCGATGCAGCTGAACATCAGAAAGCTGCTCAAGTTGGTCTACCCGACTAATAAAGGCTAGCCGAAGTCAAGGGCCTGACCGACTTACTGTATAACCCTACGATTAGCTGTCTTGTGGATTGTTTGCTTGTCATTTGCATGATATGAATTTAATTAATGTCATTTTGTTCGTGAATGGGCGTCGTCAGTAGGCACTGTGCATTTCTTAGCTGCCACGGCTTATTTTAATTCCAGTTTTTTTTTCGTTTTTTTTTAAACGTTGCCCCACTCTTGGAATTTCTCCTGTATCGTGGGTGCGCTTACAAACATTTAAACTCACATACAAAAATAGCCAGACCCGGAACAACTACTTGCAGGTCATACAAATATTTGTTCCGTGCGGGAATCGAACCCGCGACAGGTAACGCAGCAGTCTGCGCCAACCGTGCCGTCATTATTTTACAAATACTATTATACTGTACAAAGGCGGACTTAATGCCTCGTTTGTCTTTTTATTACGGACGCTTTGTCTTTCTACAACGTTCTCACATGTATCATTTCAACATGAATGATGTAACCACTTTTTTGTAACAATATTTTGATGTAAAAGAGTGTCCATGGAGTTTCTTGCCCGTTCTTCTCCATAGGTACCTACTACGCATTGGAATGGGCAACTAGCTTCATCTTTCTGACTGAGCGTCCCCTTGACAATTCAAAAGTGCCTGTTATTGATTTATTTGAAATATATGCTTTGAGTTTGAGAATAATACCTGCTTGGGGACTAAATTATTACTTCTTCAGACTTTGCTTTGGAGATCGGGACGGTTTCATGGCCATATGCATGCCCTAAGCCTGTTAAAAAGTATCATCCAAAATATTTTTCGCTTATCATCTCCTTTTATCTTCCAGGTAGTGCTAGAAGTACCTTTCCGCAACAACGACTCGCTCTGGAACGAGCAATTCGTCATCATATCGGAGTGTGAGCCGCGCACGTCAGTGTACATCGTATGCGTCATCGCTGTGCCGATACTGATCCTCTTGTTCGCCTTTCAATGATGAGGTAAGGAATATTTATCAGATATATCGTATATATCACACACTGATGCCTTTGAGAGCCAGCTAGTGGTTAGTAGCTGAAGTAATAAATTTTAAATGAAATTTAGTAGTTATTAGATTAATTACAACAAAGGTACTGAAAACCATCAACTATTTAATGAAAACTTTAAATTCATTAATTCTCCAGCAGCTGATGGGTCTAGAAGCATGAAATTTTACGCAAGAGTTTCTTATGCAACGAATGTGAGCATTAAGGAAGGATTTTTGAAAATTCTTCCCTCATATGGGTTAAATAGGTGATTGCAATTCGTCATTTTTGCCGATGCAAAATCCCATCATTCGGCATACGGCATGGATGATAATAAATTACAAAACAAAACCAAACAAAGTAAATACGTATTGTAGTAATGTAGGTGTCTACATCGTCACATGCGAGCTGTGCGTCATACTGTCGACACGCAAATCCTGCATCGCGCAAGCATAGTTTACCGCGCGACTAGCTTAGATACAACTTCCTAACATCAATCATCGGGCAGTTGCCTACCAGACACGACACCCGGCTGGTCGGAGGATCCTCCCTTTTTTTCTTTGGAGGTATGAGTGAACTTTACAGCCTGTTCCTCGTACCTCTATATTATCATTAATATTTATCTTAATTACCAGTCTTGAGTACCTATGTGAAGAGTTTTGATACCGGAATCATTACCCATTGTTTAAATTTTAGCAAACAAGACACATTTTTGGTAGACTATGAAAAAAATAGACATTTGCTTCGAAGGTAGTTCGTGGTTATTTAAAAATCAGCAATTGTTCTCAAAATAGAAACGGTTACGGATAACTTCGTTCCGTTTTAAGTATGGTCCTTGCTCAAATAACTGATTACGTAGAACCATTTCTAAAATATTCAATGACTATGTATAGGTACTAAAATATTTGACTTTAACTATGGCCTCTAACGTATGTCCCTTAATCAAGGCCGGATCCAGGGGGACGCATGGGCCCCCGCAAACGGTTTAAGTAAAATAAAATCGAATCGACTGAATGGACTGCCCTGAATGCATATCCAGCAAGACATTGCTTCTATGAGGAACGCTAAAGAAGCAGCAGTCTTCAGCCGCAGTGGCGTAACTATTAAGGTTCATAGTGGTGCAGTCAGTTCGTACTCGGGCACAGAGGTCTGCTACGCCAACAATGCACCGGCCTAGAGTCGGCGAGAGGATTTCTGGATAATAAAAAAAAAAAAAGATAGCGCGGTCTGAGGAGCCTCGCGCGTCCATAGTTTATACAGCTTTCCTCAACTCATAAAATTTCTTAGCTAATACTATGAATAGTCAAAAGAAAGACTAATTAAACCTATTCGAGGTGTGGACCTAAATTTATTGATAAATGATTTAATTTCTATAAGTAGGTTTGTACAAACACTTTTACACGTCAAACATATTTTTTTTAAACTAGATGAGGCCGGCATTTCCGATCTGACTAATCTGAGAAGAAAGGCCGCAACAAACTCAGAGGTCACAGTCTCTTCTAAAGTCCAGATAGAATCTTGGTCTAAATCTTGGGCTAAATGATAAATGATTTTATTTCTGTAAGTAGGTTTGTACAAACATATTTCAATCATATTTTTTTTAAACTAGATGAGGTCGGTGTTTCCTATCTGACTACTCTGAGAAGAAAGGCCGCAACAAACTCAGAGGTCACAGTCTCTTCTAAAGTCCACATAGAATCTTGGTCAGATCATGTGAAGGCTATGTAGATCGGTGTCTGAAATGGTCTTTTGAGGAAAGAACCACACAGATTGAGTGGACCTGTCCAGTCAGTGCACGCAATTGTCAGCAATTTTCAGTCAGTTCAGTTCAATTGTCAGTGCACGCAATTGAGTTCACTTCGCACTTGCAACCCAATTTCTCTTAATTCTTAAACTTTAATACCTATGCCTACAAAGTAACTCTTATTTCTGTATCTATGGTCAAAAGAAAATCTATCCTATCCGAGGCGGGGCCGGGGTGCTAAAACTGCATTCTAGAATGAAGTTCTTTAATTCGGCTTTTTGCGGCCGTCGTTAGAATTCGTCATGTACCTAACGAAAAAGCGTTATGCCCTCCATGCGACTTCTCTCTCGAGAGACAGGCACTATTTATTTATTAAAACTTTATGCACAAGTAAAAAATAATACTGTACAAAGGCGGACTTAATGCCTGAGGCATTTTCTACCAGTCAACCTTAGGGTAATGCAGAGATATACCATGGCAGGTGCAACATACGGGATAAATAGCTCGGAAATGACTATACAATACAAGAAAAAATACTAATATATAGATACATAAATATAAACAAAATAAACCTTGGCCAGGAGAAATAATGATCGGTAGAGGAGAAAACGAATCCAGCAACTCAGCGCTGGGATGTTTCAGCCAACTTCTGACGGAAATATTCATGGTTTTGTTCTATTCATGGTTTTCGAGGGTGCTAAAGCCGATAGCGAGGTCAAAATGAAAATTCAAGATGATGGCTGCGAAAACTTCAATATTTTTAGTCATGGGTGTCGTTTTCGTGGTTTTTGAGGGTGAAAATTCAAGATATATGCGTGTGAGTATCGCTAGAACTTCGTTCTTGACGGGGGTCTCCCGACCGCACACTTTTTTTTTTGTAGTTATTCTTAATTGTCATTGAAAAAGAATGAATCCCAAAAACAGTATAGTGCCATACTAGATGTGGAGACACTTCTTAACTGTCTGCCTATATGCTCTTCCATGAAGTAAATGGATCCGCCCTTGTCCTTGTTTCGATAACAGAATTTGTTGGAACTAACTTTTATAAAGAAGAAAAAGTTGTCTCAGGGTTATCCTTGCTGGCGTTTACAGGCGCAAGTCACGCAAACACTAACATCTAAACAACACTCTGGAACAGCTATCTGTAGGCCAAACTTGAAATATCTATTCCAGACGAGATTGTTCTTAAGGTCGCAAGTGCTACCGCCGGTCATGAGGTCCTGAGTTCGAATTCCTGTTCGGACAAAGTGTTATTGGGTTTTTCCATCCGGAACCTATCCCTATAATATGAATCACACACCACATCTTATGTTTAAGTCCCCTATAACATGGGCCTTAAATATAACTGGTAACATGGGGGCGTACCTGTTGGTACGCCTCTGTCTAAACTTCGGGGGATGACAGGCGTGATATTATTTATTTTATTTGTTTATTTATTTACTTTATTGTTTTATTCGTATCCAAAAAAAAAAAAAAAAAAAGTTCGTAAAATGACGATATATTAGTATTGAGTACAAAGTTGGTAGGGAGTATTATGTTACGTTATGGGATACTAACCTGCGACCCGTAGCTATAAAAGCCAATCGCTCAACCACTGTAATATTAATCAAGTCAATCAGAGTAATTAACGTTAAAACAGTGGCTAGGACATCTCAATTGGGAAATGACGTTAAATAAACAAGCTTTTAATTGTTAATTATTGCTCCCGAGATTTTGATAAGATTAAATTTGGCAATGAATGAATTGCATACATCTATAGATACTTGAAAGATAGCTACATCAATCGTATGTACTGACAAAACCGTTTTATCAATAATGAATTGTTTGAAATTTACATTTTATTTGCGACACCAAGCAAGGATACAAATGCACAGCAGGATTAGCATCAATATGCTTTGCTAGAATGATCGAGAAAATAATAGGTTGATTATCATGAATTTGAAGTCACTTTCCGTATACATGAATCATCTGTGTTCAAAAATCCTTTATCTTTATAACTAACACGTAGAAAAGTATAGATGGATCTTTCCTTAGCTAGTTTCTTCAAGCAAATCCATCATCTCAAACGTATAACACAGCTGCCACAAAACAATGTCCCTTTAAATTCTTTCCATTTCCCTCCCTTTTCCTTTATACAGAGTTGATATGATAGAGGTGCATTAAATTGTGTTTAGTATTAATTCGATACGGTATAAAAATAAAAAGCACCAAAAATGAGTTTTTTTTTAAACAATCTAAATAGCTTACAACTCAGAGTAAAACGCAACCACCATTTGTAATGAAAGAGCAAGTGTGTCTGTATTTATTGCTTCCTTGTTTGCATTGCCATCTTTTTAGCGAAAATATTTGTTTGTTCTTGTGACTTGCGTCATTCAGAGCGGGAACTATCATAATGTAACAACCTGTAAACAACATGAAATGCAATAAATGAATATGAATATGAACAAAGCATCGTAGCTTATACTCAGATGTATCGTTTAATGGTGCATGACCTATATACCTTGTGTTTTGTTTGCGGATGATGTATCTATTCTTGCTTCATGTGAAACTGATCTCAACCTTAATGATAAATTAAATTCAATACTTGACGCTATAACTCATTGGATGATGGAACATAACCTACAAATAAACTATGATAAGACAAAGATAATGACCTTCCACCCAAGACAAAAAAAAACCTATAAATACAAACTTCAGTTTTAAAAATAAGTTAGAAACAATTAATTAATTCACCCTTTTAGGACTAGACATTGACACACACATAAATTGTAAGTCGCATATCCAGAAAATACAAGCAAAATTATCAAAATTCTCATACGCCCTTCGGAAAATCAAAAAAACTACAGCATAAATACTGCGCTGGTAGCATATTATGCATATGCCTATGCATGGCAGTAGGGTAATATTGGGCATTCTATGCCACTGTCGGCAAGTAGCTCGGCTAGTGCGCCTCGCTACACGACAGTGGCATAGTATGCCCAATATTGAACAATCGACTCGACTGTAGACTGTCGGCAAGTAGCTCGGCTAGTGCGCCTCGCTACACGACAGTGGCATAGTATGCCCAATATTGAACAATCGACTCGACTGTAGGTTAAATTACTGTACTCACCTAGAGATCTTGCGCATTATACCACTGGCCGCCAATAGCAGGGCGAGTTCGCCTCGCTGCGGATGACGGTATGGGCATTCTATGCCACTGTCGGCAAGTAGCTCGGCTAGTGCGCCTCGCTACACGACAGTGGCATAGTATACGACTGGTATTACTGTACTTGTACAAAGATCATGCAAGTTATACGACTGGCTGCCAGTAGCTAGGCGAGTTTGATTCGCTTTGGACAGTGGTGACAACTATTGACACGATCAATGATAAAGATTTCACTTAGTCATTTTGACATGCGTTTCGTGGTTAGAAACGACTTGATGATTTTAACGCTTCAACGGTGGAAACGATTTGTTGTTTTTGTAATGCGTTTCGTGGGACGAAACGACTTGTTGTTTTTGTAATGCGCTTCGTGGGACGAAACGACTTGGTGTTTTGACCTGCGGTTCAATATTAGAAACGACTTGTTAACTCACTGCTTTGAAGTGGATTTGCAAAAAAAAACAATGTAAGTAGGTACATATTAGGTAGGTTTATTTTTCGTAAAACATTGGTTTTTCTGGAAATAACGTATCTACCGATTGCACGAACTCTTGTAGTTTTCGCCACTGAGGCGAATTCGCGTCGGTCTGGAACTTGAGTCGCACAAGCGCCTTCTTCCACAGCTCTAGGGAGTCGGTGCGGCGCGCGTCGTCAGCCTTGTACACCTTGCAGTCGATGTAGTACTCTCCGTTGATGCTCGCTGCTCGCCGTTCGCAGCCGTTGGCGACTCGGTTAACGAAGAATGATGTTAGACATGTACTCGATGAATCGTCTTTGAGCACGGTGTCAGACCCGTAGTTCTTACTGATAGCGAATACATCATTATCGGTTTTTGTACTGAAACAACAAAAAGCTTCTATTAGTTCATCATGCACTTACAGGATACATTTACAATTTAGATACACACAGGAAAAAATACACACTCAGTCAAAATAGGTACCTGCAGAGTATGAGAGACGTACGAATAAATAGATATCCAGACACTTATAAAGTGATACCTCATAGTAAGCAGACTTGTAACAATAAACGAATAACTGATTATTTTTAACTGGTGTGGTGAACTTAATTATTGAATAGTTTTTTTTACCTCGTACGAATTAAATTCGTTGATGGTGGGTGCGACTTGCGTTTCCTATTGTTGTCCGCAGACGGTTTGCGGCTGCGTTTCGTTTTCTGATCGATGATCGGAACTTCTTGTTGAAAGTACTCGCACTCAGACTCAGACCTGAAATAAAGATACAACAAAATTAGTCAAACATAATTATTACAATAAGTACATCGGTCAGATCTCTGAACTATGAACCTAGTGGAATGTTTTATACTTACATTTTCCAATTATGTCCAATCGATATGGCAGGCTGATGAAAGCTGGCGTAGTGACTGACGGCAGCAGGCAGCGGTTAGCAATCAACACTGATATTGACAGGATAATGCAGCAGGATCGCAGAGCACTTCTTGAAGATTACTTCCACACTTGTAGACTTCGGTTAGTTTGTACCGAGTACTTCGAAAACATGTAGCTTATAAATCAGAAAACGAAAGAGAATTCACTATATTAAAAATTACTGCAACCGTTCATATAATGTTGTGTAAAACAACTTTTTTTCTTAGACGCATTATACTTGTTCAAAAAGTGTAGACTAAGGATGTTTCAGGTAGCATCGAATGACGACACAGCGAAACGACTCAGGGTTGGCAAAACGTTAACCAGTAGATAACTTATCTACTGGTTAATGTTTTGGAGGGAATATTCTTGCACGTAATTTAATTATTTGACAATCTAGAGAAAATCATAAGATTGGTATTTATCATGTGATACATCCTAGTTTTACTTGTGATACTTTTACGCTCGAGTGAAGTAGGTACCTACAGGAAATAAGTTCACTTGTAACAGTAACAAATTTTAAATGAACTTAATTTTAAATTCTCTTCATAAGGTTAGAAACCTTTAGACTACATTTTATTTATTTAGTGATAGTGTACCTAGTTTCTGATACTTATCCATACCTTAATATGTGTGACAACCTTGACTAAAAAAACTTACTGTTGTGAATTAGCTGACGAGAAAAAAAGAAATAAGGTTACACGTGTAATGTTTTACGCAATAACAATTATTTCAATCAAATATTTTATTGATTTATCGGAAATTGGTCGTATGACTAGGTAGTCAATAACGAATACTCCGTTAGTTAGTACCTAACGTTTAAAAGTCAAAAACTAAAAATTAATTTGACATTATCTCAAAGCCACGACGCTCGGAGTGTAAATCCTATAATCATTTAAAAAATAATTATATGGATTGACAGTGAATGTCGATCTGACATACATTTGGACTACATAAAATTGGAACATTTATGTACAACATTAAGTATCTAATTTGCAAGCAGGTAATTATTGAATATGTTTCATATTTTCGTTTGAAATGTTGATTTTCACTAAAAATAGGTAAGTACTAACCGATCTTTCTTTTTTTCAGAAATACATTGAAACCTAATCAGATTTAAGGAATAAGTAATCATCAAACTAGAAGACGTATGCAGACCTGGTCCAGATTCAACAATATACATTTGGACTACATAAAATTGGAACATTTATGTACAACATTAAGTACCTAATTTGCAAGCAGGTAATTATTGAATATGTTTCATATTTTCGTTTGAAATGTTGATTTTCACTAAAAATAGGTAAGTACTAACCGATCTTTCTTTTTTTCAGAAATACATTGAAACCTAATCAGATTTAGGGAATAAGTAATCATCAAACTAGAAGACGTATGCAGACCCGGTCCAGATTCAACAATATACATTTGGACTACATAAAATTGGAACATTTGTGTACAACATTAAGTACCTAATTTGCAAGCAGGTAATTATTGAATATGTTTCTTATTTTCGTTTGAAATGTTGATTTTCACTGAAAATAGGTAAGTACTAACCGATCTTTCTTTTTTCAGAAATACATTGACACCTAATCAGATTTAGGGAATAAGTAATCATCAAACTAGAAGACGTATGCAGACTTAGTCCAGATTCAACAATTCGATAACTCTAACATTCCGTCAGTGTTCTGCCTATGTGTGTATTAGTCGATATACGAGGGTAAGATCGTTTCATTTCGAGTTTAGCGTCTATATTGGGTGATAATTAATTTCAATTAGTAAAATAATGCCCCACTGTTCGGTTTGCAAAGTATTTGTAGATAATCGACGATGGACGGGTCATTTACGTAGCAATGTTCATAAAAACAAAAGCGCGTCCCCTATTTATGATAACGTTGTAATGATTAATTCTTCGTTTAAAGCTCGAATCGTAAGTTACAAGATCATTGCAACTAGCGAACAAATAAAAAAAATCCCTGAGGTGTTCCTCCATAATATAAGTGAACAAGTTAAAAATCTAATAGATCGATCACTACAAAAACATACTGCTGTTAAAATTAACTTTGAACTTTTTTCTTTTTTTCTTATGTTTAAAAATGATCAACAGGAACTGAAATCATTCGCTACGAAAAACATTATCATTAATTTTAATTACGATTTTGATTTAACTTACAAATTAACAGTTGATTTACTGTTAAACAAAATTGAAGAGTTTCAGGAGAGAGATAGTGGTTGGACATTTTTGTGCAATTCTCATTTAGAAATAAATATTAATAAATATCAACCTCTCGGCGGATCAAATTTTATAACTTTGCCTAAATGTATAAAAAATAAAAGAGCTTGTTTAAACATTCGAAACAAAGATGAGTATTGCTTTTTATGGTGTGTTGTAGCGGCATTGTACCCTGCAACCCGACATCCCGACAGAGTTTCGTCTTATCCTTACTTCCAGGATGTTTTGAATATTGATGATTTGACATTTCCAATCACATTTTCGGACATAGCTGTCTTTGAGAAAAATAATCCCTTTCTGAATATATTCGTGTATGGTTTAAAAAATGATAAGACAATCATTGGACCTTTGTATACATCAACGAATAATAAATCTAAGAGTATCCATCTGTTGCTTTTAGAAAATAACACTAATTCTCATTACTGTCTTATCAAAGATTTGCCTCGTCTAGTCAGAAATCAGATGACCAAACATCATGGTAAACTATACTTCTGTGAAACATGCTTATTGTTTTTTCCAACGCACAGCCAAATTGAATCACACCTGTGTGGGGGAATTGTCACCGTTTTACCAGAACAGGGATCATTTTTAAAATTTAAAAATTACGAAAGGAAACAAAACATTCCTTTCGTCATTTATGCTGATTTCGAAACATTACTCGATCCGATTTCCGGCGATGATTTCAATACCGCCAACACGTCATACTCACAACGCCACGTGCCGTCCGCGTTCGCCTATAATGTAGTATCATCATTTAATGATAGGGTTGACGGATATAGAAGTTATCGCGGAAAAGATTGTGTTTCAAAATTTGTACATTTTCTGACTGAAGATGTTAAAGAAATACATAGAATTCTGTCCAAAACCGAGCCTATGATATTCACAGAGGAAGATGCTCTCGATTTTAAACGCTCTGTTAAGTGCTACATTTGTGAAAATTTACTTTTGACCGATAGAGTAAGAGATCACTGTCATATTACAGGTCGATACCGAGGCGCAGCTCATCGACACTGTAATCTGCAACATAAAGTACCGAAATTCGTTCCAATATTTTTTCATAACTTATCTGGCTACGATTGTCATTTATTTATAAAAAAGTTAGGCGAAATTCCAGGACAAATAAAAATAATACCCAAGAACAAGGAAAAATATACAGCATTTACAAAGTATATTCCTACTGCTGATAACGAGTATATACAAATAAGGTTTTTAGATTCTTTCAACTTTTTAGGAACAAGTTTAGACAAACTTGCTAAAACATTGCAATTAGAAAATTTTGTTAATCTTCGATCTCACTTTTCTAATGAGAGACAATTTAATTTGCTGACTCGTAAAGGTATATATCCGTATGATTATATGACCGATTGGAAATGTTACGAACAAAAATCATTACCATCTAAGTATTGTTTTCATAATTCCTTGACCAACGAAGATATTAGCGATGAAGATTATAATCACGCTCAGACTGTTTGGTCTGAATTCAATATTAATGACCTAGGCGAGTATACGGATCTATACTTAAAAACAGATGTGCTTTTGTTGACAGACATATTTCAAAATTTTCGAAAAACCTGTAAACAATATTACAAACTCGATCCGGCGTTTTACATAACTGCACCTAGTTTATCTTTCGATGCAATGTTGCTAAAAACAGGTGTTCAATTAGAACTCGTGTCGGACTTGGCTATCGTCAGAATGATTCAAAGCGGTATAAGAGGGGGTTTGTGCATGTGTTCCCATCGGTATGCAAAAGCGAATCATAAATACATGCCAGAATATAATGCATCACAGCCTCCGTGTTTTATAGTATATCTAGATTGTAATAATCTCTATGGCTTTAGCATGTGTCAGTATTTACCGTATTCTAGTTTTAGATTTCTCAGTGAAAATGAATTAACTAATTTTCGTGTTGAAAATGTTGAGGATAACGCTGAATGGGGCTTCATATTAGAAGTTGATCTTTTGTATCCTGATCATTTACACACTCATCATAATGACTTACCATTTTGTCCTGAGAAATGTGTACCCCCGGGAGGTAAAACAAAGAAATTAATTGCAAATTTGTATAATAAGTACAAATATGTCATACATTACGTTCATTTAAAAAAGTGTTTAGAACACGGTTTAATATTACGTAAAGTTCACAGAGCTATTACTTTCAGACAGAGTCCATATTTGAAACAGTACATAGAATTAAACACTCAATTAAGACAAAAAGCAGAAAGTTCCTTCGAACAAGACTTTTTTAAGTTGTTGAATAACAGTGTTTTTGGCAAGACTTTAGAAAATACTGAAAATCGTGTAACCGTTCATTTAGTCAATCAATGGTACGACCAATCTAATCGAACCAAGAAATTAATATCTGCCGAGAGACTTGTAGCCAACCCCTATTTCCATAGTGCTTCTATTCTATCTGAAAATTTAGTTGCAATACAAATGAAACCCGATCAAATTATTTTAGATAAACCTATTTATATTGGATTCACTGTATTAGAACTTTCTAAGTCACATATGTATGATTTTCATTATAATATTGTAAAGCCTTTTTATAAAGACCGAGTGCAGTTGTGTTATACAGATACCGATTCATTTGTCTATAAAATATTCACTAATGATTTTTATCATGACTTGAAGTATAATTTTTTGCAATATTTTGACACGAGTAACTATGACGTTGAAAATAATTTTAAGATACCATTACTGAACAAAAAAGTACCAGGTCTGTTCAAAGATGAAATGGAGGGAAAATATATATCTGATTTTGTTGGTTTGAGATCAAAACTTTACTCTATAAAAACTCCCAATAAAATCATTAAAAAAGCAAAGGGAGTAAAATCGTGCGTAGTCAGGGACTTGAACATAACAGATTATCAAAATATTTTATTTAATGGTGGAGTTATGCGTAGAAAAAATGTTATGTTTAAATCAATAAAGCATGAAATATTTACTCGGAGCGTCAACAAAATTGTCTTATCTAGCAATGACGACAAACGATCGATATCTGTAGATCGAATATCAACGCGAGCATGGGGTCACTCTTCGATTTTAAAGAATGAAGATGTGGTTTTTTAGACTCAGAATGTTTCATAATAAATATTATAGTTTTATATAATTTTTTTTATAATTAATCACATTTACTTGTATAATTATGTAATAACCTTACCCTAGTTTTAGAAAATAGTCTTATATCTAATTAATGTATGATAAATATAATTCAGGTTTAGTTTTAATAATTTTACTGTTTTGTAAAAACATAAATAAAATTTAAATGATTACAACTCACTTGTTTAATTTACGAGGTATTTATTTTAAGGAATCCTCCTTTTTAAAGTCGGTTAAATAAAATGAAATCAAACCGAGGCTCAAGTTTCATCATGCACCTATATTACTGTCAACAACGTAAATTGCAATATGTACGCATTACACTAAGGTTGATTTTCAAAGAGTTAACGTTCAAGTAAGTAATACGATCATAACGCTGTTCGTCAGAACACAACACCCGACAGTTCAATACCCTCGGCTTGGAGACACAAATGCTTAGTTAACATTTTTATGGTTATCGCGTTCTAAATTCTTTAATGACGTACTCGTAACAGTATAAATAATTAATTGTTTGCTCATTAACGAAATATTACTCGCCTGAAGTACTAGTACCTACTATTTTAGAGTGCATCGTAATCATGTCGGTAAGTGAAATATTTTTAACTCGTTTTTATTTTTTTATATTGTTTCGTAACTAAAGATTGTGTTCCCAGCATTCTTAATAATCATAAACATAACATTACGTTTGGTAGAGGTGTAATAGTGCTAGTTATATTTCTTTAGGGCCTATTGTCACGAATCTGAACCAAATCCAGACTCCAGGCTGTCTTTGAAAAATTCCTCGATGGAAACTCTTGGAATGAATGAATGGAAGCGCTTTCGAGCGCTATACTAACTGGTTAGTGTTTTATATTGTGTCTATATTTTGTTCCAGATTTCTGAATCCGAGACTATGTTCAGCCAGTATGCTCAGGACCCTTACGAGGGATTCTCTGAGATACAAATTTTGAAACACAATCTTTTCCGCGATAACTTCTATATCCGTCAACCCTATCATTAAATGATGATACTACATTATAGGCGAACGCGGACGGCACGTGGCGTTGTGAGTATGACGTGTTGGCGGTATTGAAATCATCGCCGGAAATCGGATCGAGTAATGTTTCGAAATCAGCATAAATGACGAAAGGAATGTTTTGTTTCCTTTCGTAATTTTTAAATTTTAAAAATGATCCCTGTTCTGGTAAAACGGTGACAATTCCCCCACACAGGTGTGATTCAATTTGGCTGTGCGTTGGAAAAAACAATAAGCATGTTTCACAGAAGTATAGTTTACCATGATGTTTGGTCATCTGATTTCTGACTAGACGAGGCAAATCTTTGATAAGACAGTAATGAGAATTAGTGTTATTTTCTAAAAGCAACAGATGGATACTCTTAGATTTATTATTCGTTGATGTATACAAAGGTCCAATGATTGTCTTATCATTTTTTAAACCATACACGAATATATTCAGAAAGGGATTATTTTTCTCAAAGACAGCTATGTCCGAAAATGTGATTGGAAATGTCAAATCATCAATATTCAAAACATCCTGGAAGTAAGGATAAGACGAAACTCTGTCGGGATGTCGGGTTGCAGGGTACAATGCCGCTACAACACACCATAAAAAGCAATACTCATCTTTGTTTCGAATGTTTAAACAAGCTCTTTTATTTTTTATACATTTAGGCAAAGTTATAAAATTTGATCCGCCGAGAGGTTGATATTTATTAATATTTATTTCTAAATGAGAATTGCACAAAAATGTCCAACCACTATCTCTCTCCTGAAACTCTTCAATTTTGTTTAACAGTAAATCAACTGTTAATTTGTAAGTTAAATCAAAATCGTAATTAAAATTAATGATAATGTTTTTCGTAGCGAATGATTTCAGTTCCTGTTGATCATTTTTAAACATAAGAAAAAAAGAAAAAAGTTCAAAGTTAATTTTAACAGCAGTATGTTTTTGTAGTGATCGATCTATTAGATTTTTAACTTGTTCACTTATATTATGGAGGAACACCTCAGGGATTTTTTTTATTTGTTCGCTAGTTGCAATGATCTTGTAACTTACGATTCGAGCTTTAAACGAAGAATTAATCATTACAACGTTATCATAAATAGGGGACGCGCTTTTGTTTTTATGAACATTGCTACGTAAATGACCCGTCCATCGTCGATTATCTACAAATACTTTGCAAACCGAACAGTGGGGCATTATTTTACTAATTGAAATTAATTATCACCCAATATAGACGCTAAACTCGAAATGAAACGATCTTACCCTCGTATATCGACTAATACACACATAGGCAGAACACTGACGGAATGTTAGAGTTATCGAATTGTTGAATCTGGACTAAGTCTGCATACGTCTTCTAGTTTGATGATTACTTATTCCCTAAATCTGATTAGGTGTCAATGTATTTCTGAAAAAAGAAAGATCGGTTAGTACTTACCTATTTTCAGTGAAAATCAACATTTCAAACGAAAATAAGAAACATATTCAATAATTACCTGCTTGCAAATTAGGTACTTAATGTTGTACACAAATGTTCCAATTTTATGTAGTCCAAATGTATATTGTTGAATCTGGACCGGGTCTGCATACGTCTTCTAGTTTGATGATTACTTATTCCCTAAATCTGATTAGGTTTCAATGTATTTCTGAAAAAAAGAAAGATCGGTTAGTACTTACCTATTTTTAGTGAAAATCAACATTTCAAACGAAAATATGAAACATATTCAATAATTACCTGCTTGCAAATTAGGTACTTAATGTTGTACATAAATGTTCCAATTTTATGTAGTCCAAATGTATATTGTTGAATCTGGACCAGGTCTGCATACGTCTTCTAGTTTGATGATTACTTATTCCTTAAATCTGATTAGGTTTCAATGTATTTCTGAAAAAAAGAAAGATCGGTTAGTACTTACCTATTTTTAGTGAAAATCAACATTTCAAACGAAAATATGAAACATATTCAATAATTACCTGCTTGCAAATTAGATACTTAATGTTGTACATAAATGTTCCAATTTTATGTAGTCCAAATGTATGTCAGATCGACATTCACTGTCAATCCATATAATTATTTTTTAAATGATTATAGGATTTACACTCCGAGCGTCGTGGCTTTGAGATAATGTCAAATTAATTTTTAGTTTTTGACTTTTAAACGTTAGGTACTAACTAACGGAGTATTCGTTATTGACTACCTAGTCATACGACCAATTTCCGATAAATCAATAAAATATTTGATTGAAATAATTGTTATTGCGTAAAACATTACACGTGTAACCTTATTTCTTTTTTTCTCGTCAGCTAATTCACAACAGTAAGTTTTTTTAGTCAAGGTTGTCACACATATTAAGGTATGGATAAGTATCAGAAACTAGGTACACTATCACTAAATAAATAAAATGTAGTCTAAAGGTTTCTAACCTTATGAAGAGAATTTAAAATTAAGTTCATTTAAAATTTGTTACTGTTACAAGTGAACTTATTTCCTGTAGGTACCTACTTCACTCGAGCGTAAAAGTATCACAAGTAAAACTAGGATGTATCACATGATAAATACCAATCTTATGATTTTCTCTAGATTGTCAAATAATTAAATTACGTGCAAGAATATTCCCTCCAAAACATTAACCAGTAGATAAGTTATCTACTGGTTAACGTTTTGCCAACCCTGAGTCGTTTCGCTGTGTCGTCATTCGATGCTACCTGAAACATCCTTAGTCTACACTTTTTGAACAAGTATAATGCGTCTAAGAAAAAAAGTTGTTTTACACAACATTATATGAACGGTTGCAGTAATTTTTAATATAGTGAATTCTCTTTCGTTTTCTGATTTATAAGCTACATGTTTTCGAAGTACTCGGTACAAACTAACCGAAGTCTACAAGTGTGGAAGTAATCTTCAAGAAGTGCTCTGCGATCCTGCTGCATTATCCTGTCAATATCAGTGTTGATTGCTAACCGCTGCCTGCTGCCGTCAGTCACTACGCCAGCTTTCATCAGCCTGCCATATCGATTGGACATAATTGGAAAATGTAAGTATAAAACATTCCACTAGGTTCATAGTTCAGAGATCTGACCGATGTACTTATTGTAATAATTATGTTTGACTAATTTTGTTGTATCTTTATTTCAGGTCTGAGTCTGAGTGCGAGTACTTTCAACAAGAAGTTCCGATCATCGATCAGAAAACGAAACGCAGCCGCAAACCGTCTGCGGACAACAATAGGAAACGCAAGTCGCACCCACCATCAACGAATTTAATTCGTACGAGGTAAAAAAAACTATTCAATAATTAAGTTCACCACACCAGTTAAAAATAATCAGTTATTCGTTTATTGTTACAAGTCTGCTTACTATGAGGTATCACTTTATAAGTGTCTGGATATCTATTTATTCGTACGTCTCTCATACTCTGCAGGTACCTATTTTGACTGAGTGTGTATTTTTTCCTGTGTGTATCTAAATTGTAAATGTATCCTGTAAGTGCATGATGAACTAATAGAAGCTTTTTGTTGTTTCAGTACAAAAACCGATAATGATGTATTCGCTATCAGTAAGAACTACGGGTCTGACACCGTGCTCAAAGACGATTCATCGAGTACATGTCTAACATCATTCTTCGTTAACCGAGTCGCCAACGGCTGCGAACGGCGAGCAGCGAGCATCAACGGAGAGTACTACATCGACTGCAAGGTGTACAAGGCTGACGACGCGCGCCGCACCGACTCCCTAGAGCTGTGGAAGAAGGCGCTTGTGCGACTCAAGTTCCAGACCGACGCGAATTCGCCTCAGTGGCGAAAACTACAAGAGTTCGTGCAATCGGTAGATACGTTATTTCCAGAAAAACCAATGTTTTACGAAAAATAAACCTACCTAATATGTACCTACTTACATTGTTTTTTTTTGCAAATCCACTTCAAAGCAGTGAGTTAACAAGTCGTTTCTAATATTGAACCGCAGGTCAAAACACCAAGTCGTTTCGTCCCACGAAGCGCATTACAAAAACAACAAGTCGTTTCGTCCCACGAAACGCATTACAAAAACAACAAATCGTTTCCACCGTTGAAGCGTTAAAATCATCAAGTCGTTTCTAACCACGAAACGCATGTCAAAATGACTAAGTGAAATCTTTATCATTGATCGTGTCAATAGTTGTCACCACTGTCCAAAGCGAATCAAACTCGCCTAGCTACTGGCAGCCAGTCGTATAACTTGCATGATCTTTGTACAAGTACAGTAATACCAGTCGTATACTATGCCACTGTCGTGTAGCGAGGCGCACTAGCCGAGCTACTTGCCGACAGTGGCATAGAATGCCCATACCGTCATCCGCAGCGAGGCGAACTCGCCCTGCTATTGGCGGCCAGTGGTATAATGCGCAAGATCTCTAGGTGAGTACAGTAATTTAACCTACAGTCGAGTCGATTGTTCAATATTGGGCATACTATGCCACTGTCGTGTAGCGAGGCGCACTAGCCGAGCTACTTGCCGACAGTCTACAGTCGAGTCGATTGTTCAATATTGGGCATACTATGCCACTGTCGTGTAGCGAGGCGCACTAGCCGAGCTACTTGCCGACAGTGGCATAGAATGCCCAATATTACCCTACTCATGGCTTAAATACGGTGTGATATTATGGAGTAAGTACAGACTCGCCCACACTACCCTACAAAAAAACTAATTAGGATTCTAGTAAATATTGAACAAACGGATAGCTGTAAGCCTCACTTTCAGGAACAAAAAATGTTAACCCTACCGTGCCTCTACATATTTGAGATCTGTAAATTTGTACGTAAATACCCGAATTTCTACACAAAAAGAGAAGACATCCAAACTAAAATCACTCTAAGACATAAAAATAGATTAAACATACCTACATCCCGATTAAAAATGCATTCCTCAGGTACATAATATGTCATGTCGACAAAAATATATAATAAGTTACCAGAAGAAGTAAGAAATATAAATAAAAACAACATCTTTATTAATTAATACATTAAAATTATTTCTTATAAACAAAAGCTACTATAACGTGAACGAATACTTGAATGAAAGATTATAATTATTAAACTAAGACATATTAATTATCAAGAAGATTATTTAACTAAACACAAGAAATAGCTACCTGCTTACCAAATAATAGAATTGTATACTTGTTAATGGTATGTTATGTTTTGTGAATTATATATAATTATTTTAGTTTTCACAATTAATTTATTTTTAAATTTTGGTTGTGTACGACTGACATTTTTAAATTTTAGCTTGTAAGAATTAGATTTTGCTGTGCCCTGACAGGGTCTACAACGGCTCTTAACTCTAAGCCTTTTGTTAACGCCATGTTTTAACTTGTGGAACGCAAATAGATGAATATGAATATGACATAATCAGCTGTTAGGAAAGATACATCGTGTTCAAACGGGGTAAAAACTTTAAAAGCGACTAAACTATTGCTTCTATTTAATTGATTTTTGGTACAGAGCTTGAAAATGGTACCTAGTATAGGCAGTTTAAAGGAAAGCCCCTCTGTCGTATCAACTCTCTATATTCGTTGAAGCTATCGCATTTGTATCGAGTCTCGTCTACAAAACTATCCAACCTAAAAATCCCCAATAAAAATATAGGTACCCGATACCCTTGGCTTAGGAACGGTAGTAAGATATCTCTGACGCCATCAATACATAGGTATGCTAAGCAACATAAGATTCAAGGAAACGGTTACATTGTTAAACCAGTAACGGAGATTTAATATTCCAATGCGGCGTGCTTTTTATTGCCTAATCAATTAAATACGTTGTTTTGCAAATACTTGTTAAGGTGTTTACGATAAGGCTTGCATTGCTTTGAGCGCTATATAATGCAGCTTAGCTTAGCTTTGACTATTGAAGTGCCGAATGATTATTTAACACCCAAAGTTTAAATGGTCTGTGCCAAAAATATCTGATGAAAGTGTGAACAAACCCTGTTTAAGTTGTTTAAATTCTTACGCAAAATGTTAAAGTGTTCATTTTTTTTTTCAATAAACATCTCTCTATTTGCAAGCCACTTCGAAATTTAAATAAAACCTTTGATAAGTTACCTCCTTGGTTGCCATGTTTCGGAGTAAAACATCGTTCCATTTTTAAATTACACGATAGATATAATATTAATAATAAATAATAAATCTTTATTTCCCGAAAATACAGATAATGATACATTAAGTTTACAATTTTGAAAATACTGTAGAGTACATTACATAAAACATTTGGACGCTACAGAAATCTGTACACAATAGATTAAACTCTGTCTCTTAAACTAGGGGTATCCTGTATCTTAAGAGACAGTGCTTCGCAATGGGTTTCCAATTGAAATGTATGAGTGGACTGCGTCGAATTAACTTAAGTAAGGAAAAAAGTTATAAGTTATGAAAAAGAAAAATATAAGTTGCTTTAGTTTTTAAATTATGCATGCATAGGTGAGTGCGAGGGTGAGGGTGAGTGAATGTGATAATAGGTGTGTTTATGTTTGTGTGTGAGTGTGTATACGTAGGTGATGTGGTGATTGTGTGTAAGAGAGTGGTATGTGCGAGTGTGTATGGATCCGAGGATAAGAGTGTTTTTGCAAGCAAGGAGATGAGTGTGTGCTTATTAGGTGATGTAGGTAAGTAAAGTCTCCGTTTCGGCATAGTCCAGTATAAGTAGCCATTCTGTCACTTTTAATTTTAGATTGTGTTTGTTGAGGTCTAAGATATTCAGTTTTTTAGTAATCTTTTTGTAAATGTAAGCGCTAATTACATAAAACTGGTGCTTCGCGAACGTGGTCCTATGTTGGGCGCCTGAAGGGAGGTTTGTGCGCTTTTTAGGGTTTGATGGGGGAATGCTGCTATGTTTCCTAAGAACGGATTGAAGCACAAAGAGCTGACGGACTGTAAGAACCTTACAGTCTGCGTACAGTTGAGTTGTTGATATATGAGGTCACTATGTAATTTATTTGGCCGCTAAACCACGACAGATATGGATTTTCATACAACTTTTGCCGGCCGCTCCAGTATTATAAGGTGCTCTGTGCGGCCGCTGTGCTCGCATGTATTTGGCCAGTACAGCGATCTCGAAGAAGGTTGTCAAAATATAGCTCAAATTTCCAAACATGTTTGAAAAAAATCATTTCTCATCGGCTGCTTTTCTTACGCTCTAATATCTTCCAGTGTGACCCCGTGTCTACTCATTATTATAATAAGAACACCATACGACACATATTACAAAACGACTACATATTATAAAACGAAGTCCCCCGTCGCGTCTGTCTGTCATCTTTCACCAATGGACAGAGTGACTCACGAGGAAGGTTTAAGCGTATACTTAATTCATTAAAGGTTTTGTATATATTGGCTGAATTATGACGATGATTATGGAAGATGTCGGAAAAATCATGCCGACTGGGAGCTGTACTGACTTGCGCCGCGTAATCCAATAAGTTCTAGTATATGAAAACCATGTATAGATGGGATATCGACGCGGGCGAAGTGGACAAAAGCTAGTAACAGATAATCATAAATGTAGAAATTTTACATAGGGTGACACATTGGGCGATCTTATCGCTAACAGCGATGTTTTAAAGACAACCATTGGAGGGATTTAAAGGGAGAAGGAGAAACAATACTGCAAATAGTTCATTCTATATTCTTCTTGGTCTATGTATCTATCTACGATATTTCTAACGAACTCCGTCCCTTTATTGAACGCTTTTCGTCCTTTTTCAAATCGAGCCAAAACATATTTCACGTCTTCGAATTAAGTTACACCTATACAGCGTGTATCAGGTGTGGTCATATTTGAAGATGTGGTACAGACCATCAAACTGAACAACTTCCTCCATGGGCTCATCGTTATCGCGAAAAAAATAATCAGCAGCCCTATACATTTTTAAATATGACTACACTTTTCTGATACACGCTGTGTTTTCTGCTCTGTATAGTAACACTCTACGACTGGAGTGTTGCCCTTGCTAAAATTCAAAACATCGTTCAGGGTCGCTCCTCGCACTGAACTACAAACAAAGACAGTGTGACAGTCGTATTGTGTACTATACGACCTTTTTATTGCCACTCAATGTCTGTATTATCAGCTACAAAGTTTTACACTTCCTGTGAGTACTAAGTAGGTAGTTAGCAACTTGGCAGTACATCAATCAATCACCAATCAGCGCTGTACTGTCGGTCTAGCACAGCATCGTGCTGCGTGGAAGCCTTCTTATCACAGTCGCGACGTGCAGCTGCCGACTATTTCTGTAGTCCTATTCTGTAAAAATCTCACCGTGATGTGATAACTTAAGTGAAGTGAAATGTCATTCCACTTGATGCTATGGATTGATACTATTGACAGCTCACTTCACCTTTATTTCCACGGTGGGATGTTTACAGAATAGATCGGGTGTTCTGTGCTCGTGATTGTAAATCTATTTTGTTTGTATCTTTCTTTATCATTCCAGTTAATTCTCTTTTTTTATGCACTTGTTTCTGTGACACAGAGGGGCTCGTGGCTAAGTAATAACAGCCACCCGGGTCTATAGATCACTCATAGATATGCTGCATATTCCGCAGTCGTCCATGGGTGAGTGACCATGTTTCCATATCGTGGATTTATTGTATTTGTCAAAACCCATCCGTGCCTCGTAAATCACGCCGTTAGTCCCGGCTGTTGTTCTTGGATCCTTGACAGTCGTTCCGAGTCGTCACAAGGCTGAAAGACTGACAGCCAAGGGGTGTCGTATTACCCAGTTACTGATATGTGACACCATAGACAGTCGCTCCAAGGAAAATTCTGGTATTCAGCTGCATCCATCCATCCATACAGATTCATTGTGTGTCTGTGACAAATAAACCTATATTATTTCACGCCTTATAACGCGAAACGGTTGAGGTAGTGCTTTACTCCCGACTCGTCAAGGTCAAGCAATTCTGTGATCTTCAAATGCCTCAATCACAAGTATATTGCACTTATACAATAATATGAGTAGATGTACATCGAGAGAACTCTTTAATTAAACCATCTTATACTTTACATACTAGAATGACACTTGGAAAAAAAAAACTTTTCAAAAAAAAATTTACGCGGACGTCCAGCCGAGCTATTCTGTAACAATCTCACCGTGGTAACTTAGGTGAAGTGAGTTGTCGATAGTGTCAATCCCTAGCATTAGGTGGAATGATAGCTTACCTACTTCACTTGAGGTTGTTACAGAATCGACCGGCTGATGTCTGTAGGTACGCTGATTTTGTATGTACCAACGATAACTCCCGAAAAAACTGATATTTATAAAGACCGGGCTTTTTTCATTAGTTCCAGAATTCGGTGAGGTGGTGTTGTATTTCAGATCAGTAGGCTAGTTTACGTAGTTTAAAAAAAAAAGTTTTTTTAAAATTAAAATTCGCTATGATAGACACGTACAAAAATAATAACTAAGAACTTTTCTTGCATACATGATTTTTATTTTACATATTTTACATATAAAATATATGGTTTGATATTTTATTAAAATAAATGAGCGCTAAGAGGCGTGCAGTTGAGTTTAGTTGAGGGCTATAGTTGCAGTATTTTCTGTACTTCTTGAACGAATCATACAAGTATTTCTTCTTCTGTAGTCTGTTAACTCCTTTTATCTTCACATTTTGCCGTCGCAATCTTTTTAGTAACATTCCTCGCTACAAATTTTTCCATCGATGATATAACTCCGACTCATAAAAGGGCCAAGGTCGGTCCTGGCGGCGTACTATTAAGCTTCTAAGGAAATACCACATATTTGCGATAACATCATTATCTATGTTTGTATGGCAATGTGTGGCAAGGGGCCCTAATTTTCTTTCGTGATTATCCTAAAACACTTATCTTGCCATGCCTTGCCTAACATCTTAAAAAACAAAGACATGTTTAACATATTATGGAGTTTTATTACCCATTGAGCTTTTGTGCTGTTTCGGACTGTTCCCAAAAGTGTATAGTGACAGCCAAGTTAATGCTATTTCTATTAATATTTTTGTACCATAACACCGTGCCACAGCTCGACACATGTTGCCACTATAATTATGTGGCCTTTTGGGTACCAACGCATCGAAAGGCAATCATGGGAAACATCATGTTCTACAAATTACGGCCACATATCAGTACCCTAGAGCAGTTGTGGCCCAGTGGTAACGACCGCGATTTACGATTTGTAAGTCGTTGGTTCGAACCCGAGCAGGCACTTTACTTTGAGTAAATTATTTCATCACCACTGCTCTCAAAACGGTGAAGGAAAACATCGTGAAGAAACCGGCGTGTCCTAGATCCAAAAATTCGAAGACATTTGAAATCCTCCAAACCGCACTAGGGCCGCGTGATGGATTACGGCCCACTCCCTCTCACCGAGAGGAAGCCTGTGTCCCAGCAGTGGGAACGTTATAGGTTGATTATTATCAGTGTTTTTATTTTAAGGTGTCCTTATTACTAGGAGACTATAAGAATAACTCCCAGAACTCTATGCATGCAACTAGAACGTAACAAAGCTGCTGCTAACAAGAGTAATAGATGTACAAATAGTTTAGACAAAATAATTAATCTCATTCTACTAAGGAACACATACATAGAACATAACTTTCTTTCATACACAAACACAAACGGGCACTCACCAACACATACACACCTTCCACACACAAACACAGCACGATATAATAATAATTTAAGAATAAATTATTTTTTGATGGTTTTTTTCATATTTTTTCATACTTTTTATTTCGTTTTTACTTTTTTTTAACTGTTTTTTGTACATACGTTTGTCTATTCCTATTTTGACATTTGTATCTAAGCCGAACAAAATGGGAGAGGGCGCTGCATGACTCCTGACATACAGGTACACCTAGTTCGGGAGTCAGAGGCTTCAAACAAATTTCTGTAAAATATTATGTAATTAAACATGAATTTGAATAGTTCTGGACTCGCAAATATTTTACTAACATGACATACACAATGCATAAAACCTGAACTATTGACCGAGCATGTCTGAAACTTAATGCGCTCCAAGGCATGGCTGTATTACTATGTAATTTGTGAATAAATCAGTTACCCAAACCATTCAAATTCGCATATACCATCAGTCCTGCATTCCCGGAAGGTTTAAGCAGCGGTACGTACTACTGCTGAGTATGAAGATCCTGGGTTCGATTCCCAGATCGGCCCAATTGTTATACAGGCATGACGAACAGGGTGTAAAGTTCACTCATACCCTTAGTAACGGGAGGATCCTCCGACCAGACGGGTGTCGTGTCTGGTGGGCAACTGCCCGATGATTGATGTCGGGACGTTGTATCTATGCTAGTTCCGCGGTAAACTCTACTTGCGCAATGCAGGATTTTGCGTGACGTCAGTGTGACGTAGTTCGCATGTGGCGATGTAGATACCGCTAGTGTCATTAGGTTTTTCCAACTGAAATATCTCTGAAGCAGCCCGGAGTCTGGCTTTGTGCCCGGTCGATGGAAATATATAATAGTACTTAAAAATAATTGGCAAAAGTGGGTGTACTATAGGTACACCTCTGTCTCACCCTTCTAGGATTACAGGCGTGATGTCATGTTATGTTAAGCAGAGGTGTAATATAAATACACCGACATTTCGCGAGCTATGCATAAGGGGTGTAATGTAATCATAACAAATAAAATTGAATAAAATCAATGTAACATCTGCACCCTAATTGCGTAACACACTATCAATCCGAATCTGAAGCATTTTGAAGGATATTTCTAATCCATTAAATGATAAATGATTTTATTTCTGTAAGTAGGTTTGTACTTTTACACATCAAACATAAAATATATTTTTTAAATTAAATGAGGCCGGCGTTTCCTATCTGACTACTCTGAAAGGCCGAAACAAACTCAAAGGTCACAGTCTCTTTTAAAGTCCAGACAGAATCTTGGTCAGATCATGTGAAGGCTATGTAGATCGGTATCTAAAATGGTATTTTGAGGAAAGAACCACTCAGTTTAAATATACCTGTCCAGTCATTGCACGCAATTGTCAGCAATCGTGCAGCTAAACTATCACTCATTGCTTCACTATGTTCGAAAAATTTGTCTGCTCAACAACGTAAATAACGCAATAAACTATCAAAATGAAAGCCATTGCTACAGTTAGTGTGTACAAATTACCTCGCTGATAGCAAAACACCACCCAGTCGTTTAACCAATTGCCTAGATTAGGTTTGCAGATACTTAACACGTAATTCTTAATTGCACTTACTACCAAATATGTCGCAGTTGTTGAATGCTGCCTGACTCCTAAAAAGGTTGGAACGGTTGCAAAACCTCTTTAGGGAAAAGGCTAGGTGTTCCGAGTTTAAAAACAGTGATCATAAAACATTTGACAGTTGAGTTTGAATGGGAGACGGAATATTAAGTAGTGCCAGTCTATGGTTCCTAGACCGTCGATATTCGGAACGAGTATAATAGACCACCCATAAGTTAAGAATACATTCTAGATTCTAGGCACACCTAAGTCATAATTTTGTCTGGTGTAGAGATGACAGTGTTACCGTAAGCGTGCATACCAATCATTATTGTTGTATGTCTGCGAACAGCTTTATTTACTTATTACTTACAAATTGGTGCTTACTCATGATAGTGGTAAGATTCGCAAGTTTAGGCCCCTAATTATCCTCCTGCCCTTAAAGAGGCATGAAGAACAGGGTGGAAAGTTCCTTAACAGAGAGGATCCTTCGCCCAGATGGGCGTTGTGTCTGCTGGAGTACTGCTATGGTAGTTGTCGGGCTGTTTTATATAAAAACTCACCACAAACAATATCGATATGGTGGGAGTCTGAACTAGAGCCTGGAAGTTCACGCTAGTGTTCTACGTCGAGCCGGAAAAGCCCATGGAGCCATACATCAACCAACTTAAATGGATAGAGCGAGAGACGGGCTCTGCTGAGAAAACTCTGCTTACGCGATTGATGCCGCCAATCCCGCATCCCAATTAATTTGAAGGTGGTGCAGCATAATGTCTTCATATTTTATATAGACTACTGAGAAGTAGTCAATCCCTTTCTAGCCATATCATCTATCACACAATTAATCCATCGGCTTCCGTTACTCAGCGATTCATATTCATTCAAACGCGCGAAATGCGAGCCCTAGATATTGTATATGCATAATTATTTAATCACCACTGCTCTCGAAACGGCGAAGGAAAATATCGAGAGGAAACCGGTATGTCCTAGAACCAAAAAAATCTAAAGACATGTGACATCTACCAACCCGCATTGGGCCCGCGTGGTGGACTACGGCCCACTCCCTCTCCCTGATAGGAGGCCTGTGTCCCAGCTGTGGGAACGTTATAGACCGATGATGATGATGTATAGGAAGATAAATTGCAAGTGCACTTAAAGAATAATACTGTGACTAAGCAATGCATGTATTACTCAAACATTTGTTTTTAATTTTCAGTAAGTACTTTATTAGTACCATCGCTAGTGCAGTAGGCCCCATATCCATGGTAACTCCTTGACCTTGAGCTAGTCCAGCGTAGTACGAAGTTTCATTAGAATACGAAGCCAGCTTGTACTGGCTTTGTGACCACTGTCATTCAGCCTACTGTACAATTAGATGTTTCATCAGGCAAAGTGATTTAAGTGTTTATCAATGTTGGGTTTTCCATACTCTCAAATTCCTTTTATCATCTCAGGAATTGAGTATTTTATAAATATCAATAGGCTCTCTATGGGTTTGTTTTTTTTTTTTTTCATGCACATGTGCTTCATGACGAATGTTCTATTATTAAGTATACTATAACATAACAAGGGAGCTTGTGGTAATAACAACCGCACGGGTCGATCGATCAGGTTAAGCTACGCTTGCCGCGGTTGACCCGTGGATTGCTGATCATCTTTACATACCAAAACACCTCCGTGCCTCGGAAAGCACGTTAAGCCGTTGGTCCCGGCTGTCATTCGTGGATCTTTGACAGTCGTTACGGGTCGTCAGAAGCCCCAAAAGTCTGACAACCAGTATTAACCAGTATCGGAGTTGTGGAGGTCAGATAGGCAGTCGCTCCAGGTAAAATACTGGTATTCAGCTGCATCCGGTTAGACTGGAAGCCGAACACCACAGAGTCGGGAAAAGACTAGGAAGATGATGATAACATAACATAATATAACATAACGCTTGTATTCCGCAAAGGGCTGGGCAGAAATGTATTATTTCTTCTCCATAGGTTATTATTCTTCTCCATAGGTTACTACTACGCTTTGGAATGGGCAACTAGCTTCATATTTCTGACTGACCGACCACTTGACAATTCAAAAGTGCCTGTAAATGGTTTAATTGAAATAAATGCTTTGAGTTTTGTGTTTTGATTGCAATAGTATATAAGCTAAAATATGTAAAAAAAAAAAAAACGTATAAATCTATCTATCCTAGGGCATCAACAAATTCGTCCGCATCGCTGTCGACAGGATTACGGCCCACTCCTTCTCACAGAGAGGAGGCCTGTGTCCCAGCAGTGGGAACATTATAGGCTGATTATGCTGTCAACAGGAAAAGTGCCGAAAAGGCTGGCAGCATTGCTACTTTGTATGTGTGTTTTATGAATCAACATTACTAGACCAAGTCTGCAGCGTGATTTTAACTATACTATAGCTACTTCTAATTATAGTAACGGATGCAGTAACATCGGTTTAGCTACAGTGTTGTTTCTTGTTTCCAATAATTTTGAAGCGGAAATTTCATAAAGTAATTCGTTACATAACCAGCTATGAAAAATGTTCTTACAGTAAAAGTCCAGTCAAATGCCGAACTAAAACTATCTTACTTAAGGGGCTGATAAAAGCTAAAGTGGGGTCACTGTCGGACTGCATAGAACAGAAAGAGGAGCTCAATGACACAAAGCTGCTAATTTATTGCAAAATATGAAGCATTTATCTATTTACAAAAAAAATGGACTTAAAAGCGAAGACACTATCATATTAATATGTTGCTTGAAGAACAATCTGAAAAAAAAAAATTATTGCATGTATTAGTATGGTTTTTAATCGTTAAAATAAATTTTTAGAGGTATCTTCGTGACTTTTTTCTATCGTACCAAATTAGTTGTATTATGTTTTCAACACACTATCTAACTAGCATATTATATCCTATGGAATATCATATACTTTTCTGATTTCGTTTACTGCAGTGGATCATATACTTTTAGGCACTATAAAACTTGCATTTAGGTCATGTAGTCCCCTTAATAAGAACTTTATATTCAGCTAGCTTAGCTTTAGCTTTCCAAGCACACGAAGGTGGCAGGAGTGGAAATGATGACGTCCTTCACCTCATTTGAACATTGGGGATCGAGATCACCGACCACATAATGAAATTTGTTGACGTCTTTCGTCACTCTGCATTCTCGAACTGCGCTTCTATTTGTGCGAACCAGATTTCCAGCTCATGCTCCCAAAATGGTGGCAACTTTAATGACACGCTGTAAATATCGTTTACAGTGGCACCGCGCTTTGCTTAGCGCGATTCATGTTTCGCCGGTTGTGACGACGCGCTGTGCTCGGACTCACCATCAATCATTTTATTAGTGTTCTACTCGGGGTCACCAGTATAGAGGTATTAGGAACAGGGTGTAAAATTCACTCATCCTCCATGGAAAGGGGAGCATCCTCCGATCAGACGGGTGTCGTATCTAGTGGGCTACTGCCCGAAAATTGTTGTCGGGACGTTGTATACTAGTTGCATATATATGCTAGTTGTGCCATAAACTTTGCTGCTCTGTTGCGCGATGCAGGATTTTTGCGGTGCGGTATGATGTGTAGTTCGCAAGTAGCGATGTAGATGCCGCCACAAATTCATTAATTCATTCAACGCACAGCCTAAATGACTGAGTCTGGAAGTATGAAAGCACATGAGTTTCTTATGGTGAAGGTAAGCACTAAGGAAGGATTTTTGAAAATTCATCCCTTTAATTAATTTTATTAAAATTTAATAAAATTTTATTCTTTAATTTAGTGGTTGAATAAGAGATGAAAGTTTGTATTGTATTTCGTAATTTTTGCCGATGAAATTTACCATCGGTCGCACGGTTTGTAGTCCGATAAAAATGTACTATTCGTGTGTATTATAAGACTGGCTCCAATAACTTTTAATGTAACGGCCACAGGCCATCAGTAATCAACCCGTCAGCGCTCCACAGCTCAAGTAGTGGCGGGTACTTGGAACTCGATCGCTGCGCATGAGTTAAGTGGTGTCAATGCACTTCAGAACTCGCTCTTGAAGACCTATTGACTTCTCAAGAGCAGTCGTGACGAGACATTACAATGAATTGAATCAGTACTTAACAATTCTATGATGATAATAATACATAATACTTATTCTTTGATGATATACACCTAACTAAAGTATATGAACTAATCTCAACTTATAATATAATAATTTATTGTTGATTTTGTTTAAGCCGCTCGACCGATTTCGATAAAAGCTTAATGGGACCACCTGGGAATATACACTTTGAAACAAAAAAATAATTTTCCAAATCGGTTCAAACGTCTTCGAGTAATCGGTGAACATACATAAAATAAAAATTAAGATTCCGACGAATTAAGAACCTCCTCCTTTTTTGATTCTCTGTCTACGTTTTTTGAAGTCAGTTAAAAACAAGATGGCGGTATTCGTTCAAAATTTAACAACGCGCCATTAGCCCCTTGTACAGCCATAGCTGTTGGAATTGGTTGACAACTAACAACAAAAGCCAATCTACCTAATTACTTGACATAAGGTTTGGCATCAGATTCAATTTATTACGAAACCGGGAGTGATTCTTAATTTTTACCATCAGTCTGCTATTGTTTACAGTCTGTCCGAAATCACAGACCCAGTCTAGAACACAATCATCTAGCCTAGCTTTTCCCAACAATTTTATGGTCGGCTTCCAATCTAACCGGATGGAGCTGAATATCTGTATTTTACATGGAGTGACTGCCTATGTGTCCTCCACAATCCAGTAATTGGGTAACACGAGACCCCTTGGTAAGACTGGTTGTCAGACTTTTGGGCTTCTGAATAACCGTAACGACTGTCAAATATATATACTAATGACAGCCGGGACCAACGGCTGACGGATGACATAGCTGCTGCCAAGCTATTGTTGTTCAGTATGCTGAACAAGATGTCCCGCCGGCGTGATGGGACAAAGAGAAGCCTGCAAGACATTATCACGCTGCGCGCTGTTCAAGGAGACCGACCCAGACGACGTGTCGACGTTTGTGGCGAAGGAGCTGCACACGCTGACACCTGTCACCTACAACCACGTTGATGTAACGAGCCTTCTGAAGGACATTGTCTTTCTGAAGGCCCGCCTGGTGGTTGTTCTAGCAATGTTAGATGCATCCCAAGACACTGTCACCGATTTGAGCTATGAATTTAGTGAGTTGCGCAACAGTGTGCAGGTAACTAGGTCATCGGTCGATGCGTCTAACGTAAGCATGTGTCGCGGAGCCGGCCTCGATGTATCGCCGTCAAATTCCGCGTCAGCAGTATCGTTGCCGGGGCATCCGTTGTTTGCTGAGCTTGCAGAGCGCCCCTCCCGCGTGCTCGGTTTCCCCGCGCCCGTTATCGCGGCTCCTTCTCGAGCCCGCAGTCACGCAGTATCTGCAGCCCAGACGAAGCCCTTACAAAAGGATTTCGCTAGCGTCACTGCAAGTGCACCGGGTGCTCCAAGTAAGAAACCTTTGCCAGAAAAGGCACCGTATAGGCCTGATGATGGGGGTTTCGTGACGATGCAAAGGAGGAAACGCCGATTGCGAGCAAACAAGAGCCGTTGCGGCAAAGCTCCTACGGAGCCCGAAGTCAGCTTGTGCGCCGCTAAGCCGAACACATCGGTGTACATCTCCCGCCTACACTACTCCACTAAGGCAGAAGACATCGTAGAGTACGTGCGCCAGAAGACGAGGGACATGCCGAGGGTGCAGTTACTGGAGTCGCACCGCAACGTCACCTTCAAGGAGTTCGTGGTGCGCGTACCGAATTATTATCTGTCCGTCGTCATGGAAGAAGACTTTCCGTGTTTCAGAAGTGTTCCGTCGCTTCCGCGGACAAGCACCACATGACAGGTCAAGGACAAGCTAGTGAAGTGCTACTAACATAGATTTAAGCTATTATTAACACAAGTTTTGTTATATATAAGTACTTTATATAATATGTTAGTTTGTAAGATATATGTCTATAGGCCATTGTAGCCTGAAATAAATGTTTATTATTATTATTATTTTATAGATTGTTTTTTCTCCTCAGCTGGTTTTTTCAACATTTACGGACCGAAGCCAAGTAAATGCAGAGTGTGGTGCAACACACTCATCACAACACATCTATAACATAACAATGTTATAGATGTGTTGTGATGAGGACCTTATTATTATTATTATTAACGTGCTTTCCGAGGCACGGAGGGGTCTCGATATGTAACGGATGGTCACCCATCCAGAGCCGACCGCGGCAAGCGTAGCTTAACCTTCGATCGAGCCGTGCGGCTATAATTACTTAGTCACGAGCCCTCAAAACACAACCTGTCTATAAAAATATATATATTTTTTAAGGTTGTCTATTAAAATATATATATTTTTAATCATTTTCGAACATAGCTGGCGAAATGCGTATGTAGTAGATATACATCTCAACCTACCTACCTCCTGATAATGCAGGCGAAGTGTTATTTTATCTATGACATTTACGGACTAATAAAATATCTCAATAAATCGTTTCATCAAAATACATACATACGACATGTAATGATTGTTCCCGATCAAACATTGGAATGCGATCAAGCTGCCGCTTGCCGACAAGAGACTCTATGCCCTCGGGTTCAAATTTATTGGGCTGAACGTTCACCAGCGCATTGGGCATCTTCGATCAACAATAGCACTAGTTTAGGGGTTAGGAACAAAAACACGTCGCTCAAGTGGCCGCGATTGCATATAACTTGATTATAAACATAAGGTTTGCATTATATTTACTAATTCGATTGAAAGTAAACGTAGTTTTGAAATAAGAACAAAATATTTATGGAAAATAGAACATCAATTCTGAGTAATGAGGTTGAAAAAACTATGTTGCAAAATAAGACCACAACATTATTTTTGGTCTTATTTTTCCGCCCGTTTTTGATGCTCATCGGAAATCTAGTACTATTGCTGATCGAAATTGGGCATATTTAGATATTCCCTTTAATAATTATTCAGTTATCAATGAGTTGACATAACAACACCAAGCCTTGTTGCCCGAAAGAGTTAGGCTTAGTCTTATAGAAGTATGAGGAACAGGGTGTAAAGTTCACTCATACCTCCATAGAAAAGGGAGGATCGTCCAGCCAGATGGGTTTTGTGTCCGATGATTGATGTCGGGACGTTGTATGTACTCGTATGCTAGTATACTCTGCATGCGCGACGCAGGATTTTGCGTGACGTCAATGTGATGCGTAGTTCACATGTGGCGTTGTTGATGCCGCCTCAGTTGTACGCATAGTTGGTCCACCCACATATCGCCAGATATGTTTAAGTACATATCATAGGGGGCGTGCCTTTTGCCAGCAACCGGGCACAAATACAGGCTCTTTGAGAAATTCCTAATGATCATTTGAGTTTGAAAATATAAACATGGAATGGGTCCCACCTGCTTCCAATTTTTATTTAATTTAAAATGGGCTTGTTTTTAGCTTTTCAGTTTTTTATAACTTATGTTTTTTACCGTAGTAGACGGGTTTTTTTTTATAATTACTTTTTTTATTTCGAGCTTTTTAGTTTAGATAGTTTACTTACGTGTTTTTTTTACGATTTTTCGCAGTATGGCGTCAAAAGTCGGCCTTTTTTTTCAATTTTGATATATCCCGTGTCACTTTCACAATTAAGACGAATCTAACGGCACCTCTCAAGCTGAAATCGGTCAAGCCGTTTAGGCTACAGAGCGTGCCAAAGAAATATACATACATACATACACACGAAAAACATAACCCTATTTCTGGCGCAGTCCGGAAGAAACCCAATAACACTGCCTGATCTGGGAATCGCACCCAGGCCCATGAACAATAGCGCTTGTGAACACTAGATCAAGGAGGCAGTCAGTTATAAATTAGTTATGGATTTATTTCCCTTCGACGCTTAGAAGTTACGCAAGAATATGCCGACACTTGTCCGTAGGGCATAGAGTGGGTAGTGTTGCGCCACAGAAAGTTTGGAAACTGGGTACAGGATATTTAGGTACCGCCTCCGCAGTCAGGTACCACGAATATATCTAAAGTATTATACAGATTATACTTACAGGTTGACTTTAAACCTATTAGTACCCTTCCAGTACGGTGAAGGAAAACATCGTGAGGAAAGCGACATGTCCTAGAACCAAAAATTCGAAGACATGTGACATCTACCAACCCGCACTGGACCCGCGTGGTGGATTATGGCCCATTCCCTCTCACTAAGAGGAGGCCTGTGTCCCAGCAGTGGGAACATTATAGGCTGATGATGAGTACCCTTCCGGGTGTGTGAATATAAATAATCGTCAGCCTACAGCAGTCCACTGCTGGACATAGGCCTCTCCAATTGCACGCCATTTAGCTCGATTCTCGGCAACTCTCATCCAGCTGCTACCAGCCACCCTGCGTAGATCGTCGCTCCACCTAGCCTGAGGGCGTCCTACCTTACGTTTGCCAATTCGCGGTCTCCACTCAAGAACACGTCTACCCCAACGGTCAGCGGTTTTTGTTCTTGTGTTTCAAATTTTTACTATAGTTCATGAAGGAGAAAAAAGCATCTCTTTCTTACGTGATATTTTGAAAAATTTAGGTCTCCTAAGAAGGATTTTTTCTAGATTTATTCCAAAAGATTATTTCGTATCTTAAGTGAGACACAGTTAACCCATGGTAAGCCGCAATTAGGGTGTCTACATTCACGACTGCAGCTATTGCAAGGCAAAACTACAGATTCTTTTACAGAGATTCTCTACATGTGATTTCCAGTCCAGTCTTTTGTCAATGATTAGTCCAAGGAATTTAGTTGTATTAACGCTTTCAATGATTTTATTATCAATATTTTTGTCCAAAATATTTCTCATCAAACGCTGGCTAAAATGCATGATCTTAGTTTTAGTTAAATTGATCGTTAAATTATTATAGTCTAACCATTTTATTATAACTACGGTCTACGGTACGGTCGGAATGGTCTACTACCATTCTACAGCATCAAATATGTTATTAAAACAATCTAATCTAGGAGTTCTCTTATTAGTCTTATGTTGCTCAAACGTGTAATAATAATGTTTGAAACATTAACCGTAACATCAAAGTACTCATCACGGTAGCGACTCAAGGTTGCATCCAAGACGCGAGCGCCGCGCGGCGCAGCCGCAGTGTCTGTGTTATAGGGCGTAACGATAATCCCGACATTTTTAACATTGCCTTTTTTCAGTTTTTTTTGAAAACCAATGACGTTTTTTTTCTATTGGGTGCTATAGAATGGTAGTATACCATGGTCTGAACAACGTTTGTTCTAGCAAAACTATGATTCAAATGTCACCGTGTATAAAGTCGTGAATTGCCATACCATAGTTCAATTTTCACGAAATCCTTTTTGCTTGTAATATATAATTTTTTGCTATGTAAACGTTTAATCCCTTGTGCAAGAATTTTTCAAAAAACTTAGAAGTTATTGGAATCATTGAAATTGAGTTCTCTGTCCTCTTTCTTAAATATTGGTCTAACGATCGCCATTTTCAGTGCGTCAGGGTAAGTGCCAGCGACAATCGAAAGATTAATAATATGACACAAATGGCTGCATATTTCGTAAGCTATTTAACCTTTATTATTTTGGTAGATATGCCATCGTACCCGACGCTATTTGTGTTCTTTAAAGCCATTATAATTTTTATTATCTGTTGGGATGTGCAAGGAGCCATGAACATTGAGTTTTTATTATAAAGGGAAGGCAATGTAGTTTTGTTACAAGAATAATCTGTAGGTTGTATTTTATTAATAAAATAATTATTAAATTCATTGGCAATTTGTTTAGTACATAATGTTTAGGTGAAATAAATTTTCCATGATTTATTATTTTCCGGGCTGTTTTGCATTAAAATTTGTTGTATGAAGTTTTGATTTTAAAGTTATTCTGTGAACGCCGTGTCAGAGTAATTTTTTTTTTTTTTAAGTTTAGAGTGATCCTTACAGCTAGTTTTATTTAACTGATTTGGCTTTAATCTGTACGTCCACAAAAGTTGTATTTTATTCCTACTACATGTTTTAATACCTCTTGATATCCACCTTGGCTTTCTCATTAAACTTACTGTAGTCATAGATTTAGGAAAACAGAGGGTATAAAATAAAGAAATTCTTTCGTGAAATCTATTGTAAGTTAACGTTGTAAGTAAAGTAAGTTATTAAATGTTTCCACTCTAGAATTATATAAGTAAGAAGAAGTAATTTACGCATTTACATGTTGGCGTACAAATAATCAAATTAGTGTGATTGATTTCTTGTAGTACTTGTCGGACATTTAGAATGATGTCGTAATAGCTATTTGTCATTCTGAAGTCTTTACCTAATATAATATTATGCAGTAGTAATGTGAAGTTAGATATAGTTTCTCTTTTATGCCTTTCAGACGCACGGGCCAATCGATCAAGTTAAGCTATGTTTGCCGCGGTAGGTCCGTGGATTGGTGAACATCATACCAATACCTCCGTGCCTCGGAAAGCACGTTAAGCCGTTGGTCCCGGCTGTCATTCGTGGATCTTTGACAGTCGTCACGGGTCGTCAGAAGCCCGAAAGTCAACCAGTCTTACCAAGGGGTATTATGTTACCCAACAACTAGGTTGTGTAGGTGATGTAGATAGGCAGTCGCTCCAAGTAAAATACTGGTATTCAGTTGCATCCGAGAAGACTGGAAGCCGACCCAAGCATAGCTGGGAAAAGGCCAGGCAGAATATGATGATGAATAACTAGCTGACCCGACAGACCCTGTATATGCCCTAGTTGTCCAAATTTCAATTCCCGTAGAAGAAAGCATTTTTCGAAAAACTATAAAAAAAATTCCTTCCGTACGAAGTGCTATAAACACTATTAGTACTCGGACTATAACGAACGTTTTAAAACAAAAATTTGCCAAATCGGGTCAGCGTCTAGCCGGTCTGAAGTGATGCGCTTATCGACGAACGACATTTCACTATTGCAAACAATAAGGAAACCTACGAAACCTATGGAATTGCCGTTTAGTATACGGAAAGTTAAAGTAATTTTTATATCAATATTTTTTTTATATCTAACAATCGAAATATGCACCCATGCTATCGATGCATCTCTGCTAGCGCAGTGGTAATTTTTCAATGCCCTCTTGAAGAAGTCAGGTGTACGGGAGCCAACAAACTCTTCAAAGGTATTTTGTACTGCCTACTACAATTATCAAAAAGAATCCATTTTTCATCGCAAGTGACAATGCGGTTCAAAATCCCTTCGTTTCTGTATCTGTATAGCAACGCGAGGCATACCTCAACGCGTTCGTCGCGCTGGCGATCGTCAGTTCGTGCGGCACCCACTTATCTTGACTTACTAAGTTTTTCTACCTTGCCAATTTGACGCAAATAGACCAATATTGTTTTGATGCTAACATTAAAAGCTGCAGCTAACTCAGCCGTCGATTGAGTATCGTCTGCTTCCACTGTCGCCTTTAATTCGTCTTTGTTAACTTTAGTTTATGGGCGACCACAGAGTTAATTTTATAGATCAAAATTTCCATGTCAGAAGCGTTCAAATCAATAACGAGTCGTGCGTTCGTTTGTAGTGTTCACTCCGTACACATAATTAATGTTGCGACCCGTTTGTTACATTCCTACCGCGACGGAACTCGTATTCCATAATTACTCGTATTTTTATCGTGTCCATATTGATGAAAAAGATACAAATGTAGTGAAAACAACAAAACACTAATCAAAAACTACAGAAACGAATTAGAAAATTTAAAAAAAAGAAATACAAATGTCTGAATTTGACGATACAATTCCATTTTTTTTTTAAATCCACTTGAATTTAGAATTTATTGCCAGTCACGCATAAATTACGTTTCAAATGGCCAGTATTGTGAAACGGCAACTTCATAGTTAGACCTATTATTTTCGATTTATAGAAGTTTTGAACCACATCCAAGGATGCCAATAAATTCATAATATTGTCAGCCTGTATTGTCAGTCGTGGACTCGTGGTCTAACCCATTGACTTATAATAGTATGGACTGGAAATATCAACAAAAAAAAGGTGCCTACCTACCACTCATAATGTCTCATAAAATGGCTGCCATTGCTAGGGTTGTGGCAATCAACGAATATTGGTGTTACTATAACGAGTATCGATACGAGTCTTACTTGATATCACGTTTGGTTCATAATTATGAACTTACTTAAAATCTGTTGTAACAGAAAAAGATGAGTAGTTTACTTAGCGTCTGTTATCTGAGGATAAAACTCTTATCAAGTGTTTTTTTCTGTACAGAATTAAAAACTTGTGTATACAACATGTCTGTGTAACATACCTAATTATTTATTAAAGAGTGAGTTGTGGAGTAAAAATAAAAATAATTATTTTTTTACTTAAAATATGTTTATTGGTGTGATAATAATTATAAATTATAAATGATTTTATTTCTGTAAGTAGGTTTGTACAAACACTTTTACACGTCAATCGTATTTTAAAAACTAAATTAGGTCGGCGGCGGCGCTTCCTATCTGACTACTCTGAGAAGAAAGGCCGAAAGAAACTCAGTGGTCACAGTATCTTTTAAAGTCCAGACAAAATCTTGGTCAGATCACGTGAAGGCTATATAGATCGCTGTCTGAAATGGTCTTTTGAGGAAAGAACCACACAAATTGTGTGTACCTGTCCAGTCAGTTTCTTCAGAGTATTTTTTTGGTGCGGGTAAACCTTTGGACTTATTAATTTGTCTTTTTAAGAAGTTTATTGGTCCCGCCAATTCTTCTATTACAACAGTCTGTTCCATGTTGATACAATTTTTTCTTCGAAGGTCTTCTATAATATCTTTCAAATTGGCAATTTTTTTTGTTTTTCTTTCGAATATTTTCGATAAGGCGTTTAACTTTTTGTTGTTGATTGACACATTTTTCTTTAGCCTTAATTTTTTCAATTTGTACAACCTGAAAAAATAAATGAAAATTACTTCAATCATCAACTTGCGTCAAAAATGCTGCTTTGTAATATTTTGTTTCATGCTAAGTCTATAGATCCTAAAAAATCCAATTGTATATTTTACACTTTAGCACGAAGATCAGAAAACGTGCTGTTATATCACTGACAGGTGGACCTGTAGTACAGCTACGGAACAGAGAGGATACGTCATTGGTACCGTAACCACACCTTAAATAAGAGAGAACTCGGCTCATTTCATCGCCACATTTCATTTTTGATAATTTATCCCCTGTGGGTAGATTTTGTTCCAAAAATAGTTTATTTTTCTACTTTGTAAAAATTTCTCATTTGGATTTCAATGTTTTCTCATTATTATTGTAATGTTATAAAATTTTAATTTTCGTAAGAACCTCCTGTAGTTTTCTAGCATCAAAAGCGTTTGAGTAGATACACACCACTTTGTGCACTGTTTCGTCTGTTTCCACAATTCGGTGGGGAACTGTAATGGAGGCATTACAGTAGATGTGATGATACGTGGAGAAACGTCCGTGTTTTGAATGTTTCTCGTTTAACATAATACAGATGACTCGTGACGTTGTTTTTTGCCAGGTGCCTGAAAAAAATAGATACTAATATTAAGCAATTAGCAATTTACAATAATACAATACATCTATTTATTTATTTCAGGCCAAAGGGCCGGGCTATTATTAATCAATTATTATTTACACTTACCGAAAATACTGTGGGAACAGAGTAATCATGTAATGAGATTACATGATTACTCTGTTCCCACAGTATTTTACATCAAGTGTTCTATTGAAACTGCTTTCTTCAAAGTGAAGTGAACAGAGGTACCATTCTTTATGTCGCGGATTAATATTTTCTTCACCAATAGCCTCTAACCACTTTTTCTTTAATCCTTCATTTTTAGGAAACCTATAAAAAAGGTAAGTATTTTGATCAATAAATCATTTTGGTTAGAGTTGCTGCTAATATCTAACTAAAATAAATAACTAAATGTCGGTGTCTTATTTTATCATCATATAAAACTGTCTCCCGGTGCTGTGACCAAGCAAAGTCACTCGGACCGATTAGGACACGCAGAACGATTTATGTTAACATCGCTGATTGTACCGATATCGTTTCAGCGGAGGAACTAGTTTCGAAAACTATTACAGCAACGGTACAACACTATTCCACTATGACATATTATTGTAAACAAACGAATGAAATAATAAATAGGTCTGTTATACGAAAATGACCCCAAATATACCTTACTAAATATACTTTAGCCCTAAAATCACGATTGAGTAACAATTTGTTCATCGAACGTGTATGAATTTATGTAATAATGCATGAAAATCGGCTACTAACCTATGCAAAGACAATTGAGGTTGATTTCCATTCTTTCTTGCACCACACTTCACAATATAACACATAGGCATGTTGGTTTGCTGTTTTCCAACATTTACAGTCATTTTTAAAGGTAAACTTCTCGTAATATTCTCGCAAATCTCAATAACACAAAAAATAAACAACCATTTGACAGCACAACTACCACGAAACTCGTCTCCACAGACTAAATAGAATGTCGCATAAGATGGCGGATAGGGCACTTACCTACAACTGTCCCTACGTCACGACAAAATGTTACCATAATGAGCAACCACTTAAATATTGTTGTCTCTTTTAACACATATGATTATTTCATTAGAAAGAATGAGACAAAACGATATTTCACAGTCTGTATCGTATTTCACTCATATTTGTTTGCAAAGTGTATGTCAAATATAACGCGGCGCCTCCATGTTTTTCCTATCTCAATGGTCTAACCCCACGAGAAGTGGTGCCTTCGAACTATAATAGCACGAGCGCTTTTTTGGCGTCTCGTAAAAAAGCGTTACAATAGCATACTTAATTGATTAGGTATTCCGTTGCCGTGAACTTGCTTTGTGGATGTTTTTTAGGTGTCGAGTCTTTTTGCTCTGCTGCAATGTCTGTTTAACGGGACGTTTATAAAGATATCGTGCAAATTTGACAAAATCTTATAGGTCTTATAATCTGTTCCGGCTTATTTTGCTTTGCTGCAATGTTTAGTGATTTCGGTATTTCGAGCGTTGCTTTAAAATATTCGCTGCTATTTTTGCCTGTATGTTACACCTAACTGTTTAACAATAGCAATAACTTCACAAATATTCAACGAATATATTTTTGATAGTTGTTATATCAGTTGTTAAAATTAGAATTATTTAATGAAAACACACACCACGGCCTGTCATTCAGCGGATGTGCGGGCTGCTTAGCTCGGCACGCGAACATAAATGACATCATCTGACGAGTTTGTGTCACCGTCGGCGTTCCAGCTGTATTAGAACCTAATGGTTTCGCACGCGACGATGGCAAGAGACCGCACGGCATGTCTTTATTTCCTTGGAAGGTGCGTAGGCCTTTAGTGTGGAACGCGACGTGTGTCGATACTCTTGCGCCATCTCATCTTCCTGACTCGGCGTGCTGTGCTGGCGCTGCTGCTGCGGCTGAGGAAAACCTCAAGCGGCCAAAGTATAATAAAGTTATCGGTAATTATATTTTCGAGCCGTTTGGGATTGAAAACTTCGGGCCGTGGGGTCCGAGTGCTCACGGTTTGTTCAACGAAATCTCCAAACGGCTGGTTGATACTTCCCGTGACCCAAGGGCTGGCTTTTACTTTGGCCAGCGGCTAAGCATTGCTATACAACGTGACAATGCCGCCAGTCTCTTGGGTACATTACCAGTCGACAGCGATGCTGATAAACAAACTATTTAGTTTAACCATACCTCAGAAGGGAATCATAGAATTCAAACAACAAAATAAATCAATGCAAAAACGATATTTATTATAAATTATTCACCATAGTTCAGTACATTTATTTCACAATATTTTACTAACCTTACAACTCACTCCGGTGTCTCGTTCAAGACTGAATCATGTCGAAAACATATTGAACTGACAATTCACTTTAATGTCAAACACAAAATGACTTGATAACTTGACTAATGACTTGACTTTTAAAACTTTCAAAATGACACAAACGAAACTCGACTATAACAAGACTTATCCATGGACAGTTCACTATAATGTTACTAATATAAATCTACCCTCAAATAGATAAGTTTTGTTACAGTCGGCCATCCTTCAAGAACGAGTCCCTTCGTTCCTTATTATTGTGAAGTGTGTCATAGTTTTGGTGTAAAATAGAGTATTTTCTATCTATCAAACAATACTTTATTTACTCTTACATGAATAATAAAATAAAAATATTCCAGATAAATCATGAGTTTTCGCTTAATTTATAGCTTAAGCGATGTGAAAGCTACTTCCATCACTCTCACACAGCTTTAGCCGCAATGTTCAAACATTCACTTAATCTATTGCCGTGCGAAGTGAGGCTACTTCCTTCACCGTCACTCCGTCATCGGCAGCGGTACTTTAAGCCACTCATGGGTGACGAATCCCAACGCCAATCCTGCCCGGCTCAACGCACCCTCTCTCATCTCACTCAAACTATTGCCGAGCGAAGTGTGGCTACTTCCTTCACCGTCACTCCGTCATCGGCAGCGGTACTTTAAGCCACTCATGGGCGACGAATCCCAACGCCAATCCTGCCCGGCTCAACGCACCCTCTCTCATCTCACTCAAACTATTGCCGAGCGAAGTGTGGCTACTTCCTTCACCGTCACTCCGTCATCGGCAGCGGTAATTTGAGCCAATCATGGGCGGCGAATCCCAACGCCAATCCTGCCCGACTCAAAATACCCTCACTTATCTCTAAGGGACTGGCAAGTTCATATGTCAGACACCATTTGGCTAGTACATCGTAATCATGGCAAATCATAAGCTAAAGATCATATATAAAATTGAGCTACAAATCAATTTGTTCATAAAAATCACTAACATTTAAATAATAATATTATTCAATTTAATTACTATCACTTTCATAGTCATTGTTATCGCTGGATGAGCAAGCAGGGGCATCAAAACTCAACCACGGATATATTTTGTCAATAGCAACAATTGATTCGTATTTTACCCCTTTTCTAGTCAAAGGCGTGTCTACAACGAGAAATCGATCGTTTGGTAATACTTTCTTTATCCTGTATGGACCCTGACACTTCGCTTCTAGCTTTTTAGATTGGCCCGGCGCTGATACTACTGCCCTCGCTATCCTAACCAGATCACCCTCCTTATAATTCGTGGTCTTTTTCCTGTGTTTGTCATACCGATTCTTATTTGTCTCCTGATTTCTTTTAATTCGTTCACTCGCTTCAGACCTAATCTCTTCCAAAGTTTTATCACTACTCCGTCCTATGTCATCAATTACGTTATTTAATATGCCTTGACTGGGGTTCGCCACCGTCCTACCTAACAATAGCTCAGTAGGTGTTTTTCTTGTCACGTCATGAATTGTAGTGTTAATTCCTAGCTGAATATCTGGCAGAAGTTCATCCCACGAATTTTTGTTCTTCCCGTGAGCCATGGACCCTAGGGATGCCAGAATCGTCCGGTTATACCGTTCGACTTGCCCATTTGCTCTTGGTGTGGCGACCGAATTGAGGATATGTTTAGTACCAATTGACTGTATGAACATCTTAAACTTTTTGCTGGTGAAACTCGTGCCTCTGTCCGTTATCAGCCGCGAGGGAGACCCAAAGTAACTAAAGAGAGTCTTGAATGCTTTTATACTCTCTTTAGTTCTCGTACTTCGAACTGGTGTAATGCTAACATATTTGGTAAAGGCGTCCACTATCACAAGTATGTAAGTATAACCGCGCTTACTTCGTGGAAAAGGACCCAGGTGGTCCGCATGTAAAGTGTGGAATGGCAACTCTACTTTTGGGATCGGATGAAGTAACCCCTCTTTGCTCCCCGAAGGCAATTTGTGGTGAGCACACTCAAGGCATGCAGCTACATATTTTTTTATGAACTTCCGCATCTTCGGAACCAAAAGAGTGATTTTATTCGGTCCAAGGTCTTCTCAAAGCCAAAATGACCTACGTCATCATGATTGGATTTCAAGAGTTGCCACCGCACGCCTTTTGGGACCACCCATCTGGTAACACCCTCACCTAAAGCCCTAAAGACTCGTCCGTTTTTAATTGTGTATTCCTTATGGATACCAGCAATTTTAGATGTTTCCGGGTCTTCTAAAACATCCTTAATACGTCTAACTTCTTCGTCGGAAGACTGCACCGTAGAAATCCAGTCCTCCGTACTGACCGTCATAATGTCTAGAACGTGAATATCATCAGATGGTACAGACACTGGGCCCCTACTGAGTGCGTCTACGTGTGACATTCTTTCACCAGGACGATACTCGATTTCGCAGTCGAATTCTAAAAATTGAATCCACCATCTAGATATGCGAGGTACGAGATCTCTCTTGGTGAAAGTAGAGCGTAACGCATTGCAGTCGGTTATAATAGTGAACTTCATTCCAATGAGGTATGTGCGGAATTTGTTCAAGGCACAAACGACTGCAAGTGTCTCTAGCTCGAACGAGTGCAACTTCATCTCGTCCGCTGACGTTTGGCGACTAAAGTATGCAATTGGCCGCCAGGGATCGGAATCTTTTCTCTGTAATAAAAAAAACATGTAAGTCTAAATGGCCTGATCCTACAAACTGAGCACGTGTAATGAGAGTGTTCTCTTTGAAGCACACTGGGTTCGAACCTACGTGTTGAACTAATAAATGACATTCAGAATTATGAATTTCATATTCTCCCGGTAACAGATAGTATTCATGACCCGCGCAGCCCCTTACGGATCCGCCTACATAGATATTTCCGGTACAAGCAACATTTGACCTTACAGGAACTGATACCAACTCACCGATGTCCACTGTAACATCACAAGTTGTACAAAGATGTAATTTAGAATGGACATCCTGTGTTATCCGTTCAAATATTAGATCCGTTGGAGTTTTAATAATCTTAAGTGTAGGTCTTTCAGGAAAACTATGTCCAAGCAACACGTCATAATTAATTAAGTGGTCATCTACAATAAACACCTCGACATCCCGTTCCGAAATACCCTGCACATCTACATCCACATAAGTACGCCCTAGTGGTAAGTATGGTATATTCCCTAATCCTCTTAAATAAGGGCCATTAACGCTTTCCCAGTTCAATCCTAACTTTGAAGCATTATTTTTACGAATTAATGTTGCCTCACTACCCAAATCCAATTGGCACACTGTAGCGATTCCGTTAATATTTGTCATAACCTTGTACTTGTCGTTACCATTTTCAGAGAAGGAAACCTCAAGAACCTCTTTGTCTTTTGAAGGATTCTTTTGATCCTTAAATCTAGGACACTGGGAGCTGTCATGTCCCAAAAAACTACAGTTAGTGCACTTGACGATCGGTTTAGGGCACTTAAAACTGGGGTGACCGACAGTCTGACAGTTAAAGCACTTAATTGTCCCTCTCACGCCACTATCTTTATTTGACGTCGTATTATTTGTATTCTTTGCCGAGTTATTACTTACAGTTGTACCGCTAGGACGCTTATCCTTATAAAAATCTTTGTTAAAGTCCGACTGATTTCTATTATGATACTTAATGGTTTTAAAGAACTCCAGTACATCTTCTGGTTTATAAAATTTTGCTGCTTGAGCACCTACACGAACTCCCCTGTCTTCGACCCTATAAAGTAAACAATCCACTGCTTGCTTTCCAAATATCTTACATCTGTTCAGTAAATTAATTTTACCAAAATAATAAAGTTCATAAGATTCTCCAGAGCGTACCTGTCTATTAAGCATTTCTGTCAAAAGTTCCGCATAATTTTCGGTTGCAGGAAATGATTCCTTAAGCATCGACTTCCACTCAAGCCAAGTATGCTTAATAGAGGGCAGACCTTGGAACCATGTCTTAGCCAGTCCGGTGAGTTTAGGCAGGGCATAGTGAACCGTTTGCTTATCGTTCCAATTATAAATCTCGGAACATTCATCGACTTTATCGAGCCAGATATTAATAGTCTGTTCTTTCGACATGGGGTCGAAGTCTGGAATGACGTTATTAAAAGTCGAACTCGAAAACGATTCACCATCCCCTGCTTTAGACTTCAAAAGTTTTAGAAAGAAATCCTCAAACAGGTCCGTAGTCATAAGTTTAGTTTTCTTGTTTTCATGTGCTTCATGTGTTTCATCACTGGGCGTGCGTTTTACGGGAGTGATTAAGGAACGGTACCGAGTTGAACTTTTATTGCCAGCGTTTGTCTGCCTACGATTGCTCGGGCCAGGCTCAGGCGTCTCGAAACGCCTACGTGATCTGTTCCGTTCCATTACTCTTTCCCGTTCTTTACGTACCTGGTTTTCAAGGGTTCTTAATTTTGTCCCTCTCCCTGGACAGCTCACGTTCCTGCTCGAGTAGTGTTCGCGTGCTGCTTGTGCTTCGGCTTCTCAGCTGCTGACGCGTGGTGCTGCTGTGCCGCCGATCACGAGCTGGACTGCGCTGCCGAGCTCCTTGCGTTTGTTGTTGGCCATCACCACGGCCCACAGTGGACGTACGGCCACTGCGACTGCGGCTACGACTGCGCCTCTCGATTTCTCCTAGGTCTCGCTTTCGACTACGGGATGCTTCACTATTTTTCCTATGTCTTTCGTAGTTGCAGGAAGGGTTGCTGGTTCGTCGATAATCCGCATTGGGTTCTTTTCCGCTCATTTTCCTGGAACTCAGAACATATTGTTTATGTATTGTGTAAAAATCTTGCAAAACAAAGTCACTGAATTTAATTTTTGAAGTAGGTATTTTACAACTATTTTATAACTATTTTCAGTCTAGCATTATCATATTTTTAATCTGTATGCATCACAAAGATGGTTGATAATTTTATGAAGATTTTATCGTCCCTTGACGTTAATTATACTTGATTGCTATTTTAAACTAATATTTCTACTTAACTATCAGTTTCAAAGCGACCACACATCATAACCATCAACAATATATATATTTTTTTTTATAAAAACATGTGGATCGCATCCGCTTCAATCGGCCAAATCGGGGGTCACAATGATATCATGTAATGTTAAACCACACTTTTTCTTATTTTTCTTCTTGTAATTGCGTTGATTTCCTGTTTTTAAACCAATATAGTTTTGTTTCGGCGGTCGAGCTCGTGGGGTGGTTCACCACAAAACAAAATGTCTCGCGAATCCCACTTCTGAGATTTAACCATACCTCAGAAGGGAATCATAGAATTCAAACAACAAAATAAATCAATGCAAAAACGATATTTATTATAAATATAATTTAAATAATAACACTTGGGATGCTTAAATAATGAAAACGTTAACTACTAACAAATACAATGTCAAGGATAAAAACTAAAATATATTATTAAAAGGAGTCCCTTTAGGCAAGGTTCCGAAGATACTGGCAGCTTTCCCCCTTTGAATAGCTAGACTAATTCTTTGTCCGAGGTAGCTGCCAGCTCTTCGGTCTCCTGTGATGTCGACTAACCTTTTTGCTATTTCCTTAAAAAGCTTTATAGCGCTAGGAATATTAATTTATTATAAATTATTCACCATAGTTCAGTACATTTATTTCACAATATTTTACTAACCTTACAACTCACTCCGGTGCCTCGTTCAAGACTGAATCATGTCGAAAACATATTGAACTGACAATTCACTTTAATGTCAAACACAAAATGACTTGATAACTTGACTAATGACTTGACTTTTAAAACTTTCAAAATGACACAAACGAAACTCGACTATAACAAGACTTATCCATGGACAGTTCACTATAATGTTACTAATATAAATCTACCCTCAAATAGATAAGTTTTGTTACATTAGATTGATTCAATTTTATGGAGTGAAATCTTTACAAAATAACATCATCAATAAAAAGTTTCTCATAAAGCATATACCTACCTAATTATTATAAAGCAGGCTGTTTTGGATGAAAAAATAAAATTTTGTCCTTAAAATTATGAAAAAAAAAACCACATAAAAATAAAATTCAAATGTGGCACTTTCATTATTTTGACATGAGGACAACAGCTGTTATTTAATTTCAGTCCGATAAAGGAGGTTGAATGACAAAATGGGGTTTCGCGCTTTTGAAAACTACCTGAATAATAAATCTCGATTATGATTGTAAGTGTAATGCTTGGACAATCTCTAATATCAGTGGGATGACACTGACAGCTCACTCCACGCTCACTTCACCTAAGTTTTCACGGTGAGATTTTTACAGAATACCAATGCTTGTGTCAATCTAAAAATATCTGACCCCGTCTTTGTGCTTACATTTCAATTGATCAAGATACCCCGATCTGTAGTGATTCCACCATTGAATTCTGCTTGTGTATTGATTACAGCTATTATTCCTCGATTTTGTGCTTTGTGTTTCTGTTGTATCAACCGGTACTTACGCTTGGGTCACAATGCATTGTGGTTTAGAGTCGATGATCCCAATGCTGTTAGCTTGGATGAGCACTTATTATTATTTCAAGCTCTTGGTATCTGAAGAGTGTCGTAGCCTAGTGGTTAAGGCCTCGCTCTCATGTACGAGGCTGTACGTTCAAATTCAGGCAAGTACTAATGTGACTTTTTCAAATCATATGTACTTTCTTGGGTTTGGGGGGCTCGTGGCTAACTAATAACAGTCGCACGGGTCAATCGGTCAGGTTAAGCTACGCTTTCGGTCCGTGGATGGGTGACCATTTTAACATACCGAAAGCACGTTAAACCGTTGGCAAGAAGCTAGGTAGAAGATGATGTTGTACTTTCTGGATATATTTTGGGCATTACCTACTGACATCGGTGAAAGAAAACATTGTGAGGAGACCTTTTTTTATTTTTTTTTTTGAGGGTGGGAAATGATCAAACAACTTCTCCCGCTCTGGGTGGAGCGGGAGAGTGTGTCAGACTCTTACTGACTAAAACCCACCCGTGTTCCTTCAGTTGCCCGTGCCAGGGACCACGGTAACCCTTTCGGACTTTCCCGCAACCCTGGCATCGGCGCTAGCGGACTCCGTCATTGGTGCTGCATCTCTTTGAGGCGCGCGTGGAACACACCGCGCCATCGCGTCGACCCGGACCTGGTCCTTATCGGACGGCGAGCCCAGCGGCCCATTGCTCGCCGCCCGCAAGCCCGCGCCAACGGTGGTCGGGAATAGAGATGTTACGGAAGTCGTTTTATCGGAACCGGAATCGGAATCGGAGGTTTTAAATTTCATTGATCGGAATCGGAACCGTTATCGGAACCGAAACCGGAACCGTGTTAACTGAACTGACTGAATTATATTTCTATTGTTTCATTAAGCCTTCCCCTTAATGAAACAATAGAAATATAATTCAGTCTCTTTAATATTAGTCTCTAATCTCTGTAATCAGTATCTTTATTAATTCAGATATTTTTAGATTTCGTAACAGATCATAAATAAGGCCAGCGCCACTAATAAGTTGTTCACTTGCCACTGAGCCTGGTGGACATGACAAATATTGGCGGACAATCAAGTAGAATTTTGTATTTACCTTCCACCATAATAAGGGATCTTCACTGATAGGAATACGTTTTTCTTTGATGTACTCATTAATAAGGCTTTCCATACAATGAATTTGTCAACAGGATGTTTGGATAGAGTATCATCATCGTCATCATCGCTGCTCATCAATATGTTTGATGGAATGGATTGAACACTACTTTTAGTATTGTTAGGTAAACCTGCTGCTTGCGATGCCAACCTTGCTCGTTTTTCTGCAGAATGGTCAGTATCCCCAGCGTGGTTTAAAGAGTTATCTATGCCATCAAGCAAACTCATCAATTCAGATTCCACCTTTTCTTTTCTCAGTTTTAGCTCTCTTAGTCTCATTGCTCGTATCATATTCGACACACAATCGCGAATGAATCAGTGGACTTTCTCGTGGAGTATGCTCCATTCCAGTAGCATCTCATAGAATTTTTCCTGGATTACTTCTCCTGTGTGGCGGCCATTAAATGAATAGCATTTTAGAACAAGTTTTATTCTTTTAAAAATCTTCTGAGATACCATGCGCTGTTAAACTTAACAATGAAACATTCGAGCTAAGTTCTGTCCAGATGTCTGTTGTAAATGAAATTTTCGTAAAGTTTTTTAGCAAATCCACTATACTTATTACTCGCTAACTTGGCATAATACTCATCACAAATAAATGATGTAATAAGTCGTCGAAATCCAACACCTTCCACAAAATTGAAGGGAAGGTCTTGCAGGGCAATCATTTGTGAAATAAATCTATCTATTTGTATTGATTTAGGATTACAAGTTAGCCACTTTTGGTTCCTCATCAAAGCATCTTTGAGAGTCATTTGTTTCTTTACCTCTTGGAGAGGGGTTGATGTTGAAGCCAGTACTAAATATTTTTTTTCACTTTCTAATTTAATAAATTCATCGAATTCAGGAACATGTATAGACTTTAAATGACTTTTTAACGAAGTAGTTGTACCTCCTTTCCTTGAGTAACTTTTCTCACAAATTTTACACTTTGCTGTTTTCGCGTCAACTGCACTAAAGTAGTTCCCTAGAAAACTACTTTTTGGTTTCATATTGAAAATTTGAAACACAACAATTAAAATACTTAATTAATACACCGTTCAAAACTTAATTTAACGAACTTACTAACGTCTAACATCCACAAACAAAACAATAAACTGAGACTTCGAGCGCGAGCGTGTATAAAAAAACAAAAATTACCCTGGCGACAAGTTAAAACCTGTTTATAGGCGCTCAGGTCACGTGTATCGCTGCGTTTCGAATTTCGGTATAACTCCGATTCAAAATTATCGGAACCGAAATCGGAATCGGAGGTGTAAAATCAATCGGAAGTTCCGACTTTTCGGAATCGGAACCAAAGCTCCGTAACATCCCTGGTCGGGAATCGGCTTGGGGTTCCCGACGCCCAGGGCGTCTTCTGCGGCGGCTAGGGGCGTGAGGGCGCGAAATTTGCCTCTCCATCACGCGTTCCGCCTCCTCCTTCGCGAGCATTAATGCATCGCGGAAGGAGGTGACAGTTTCCCAAGCCCTCTCGCTCCGGACCATGGCCTGGACCAGGGCCGGACGCCAGAGATCGCCACTGCCAATCCCCTGCACGAGGACACGGCGGTGCTCCGCCTAAGCCGGGCAGACCTCCACCGTATGCTCCACAGTGTCCTCCGGGCGGTCCACACAATGGTGACACCCGGGCGTTTCCTCCCGCCTTATCTGGAACAGGAACCTCCCGAAACAACCGTGTTATGAGGAGACCTGAGGGGCAATTCCCATATTTTTGAGAACGTTCACATTCTAATCTCAGTGTCAATCTGTCAAAAATTGTATGGCGTATTCCTACATTTTTGACATTTGACTGTCGCTGAGATGAGATTGCGACTTGATTTTGAACGTTATTAATTAAGGTAATTGGCCATCTGTTTTTGACCATTATTCAAAATCTTCGTAAGCATCAATTTCAGTAACTTTATAATAGCATGAGCAAGCGTGGTGATCAATGTCTCTGCCGCGCCGGGACAATAATAATATTATTAATGAGAAGCGCCACAAGCATTTCAACCATATGCTATCAGTAGTTAAGAGAAATAATTAATAACTTACATAGATTTTTGGTGTCTAGCAAGTAATTAACAACCCCACTTCTTAGATCATACTTTATTAATTATGCATAATCAGAAGTGCCACTAAGCATTAAGAATTTTGAGCTTTTAGTTGGTTACCTAATCACGCACTCCGAAGTCATTAAGTTAGAGAGCCACCGGCTGTCTGCTATCTGTATTGAAATTAATTAATTACCGTAAGTAGCTACATGGTTTTGTGGTGACATAAAATATAATTACGTCTGCAATCTCCCGAATGGTTAGATAGTGGTGCCCCTATAGTACATCCACATTTCTAATGTAATAGCGAGCGAGCCTATTGCCATCAACCGGGCACAAATCCAGAGTCCAGGCTGCTATTGAGAAATACTAAATGCAAAAACACCATAACACTTTGTCCTACCTGGGAATCGTACCGGCTAGACCAATGAAGCACTTCCACTTGGTGGTGACATGCAAAAATAATAGTCTGACAATTTTCGAGAAAGAGCCTTCTGAGCCGTTGCATAGTCACACGTGAATCGAACTCACTAGACCAATGGAGCACTTGCAATTGGTGGTGACATCCAAACATAAAAGTCTGTAAATTTTCGAGAAAGAGCCTTTTGAGCCGTTGCATAGTCACACGTGAATCGAACTCACTAGACCAATGAAGCACTTGCAGTTGGTGGTGACATCCAAGCATAAAAGTCTGACAATTTTCCAGAAAGAGCCTTTTGAGCCGTTGCATAGTCACACGTGAATCGAACTCACTAGATCAACGAAGACTTGTACTTGGTGGTGACTTGCAATTAATAATAGTCTGACAATTTTCGAAAAAGACTCTTTTGAACCGTTGCATAGTTACACGTTGACATTAAATAATAATTATAATATCCGCCTCATACAGAGAAGGCACATCGATCGCCACGCTTGCTCAAGACGGGTTGACAGTAGGATTTAAATAAATAAAAATACTGTAATGAGGAATATTTCTATATTCATAAGTCATGTTTAAATTATAAGTGCATATGCGAATTACAACTTAAGTTAGTTATCGTGAATAGACTAGAGAAGGAACTGCTTTTTAACAAAGTTGGTAGCAGCTTTAATTATTATAAATTACATTTTAAAATGATATTAGGTATATAAATCATACAATTAATTATACAAAATTACTTATACAATTATTATTGAGGAAAAAAATCAAATTCCGATACAAATTGATTAATTACAAAATCAAATTAAACTTATAAATAATCAAGGAGCAATGCATCAATATTTTTACGAGGATTCATCAAATATTTAATGGAAAACAAAAAAAAAACCATATAACATGAGTGTGGAGTTAAGGCTACTGCAGACAGGCGCGACGCGACGACGGTGCGACGCGATTCTGGTAGAACAATTTCTATGAAGTTTTCATATTTTAATATAATTGTTTACAAGAGTCGCGTCGCGTGCCTGTATGCGCCTTTAAGTCTGGCGTCACTATTATTTCTGTGGACCATATTTATAGCCTATCGGTTAATTAAAAGGAACTAGTTTTTATACAATTAAAGCGCGTTAATTACGGCATATTCGTCATTATTAGTTGTCAAGGCCTAGTCATGTGAGGTCAAATGGAAGAAAAACAGTAAGCATTAAAAATAGAGGTCTAGAAATAAATTGTCGTGTTCTTAAAATTGGCAACACTGATGTGTGGCGCCATCTCATTTTGTTGCCAATTAAAATTGCGACTAATATGGATTAATTGTTGCTATGACCACTTTATTTATGGCTCAAAATTGTGTTTAGTTAAGAAGGTTTATATCATAATCAAACAATGATAGTGATGTCTACTATAACTTGAAATTAGCAAATTTTTCTGCATTCTGCTTCAGCATTCGACCTTTGAATGACCCTAGTGTCAGATAAAAACAAATATTTACATTATTGCGTTGACATGTTGCACATTTGTCACAATTTACGAATTCTAGACCCGCTTGATTATTAAAAACAATGTGACATCTCATCAAGATAGTACCTACTAATTCCCTGCATCTCATAGTCATTGACAATCGAATGATTCATAATAGAATACCTTTGCCCAACCCTACAAACTTCACAGGGCGTGACAGTAAAGTCAATCCATTTTGACATTTATGGCAGTTATGCAATCTCAATATGAATATTATCTGTACCAAAGATCACAGACATAAACCGATGGCCTAGATAGTTGAACCTAAAATCAGAGAAGCTGTTGGCTCCTAACTATATCGTTAAAATTAAACGAAGTAATTATTTTAGCTAGAACACGACGACGCGCACGTCTATCATAATAATACAGTTGGTTCCGAAAAGAGGCCAAGTTCAAATAAATACGGGAACGCATAAATATTTGTGCGAACGTGAATCAATATTACGGTACCTATTTTAAATAAACCTTTATAGTTTGATTTACTTATTTTAAATAGCACATTCTATAAACAAATCGTTACGTTATATTACTTTTCTTTAAACACCATTATGCAATTTATCGCAAATTGTAATTTGATTTAACTAACATGTTTACTCTAAAAATCTAGAATCCATTTTGTTTATGTTATTCAATGCTGGCAAAAGCTTTTATCGTAATAGCTTATTAATAAGAAAACAATGTTTTATCTCAAATTGAAATTACATTGGCTACCTCTATAATCATCTTTTAGCGTTGTAAAAATTTATCTTTTCACATTGTATAAATAAATTAATACATACATAGGTACCAAGTGTCAATCATCCTGATAGTTTTATTTACAACAGAAAATAAATAAAAAAGCCGCCAAGTGCGAGTCGTTCTCGCGCACGAAGTGTTCCGTACCACATTTAAACGTACAATATTGAATTTTTTTTTTTTTTTTGTTAAGTGGACAATTGTAATAATTACTCTGCGAATATTTCAAGTATCTACCAATTACGGTTCAAAAGATACAGTCCTGTGAGTGACGGACGGAACCCAAAAAATGGCGTCATAACGTTATTAATAACGGTAGCTATATCTAGCGACTTCGATAAAAGTAGCCCAACTATAATACAGTTACTAGCGTCTATTAAATTAAAATTATAGCCCTATTTTTAGTTTATTCGTCCATCAACGTTAAATGTACCAGGTGTAACATCCATTGAGTAACGATGCTATGAGAGCTTTGTATTGAGCCATTGCAACGATGGCCTATCCATCGAATGTCTACATTATAATATGATGATTAAATGAAACCCTGTTTGTTTTTTATCCCATTTTACATTCCTTCTTTTACTCTTCTTGAATATTTTATGTAAAATAGCACTCGACTCTCTGGCACGTCGAGCCAATAGACATTCGATGGAGAGGACTATCGTTGCAATGCCTTTTCGGTGAAACGGACACTCGATCTAACGGCTATTCGAAATTGTGCAATGAATGAATTGTGAATTGTACTCGGTGCTATCGAATTTCGGAAATTCGGACGTTCGATCTGATGACTTCGGGGAATTAGCCATCGGGCATATGACATTCGAAATCAAGCAGTAAATTCAGTGGTAACGGCCACGACTAACGAGTTGTAGGTTTGAACCCAGTCAGGTGCTTTACTTTGTATAAATTATTACATCACCACTGCTCTTAAAACGGTGAAGGAAAAGGTCGTGAGGAAACCGGCATGTTCTAGAACCAATAATTCTAAGACATGTGACATCTACCAACCCGCATTGGGCCCGCGTGGTGGATTACGACCCACTCCTTCTCACTGAGAGGAGGCCTGTGTCCCAGCAGTGGAAACATTATAGGCTGATTATGTATGCTCTTAATATGCGAATAGGTACTTAATACAGTAAAACCTGGATAACTGGGACATTAAGGGACCTGCAAATTTGTCTCACTTAAAGGGATATTCCACTTACCCAGTGTCTCAGACGTCCAGGAATAAATAAATATCTGTCTCATTTACAGAGGGTTCCAATAATGGAGGTGAGAATAGTGGTTATTTCAGTTATAGAGGTGTGATTATTAAATAAAATAACGTATTTTGTAAACATTATACATGAGTTGTAAATAATCAAGCACGTTTTTTTTATAAACAGTACAAAAATGAATAAAGATTGCGTCAATCAAAAATCTGTCATTTTAGTTTGTCTTTTGGAAGAAGCTATAAGATATTTTTCAATTATATAAATTTTATCAAATATGTTTTGGTCAACAATTGTTGACATTTCAAAATAATAATAATAATAATATCGTTTATTTATAAAAATGGTGCAGATTTACAATAACATAAATTAAAAATTATAGAGGACTCAGTTGCTTATTTGCCTGAACTAGCTAGAACCTGTGTTTCAGACTAGAAAGGTGCTTATAATGTTAAAATATAAAATTACAAAAAAAGAGAAGACAATTAAAAAGTAATATTAACTTAAAGACTAAACATGTTTTATTTACAGACAACAAGTAAATTCTCTGTCTCAGTGTATGATAAGCTAAGTAAAAATTGCAGAATAGTCTTTTTACAGTCGTAGTTATTTAATTTATAGATACTTAATTTCCTATTTAATTTATTGTATAGAAATGGGCCTAAAAATTTATAAAATCGGTTTACAAACACATATTTAGAGGGTGCATTTGACTCGCATACAATATCATTCCGTCTCTTATTAGTACTTTCAATGTTATATGAGAGTTTTAATATTAAGTGCGTTATGAAAAGCTGGCGAACGGTCAGCACGTTACAGGATTTGTATAGCAGATCTGTAGGATAGAGAAAGGGATGGAAGTTTGCTACTTTTAAAATGGCTCTCTGTGCTCTTTCAAGAGGCAGTAAGTAGGTTTTTGGTACTCCACCCCATGAAGTAATACAGTACTGTATTACAGATTGACCTAAGCGAAAATAGCTGTGCAAATATTCTAGTGCTTTTACTGCTTCGCATTTAGAAATTTTTACTAAATGAACTTCCGAGCCGGACGATAGCAAAAACAAACTAAAACTGGAGGTCATTTAAGCAAAATTATCCAAGTGCGGAATTTGCGTGTAGTCTAAGAATTAGTAAACAAAACGGAAATATCAACAAAGTCCGAGTTAGAGAGGTGATAATTTGACGTTATCTCAATTACAGACGTCAATAATTTGATTTGAATTTCATTTAATAAAAATTCAAAGAAAACAATTTAGCAAAAGTATTCTTTAAAATATAGTCTCAGTAAAAGAGTTGCAATACACTCGCTGTCTCAATTATAGAGGTAATTATGACGATAAAATCGAAAGAAGGAATCCCAGATATAGAGGTTTGTTTTGTCCCACTAACAGAGGTAATTCAGTGCTAAAGTGTCGGGACCTCCGCATGAGTTCCAGCTATGGAGGTTTCTCACTTACAGGTCCCACTTAACCAAGTTTTACTGTATAACAATGGACTTATTAGAGTAGTTAATTTTTTTATAAATAACACTAACAATTCTCGTGGCTAAGTGATAACAACCGCACGGGTCGATCGAAGGTTAAGCTACGCTTGCCGCGGTCAGTTCGTGGATCGGTGACCATCCATTACATATCGCCTCGGAAAGACGTTAAGCCCCTCCCCCCCCCCTCCCTCCTCCTGCTGTCTGTGTGTGCTTCCTCCTGCTGTCATTCGTAGATCTTTGACAGTCGTTACTGGTAGTCAGAAACCCAAAAGTCTGACAACCAGTCTTACCAAGCGGTATCGTGTTACCCAGTATCTGGGTTGTGGAGGTCAGTCGCTCCATGTTAGATACTGGAATTCAGCTGCACCCGGTTAGACTTGAAGCTGACCCTGACATAGTTGGGAAAGAATAAACAGATTAACTAAATATAGCTGCGTAAGCTCCTGCTTAAAATTGATAAAACAATTAATGTTATCTTCATTTTCTTTGGTACGCAAAAATAATAAAAGTGATCAATGATCTCATTAGTAAGGCGAAGAGGTCATCTCTTAATGAAAATTCTAAGATATTATTAGTATCGCTCATTCTTAATTCGCTAAAACGGAATAATAAGGACAGCTGATATTCAAGACACTTCAAAACAAGATTTAAAATAGCAATCGACCACAATAAACTTGCCTTAACAATAAAATTTACGTGTCTCATGATATTATTCATCTGTCTTATACAGGATGTGGCGTAAATAATGGATAACCCTAAAACTGTCGATTGGCCAGATTATCATTTATCCTACTTATATCGTCTACATACGCGTCCCTTATATGCGGCGATATAGGGGCCCAAAATTGCAAAATTCCGTAGAAAAAATGTAAAAATTTAAGAATAAGTATTTTTGCAATGTTATCTTAGATTGTTATAAAATAAATTGATACTGGCCTACAATAATACAAATATTCAGGAGTGACATAAAAAAAAACAAACCGAAAACAAGTCACCAATAAATTATAGAAATGGCAGCTGATTTTGTAAGAGTAAACACGATTTTTATTTAAAATATCAAAAATACACTCGAGAGCAATGAATCCGGGTCACTTAAAGAATGTTAAAAATCTCGGAAACTAAAAATGATAGGTTAATGCAATAAATTGTATTTAATAGACAATGTAATACTCCTTAAATGAAAGTAAAAAAAAATACATTTTATTAACACAAAATTACATAAAGAAAAAAACTGCTGATCTCTCCTTAAAACAAAAATAGGAAACATGAAATTTTTGAACTTTATTACGATTTTCTTGAATTTTAATACTTCGTATTGCCTCCTCGTGCTTCCATTACTGCGTTTACGCGGTTTGGCATGCTGTACACCAAGTTCCTTATACGATTTTGGGGAATATTCTCCCATTCCTCTGTGAGAGCCATTTTGAGCTCACGAAGCGTGATTGGGGGAGGGTTTCGTTGTTTTACGCATCTGCCTAGCTCGTCCCAAGCATGCTCGATCGGGTTGATATCCGGGCTGCGCGCTGGCCACTCCATACGAGTAATGTTCATATCTTGAAGGTAGTCATTCACAATCCTACCTGTATGAGGTCGGGCATTGTCATGCATAAATATAGCATCCTCACCTAAATTGACCATAAATGGACCAACGTGATCATTGAGGATTTCTTCCACATATCTTACGCTAGTTAAAGAGCCGTTTTCTATGATCACCAGCTCTGTGCGACTTTCAGAAGAAATTCCGGCCCACACAAGTACAGACCCACCACCGTAGGCTACTTTTTCTTCGATGCATGCTTGCTTGAATCTTTCCCCTGGTCTTCGATACACTCTGTGTCTTCCATCGTGCTTGTAGAGCATAAATTTTGATTCGTCGGAGAACATAACTTTTGACCAATCTTCAATACTCCAATTTACGTGGCTCTGGGCATATCTTAGTCTTGAAATACGATGCCCACGCTCCAGTTTAGGGCCGTTTGCAGGTCTAAGGGGTTTTAAGTTAGATTCAGCAAGCCGACGTCTTACTGTCCATGCACTTGGGTTACTTCCTCCGAGGCGTCGAAACTGATTGGTGAGTTCAGTTCCTGTGAGAAAGCGATTTCGAAGCATGGTGTTCACCAAGTATCGGTCTTCTCGTGCTGTGGTACACCTGGTTCTGCCCGTTCCTGGTCTGCGTAGGTTAGAACCAGTTTCTTCGTAACGTCGGAGAACTCTTTGTACTGTTGACAGCGACACACCGACAGTCCTGGCTGTATCGCGCTGACTCCGGCCGGTTTCCAGGATTGTAAGTATTCTGGTGCATTCTTCAGGCGTAAGCGACATAATTTCAGCTTGAATAATGAATATAGAGCACTATCAACATGGTTTATGTACCCACATAAATGACAGATTACAAACAAAAGCAAAACCAAATGCTGTAATTTCGTAGTTCCATCTTCGAAAGTGGCCCTTTTTCAAATTTGATTTTTTTATGATATAACTTTACAATAACTAAGAAGTTTTAATACCTTCATTTAAGGAGTATTACATTGTCTATTAAATACAATTTATTGCATTAACCTAGCATTTTCAGTTTCCGAGATTTTTAGGATTCTTTAAGTGACCCGGATTCATTGCTCTCGAGTGTATGTGGGAGCTCCCCCTTTCCCCGTCAGTGTCCTCTCCAGCCGGCCATTAAAGGCGAGCTGGAGATGAGTAACATGACTTCTCCCGGGAGATAGGGTCCGTGGGGCGCTACTGCCCAACAGCTCGCCTCGTTTTGCCTTGGGGGTTTATTATTATAATTTCCTTTATTTCATTTACATACATATCAATTAGGTACATTTTTAAATATTTTTATAAACAAAAAGATACCAAAAACATTTAAAAATATAAAAAATTGTAGCCCACCGGTATCGGGAACAGGGTCCAAGCTACCGGCGGTCAGGGCTCCAGCGAGAGAAACTTCCTAACAATGCGGGCCGTGTCCAGAAGTACCGCTTTCTGAATCAAGCCCTTGATCCAGCTGCCCAACGAGAGCCTCCTTAGGTGTTGGTCGAGGCTCTTGGGTATTAGCCCATTGGCTGTCACGACTATCGGCACAATGACCGCTGAGTCCACATCCCAAATGTCGACAACCTCGTGAGCCAAGTCAAGATACTTGATTTGTTTATCTTTCTCGGCTTTCACGAGGTTCTCATCATGCGGGATGGTTATGTCAACAATCATTGCGCGTCGCTCCAATCGATCCACCACCACTATATCAGGCTTATTGGCAACAACAGTCCTGTCAGTGATGATGGATCGATCCCAGTACAATGTGATATTACCATTTTCGAGAACTGGGTCGGGCACATACTTGTAGTACGGTACCTCCGATTCCAGAAGGTTGTATTTCAGAGCAAGCTGCTGATGGATTATCCTGGCTACAAGGTTGTGTCTATGCAAGTACTCTCCGTTAGCTAGACGAGAACACCCGGAGATGATGTGCCTGATTGATTCTCCCGGCCGGTGGCATGCCCGACAGATGTCAACCGTGCCGTCTTTCACAATAAATCTCCGGTAATTGTTCGTCATCATAACTTCGTCCATAATTGCACAGACAAAACCTTTGGTTTCTCCAAAGAGGTCACCGAAGCGCAGCCAGGCAACGGACGCTAGTAGATCTACATCCGGTCCATGTAGGGCCCGGAAAAAGCGTCCGTGGAGCTCCTTACTCTGCCATACCTCCATGCAATCATTTAGTGTCAAGGACTACAGGTTTGCGCCAGTTCTCTTTAGCCAAGGAGAGCGGGGTGAGGCCCTTGTCCACCGTGACTACATCTCGATGCATACCCACGTCGGTTTCTAGGAAATATTCCCTGAGACTGCATATCTCGCGATTGTGGAGGGTCTTAGCGTTTAAAAAGCCCGACCTCCTTATTATTATTGTTAATATAAGTCTGAAATCGCCAGCCCGTCTTGAGCTAGCATGCATCGTGATCAATGGTCGTGCCTTCTCTGTATGAGAATAGGCTTTTGCCCCGAGGTGGGACATTAATAGGCCAGTGTTATTATTATTGGACCCTGGGATGAAATACTATCAAAAAAAAAAACAAAACAGTTATTTCTTTCAACATTTTTAGAACAATCACATATGCATATGAATAAATCGGCAAAATACCGTTGAATGGGTTAACCCATTTTCCATGAAAAACAGGAAGTTTACCAACAGACGCATTATTCTGTTGAGTTTACCATTGAGAGATGAGCCGTGCCTCGCGGGCGATGACCGAATAAAATGAGGATTGGATGCATCTCGATCATTCCGATACGCTTCAACGATTTTATTAACGCTTTTAACGTGCACGTCTTTCTACATCGTTCTCACGTGTATAATTTCAACATGAATGATGTAACCACTTTTTTGTAACAATATTTTGATTTAAAAGAGTATCCATGGAGTTTCTCGGCCGTTCTTCTCCATAGGTACCTACTACGCTTTGGAATGGGCAACTAGCTTCATCTTTCTGACTGACCGACCCCTTGACAATTCGAAAGTGCCAGTAATTGGTTTATTTGAAATAAATGCTTTGAGTTTGAGTTTGAATTACCCGACTATTATCAGGGCTGCCTTGGTCTGATGGTTGCAAGCGCTACTGCTAACTTGAGATCCTGGGTTTGATGACCGAGTCGAGAAAAGTCTCATTGGGATTTACCATCAGGAAGTTCTCAGTCGCAGCTTGGAGTCTAGATTTGTGTCCGGTTGATGGCAATAGGCTCGCCCCCTGTTACATGGGACTTAACATAACTGGCAAAGTGTGGGACTACTATAGGTACACGTCTGCCTAACCCTTGGGGAAACAAAACGTGGTGTTATGGTATTATCAGTCTACCAAATCTGGGCTTATCTAATACGAACTTATCTTTCCTATTTTTTTTCTTGTTTTAGTAGATAAACGCCAAGTATATGGTTTTAGAGATAGATATATTATGTATTTGACGTCTGTAAAATAAATTGTTGTTGTAGGTTTAACTAATGTACCTAGAAGGTTAGGTTCTATAGTGCATTACTGCAACGGCCAGCAAAAGAGGCATTGATGGACGAACGTGTAAAAATGTGGGCTGAGGCGAAGCCGAGGCACACTTACGTAAGTCCATCAATGCCTAGTTGTGGCCAAGGCTTGTATAGTACTTTTCTAAAATAATGCGCGGAAATTAACATACAATTACTTTTCAAAACCAATGACGAACAACGAACAACAAATTTTTTTTCTTGCGTTAAAGTGTTCATTTGTTATTTTTTTTGTCAATAAACAGCTTTCTATTTGCAAGCCACTTCGAAATTTAAATAAAACCTTTGATAACTTACCTCTTCGGTTGCCATGTTTCGGAGTAAAAGATCGTTCCATTTTTAAATTACATGATAGATATAAGTTTACTACACTGGTGGACAATAAAATTAGGCCACCTACCAAACCGGTTGTCATGACTGTGTTTCAAAATAAAAACTTTTTAAATATTTTTTTTATTGATTGTTTGTTAATTCTTAAATGAAAAAATGCATATTTGAATTACACAACTTTATTTTTTTAGCAATACACAAGAAAAACCAAAAATGAAGGAAAATTTACAAAGACTTCACACTGATAAAAAAAAATTTAATGGTTTTACTGATGTCAATCTTTCTTTAGTAAGAGGTGTTGCCTCCTCTGGCTTTGATAACACATACCATCCTTTTGTTCATGGATTTTATCAAATTTTTTATGGTAAATTGGGGTATGTTTTCCCATTCCTCCAATAAAGCCAGTTTCAGCTGTTGCATGTTCTCCGGAGCTGGTTCTCGCTGTCTTACTCGCCGTTTTAGCTCGTCCCATAGATGTTCTATTGGATTAAGGTCTGGACTTCGTGCTGGCCAGTCCAGAACCTGTATCCCCACTTCTCGCAAGTAATCTCTTACGCATACCGCAGTGTGGGGGCGCGCATTATCGTGCATTAATTTAAATTCTTGACCGATAAATCCTGAGTATGGCACTACATGGTCTTCAAGAATGTCAGTGATGTATGATTCAGCAGTCACAGTTCCTCTATCTACGATAACCAGCTCTGTACGGGCTTCTAAGCTTATACCTCCCCAGAACAAAACTGAACCACCTCCAAAGCTCACCCTTTCAGATATGTTACATTGTGCATATCGTTCTCCCGGTCTTCGATATACTCTTTTGCGACCATCAGCACCATAAAGACACATACGGGACTCATCAGAAAAGAGTACTTGCCCCCATTGTGCCAAAGTCCAGTCACGGTGTTCACGAGCAAAATTTAACCTTGCTGCCTTATGAGCTGTGGTAAGTTTAGGACCTGTTGCGGGTCTGTATGGTTTTAAACCACGTTCTTTAAGGCGTCTTCTTATTGTCCTATCACTTACAGCAACACCTCGGACATCTCTGAGCAGGTGCTGCAATTCTACTCCAGAACGATGACGATTTCTGAGGCTTGCTGACACTACAAATCGATCATCCCGTTCAGATGTCTTTCTTCTTCGACCTGAGCCAGGTCTTCTGATGTAGCCACCGGTCTCCAGATACCTTTTGTAGACATATTGAACCGTTGATCGACTAACTTCACATTGTCGAGCGACATTTCGCTGGCTCATTCCAGTTTGTAACAACGTTACGATTCGAACAACTTCTGCTTCACGTAGATCCATATTTATCAGTGAAAAGGAAGTGGGAGGCACAGAACTTAAATCAGTAATACGAATTTAACGATAATTTTAAATAGCGTCCTAGTGACATGACATTAAACATAAAAGAATAAAAGTGTGGGTAAATAAGAAAACTGATTAAATGACATTTGACACATTTACACTTGATAATTTTATCAATATACCCTCTAGTAAGATTGAAAATTAACGTTCAAAAACGTATTATTTATTTTAATTTTTAAACAGACCGTAATTAATAAATAAATCATGAAAATAGGAGTGGTCTAATTTTTTTGTCCACCAGTGTATATCGTCTGACATTGCACACAGCACCATCTAGTTCCAAGTTAAGCACTTAAGGCTTGTGTTATGGATACCAGATGGTTGATACACTACTTAAATACATCTTTTTTTCGTAAATACATACATATTATAAATATACATCCATGACTCGGGTACAAATGTCCATATTCATCATACAAACATTTGCCGCTACCGGGATTCGAACCCAGGACCATTTGGTTTCGCTGACTACACTTAGCCACTTAGCCACGACAGATATGGATTTTCATACAACTTTTGCCGGCCGCTGCTCGCATGTACTTACATGGCTAGTACAGCAATTTTGATTTATCTCAAAGAAGGTTGTCAAAATAATGCTCAAATTTCCAAGCATGTTTGAGAAAAAATGATTTAATGAGCTCTTTGGATTTCTAAACATAATTTAATTCTAATCTTAAAAGCTCCCGCAAACAGGCGCAACGCGACTCGAGTAGAACAATTTCTGTGAAAACTTCTTGGAAATTATTATCGCGTCGCCTGCTCAAAATTATGAAATTGTGTGCTTTGATTTAAAAAATGGTAAAGATAAATGTCATTTTATGGTTGATTATTAGTATCGAAGTAGAAGCAGATAATAGTTATAAAAAAACGCATTGTTTTTTTTTATAAATTTTAAAAATTGTATTCCGCCAAAAACATATACTTACCTACATATGTCATTACTCGGAAATGGTTGACATTTGCATAGGGATCATAACAGGTTATTTGATTGCAAATGACCTCTCCTACATCCCCTTTATGGATTGCCGACATATTACGAATAACCCTGTATTAACTCAAAAAGCAAATACAATGTCGATAAAACTCCAGCCCTATCTTTTGTTCCGCATGACATAGTCGCCTACAGTGCAGTGTTACTACAATTCTTGGAACCAGACTTCCGCTCACAACAATTCGACACCACAGATTATGTTCAGACTTTTTATAGACGATTTCTAGAAACATGAATAAACTTCAGTGTTATCGTCCGAGGAGTTTGATTGTTTTACGACAATAATATGAGGCCGTTATAGTTGACAGAAATATTTTAATTTATTTGTATTGTGAGGATAGATGGATTTCACAGCTTGTTTATGCATGACTTGTTGTGCGCGCGCGCAGGGTAAACCAAATTAATGACGTAATTTTTTTGTGAAAACCTGCAATCAGTTTGTTTGGATTGCCAATTCCATTGATTAATGCTTTTATAGAGTTAATATAGTTTTATTATTGCTGGCTTAAACCAATAAAAAAAATGCGATCTTCGTAAAAATTGGCTGAATAAGAAACGGCACCCTATTGTAAAGAATCAAGTTCATCTAACTGAACAGACAGGTGTGCTGCTGGGGAGTTTGTTGCGCCACTTCTTCTTCCCAGCTAAAGCACTAGGAAGTGGTGAAGGGCAGGCGTGTCGGGGGACTGTCTTATGTAATTTTGACTTTCAAAAAGTTCTGATTCTCAGCCTAATTCGAATAAATGACTTGATTTTGACACCCGAAAATGAAATTCGAAAATAAAATAAATATGTATGATGCTGGTTCTACGAGCCAGTAATTAATTTCAGTTAAAAAAACTAGTCAAAATGATTGTCCTCAAAAGGCATACAATTTAGCTACACATAATGTTACTAAACATTGTTTTCAAATAGACAAAGAAACAGGTTCAGTACTTAATAAAATTATCTAGTTTTAACACTCGAACAAACAATTCATATGTGACTAGATTCTTACTGAATGTTACATTGTACTAGTTAACACAATATAGGGGACTACATGACCTAAACGCAAGTTTTATAATGCCTAAAAGTATATGATCCACTGCAGTAAACAAAATCAGAAAAATATGTGATATTCTTCAGGGATGCTAGATAGATAGTGTGTTGAAAACATAATACAACTAATTTGGTACGATAGAAAAAAGTCACGAAGACACATCAAAAAATTTATTTCATCGATTAAGAGTGTGATACGTGACTTCGAAAAGTGTAACACCGAATAACACGTCCCCGTAAGTTTACGCATACGAAACACTTAACAAGGAATGCACGCTACCTCGAAAAACTTAACGCCGTAGCCATGCGATCTCGAATAATTGAATCTCTAATTCACCTATTCGAAACACTTAACAAAGAATGCACGCTACCACTAAAAACTGAACACCGTAGCCATGCGATCTCGAATAACTAAACCTCTAAAAGTCATCGTAAACAGTCTTTATTCATAGAACAATCAACTACATAGAGAAAAAAAATTATGTGTCATAATTATGTGTTCATCAACTATATAATTATATATATATTTTTCCTTCGAGGGTACATTGGAAAAAATATTAACTGTATTACCCGTTCTTACAATACTTGTTACGGGAATTTGTGGTCAGTGATGATGGCGCACTTACAATTTCTGTTATCTAAAAAGAATAAAAGACTATTGCTACACGAAGGATATTTGTATACTTTAGACAGACGTTTAAATACAAAATGTTATTGGCAGTGTGTAAAAAAGTGGGCATACTGTTGTGGATCGCGAATAATAACTCAGGTAAGAAATATTTATTAAGTATTGTACATACAAGTTCCATAATTTTATTTTACATAACCTTTACAATTAAAATCTTAACTAATATTATAAATGAGAAACAAAATATGGTAGGTATCTTTCATCCCAAAAACAAGTACTGTTGCCGAAGAAAACAGCAATAACGTTCTTATGATAATAGATGGCGCCACGTGTCTTTCGAATCAAGATTGAATTTTATTATTATAGGTAGTGTAAATATTAATTTAACAGTCAAATTCTAAATTAACACGAGCGAAGCTGCGGGCAAAAGCTAGTGATAAGAATATTAAGTGTTTTGTAAAGGTAGTCCGGTTTGTAATTTTATATTGTAATTGTATTAATATCAGTAATTAATTGCAGGAAAACAACAGCGGGGTTGAGGAAATAATAAAATATAATAATGAGCATTGTCACAGTCCTGAACCAGAAGTAATAGATGACTTAAAATTGAGAGCTAGATTGAAAAGACGAGCGAAGCATAGTATGCATGGACTGGCACAGGTAATACAGGCGGCGATTCAAGATATTCCTAGTGGAAGTGCCCCCTACTTACCCAGTATAAATGCGATGAGAATGGTGGTAAATAGAGCAAGGATGAATGATGTTCCTACATCTCCAAAAAAGCTCCATAATCTAGTCATTCCAGATAAATACAGTAATTTTCTGCTGGCTCACTACAGTACTGAAGAAGATTGTATTTTATTGTTTGGTACGTCAGAAAATATAAGACTTCTCCAGCTGTCACCATTTTGGATCCTAGATGGTACATTTCGTACCTGTCCAACAGTTTTTTATCAAATTTATACGGTGCACGGATTAATTGGAGTGCACGATACCGTGCAAAAGGTGGTACCATTGGTGTTTGGGCTCCTGTCCAACAAAAATGAGAGAATTTATTGTTTATTTTTTGAGCTTCTCAAGTCGCGAGCATCTCAATTTGGAACCAATTTGCAACCTGATGTAGTAATTACTGACTTCGAGAAGGCGTCAATAAATGCGGTGAAACAAGTGTTTCCTGAAACTAAACACAAGTGTTGTTACTTCCATCTAGCTCAAAATATTTGGAAGCATATCCAGTCTACTGGTCTCTCCAAACAATACTCAGAATCGACATCTTTTGCTCACAAAATGCGTCATTTGGCCGCGTTAGCCTTTTTAAAGCCAGATGAGATACCTGAGGCTTTTGAAATACTAAAAGAAAAAGTATTACCCAAGGATGCAGTGAAAGTCACTGATTGGTTTTCCAAATACTACGTCAATGGTACTTATAAGAAAAGGACTACTCAAAACCTCGAAACATTAAAGGCAAACTTGCAAAAAGTGCCTCCTTTGTTTCCGCCTAACATCTGGTCGGTAAATAGCTCGATAAGGACCACTGTTCCAATCACACAAAATGAGGTGGAATCATGGCACCACCGCTGGAACACCCTATTGGGCAGAAAGAAATGGAATTTATATAAGACCATTGAAGAATTAAAGAAGGAACAAAAACATACAGAATTAATAGTTGAAAAATTAAATTCACAGTCTCAAGAAACCAAAAGAGCAAAGAAAAAAGAAAATAGGGAAGAAAAAATTAAAAAACATTTGGAAAAAAAGGAAACAATGGACTTAACCACATTTTTAGATGGTCTTGCATACTTGTGCTACTTTAAACGTTAATTGATTTTTTTAAAGTTTTTTTTTAATGTTCGATTGTCATGGAATAACGATTGATTTGGTTATTTTACATAATTATGACTTTTTTTTTCTCTATGTAGTTGATTGTTCTATGAATAAAGACTGTTTACGATGACTTTTAGAGGTTTAGTTATTCGAGATCGCATGGCTACGGTGTTCAGTTTTTAGTGGTAGCGTGCATTCTTTGTTAAGTGTTTCGAATAGGTGAATTAGAGATTCAATTATTCGAGATCGCATGGCTACGGCGTTAAGTTTTTCGAGGTAGCGTGCATTCCTTGTTAAGTGTTTCGTATGCGTAAACTTACGGGGACGTGTTATTCGGTGTTACACTTTTCGAAGTCACGTATCACACTCATCGATTAAAAACCATCCTAGGTATACATGCAATCGTACTGCTTTTTTTTTCAGATTGTTCTTCAAACAACATACTAACGTGATAGTGTTTTAAATTTTTTGTCCAATCAATAGATTTTTTGTAAACAGAGAATTGCTTCATATTTTGCAATAAATTTTACCAGCTTTGTGTCATCGCGCTTCTCTTTCTTTTCTTTGCAGTCCGACAGTGACTTAGCTGTTGTCAGCCCCTTAACAGCTATGTGACACTAGTGCCGATTCCCTTGTACACCGAACTAAACTAACTAAACTATCACTAAAATCCCTTACTTTTGGCTATGAGAATCTTAACGCTATTCTGCAAAATAAAATCTCTAAATTTAAAAATAATTTTGACAGTATTATAATCGAATTTGGCAATTTTGATTCCACGTGGTACATAATGGCCTACCCCGTGATTTTTTTTAGAGCCGGAGGCGCGCATTGCGCAGCCTCGACGTATTATATATAGAATTTTTTACTTTTTGTACGAAAAATTGTTAGTTTTATGGGTTTCATAAAGGGGGTCGAAATTTTGATTATTTTTGCGATAGGACACACCGTTTTGGAGATCTAAGCAAAAGAACCTGACGACCCCGTTACCCTCCTCCGGGAAAGCAGTAGGGCACCTAGTACAGTATACAGACATAGACACAAATCGAAATTCTGACCTCGCCGCCGAGGTCCTCCGCGTCCGCGATCCTCCCAAGTAATTGCTCTCCCTGTCCCATGATCGGATCCGCGCCAGCTGGTGGCGTAGTTGAGCCTGTAGCTTTAAATTCCCTCGATAATAATAATGAATCTAATTTGATCTAGCAGAGGCTAGATCAAATTAGATTCATTATTATTATCGAGGGAATTTAAAGCTACGCTGGGGGAGGACAGCAAGTTTGGGAGAGCCCAAACTTGCTGTCCTCCCCCAGCGACGCCCTAAGCAGAGATTCGTACCTCACAGGGGGTGCCCTTAGGCCTTAAGTGATGGTCGCTTAGTTTTTAATTAATATTAAGCCTTTAATAGTGCATTGAGTTCGCTCAAAGGCACCATAAGAAAGACCAGTTAACTAGTGACGGGCTCTCAACGCCAACTACGAGATGCCATTTAAAAAAAAATCTTCGGCAACAGTACTTTTTTCGGGATAAAAGGTACCCTATGTCCGTTTCTGTACACCTGAGATCGTATAAACAAAATTTCAGGTTGATCTGTTCAGTGGTTTAGGCGTGAAAAGGTAACAAACAAGCAAACAAACTAACTTTCGCATTTATAATATTTTATATTTAGGATTTTGTAAACCTACCTACTCAGGAAAACGGTTTAGATGAGTAGGTACAAGAAGATTCAATGAAGTGTTGTTGCCAAGAGAGTTGCCCCATAACATGGGACCATCACGAGAAAAGTTGTTTGTGAATGCGATCCAAATAGTAACAGACTTAACATTGCTTGGACAAGAGCAAGTCTGAAAGTGCCACCGGGTGACTGAAAAGTTGTGTGGAAATCGGTTGTCATGATATGGGCATGTAATGCGAAGGAGTGAGAGAGAGAATGCTGTGAGAAAAATGTGAGTATAAATATGGATGGATGGCTATCAGAGTATGGGCAGACCAACGACACGATGGTTTGACTGTGTGAAAGATGATATGAAGGGTTTTTCAATAGGGACGCGCGAACTTTGACAGCGCATAGCGGCCATCTTGGTAAAGCGAAAGCTGTCAAATTTGTCAGAATAAATTTCATGCGCAAGGAAATATGTTTTATATCAATCAGACAAGCGATTTGTGTTCGGATCGGAATCCATTTGTATTAGGGAAGATTTTATAGGATCATTTTAATGTCGTTTCAAGTTTTTGGGGATAATTGATTTAATTTTTTCTTTTCTTTTAGTAGTAGGTATTAATGGATAAATGGATTTTCCGAAAACTTAAGTTTTGCCGTGTGGTGTCCAGAGCCAAGTAAATTTCAAGAGAAGGCCTATCCTTTCCGCTTTGCAAAATATTTCTTAAGCGCAATACGTTTCCGTTTATAGTAGCGTTCTTTAAAAGGTTCAAGTTCATCATTTTCATATAATGAAGGATAGAATCCCAATGGCGACCGATATCGGACGATGATAACAATTTTATGTAGCCTAGGATAGATGGTACGGATCTCACAAACATGTGGTTCCAACAGGACGGCGCCACTTGACATACAGCACGGGAAACATTAAATTTATTGGATGAGAAATTCGAAGGCTTCGTCATCTCGCCTGGTGGCGACATCAACTGGCCACCGAGATCGTGTGACTTAACACCGCTCGACTACTTTCTGTGGGGTTACGTGAAATCTCTATTCTATGCTGACAAACCACAGTCAATTGCCGCCCTGAAAGCCAACATAACTCGCGCTCTTCGTGAAATTGAGCCCCATTTATGCGAAGATGTCATCCAAAATTGCTCCACCAGGATACACCACCTACAGCGGAGTCGCGGCGGCCATTTGGCTGAAATTATATTCCATTCATAATTTCATCGAATATCCTTTAAAATAAAATAAAAATTGTGGCAATATCGCTTGAAACAGGTTTTTTTATTTTATTTTTAAGTTCGAGCGCTCTTAATGAAAAACCCTTTAGATAGAAAGGTGGTGACTACCGAGATGACGACTAGTAGAGGAGTAACTATGGTAGAAAAAACATGTTGCACCGACCACAAATAAATTAGGATAAGGGCAAGAGAATTATGTATCAACTTGTCTTGAAAGAGTAGCATAATTCACCTCACCATACAAATGTTAACTAAAATTAGTTTGACAGTTATAGCTTGACAACAATCTCTGTTGACACTGGCACTGTTTATCATCATGATTTCTGAAGCTGTGACCCTGACCCAATGACTAAAGAATCTTTAGTCATTGCCCTGACCACACTACACAGATATCAATTTCGCAGATATTCGATTTTCAAACATTTTCTGTTTGACTTCTAAAAATGCAGCCACCGACGATGTCGTGGAAGTGGCGAAGTTTTGGGCCAACAAAAAAACACTGTCTTACCATTGACACGACGAAGAACAATGTATGGTATTCGGAAAGGCTCTAACTGTTGTATCACGTTTTCAAAAATCTATTGATTTCATGTAGTAAGGTATTTAGGTAGACAGTGCTCAGAATAGTAAAAAGCTTTATCAAAACGCGGAAATTAAAGTAAAACGCTGCTATCTTACGCTTATCTTATTATAAACAGAGATCGATAAATAGACGTAATATACTTAAATATTGTGATAAAGAGTTATACGTATCTCCAATAGTTTCTTATTTCGATAAGAAAACCCAGCAACTATGAAAATATCATGAAGTTTGACATATTTTCGTCACATCGTTTGTCTATGAGCAGAGACCGGAAAGGCCTTATAAACAAACTTTGAAAATAGAATCGTCTATGTAATATTTATGTTGTTCACATTTCTGGGCCGGATACGATTTATCGATATATTTGTTTGTTTATGTATTTCCTTTTGAATGAAAAATCTTTATTAATTTTGGACTATCCGACTAGATTGCAACCTCAGAAAATAAAAGTTTCGCTGGTCTTGTCTATGATATGGTCAGTTTTGGCGCGATTACGATTGTTTTTCATTTTTTGACACACTGCCAAGAACTTTTACATTTGCAAAAACAGAAAAAACAGTTGTAAATTATTTCGTCTAGCTACCGCATTAAAAATATTTTGTGGAGTGACGTACTCTATGGGAGGGGCTAGAGAATTGTAAATACAGAACTTTTCACGCTGCACGTTTTCGAAAGTCGCCGCGTTTCGATGTATGGTTTGAGCTTCACTCAACACAAAACTATCCGGGTGCACATTATGCTGCGACACGCTCGTCCGAGAACAATAAATTGAGATTATAAAACCAACATTCCTACCACAGATTCCTACAGGACAAAGGAATTATACAAATAAAGATGCGGATGATGTGGTCACAAACGGTAGTGCCACTGTAAAACCTTAAACGTCACTAAAGGCGAATTCGACCAAACATTTATATCAGTATTGATTTACTCTTATCCTGCGAATAAATCGAGACCTGACAGACATCTTATCGTAAGCGACATTTATCTTAAACTATATTTAAAACTACCTACTTATATAGTTTACGATAAAATTGCATTTTCGTAAAATGATCACTTACGATAAGTCGGCGGCGGTCAGGAATTTTTGACAGTTCTTCCATACAAAAAACTGTCAGACGTAAATTTTATGCTACAGACAGACTTTGGTAAATCAGCCCTAAGGCATTGCCTTCGACTTTGCTACAGTAAATTTAAATGAAGAAAACCATCTATCAAACTCTATATAAGCTAAGAAAGGGCTACACTATCAACTTTCTCTTCCATTATTCTGGCTGGACAAGCAAACTGCAGCTTATCTTAATCATTTTAATTAAACCTCATTGCTTTACCATATCGAGCCATTCTCCATTGAATAGAAACTGGTTTACTAACGAATATCTTGATGTACCGTGCTATATTGGGAACAACTTCACTTTCTTATTAAATTAATGTAGGTAACTAATGATACCGGTCTACTCTCAAAGCAAGAACTCCGTAGTTTCGGCTTAAACTACGGGTGTTTCTTACACCGTATCACATACGGGCAAAACATTATTTCGGGGCCCGAACTAAGAATGAATGACAACATGATTTGACAGTTAGTCCTTACTCACGATGTGTATTTGCCCGTCCGAAAAAGTTAATTAATTGGGAGTAGGGTTGATTCTGCTGTATCGAACTAGACTATCAGAACAGGCCCCTAGACCGCAGTTAGAGAAAATAAGGACCATGGCAAAGTTGTAACTTAATTGGTCACCGATTTTTTTTTTTTTTTTAATTTATCTGCCTAATCTTTTTCCAAAGTTGGGGTCGGCTTTCAACCTAAACAGATGCAGCTGAATACCAGTATTTTACATGGAGCGACTGCCCATCTGGGCAACACGATACCCCTTGGTAAAGCTGGTTGCCAGAGTTTTGGGCTTCTGACACCCGTAATGACTGTCAAAGATCTAAGAATGACAGCCAGAACCAACGGCTTAACTTACTTTCCGAGGCACGGAGGGGTTTCGATATGTAATGGATGGTCTTGGTCAGGGTACCCACGAACCGACCGAAAAAATAAGCATAAATAGCAATAGAATTTATATACGCGTCAGCAGTATATAAATATATAACGTTTTAGTGATATTTTATTTTACTTCAAAACATATGGATACCTACGCAAAAGCTTTTTATGATTCCACATTTAGATCAAAATATTATTAGGTAATAAAACTAGGGTCAAGAATTATTACATACCTACGAAAAGCCTATTAATAACGTTTCTTTATAAAAAAAACTGTCTTCTCTTACTGGCCATAAAAAAAACTTTTAAAGCGGTCAAAACTAGTTTCATATACAGGGTTTCCCGTAAATAATGGATCAAACGTAACGGGTAGGTAACTTACCTCATTTCTAACAACTAATTTGAACAGTAAAAAAAACCGGTAAGGTAACCAAGATATTTTTGTCAAATAACATTTTATTTGCCTTAATAATCTTGAATTAAATAGTTTTTTTCTACGATGAAAAGACCAGAACTGGCAAAATTCTCTTGTAAAAAAATTGTACGACACCGAAGTGTACCATTATTTTAAAAACTTGTAGTTACATTTAATAAGGACCGCCTAACATTCACCTTCAATCGGTACGGTCAACGGTACCACGAAAACCGTTCTATTTAAGTAACTACTACTATACCTATACTATACCTACGTTCAAAGCGTGGCTATGCGCACGTGCCCATTAGTATAATGTTTCATTCATTATCTGTAGTACCACATGTCCAAGTCAGTCAAACACTCTAGATGGATCACTAGTTTAAAAATAGAAACAATCTGAGAATGTCGGTTTGAATCATCATTTTAGTTTATGGTCAAGTTTAGGATTGAAGGCCAGTATTGGCAGGCCCTTGATTTAGAACTTCACCACCGAACTCTGATTATTTTATCCAGGACGATGATTTGTTACCTAATCGTCCTATTTTCAGGAACAGCATAGCTATTCACGACCATTCGACGAGTTATCGTGTCGAAAATGACTTTCGGTTAACTGATCTGCCTTGCTCCCGATAGCAAACAGCTGTCGGAAGAATAGATAGATAGATCGTATCGAACGGTTGGAATCGCTATGCAGATCCGTCGTAAGTACGTAATTTGATCTCACAGATATGTCTTTGAGCACATCAGCAAAATAAATCCAGGTACCTAGTATCTATAGATTAGGTAGGTAGGCCGGCCGTGCTGGCCAGGTCATAACAAATATTTTATTGAGCAAGACAGGTAAATAAATACTTGTCCGAGGTGTGAAATAACAAATTGCCTGGTTCAACAAAATCACATCGATTGACCAACTGTCAACTATGTTTACAGCAGTCGATTCGTTTGTTTGTCAAATAGACAGCTAGTTTGGCTTGACTTATTATTTTATTTATTTATTAAACATTTCGCTCATTGGCAAAAAGAGTGACATAACTAAAAAATCTGTAATTTTGAGTTAAGTATATAGGTGATCGCAGAAATTTTTATTATTTTTGCCATAAAAACGACATTACACTACTTATAGACTAAAAATGAAGGAGCTAAACAGATGTACCTAACTTATGCTTCGTCAAACTCTTACTGCTACTTTTAAACTTTTAAATCATTAAACCCAAAAATTGCTCTTTTTGAATTATGTCAAGCTTTTCAAAATTAACGATTTATGCACAAGTAAAAAAATACTGTTCATAGGCGGGCTTAATTCCTGAGGCATTTTCTCACAGCCAACTTTAGGGTGATGCAGAGACAAAACATGGCAGCTGGTGGTGGTGGTTTATTACTCTCTAAGTTTCTAATAGGTGCTTCATACCTACAATGAACACGAACGAAAATATATATATAAACCATTTCAAAGTTGGGTTCTTTAATACAATTTTAAGACTAGCGCCAATACAGTACACAATTAGATTTACATTGGATAAGAATATTTGACATTATTGCTTTGTGTCAATTTAATCCGCTTTATTGGTTGTAATATATTAAGTACTTCAAGAGCTATCATAATTTTAGCATTGTCATCCCAAACATCGATATAATTTTACATGCATTTTTTAGCGCTACAAAGATTTTTTGGCGCTTGAATGACAATGTCAGGGGGGCGTTGTTGGTTAAAATTTGTGCAAATATTTTGTGAAATTATCTCGTAAAAACAAGATGGCGGTGCTAGTTCCAATTTCGGCCACGCGCCAAAAGATCCTTGTATCTCTATAGATGATTACGGAATACCTGTTTATTAGACTATTGTTTAAAAAAAAATTAAATCAGTTAAAGCGGGAATTTTAGTATCGGTGCCTACACGTCAACCATTTTAGTGTTAAGTTCTAAGCAATGTGTATGTAAATATTCCTCGCTTAGTTATGTATGGTAATATTGTACCTTTTCTTTGTAATATTCTTTTGTTAGATAAAGGTCGATGTTTACGTGAGTTAATATATAATACATATTATGTGTTTTTACAAATTTTAGGTAGGTACATGTTGACATACATTAAGTTATTTTGTCTGCCTAAAAAGACCTTCAGTGGGCGATGGAATTTCAAATGATAAAATAAATAAATTCTGTTTCATATTTATTAGAGACCATTCCCGATTCCTAACGAAACTACTTTTTGCTCTCGAGTTTAGTATCGTTACACGTGAGTTGAATAATAGTGTTGTTTAATATAAAGTTAGTTAATTTGAAAATTCACTTATTTTTTGTGAAAGAAAATAAAATGAAGAAAGTAAATACATTTATTTGCGGTAAACATGACGTAGAGAAAGAACAATAACAAAAAGAATAAGTTGGGGGAAAATATGCGACACATCCACGCAAAACGAAGGATTTTCTGAAGGAGCCACCTCAATTTCGGCAATGTCACGCACATACTAGGTACCAACCGTAGAGTAAATGATAAATGATTTTAATTCTGCTTTGTACAAACATTTTTTACACGTCAATCATGTTTTTTTAAACTAGATGTTGACGGCGTTTCATAACTGACTACTCTGAGAAGAAAGGCCGAAACCAACTCAGAAGGCACAGTCTCTTTTAAAGTACAGACAGCAATCGTAGACGCTAGATTAAAATTTAAAAAAAATTATATGCAATCGTCTAATGTGACTTTGTGTGCAAAAAATATTTACACAATTTCAGCCAGTAAGGTTAATTTGTGACTCGATGCCTTCTACAGTTTAAAACACAGAACTCTTTATCTGTTCTGTGGTTTAAAACACAAACGTACGAAAGTACGAACAGAAAACTTCTGCACATACGAGTAACATAATCCGAGTTGAGATAGGGCGATATCGCCACAGACTAACTACCTACTACAACAAAACAACATGTGCTTAACCTAACACGATCGAGGTCACAAGCCAGTGGTACAAGTGTAGTTACTTTAGTTAATAAGTACTTGTAAATTGTAGGAGCAGGCAACTGTCTCCCTGCCAGCGATTAAGGAGAAGCGAGTAGAGCTAGTAACTATAGAAACGAGTTGGCGAGCAACGAGCCAGGAGTGTGTAGTTCGGAAAGTTTTGTCGCAGGGCTGTGAGCGAGTGCGACGAGTAGAATGCTGACTACCGAGTAATTTGATGGTATGCGTAGAAATCAAACGAAAGTGTCTCAGCGAGTATTCTGCTCGCCAACCGAGCGTCGATAGGCGAGTTTTTTCTGTGATAGCTCTTGTCGCTGCGATTAACTAGTGTAGAGAGAGTTCTCGCGGCGAAAGCGGCGCGGGCGGTGTGAACAGTCAGCATTCAATTATTAAAATACGCATCTTTTTTTAGCAGACTTCAAAAAAGGAGGAGGATCTCAATTCGCCGGTTTTTTTTAATTTTTTTTTGTTTGTTACCTCAGAACTTTCTACTGGGTGAACCGATTTTAATGATTCTTTTTTTATTTGAAAGCTGGTGCTTCCCGTGGGGTCCCATTTAAATGTTTTAAAACATCAACAATAAATGATTTTTAAACATAAAAAAATTGCCTTCAAACGGACGTGGATGTGTAAGACGATCGTTTTCGATTTGGTGTGGGATAGGTAAAATCCATAGATAAAAAATGAAAAAAAAAACTTTTTAACAAAAAAAAAACCACTACGAAGTGAAAAATAACTTTCTTTTCGGAAGTCGGTGGAAAAACTAAAATACAGATCCAAAGACACACACTTCCGAATTTAAAGTAATTTTTCACTTTGCAGTGTTTTTTTTTTGGAAGTCGTGCTTTTTTTGTTTGTTAATTTTTTTTTACTAATACGGGACTGAGATCTATAGTACGTATCTTGAGCTAGAAAATAGCCGATAGCTACTCGCTTACTCGTCTGCGGTGGGACTGGTGCCTTAGTAGAGCTGTTTTCTTCAGGCTTTGTATACAGGTTCCGTGTTACAAAGTCCAATGGGACTAAATAACATTCATGAATGTTATTGAGATAGTGCCAAAGTTGCTATTGTAAACTGTAACTGGAGCTGATTTCTAAAGACATCGTACCCGTATTCTGTTGCTAGAGAAACCCTTGGAAAATTATTTAATAAGATGCAAGATAATTTATAACCTCATTGAAAAGTTTAAACTGACTTTTTGGAATACTGTCAAGTCATTAAAGTTTTATGAGTAGGCGAATAATATTATTTCATCAAAGTGTTATAGGGTTTTTTTTTCTGGAATTTCTTAGTGGCAGAGCGGAGTCTAGATTTGTGCCCGGTTGATGGCAACTGGCTCGCCTCCTAATAGACCGGATTTAACCATGTCTGGCAAACTTTGGATGTAGGTACTACAGGTACACCTTTGCCTTACCCTTCAGGGAATACAGACGTAGCTCGCCGTCCGATAAGGACCAGGCCCGGGTCGACGGCGCGTTCTGTTCTACGCGCGCCTCAAAGAGATGTCAGCACCAATGACGGGGTCCGCTAGTGCCGATGCCTGCCAGGGTTGCGGGAAAGTCCAAAAGGGTTACCGTGGCCCCGGGCACAGGCAACTGAAGGAACACGGGTGGGTTTTAGTCAGTAAGAGTCTGACACGCTCTCCCGCTCCGTCCAGAGCGGGAGAAGTTTTTTGATGATTTCCCAGCCTCATAGTTACTCTACTCATCATAACCTGACCTAGGCTTGGCCTTAAAAATGTCACAAGTTACAACCAGATACCTACTCAATTATATAGATAATTTTTCACGGTAATTAACAGCCGAAAAAACCAGAACCTAGCAACAAATTGAATGCTCTTTTTTGGAAGTATCCAGTTGACACGACGGCCTTTACCGGTTCATCGATCAACGAGGAACCGAAATGAGCACTCAAAAACTTCCTGTAACTTTGTAGGAAGTACGCGAATTATAATGAGTCGAGTTTCCTCGAGACTTATCGTATAGTTATTTAATATTACTGTTACGGACGCCGAACTCACCGTAGAATTACGTAGTATAAACCTGTGTACAATAGCATTATTTTGTAGAAACATACTCGTACCCTAGAATAAGAAAATCTTTGTAATTGGTCACGGGGTTTGGCCTCCGACGGGCTGGACAAGTCGAAACCTGTTGGAGACCAGGCATGAACCAAAGTGGCCGCATTAGTGGGTCGCCAGGAATAATAATAAACTTTGTAGTAGGGCACCCACTACTTGTGCCCATGTACCGGACTATAATAGGAGGCCAAAATCCCTTGTAAAATCCCCGACTAGGACTCCCCGACCCCGACAGACCGCCCCTCACCAAAGTAGTCACGGACTGGAGGAAAGTAAGCGAAAGACTGAAATCCTCCACATCCTCCTGCCCCCGACTAGACTCCATTCCCGATCAGTTCGACTCGATCAATGACACGACAGCCGCGATCGACTCACTCACGGATCACGTACAATCCGTCCTGAACGAAAGTTCTAGGGAAGTTCCAGCGATGGACGACCATCGCTGGAAGTTGCCGGACGATGTACGTGAACTGCTGACTGAGAAGAACGCGGCTGTACGTGACTACAGCAACTTTCCTTGCCAAGCTAACAAGGCCCATATGCGCTATTTACAGAGATCTGTAAAGAAACGCATAACGGAGCTGCGTGACGCTGGCTGGAACAAGATGCTGAGCGAGTTAGAGCCCACCCACCTGGCCTTTTGGGAACTGCAGAGGAAACTCCAGTCCCAAAATGTAGCCTCCATGCCCCCACTGGTGCGTCCCGACAAGACCATCGCGTTCGATGACATCGACAAGGCCGAGTGCCTTGCCGACAGTCTTGAGGCCCAATGCACACCCAGCTCCCAACCAGTAGACCAAGCTCACCTCTCTGAGGTTGACGCGGAAGTCGAACGTAGAGCCTCCCTCCCCCCCGTCGAAGACCCAGATAATCCTCTGCACCCCATCACCCCAGACGAGGTGCACGATATCATCAAGGGTCTGAAACGCCGTAAAGCCCCCGGCCCAGACGGAATCACGAATAGGGTGATCCAACTGTTCCCCGCAAACCTCATAATGCTCATGACCATCATCTTCAATGGTGCTCTGAGCAACAACATCTTTCCCCAAGCTTGGAAAAGGGCCACTGTCATCGGTATTCCAAAGCCGGGCAAGCCCAAAACCGACCCCTCTAGTTACCGCCCCATCAGTCTGCTCAATGTTCTGGGCAAAATCTATGAGAGGCTTATATACAAGCGACTCAGAGATTTTGCCGAGACCAAGGGCCTCATCCCCGACGAACAGTTCGGATTCAGATCCCAACACTCGAGCGTCCAACAGGTACACCGCATCATCGAACACGTAAGCGCTGGTTTCCAGCGTGGGTTCATGACGGGTGCTGTGTTCTTCGACATAGCGAAAGGGTTCGACAAAGTCTGGCACAATGGCTTATTATATAAGCTTTACCAACTCGGTGTGCCAGACCGTCTCGTACTCATCCTGCGAGACTTTTTGGCTAACCGAACCTTTCGCTATCGTATCGAAGGGGCGCTTTCCTCCCCCCACCCTATCCGCGCAGGAGTCCCTCAGGGCTCTGTGCTAGCTCCCCTCATGTTCACCCTATTCACCAGTGACATCCCGAAATGTAAAAATGCGCAGTTGGCTCTGTTCGCAGACGATACGGCCATTTATTACACTGGGCTCGTCCCCGACACGATATCTCGCACTCTCCAAACCGCAGTCAACAAGCTTGGCGAATGGTTCAGAAAGTGGAGAATCGAAGTTAACCCCGACAAGAGTCAAGCGGTTCTCTTCTTGAAACCGCGTGTCAAACGCAGACATGACGACGCCCGCCCGATCAAGATGTTTGGCAAGCCGATCCCTTGGGAGAAGCATGCCAAATATCTGGGTGTGACTTTGGACAGACGTCTCTCCTTCGCAGAGCACATAAAGGTGGTTCGTTCGCGAGCCGCCTTTGCTCTGAGTAGACTACATTCCGTCCTAAATGCAAGCAGTAAATTGTCACTCAGGTGCAAACTGCGCATTTATACGGCATGCATCCGACCTATTATGACATACGCATGTGCTGTTTTCGCACAGGCCCACCCCCGGCACATCCACAGGATGCAGACCCTACAGAACCGTTTTCTACGTAAAATCATGGGTTCCCCCTGGTTCGTTCGTAACATAAACTTACATGTAGATTTGAAAATCCCCACCATTCAACAATTCATGAAACGCGCTTGCAAGCGTTTCTTCGATACCGCTGGCAGCCATCGCAACCCTCTGGTTGCGAAGGCCGCCAGTTATGTCCCCTCTAGAATCAGTAGAATCCGCCGTCCAAGGCACGCACTGACCGACCCCGACGACCCCACCACCCTCCTCCAGGAAAGCAGTAGGGCCACCAGTACAGTATACAAACACAGACACAAAACGAAGTTCCGACCTCGCCGCCGAGGTGCTTCGCATCCGCGTCCGCGTCCGTGTTCCTCCCCGATAGATTCCTCTTCCCCTCCCTTGATCGGATCCACAGAGCCAGCTGGTGGCGTAGCTGAGCCAGTAGTTTTACCCCTTAATAATAATGAACCCACTTTGATCCAGCCTGTCCCCAACTTGCTGTCCTTCCCCAGCGACGCCCTAAGCCGAGGTCCGTACCCCACAGGGGGTGCCCTTAGGTGATGGTCGCTTAGTTTATAATTAATATTATGCCCCTGGCTGGAGGCTTTGAGTTAGCTCGAAGGCACCACAGGATTGACCGGTTAAGCAGTCACGGCCTCTCAAGGCCAACTGCGAGATGCCATACAAAAAAAAAAAAAAAAAAAAAAACCTTGTAAAATCAGTTCGCTTCAAGAGTTCGCTTCAACAATTCAACCACAGTACTACAAGAATAAACCAGAACAAGTGACCAAGTCTTTCATTGAAGAACAACCATACAGTCCACACCTTACAATTACCCATGTTGTTATTTGTTGGAAGGAAGTTGCTTATCGCACGTTAAACTCTGCACACTCGGCGAATGAGAGCTACACCGAAAAAGCTCATACATTCTGACCGTCACCCTGTCACGACACTAAACCTTTGCTATAGGTAGTATGTTTCTTTTTTTTTCATTAGGTTCTTTCAAACGTTGTTAATTCATTTCATTGTGTCAATTGTGTTGTTAATTCAACCAGGTGTCCTACGCCTCTCGAGTTTTTGTTTACCAGTTGATGTGAAACATCTATAGCCGCACGCAAAACCGATTGCTGGCGTGGCGACGCGTCGCCACACAATTGATTTCTTAAAAAAAAACTGAATATTTGGTTTTTGATTATGCCATATTTGTTTTCTCTTATTAAACCATTATTTCATACTTATTTACTACACTATGTTGTTTATTAAATAAGTATTAAAGAATGGTTTTCGATGTTTCACATCTGCCAGGCGTCCCGCGACGCGCGACGGCTCAATTTTTTTTTATTTGTTTATGAGTAGGTACCTACTTACGACAATACTATCAATCCTATATCAACTCCTTGTACTATCAACAAAGTTGACGCATGACCACCTTAAGGCTTATATTTCTTTACAGCGATTATACCCAACCCCCGCCATAACCAATTTGACCAACCAATCAAGGAAGGAAGTACCAAATATTTGTTGTCTTGTTAATTAAATACCTATGTGTTTCTTTTAATTAAAAAAAAACTATTTTTATTTTATCAATTTATTACAAAATTCTGGGCTGAGGACCAAGCATGGTCACTTCGTGCAAACGAAAAAAGTGATCAGGCGTCTACTTTGTTGATGGTACATGTGGCAAAATACGGTTCCGTCATCCTACAGTGTACAGTCAGCACAACAAATGGAACATAATAATCAAACATCAAAGCAGTTAACTTTCTCTATATTTATAATAATTAATATGTTGACAGGTAAGCACCAGTATGTTGTAATCTACTAAGACAGAAACTTGTAGAAATTGATAGTTTTTTTTTTGTTGAGGCAACTTTTCTGACAGTCCATTATAGGTACCTACACACGGCTACACATCAAGCTGTAATTTCCAGTTTACACTGACCTCTCATTGTAAGGGAATCCTATACAATGCGAGATCAGCTTATACTGGTACTTTATAGCTTGATCTGTAGTCGTGCGTACACTGAACCTAAATATACCGAAATACACTAATCGCGACTAACTCAATGAAAAAACGCAACCAGTACTAGGTATATAAATTCTAAAATTCCTCGCTGTGACGTCACAGCGGCCTTGTACGCACGGCTACAGATCAAGCGATACATTTCCAGTATAAGCTGATCTCGCATTGTATAGGATTTCTTTACAATGAGAGGTCAGTGAAAACTGAAAATATAGCTCTGTGTGTACCGAGACATTGGCATGAATGTCGTAATAAATCAACACTAGCTTTTACTCGCGACGACGTCCGAGAAAGCAGTAGTTTGCAGCTGTAGTTTGTAGCAGCTTTGCTGAGAAAGTTTCAATATTAGTCCCTTATACTATCGCTCTGTACACTTTTATTACTGTTTGTCTATGGTCGAATGGCTAGACCGCATGCTTCAGAAATAAAAATATGAGAAATAAAAATAACAAAAACTAAAAAAACCACCGAGTCTTTGAAAATAATTGTAACTCTCCTGAGACGCTCCTCACGCATAGATGTTTTGCAAGAAAACAGACATTTAAATTATGGAAACTGTCATAAAACACTACTTCCGCCATTAACATGATAAACAACAAGGACGTTATCTTAAACAGCCTATACAAATTCTTATTTATATCCTCAAAAACAGAGGTAAACACGAATCGCGAATATTTTAAACCCAAATCGTTCAAATAAAAATTCTTGATCTTTGACCCACAAGTCACGGTCTACAGATATTTGCAAACGGTACGAGAATATATTTGTCTAGATGTCAAACTTAACTCCTAAAGTGTTTCTTGGTCATTGTTTTTAAACGTTTCCCCATCCTAGGAATTTCTCCTGTATCGTGGGTGCGTTTACAAACATTTAAACTCACATACACAAACAGCCAGACCCGGAACAACTACTTGTAGTTCATACAAATATTTGTTCCGTGCGGGAATCAAGCGAGACTCAAGGCATTCCTGTTGGAAAGATGTCTCTATTCATTGGACGATTTGTAATAATCTTGATGCTCTTAAAACTGACATGTAATTATTTGTGCATGGTGTTATATTGTGTTCTGTGTTCATAAGACGTATTGTTTGATTATTGTTTTCGTTTAAATTGCTATTAATTTATTGACATAAGTTTTTTATTTTTTGTTTGCATGGCTAATGCCATGCAAACAAAAAATAAAAAACTACAACCTACTTTTTAAAGTATTATTTTCTAATTTAAATTTAACTCCATGTATGTACTTGTACCTACATATAATAATATTGTTAATGTTAATGTTTCATGCTGTATTGTATTCGAACGCAATGTGAATTGTTACTGAATAAATTAATTGAAAAAACCGTGCAATCAAACTTTTTAACATAAATGTTTTGTAAAGGTAGGTATACATACAGTACCCCCATATTTCGCCAGATGTGTTTGAGTCCCATGTAACAGGGGGCGAGCCTATTGTCATCAACCAGGCACAAATCTAGACTCCGGGCTGATACTGAGAAATTCCTGGTGGGAAAACACCAATAACACCTTGCCCGACCTAGGAATCAAACCCAGGACCTAGTGCTCAGCATTAGTGCTTCAGACCACTAGGCCAACGAATCCGTCATTGTTTTTTCTTTTAGCTTTTTCTTTAATATTTTGATTTACTTAAATATGTATTTTTGTTGTGAGCAGTGGTGGCCCAATGGTAGCGGCCACGACTTACGAGTTGCAGGTCGTAGGTTCGAACCCAGACAGACGCTTTACTTTGTGTAAATTATTTCATCACCACTGCTCTCAAAACGGTGAAGGAAAACATCGTGAGGAAACCGGCATGTCCTAGAACCAAAAAAAATCGAAGACATGTGACATCTACCAGCCTGCACTGGGCCCGCGTGGTGGATCACGGCCCACTCCCTCTCACAGAGAGGAGGCCTGTGTCCCAGCAGTGGGAACATTACAGGCTGATTATGCTGGATTTTCGTTAATTTAATATTATTGTATCAAGACAATCATGTGAAAAACCATCTTGAGAAGATTACCTACATCATTACCCTTTGAAGAGTCATGTTGGTGATAATTTTATGCCAGAAAAAGTTTGAGTGAATTATGTTGCTACTTATCTATACATATTTTTTTCTTTTCTAGGTACTCCCTGCTAATTTGGCGAACTTTTCATGGAGGAAGAAGGAGAAGACAAATTATTGAAAGCTAGGTATCGATATTCCAAAAACAAATTATTCTCGATGTCCTTAAATTACTCTAATTTCCAATCGATTGTATCGAATTTCAGATTGTCGTTACAAAATTAATTGGTCACAATCGTCGAAATGAGTTTGACGTATCGATTCAATTAGTCGGCTTCAGTTGAGGATATTAAATCGATTACTATTGTAATTCGACACTAAATTAGTGCGATTAACTCGATAACAAATGTACAGACAGAGAGACAATCGTTGGTATTCGAAATTGGGGCGTGTATGTTTTACGAGTACCTACTGTTAAAATCGATACAGTCGTGACAAAACGCCATAGATGGCCTTACTGATAATCTAGACCACGCTAGAAAGTGTATATTTTTAAGGATAAAAATTATCTGACCCTCTAAATACTTTGCGCTTCTAATGATGCACATTTTTTTTTAATTATTGAGCCACTTTACAACTTTCTGTCCTCTTCCCTCAGGCTACATCCAGTTACATAGCTATTTAGTACTTTATGGACACCAAAATAGGAATTATTTGAGGTTCACAAAAAGAGGTTCAAACATTATATTAGAGTGTTAAATAATTTTTAGGGTCGCAAAATGGGAATTATTAGAGGTTCCATTAAATATATGCCTATTTTTAAGCAAGATATAAATAAGTTCTAATGAAATTAAATCGGTACCTAACAGACCGATTATACTAGTCTATTATAGTACAAGTGTATACACAACACATCCATTAAAATGTAAATGAGTACCTATCTATATAATAAATAAATATTAATGATTATATTTTATTGTGATTATTCCAAGAAACACCGAGGCACGGCCAAGTGCAAATTAACTTGTAATTTTAACTCGCGGAAGAATAACCTTTAAAAAGTTTGTATGAAAAAAAGGGAAATATTTATCTGATCCTCTTAAAACCTTTTGCGCTTCTACTAAATGTTTGAACTTCTTGAACGGCTTTTAAATAATTGAGCCTCTTTTTAACTTTCCGGCCTCTTTTCACAGTTGGTCGCCTACCCTACCCTAGTTACCTACCCTAGTTACCTACCCTAGCCTAGTTACTGAACTAGGCTAGGGTACCTGGTGCAAGTTCGTCGCAGATACACCAAAATAGGAATTATTGAGGTTCACAAAAAGAGGCGTAATCATTAAGTACCTATACAACAATACAAGTGTTCCACAATATGTTTAGGAGAGGAAAATGTAATTATTAGAGGGTCGATTATATAAATGCATTAAAAAATATATTAAGTCATCGAATACTGGAAGAATATAGTCATAATTAATTGTAGAAAAAATTATAATAAGATACCATTGTTATATTCAATTATATATTTTGCTTCGATACAAAGCGGTTAATGTGATACTAGTCATAGAAACATGGTTATATGTGTACTGTTGTTATGAATAAATATATTATTTTTATTAATCATAGCTTTATTATCAATGCCTGGTTCAAGCTACCTGTAGGCCAATTCTCGTACTTAGAAAACGTTCAAATTCAAGCCGCAATCTCATCTCAGCGACAATCAATGTCAAAAACCTGTCAAAAATGTATGTAAATTGATTGTAATTTTGACAGATTGAGACTGAGATTAGAATGCGAAAGGTCTTAAAAATACGGGAATTGCCCCTCTGATATTACCTACTTCTTTTATTTCAGGACGACAAACCAACGTCATTTTCAGAAAGTAGCTTTTCAATCTTTTAAATTTTGGGAAGAACAAAAAAACTACTTGAATTCAGAAAGCCAGAGTTTAATCAAAAGTTTAGAACTACAGTCATACAAAAATGTATTTCTACATCAACATAATTATAAAGGTTATATTTGTCCTCTTGCATTTCAATTAGGTAACGTTTTAAAAGTTAGTGTTGATGCAGTATAGTTATTTTCTTGTTCGAACATTTTATTCTTTCAGCTACTTCAATAATGTCATCGGGTACTTTCACCTAAAGTTCACAAAATGTCAATATAACTCGACGGCACATTCCCTCTATCTAATCAATGCAGACGCCCTCGTTTCCAGTATTTATTTATAAACAAAACATCGCGAATGCGTTCCGCAATCAAATCATTCGCGGAAGGGATTCTCGATCCGACACATTCATCAATACTGTTAGTTTTATACTCTCTATTCAAATCACACTGGGCACTGAGTAAATACCAGCAAATATAATGAAATCTGTTATTTTATCTACTAATATGTACGCGAAAGGCCTATTTACAAGAAATTCTATAGCAGTATCGTTCCTAATTAGTGAACTAGCGTACGCTGTTATCCCTCTCTCATTAACTTCTATATCAGTAATTTGCGTCATGAGAGATGCGTGCATATTAAATTTACTGATGCGCTTAAATTCTGCCTTGTCAGGGTCAAATATGTTTTTGATACCCATATCGTAAATAAGCTCAGGCAAATTTTCTATCTCTGTACGTTGCTTGAATCTAGGCATCGTCACATTTACGACCTTCTCCCCATTATGTTTGTACATATTGAAAATTGAGGCCAATCTAGTTTTCTGTAGATTGTAAAATATGTCACTGACCCAGACTCGTTCTTTTGGCAAAAACACTAACATTGTTATTCTACGTGATGCACACGGAATTTCTAACACCGTAGCGCCTATGCGCGGGAAATCTACGACATTGAACAATCCTACTTGGTTCATCATACTCACTTCACCGATTATCACTCCTTTACGTGAGTAAAAGGGTTGTATTTCAGTGTCACTGTTAAAAGGTGTCTTCCACTCACTTCTGAAAGAGATCGCATCACTCATAAGAAGCACTGAGGATATAAAGTCATCGTAATACACTATATTGTCGATCACTCCGCCGGTCCCGTCGTCGATCACCTGGTTCACCGCTCTCGCAGATTTCATGGGCTCGTTGAAATCAAGCAACATCGCTTTGATCCCGTAAAGTTTTTCAATCTGGCGCACGTAGTATTTCTTCACTGCCATCAGTTTGTCCATGGCGATCACACTCTTTCTCCTACATTCATATTTCAAATCTTTGCTGAGCTTATTTAAAATATCGCTCAACTGTTTTTTGAAGCACCTGTTCTTGTGATGTTTGGTTATATTCCAGATTTCTTTGAAGGTTCGTCCGTCAGCTCCTTCGGCTAGCGCGGACAACTGCAGCCAGGTTGACATGGGTGAGTAAACAAAGTGCGAGTCTGCTTCTTGACTGACCCTTTGCAACAATCTCACTGAAAAGTCGTACGCAGGTTTTTTGAGTAGTAGCAGAGCAGATCGTTTGCTGCAATGGTACTCGTACGCTAAAGCACCGCAAGTCCACAGAGTCACTAACGTAAATAGTTTAATCTGCATTTTCGCGCGCTGTGTTCCGCGTTGTTACCGAACAACTGTTTGGCGCGCGCACTGTAAGTTGAATGAGCCTCCAGCCCTCCTGCGCACAGCTCGTACGGAGTTACAGTTATAAATAAAGATAAGTCTACGTATCTCTAGGATACTTTTAAGTTAGAAATATTCTCTGAATGGTTTGACGTGTTGTAGTAAGATACTACAAGTACTGTAGCAAGTTTACTTGTTTAGGCTACCAGCCCTATACGTTGTTTTGCCCGGTAACCTAATTATGTTTGCGCCTAACGGTGACTGTCGTATGTGGTACATGAGTGGTCGAACTAACTGGTCTAGGGTCGCGCCTTAATTACGTTTAGGATTATGTTATCTCCTTTATCTAGGAGGCTCAATTTATGTTTGGCATTTTATCCATTTTGCTTAGAGTTATGAACCTACCAAACTGTGAATTTAGAGATAAGACCAACACTTTGGAGTTAGGAAAAAAAGTAACACAGTGAGTTATCTGTACAGAAATTCGAACGGGAGAGTTTAAAATAATAAGGTTATAGTATCGATTATCAGGGTGTGAAACAAGGACTGCTTCAGTAATTTTCATTAAATAACCAAGCCAAACACTGCTCTGAAGAGGGGCTCGTGACTAAATGATAAATTATTTTATTTCTGTAAACTGTAGGTTTGTACAAACACTTTTACACGTCAATCATATTTTTTTTAAACTAGATGAGGTGGGTGTTTCCTATCTGACTACTCTGAGAAGAAAGGCCGCAACAAACTCAGAGGTCACAGTCTCTTCTAAAGTCCAGATAGAATCTTGGTCAGATCATGTGAAGGCTATGTAGATCGGTGTCTGAAATGGTCTTTTGAGGAAAGAACCAGACAGATTGAGTGGACCTGTCCAGTCAGTACACGCAATTGTCAGCAGTCGTGCAGCTCAACTCAGAACGTAAGGAGCTCAACGATTCGACGAACAATACCAAAGAAAGGACATTTGAGTAGGCCGCATAGTTACTCAAACTGCCAGATCATGATTACAATAGGAGAGAAAAATACAAAAAAAAGCAATGACCGACATAGTTCTCACATTCACAATAGTTAAAATAATATTATAATACTTTACAAAGTAAATACTCATGCCTTATTTATTTTTTATTTGTATATATAAAATACATCAATGTCAATGTGTATATAAAAATCCGGACATAATCTTTGAGGACCAAGCAGATTGGTATCTGAAATGGACTTTTGAGGAAAGAACCACACAGATTGAGTGGACCTGTCCCGTCAGTGCACGCATTTATCAGCTAATAATAACAGCCGCACGAGTCGATCGATGGTTAAACTACGCTTGCCGAGGTCGGTCCGTCGATGGGTGACCATCCATTACACATCGACATCCTTCCGTGCGGAAAGCACGTTAAACCGTTGGTCCCGGCTGCTATTTGTAGATCTTTGACAGTCAGTCATTACGATTAGTCAGAAGCCCGAAAGTCGGATAACCAGTCTTCCCAAAAGGTATCCTATTACCCAGTAACTCGGTTGTGAAGGTTAGATAGGCAGTCGTTCCATGAAAAATACTGGTATTCAGCTGCATACGGTTAGACTGGAAGCTGACCCCGACATAGTTGGTCCCCGCAAAGAGATGGCACCACATACACTACGTTATCTCAGTTTGTCTACAAATCGCTGCTAGATTTATATCTTACTCGCTGTAGATCATCTATCAATAGATCAAACCATGATTCATCAGAAAAATAAAATATTTTTGGTCTGATTTCGAATTAACCTGTATTTTATTGAACCATGTTGATGAAAAGCAGCTACTACAGCGTTGTAAATTGAGATAAAGTGTGGCATTTTACCGCCAAGAATTTCTCGCAAGCGGACTGACGGATTCCATCCGATTAATGACCGCCCTGTTGGTAAAAATGTGGAATTAAAGATTACAAAGATTTTCAAAGGAATAAAAAAACCTGTGCGGTTGGGGGACCTGTCAGGAACAAAGTTCCTGACGCGATACTCGGACGCATATAAAAACTCGTATACAGGGTTATTGGTAAAACACCATCAACCTCTTAAGGGGTCATTGTACTCATCATTATGAACAACTGTTACTATGGGACAAAATACGAAATCGCGAAAATAAATCAGCTGTTTCCTACATTTATGTTTGCAGAACTCGTCAAAATAATATAGGGACCAGCTGATTTTTTTTTTCGCGATTTCTTATTTGGCTTTACGTGATGAAAATAATGTTGAAATGCCGGCCATTTGAGGTCAAAAAATATGCGGAGGTTTTGCCCTACATTTTTTATCAGAATAAAATTTATTTAAAAAGTTATCATCCGTCAACGGTTTTGGTGGATAATTTGAAGTTTCATTCATGAATTTTTTTTAACTTAGATTTTGTTTAATAACCGAAATTACAAATTCAAGTAGGTACATCGCTCGCTTAGTAATAGAAGTGACCGAAATCAAAGTCAGTCATAAATGAGTTAGCTGCTCCGTGGTTAGACCACGGAGCAATTAGACACACTGTCATCTTTAATTCAACGCCATCTGTGTCATAACCTAAGTAACACTTAAAAAGTTAAGTTAAATAAGCATCTAACATTTTGTAACATTTCTGTTCAAATAAACAGCCGAAGTCCTAATTGCAAAACGTTTTTTGAGATTTGCCAAAAAGCTGTTTTTTTTTTATTCGATCACTTTAATACTAAGCGAGCGATATATATAACATCACACCTGCATTCCCCGAAGGTTTGGGCCGGCAGAGGAGTACCTAACAGTAAACCCAGAATCCGCCAGTTTTTAAGTCCCATATAGGGGGCGAGCCTATTGTCACCAGACACAAATACAGACTCCGGGATACTAGGCTAATATACTAATATCTTTAGAACCCACATCCATACCTCATATCTTCAAACTCACCAGCAAAACCTAGCATTATCTAATGGTATAAGACGAATTATATAATTATAGTAAGAATTAACTGTTTTTATTTTATTTATTTAATATTATTTACCAGTAACATTTAACACCATAAATACCAATACCAGAATATCGACAGCAATCCGTTAGTTGATGTCATTTGTGATCTCAATTTCTACGCTGCATTAGTTCTCTAAGGCCGTAGACATGCTATATACCGAGAATAATGATGATTCGAACAATAATAGCAATACGCCAATGATCCGTAACGGGCAATGTTGTATTACAAAGATGTACTTGAAGAACTACTGAAGCGAAAATAGTTGAGGCTGAGGCGTCCGACTGGCGATCCTGAGATCTATTGTACTGTATCTATTTAATAGATATGTAAACATACCTGCACATCAGAAAACAAATCATCCTTATCGAATTCCGGCCATGGTAGCCAATCCCAACGGGGAAAAGCCAAGTTTGGCAGCAAGGTTGGCGCAGTGGTTAAGCAATTGACTGCTGCGTTGCGTGTCGCGGGTTCAATTCCCGCACGGAACAAATATTTGTATGACCTGCAAGTAGTTGTTCCGGGTCTGGCTGTTTGTGTACGTGAGTTTAAATGTAAAGAAATTCCTAGTGTGGGGCAACGTTTAAAAAAAAAAAAAAAAAGTATGCATGAGATAATACAGTGCCCAAGTGTGTGTGCACTCTCTGTTCCTTTAATCTCATAGTCCGATGGGATCGCAATCCGACACGACCGGGGGAGATCAGGCGCGGAACCCACGCATTTACGTGCTATCCAAGGCATGGGTTCACACCACCAACTTCAAAGCTCTTGGCTGCTACAGAGAAATTCCTAATGGAACAAACCCAATAACACTTTGCTCGACCCGGGAATCGAACCCAGGACCCCACATTCAGTAGTCCCGCTAGCAACCAAGAGACCAACGTGGCAGTCACATCAGAGGCAGCCTTATAGCCAAAACTTAGAAGAACTACAAGTCCTTGTATACCTACTCTTTCTGCGATTCATATACAATCAACCTAATTCAGTACTGAGGTAGCTGCCACTAATGTCAACTGTCAGTTACCACGAATGGCGGGAAACAGTTGAAAGTGAAGCTTGCCTCGAGAGGCTTGGTGTGGTAATGAGCCAGAGTATTTACATTTTTTTTTTTTGTGTATGGCATCTCGCAGTTGGCCTTGAGAGGCCGTGACTGCTTAACCGGTCTATCCTGTGGTGCCTTTTTTTTTTCTTTTTTTTGTTTCCGGGGTGGAAAATCCTCATGCATGTCCGCCGCCCTGGGGCGGGCGGCGGGGTCTGTCAGACTCTTACTGACTAAAAACCACCCCAGTGTTCCATCTCACACCTACGCCGGGGGTCGCGGGAACGTACGATCCTTCCGCAAGCCCCGAATCCTGTGGTGCCTTGAGCTAACTCAAAGCCTCCAGCCAGGGGTGAGCCAGTGTAGTGATATAATCAGCTTAAATACGAGATCAACATGATTTTGAACTCTGAACCATAGATCTATGCTATGATTAAACAAACTCTGATAAAACTATAATAAAACCGAAGGCACCCACGGATGCAAGAGACTTATGAGAGAGACTAGATTATTATATTTAGAGATAATATTGACAGGCACAAACGATGACAATCCGATAACCATGCAATCCTTCTTACATTATAATCTATATAAATCTCACGTACTAAGAGTTGGAAATGTATATGTCGTAGGATAATTTGATACTTCGAATCTTCGCGAAAATCCTAGGGGTTTTGCGAAAACGCGGATAATTAGACATAGGCGAAAAATTATCAAATCTTACTGGACAAAGTCAGGATCTAACATAACCTAACCTAAATGATACAACAACAATAGAAGGGTATCTGGCGCTTGGCGGCCGCTGCCGCGGCACGCTCGCTTCGCTCGCTCGCCTTCGCGCGCTAATGGTCACTGTTCTAACATAACCTAACCTAAATTCTAATTATCCGCGTTTTCGCAAAACCCCTAGGATTTTCGCGAAGATTCGAAGTATCAAATTATCCTACGACATATACAACGCAAGATACATCAATACGTCAAAATTTATTCTATTCAGTCTTATATGCGATAATTTGAAACAGATCGAGTTAATTGACAGTTGATATAAACCAGCCGGTCGTTTCTGTAAAAATCTCACGGTGAAGACTTGCGTGGAGTGAGCTGTCAGTGTCATCCCACTGATGCTAGGGATTGACCATGGACTTATTAATAATAAGTCCATGGGATTGACCAACGTTACATTTATAATCATAATCGAGATTTTAATCATATTTTTTATCCAAAGTCTGCTGATCATTTTATATTATTTCAAAGCTAGTATGTGGTAGTATGTGTAGTAAGTGGCTAAACATTACTATTTTCTGGGTTTCAAAATAAAATAGGAAAACAGAAACTCAATGTAGTTTTTTTTTACTATTATCGAATACTCTAAAAAAAATCTCAACAATCTAAAATCTTTTCGACTAGCTTTGAAACAATATCAAATTATCAATAGAATTTGCATAAAAAATATTATTAAAATCTCGATTATGATTGTAGGTAAATGTAATGCTTGGTCAATCCCTAGCATCAGTGGGATGATACTGACAGCTCACTCCACGCATGGTATAATAATATGCTTCGCCTGGTATTCTCTTCCCACGATGGCCTAAGACTACGTCACGATAAGTGTTGCCATTGATTGTCCGTTTCAGTTAATTTAGGGACTTTCTTAATTAGTTAATAAAAATAAAATAAATTACTAACTAGCTAACTATTTAGTAACTCTTGTGATTCATCTTTTTAGTTTTAAATTAATTAACATATTTAATTATTAGTTCATAATTGCTTTGATAAGTTAAAAAATGCATTTTGCTCAGGTAATTCAATCACACACAGTAGCCACACATCGAATTGACAAGTGACATACTGACAGCTCCCCATTTCATCACTATCGTCGTGTCGCTCATATCTATAGCGTTGTTTCGCTCGGTGAGCAAAATACTGTGGTTCCCAAACATTAGATAGGTACTATAAAAACTGTGTAAAAAACTGAGTTTGAAAGATACACAAGAAAAAAAAATGGTTAAATGTTCCGTACTAAACTGTAAAAACAGAAGTAAAAAAGGCGGAGTAATAATGTTTTTTTCTTTTCCCAAAGAAGAGATGATAGCAAATAAGTGGCTTCAATATTGTAGACCAAAAACAACAATAAGAACTGGTACCTTTCTACATATTATTTCATTTATCTACGGTTGTAAATTCCATATAAGGCATAGTTGTGCTAATTCGGCTGTACGCCCGAACATAACCTAACCTAACTAGTTTTTGACTTATTTTTCAAGTCGAGTTAATTGCGTCCTAAGTATTAGGTTTTCGTCGTGTACTAAGTTGGTCCATGTTATTATTTTATTTTGTAGTGATTTTTTTTGGTTGTTTTTTTAGTCCTAATTAAGGCAGGCAAAGGGATCTTGGCCCATACAGCCAAGTCAGATGTATTTTTTTTTTCAAGTGATGTTGACGTAGCTTGCTAGATAGTTTTTTTTTTCAAATAAGGTTTAACGGCTCTGTCTTCAAGGCCGTTTACGCTCATCTAAAATATTAAAAATGATAAAAATTGAGTACCCGTTGTATTATTTTTATCTTTTTCCCCACAAAAAAACTTTGAGAACCGCATCGCAACTGATGACGTATACTTAGGCCAATCACGTGACCCAGCTGTCACGGGAAGAGAATAAAAGGCGTAGCATATTATTATACCATGACTCCACGCTCACTTCACAGTGTTCACGGTGAGATGGTTACCTACAGAATCGCACGGCTGCTTCTAAAGGAATTCACAGAAATAATATTGTATGTGTTAAGTTATTTTCGATAGTTATTTATGATAGTTTAATGCAGGACCACACTACCGCTTTAGAAATTTCCTGTAATGACAGCAGTGATTGTGATAAATAAATAAAAAACAATAATCAAGTCACGCTAATTTTAAGAGGAATTTTGCGAATTCATTATTGAAACAACTACACAAAATACTGTAACAACACAGTGCGCAAAAACATAATTTCTTGGAAGAATGACAAATGTAACAATACCATACATTATTAAATAAAAATCAAAAGTCATTTATTCAAATTAGGCTGAGAATCAGCACTTCTTGAACGTCAAAATTACATAAGACAGTCCTCCGACACGCCCGCCCTTCACCAGTTCCTAGTGCTTTAGCTGGGAAGAAGAAATGGCGCAACAAACTCCCCAGCAGCACAGCTGTCTGTTCAGTTTGAAGAACTGGATTCTATACAGTAGTAAGTAATTAACATTACGAAACACAAAACATTAAATTAAATGATTTGCTATATGTCAGCTAGCACACGCCAATATACCTACCAACAAAAACATTGAAAACTACACTCAAGCAGAAATAAATAATAAAAACGTAAACATAATAAAGCCCTCCATTCATAAAGCGCGTGCCCGCTTACATTTGCAATTGTGCACTATGTTTATCCTTCCAAACACTGATTTAGGCACATCAATGCCAATAGTACATTACTGCAGCGGACAGCAAAAGAGGCATTGATAGACGAACGTGTATACATACGTAAGTCCATCAATGCCTAGTTTTGGCCAAGGCTTGTATAGTACTTTTCTCAAATAATGCGCGGAAATTAAAATACAATTACTTTTCAAAATCAATGACGAACAACGAACAACAAAAAAACTTCCCGTGTTAAAGTGTTTATTTGTTTTCTTTTTTCAATAAACATTATTCATTCATTATTATTCAATAAACATTTATTTGTTTTCTATATTTTGTAAGCCAGTTCGAAATTTAAATAAAACCTTTGGTAAGTTACCTCCTTGTTTGCCATGTTTCGGAGTAAAAGATTTTTTCCGTTCCATTTTTAAATTACACGATTGATATGAGTTTACTATTTATTTGGCCGCTAAACCACGACAGATATGGATTTTCATACAACTTACCGGCCGCAGGCTGCTCGCATGTAGTTGGCAAGTACAGCAATTTCGATTTATCTCGAAGAAGGTGGTCAAAATAATGCTCAAATTTCCAAGCATGTTTGAGAAAATATTATAATTTCAGAATCTGTACTCAAACTTGCGTTAATGCAACAAAGCAAGCTGAATGAATTATTCACACCTACATTACAAAATATCAACATAATTATTTCACCAGAATTTGTGTGGTATTAGTAATAAGAAGAATGAATTGGATGTTTATACAGGGTTATTGGTACAACACCATCAACCTCTTAGGGGGTCATAGTACTCATCATTATGATCAACTTTTACTAGATATGGGACCAAATATTAAATCGCGAAAAAAAATCAGCTGGCTCCTACATTTTGACGAGTTCTGCAAACAAATTTTTATCCTACGGGAGCGACCCAACCATAGGGAGCAGCTAGTAAAGAATATAAATAAAAACAATAGTATATGGCACAAAATTTTTTTTTGGACGCTACTCAGCTGAATGGCCTGACGACGCCGCTTATGGCTGAGACAGACTGGATGCGGAAGGGGGAAGGTAGAGAACAGGGTGTTAATTGTTATGCAATTTTGGGCAGGCCTATTTCCAGCATTGGACTGCGATAGTCTGAGTTGGTTGACATGTAGAAGCAACGCCACCGTTTCACCTATGCTCTGTTCCAAAAGTATCCGGTGAAAATATAAACAAATGGGTCAGAAAACGTACTGTGGATGCCAATTTGTAGTGCCACTTACAAATTGAGTGCGTTGATTTGATTATTTGAATGGTTTCAAATTTTAAATTACCTTAAATATACTGGGTTATGGGTAAAACACCATCAACCTCTTAAGGGGTCATTGTTCTCATCATTTTGAACAACTTTTACGATGGGACCAAATATGAAATCACGAATAAAAATCAGCTGGTCCCTACATTTTGACGAGTACTGCAAACATAAATGTAGGGAACATTTGATTTTTTTTCAACAGTTGATCTCTTTTTTACAAAGTTTTCGATAAATTTTAAGAACACAAATTGCGTCGATGTTTCTTACAATGTCAATTACACTTTAATAATGTTATCCAAACAATAATTGTTAAAAAAGTGGTGAGATATAAAGTTGAATAATTGAAACCTTTTAATTATAGATAAATGTGTTACTAATTCCCTTGCATGAGAAATTAACCTGAGCAGGGTTTGTTTACACTTTTGTCACATACTTTTGGAACAGACTATATTTACCTGCAAAGTGAATGACAATACTTTTAATATTAGTAGAAAACTGATATTCTGCTTGTGTGTTCATGTACATACTTTAATGATAACCTCATTTCTACCTTTACCGTAGTAACGTGATACTTGATATGCTTATAAAGACAACGTTACGAAATCTGATGAGCACACGAGATGACGATATGCGGCCTTTGACTAACGAAGTTATAATGTAAGGTTTGTTTTATTTGAAGGACTTTCTGTGAATTTGCCTCATTATCAAAAATAACTGTGCTCGCATCAGTTTTATCGGAATAAATAACTGTATACGTTATCGAAAACAATAAATTATGACCCCCATTCTGGGGCACGTAGATTAAAACTATATACCGTGTTCAAAACCATGGTTTAAAGTTTTTTTTTTTAGGTTACATTCAAGATCAACGATAGATGTTCGATTCCTTTAAATAACACGACGCCATGTTCCGCGAAGGGTCAGCACGCACGTACAACCTGTTAGATTCATGGATTGGTAGGTATGGTACACCACTGACTACCGCAGTATTGTCTCTCCTTCTACCTTCCATCCATCCAAAGGATGTCTTTAAAATATCGCTTTTAGCGATAAGACCGCCCATTGTGTCACTCTATGTAAAATTTCTACATTTTATATCTGTAATTTTTTGGTGTACGTAATAAAGAGTATTCTATTCTATTCTATAGTTGGCGTGTGCTAGCTGACATATAGCAAATAACTTACTTAATGTTTTGTGTTTCGTAATTTTAATGACTTGTATAGAATCCAGTTCTTCTAACTGAACAGACAGCTGGGCTGCTGCGGAGTTTATTGCGCCACTTCTTCTTCCAGCTAAAGCACTAGGAAGTGGTGAAGGGCGGGCGTGTCGGAGGACAGTCTTATGTAACTTTGACGTTCAAAAAGTGCTGATTCTCAGCCTAGTTTGAATAAATTACTTTTGATTTTAATTTTACAATAGGCATCATTCTGATTGCCCAGCGCTGAAATTTTTAAGTCGGTTTAAAAAAAAATGCACTGCCATACATTTTGACCGCGTAGGTATTGCATTCTAGGCCTGGGGGACTAGAAGCATGTGCTGAATTCATGGTTTCAGTCTCCGCGTCGATGTCCCTGCCAACCTGTTTAGTGCGGGAGGAAACGCCCGGGTGTCACCATTGTGTGGATCGCCCGGAGGACGCGGTAGAGCATACGGTGGAGATCTGCCCGGCTTGGGCGGAGCACCGCCGTGTCCTCGTGCAGGCGATTGACGGTGGCGATATCTCGCATCCGATCCCTGGTCCAGGCCATGGTATGGAGTGAGAGGGCATGATAAGCCATCACCTCCTTCTGCGAAGCAGTAATACTCGCGAAGGAGGAGGCGGAACGCGTGAGGGAGAGGCAAAATTCGCGCCTTTGCGCCCCTAGCCGCCGAATAAGACGCCCTGGGCGTCGGGAATCACAAGCCGTTTCCCGGCCACCGTAGGCGCGCGCTTGCGGACGGCGAGCAATGGGAAGCTCGCCGTCTGATAACGACCAGGCCCGGGTCGATGGCGCGTTGTGTACCACGCGCGCCTCAAAGAAATGTTAGCACCAAATGATGGGGTCCGCTAGGGCCGATGCCTGCCCGGGTTGCGGGAAAGTCCGAAAGGGTTACCGTGGCCCCTGGCACAGGCAACTGAAGGAACACGGGTGGGTTTTAGTCAGTAAGAGTCTGACACGCCCTCCCGCTCCACCCAGAGCGGGAGAAGTTAATTGATGACTTCTCATCCTAAAAAAAAAGGGTCATACATAAGTCATAGTTTACCTGTGCGGCAAATTTAATCGAAATCCATTCTATCATTAAGGCGTGAAGAAGTAACGGCAGACAAAGTTAATTTCGCATTTGTAATATTACTAGCTTCTTTCTGTCCGCGGCTTCGCCCACGTTGTTGTCGGAAATTGTCCCACGGGAACGTGCTACCAGGACAAAGTGTAGCTTATGTCCTTCCCCATGATGCCATCTATCTCCTTGCCAAATTTTATCGAAATCCGTTCTGTGGTTTAGGCGTGAAAAGGTAACATACAGACACTTACGCATTTATAAATAATATCAATATGGATACTATGGATATGTATACTAGCGGACCTGACAGACGTTGTCATGCCCAAACAATGCCACCTACTGGGTCCAATTGTGAATCTAAACCATCCAGGACACACTCGAAACACAATAATCGGTCCAGCCAGAAAGTTTAGAAGGAGTTCAGTGACATACAGAAGTTCAATGTTTGTCCGCGCATCACTTCAAAGCGGCTGCACCTATTTGGCTAGTGCTCTTTTTGTTGTATTTACAATTATTGTCAGGACAAGGATAACGAAATTTTTTTTTTGGAAAAACCACCAATTCCAACTCGGAAATTTGGATGCTATTTTTGTATGAAATTCACTGCGGGCGACGTCGGGCACGAACAGATCGTAGGTACATAAATAAAGATAGTAACTATAGATAGCTAATAATTTGAAAGAAAACGGGAAGACACAATTGATAAGAATACTTACTACGACGGACGTAAAGGTCAAGCCAATGAATATGGAAAAAAAACAAATTAAAATATAGGTAATAACCTAAACTAACTAAAACTTTTAACAAATTAGAAGGCGTCGAAAAATTCCTCCGCATCGCTGTCGACTGTTAATGTACCCATGAGACTGGCGGCATTGCCACGTTGTATGGCAATGCTAAGCCATACAACCTGCCAGCCAGCCATCTTATCCTTAACTCATGTAACACCTTTGTATACCATGTTTTACGCAAATAAATAAATATGAATATGAATGAATATGGAACAGTTATTTAATTTGTGCCTGTAGTAATCATAATAAAAGCAATCCAACCAAACTTGAATGTTCAGAATAGTATTATTACCAAACTAGTTTGTAGAAAGAGGAGCGGTAGACATTAATATTTTATTTTATTGAAAAGGAACAACAAACAGCTACAATATAAAACGTGAAATACACAAAACTCATAGACAATATTGCAGCCAATGATTTCAAAAGGACTATGTTTACAAATACAAACTTTTTTATTTTTACTAAATAATTAATAAAATATCGTGTTTAAGATATAAATTACACGAAAGTACACGAAAGAAATGCCACGAATAAGAAAAATACAAAAAATATATTCAAGAAAGCTTGTAAAACGTATAGGGAGCACTTGCAAGAATGTCTATATGTTTGAAAGTCCTATTCTAGGAATCGACCATTCTGCGAACAGGCGAATGCAAGCCAGAGTTGGACTTTCGCTTGTGAACTGACCTAGGAACCGCAAAACATAACATATTGGACAGTTCAACGCAGTTAAATTGATTTCCAACAATATTATGTAAATTCATGGCTTCTAAATACGTTTGTCTACTTTCAAGTGTTGCGAGCTTATAATGTTTTTTCCAAGCAAATCTTGATTTGGCAAATAATATCCATAACATCTATAATGCATGGTAGGTACGCAGGAATTTATACTGAACATACTCAATCATTTCAACGTACTTTTTGTAGTATGGTGTGGACTCCAGACGGCCATATTCCAGTTGAGAGCGTACTAGTTAGTGACGTGTACAAGCAAATATAGGAAAAAGGCTTTTTAAAATCGACTGTTGATCGCATTACAAATCCATATAGTTGATACTCTTTATTAACAATCTTTCCCCTTTGTAAGTCTAAGCATAGCTTTGAATAAATTATTATATTAACATTTTAATATATGATAAAAACAACCAGCTATGTATGTTTTATGGAACCATATATAATAATCTACTTAATAAAAATCTTGAATTCATTCATACATTCATTGAAAAATAGACACTGAGAGTAGGGGAAGACCAAAGAAACGATGGTTGGACTGTGTGAAAGATGATTATGGTTAGAAAGGAGCTGACAACCGAGATAACGAGTACTAGAGAAAGATGGAAGAATAGTATACTAAAGATATTTTAGCTACTTCCACAGCATTATGTCGTATGGCATTTTAATGTGGGGTCGGGCTGCTGACATTGAATCTATCTTTATTTTGCAAAAGAGAGCTGTCAGAGCCATTTATAATATATCTACGTCACCGCGAATCTCTCAGGGAACTATTTAAAAGGATTAGGTAATATTATGACGGTACCTTGCCAATTAATTTATGAAAATATTATGTACGTAAGAAAAAATCTACATCTTTTTAATAAAATAAATGATAGACATAATTTTAATACAAGAAATAAAGATAAAATAGATCAACCATTTTTCAGATTAGCTAAAGTACATACATCTTTTATGGGGTACTGTGTTAAATGTTACAACTAAATACCTTGTCATATACTTATTGCAATTAAATGAAAGAAAATTTAAAACTCATATAAAAAGTTCACTGTGTAAACAAGCATATTACAAATTAGAGGATTATATCCAAGATAAGATGCTTGGAAACATGCTGGTCCAGCTCCATAGGACAAGTTAGGGTCTAGACAAAATTAAACTTGTTGCTACTTTAATTGTATAGTTTATTATTTTTATGACATTGATTTACATTCTGTGATTACTTTAACTCACACACTGACCTATTACTTGATTACATAATTTGGGAAATCGTATACTTTTACAATGTTTGTAAATATGTGAACACCATTGTTGAGAAGCACAGCCCCCTAAATCTGTTTAGATAGGTATTAAATAATTGTTGAAAAGCACAGCCCTCTAAATCTGTTAAGATAGGTGCTAAATAATGATGAACGACTTGGATAACGTATTTTTATATAGATAAATGTCACCAGTAGGCATTACACACCTATGTTTTATGTATTAACACCTTGTAACTTCTTATAACAAGAAATACAAGTAAATTTAATGTGACAAAGTTGTATCTGTTAGAGTAAACAAACCCGTTGATTGGTCGAAAGGCGCCCATTGTATTCCACATCCTGGTTCCCACGATCAAACTAGGTCACAGGGGTGAAGAGCGGGGAGCGCGGGGTAGGGTATAATCGACTCTCCCACTAGCCATTGGATAGTGGGTGGTCGTGATAAGGGGACCGACCACTACTTGCGCTTACGTTGGGGGAAATAAAATGGGCGCCCACGGGCGTAACGACTCATCTTCAATGGTGCTCTGAGCAACAACATCTTTCCCCAAGCTTGGAAAAGGGCCACTGTCATCGGTATTCCAAAGCCGGGCAAGCCCAAAACCGACCCCTCTAGTTACCGCCCCATCAGTCTGCTCAATGTTCTGGGCAAAATCTATGAGAGGCTTATATACAAGCGACTCAGAGATTTTGCCGAGACCAAGGGCCTCATCCCCGACGAACAGTTCGGATTCAGATCCCAACACTCGAGCGTCCAACAGGTACACCGCATCATCGAACACGTAAGCGCTGGTTTCCAGCGTGGGTTCATGACGGGTGCTGTGTTCTTCGACATAGCGAAAGCGTTCGACAAAGTCTGGCACAATGGCTTATTATATAAGCTTTACCAACTCGGTGTGCCAGACCGTCTCGTACTCATCCTGCGAGACTTTTTGGCTAACCGAAACTTTCGCTATCGTATCGAAGGGGCGCTTTCCTCCCCCCACCCTATCCGCGCAGGAGTCCCTCAGGGCTCTGTGCTAGCTCCCCTCATGTTCACCCTATTCACCAGTGACATCCCGAAATGTAAAAATGCGCAGTTGGCTCTGTTCGCAGACGATACGGCCATTTATTACACTGGGCTCGTCCCCGACTCGATATCTCGCACTCTCCAAACCGCAGTCAACAAGCTTGGCGAATGGTTCAGAAAGTGGAGAATCGAAGTTAACCCCGACAAGAGTCAAGCGGTTCTCTTCTTGAAACCGCGTGTCAAACGCAGACATGACGACGCCCGCCCGATCAAGATGTTTGGCAAGCCGATCCCTTGGGAGAAGCATGCCAAATATCTGGGTGTGACTTTGGACAGACGTCTCTCCTTCGCAGAGCACATAAAGGTGGTTCGTTCGCGAGCCGCCTTTGCTCTGAGTAGACTACATTCCGTCCTAAATGCAAGCAGTAAATTGTCACTCAGGTGCAAACTGCGCATTTATACGGCATGCATCCGACCTATTATGACATACGCCTGTGCTGTTTTCGCACAGGCCCACCCCCGGCACATCCACAGGATGCAGACCCTACAGAACCGTTTTCTACGTAAAATCACGGGTTCCCCCTGGTTCGTTCGTAACATAAACTTACATTTAGATTTGAAAATCCCCACCATTCAACAATTCATGAAACGCGCTTGCAAGCGTTTCTTCGATACCGCTGGCAGCCATCGCAACCCTCTGGTTGCGAAGGCCGCCAGTTATGTCCCCTCTAGAATCAGTAGAATCCGCCGTCCAAGGCACGCACTGACCGACCCCGACGACCCCACCACCCTCCTCCAGGAAAGCAGTAGGGCCACCAGTACAGTATACAAACACAGACACAAAACGAAGTTCCGACCTCGCCGCCGAGGTGCTTCGCATCCGCGTCCGCGTCCGCGTTCCTCCCCGATAGATTCCTCTTCCCCTCCCTTGATCGGATCCACAGAGCCAGCTGGTGGCGTAGCTGAGCCAGTAGTTTTACCCCCTAGTAATAATGAACCCACTTTGATCCAGCCTGTCCCCAACTTGCTGTCCTTCCCCAGCGACGCCCTAAGCCGAGGTCCGTACCCCACAGGGGTGCCCTTAGGTGATGGTCGCTTAGTTTATAATTAATATTATGCCCCTGGCTGGAGGCTTTGAGTTAGCTCGAAGGCACCACAGGATTGACCGGTTAAGCAGTCACGGCCTCTCAAGGCCAACTGCGAGATGCCATACACAAAAAAAAAAAAAACGTAACGACTCAGTCTTCCTACAACAGTCTTCCTATAGTCTTCAAACAGTCTTCTTCAAGTCGTGATAATTGTCTTAAATGTAAATATTGTATAAGTGTGTGACTTTAATGTAAAAGTATCTTGTTAAATCAGTGTTAAAATCGTTGAAGTTTAAATATAATATTTAGTGCACTCATCTTGTTCGTGTTTTCATTCAACCCTGCGTCCTGAATCGTGTACAATTTTTGGTCCTTCGAGTGCCGGATCGTACGGAAGATAAACAAGATGAGTGTTAGAAGCACAATTACGACACGGAGTAAGTTGCGCAAAATAGAGGCCGACATGAACAAGCGACGTGAGTTGGAGGCTGACTCTGGCGTGCCGTCTGAAAAGACACCAGGCTCAGTTTCAGTTGCACCGATTACATCGTCGGTTCCTGTACCTGTAATCCCACTGGCGGGAGGTCGTGTTATCGACCACAGAGATATGTTCACGCCTGTGAGATCGGAGACAATCCAGAGGGCAGGTTCCGGGACAAGCCACGTCTCCTCGAGGAGCGGCCAGAGAAGTGCCGACTACCTTCGACGGAGGGTTGAGTACGAGGCTGAACGAGAATTGGTACGCATGAAGGAGCAACTCGTCAAGAAGAAGCTTGAAGCCGATCTCGCTGAGATTGATGCCGCTGTTGAGGAAGACTCAGAATCAGACGGAGAAGGGACAACGCGGCGAGTGGAAGCATGGGTCGAAGACTCGGCTCCCGCTGTCAGGGAAACACACACGCTCGCTGTGAGTCGCGATCCGCCGCCGCGTCAAGTGTCCGCGCCCTCTCGTGATGTGTTAGCACCAGTGCCGCCGCCCAGTTATATACCTGCGCTCCAACAGTGTGCGCCCGCGTCGGTACAGTTTCGCGAACCACCGTACCTAGGGAGCGCTACGCCCTTAGCTACGGCCAGTGTTCCACGAGCCAGAGAACAGGCTAGAAGAGAGCCTGAGTGGGAAAACGCGCTCGCAGACGACAGGGACAGGAGCAGGTCGCGGGACAGAAAGATAGATCAGTTGGCAGACGCTATCACAAACCTAGCGCGTCCGCGGCCGGTACCAAGACAGGCCTATGAGTTGCCATTTTTCAAAGGCGACCCAGCTGAATGGCTGTCGTACAAGAACATGTACCACGACACAACAGTTATGTACGAGTTCAAGCCGCATGAGAACCTAGCGCGCTTGAAAACATCGCTGCAGGGAGACGCAAAGTTGGCCGTGGAGGATTTGTTGCGCACCTCGACTAACCCAGGTGAAATTATCAAGACGCTTGATGAAGAGTTCGGGCATCCTAATCTAGTGCTAGAGTGTGCTCTAAAGAAAGTGCGAGCGTTACCTAAAGTGACTGAAAGTGGCCGTGAACTCAGAAAGTTCTCAACAACGGTGAGAAATTGTGTGTCGCTGCTGAAGAGTGTACAAGCTAACGGATATTTAAACAATCCACAACTGGTGAGTGAACTTTTGAACAAACTTACATCTGTACAACGTGTTCAATATAGTGATTTTGCTATGGGTATGGCAGCGACCCAGGGCATAGATGTGCGAGTTTCACCGAGTCTAGAAATACTCGCAGAGTTCCTGAGTCATCTAGCCCGAGCCACGTCTTTTTATGTTCAAATGGAGATGAGTACGCCCACATCATCGTCTAGCACGGCTAAGCCCCGAGCACCTGTACAGATGTTCAAGCAGTCTAGAAATGTTCAACGCTTGCACGTTCACTCGGATAATGACCAGCAAGCTAAGGCCACAGAGGAACCATGCACATTATGTGGAGACAAACATAAGTTACCCAAGTGCGTCAAGTTCACCGAGTTGAGTGTCGACGAGAGGTGGCAACATGTTAAGAAACATAAATTATGTTTTAAGTGCATCATAAAGAAGCACGGGAAGAACATTTGTCGTGCAAGCACCACACATTGTTACATGCCGACAAGAGGAGCGAGAGCGTCACGAACGTTAGTGACTACACAGGGAAGGCGTTATTAAAGATAATGCCAGTGTGTGTTACAGTGAACGGTGTTGACAAACATTGTTATGCCCTACTGGATGACGGGGCAACCGTATCACTGATAGACGACTCGTTAGCTGATAACGCCAGTGGAAAGCAAGTTCCACTAACTCTGCACAGTGCGCGCGGTCAAGAGATCATTGACAATACATCAAAAGTAATCAGTGTATCAGTGCGTGGACCGAACGGGTTAACACATAAAGTGAAGTGTCGTACATTAAAAAGCCTGGACTTACCCGCGCAAACAGTGTCCGCCGCAGTGTTAACAGAACACGCCCACATTCGCGACTTGGGTTGCGAGGAAATGAGAGGAGCCAGACCACTGCTGTTGTTGGGCCAAGACAACTGGGAGCTGTTGGTCAGCCAGGAGACTCGCCGAGGAAAATCCGGTAAGCCAGTTGCCTCTTTGACCAGTTTAGGGTGGGTTGTGCACGGACCTGTAGGTACTCATCAGAGTGTTAATGTTCATTCACTAAATTGTGTAGTAGAATCAACTATCGACTTGCACGAGTTAGTCAAAAAACAGTTTGAGCTAGAAGCGATAGGAATTTCAGAGGTGCCTCGAAAGCACAAGGATGTGGAGAGAGCTAAGGCTATTCTAGACTCCACTAGCCGTCAGACAGAGAGCGGCCAGTGGGAGTTAGGGCTACTGTGGCGTCGCGACGACCCACAGTTACCTAATAATTATAGGTACGCACGCCAGCGTCTAGCCGGAATTGAGCGTCGGCTACATAAGGACGCTGTGTACACCGCAGCCTATACAGCGCAGATAGATAGGTTGTTGGCAGAAGGGTACGCGAGTAGGGTAGAGGGCGGTATCAAGTCCGATTCGGTATGGTATTTACCCCACTTCGGGGTAACGAATCCAAACAAACCGGGAAAATTAAGATTGGTTTTTGACGCCGCGGCTAGCTACAATGGGACGTCTTTAAATGACAATTTGTTGACTGGACCCGACTTGCTTAATTCCCTGTAGGCGTGTTATTTAAATTTAGATTGGGGCCTGTAGCTTTTACTGGGGACATAGCCGATATGTTCTTACGAGTTTTTATAAGAGAACAGGATCGAGGGGCACAGCTGTTCCTTTGGACGACTGACGGCAATAAGGAGCCTGACGTGTACGTCATGAACTCCATGATATTCGGGGCCGTGTCGTCGCCAACGTCGGCAATTTATATTTTAAATAAAAACGCGGAACAGTTTAAAGAAACGTGCCCCGAAGCGGTAGCCGCCATACACGAAAAACATTATATGGACGACTACCTGGATAGTGCTTGGTCTGCCACGCAGGCCAATAGTTTAATTGAGGAAGTGACTCACATCCACGCCAGAGGCGGGTTTAATATACGGGGGTGGGTCACCAACTCTCAAGAGCTGCGCGATAAGCTCAGAGTAGATATGCCTGACCGGGTTTCCTTAGATAAAGGCGAAGGTGCGACGGAACGCACGTTAGGCATGATCTGGTCACCAAGCTCGGACCAATTAGCTTTTGACCTATCATTTAAGAAGTTGCCTAAAGCCATAGTAGAGGGACACGTGGTTCCAACAAAACGGGAATTCCTTCGATTTATCATGTCAATCTTTGACCCACTAGGTTTCTTGTATCCGTGTGTCATACAGTCGCGCATCCTTATGAAACGGATATGGCACACGGGAATTCAATGGGATGAGAAACTGAAAGAGCCAGAGGCCAAGTTGTGGTTTGAGTGGTTGCAAAACCTGTACCACCTTAATAACATATTCATACCTAGGTGGTACGGCCTCCAGCTAGAGCAACTAGAGTTGCATGTATTCGGTGACGCGAGCGAGTCCGCTTACGCAGCAGTAGCCTATGTAGCGGGGTTAAACACAAAAGGGGATAGGGATGTCGCGATAGTGATAGGTAAGGCGAGAGTAGCGCCACAAAAGGTGACATCCATTCCACGTCTAGAATTACAAGCGGCTGTGTTAGCCTGTAGACTAGCCGATACAGTAGTCAAGGAATTAGGAGCAGTTATTAGTAGCATTCATTTATGGACTGATAGCAAAACTGTCCTCAAGTGGATAAATTCAGACGCGTTAGAATTTCAAAGGTTCGTGTCACACCGTTTAGCCGAGATAGACAAAAGGTCAGAGAGGGACAGCTGGCGCTGGGTTCCGTCAGCGATGAACCCCGCAGACAAGGCTACCCGGATGGACTGGCCTAACAACAGCAATGAGTGGTTGTCGGGTCCCTCTTTTCTTCGCTGTCCACAGGAGCAGTGGCCGGCCGACATCAAGCTCGACGCGGTGGCAGAGCAGGACCTTGAAAGAATACAGCGCGTGCACACCGTTGCAGTACAGACTGAATCGCTGCTGCAGTATGAGCGGCTACCTACGTGGACGCGCGCCGCTAACGTCATGGCGCGTGTGCATATTTTCATAGATCGATGCCGCAAGCGGCGTCAGACATCCCTTGTGTCGACAGATGACCTACACGAGGCCGAGATGCGCCTCCTGCGTCTGATACAGGGGGACAGCTACACGGAAGACATCGCTGCGCTACGAGAGGCTCGCCCATTGCCTCGCAACAGCAAGTTGCGGGCACTAGACCCCATGTTTTATGAAGATGGGCTGGTGAGAGTACGCGGCAGGCTGGGCGCCTGTAGCGAGCTCAACTTCGGGGAGCGCCATCCTATCATCCTGGATGGGAAGCATGCGCTCACGCGGCGCCTCTTATTCAAATACCACGTGGAGGCGCTGCACGCCAATCAAGAAGCTGTGGTGAACAGAGTCCGTGAGAGATTCTGGATAACAAACTTGCGGTCTGCGGTAAAAACCGTCACTGCAAGCTGCCAACGGTGTCGACTGGAGAGGGCCAAGCCGGTGACACCCAAGATGGGTGACCTCCCGGTGGCCAGACTAGAGGTGACGAGAAGAGCTTTCGTCCACTGTGGGGTCGATTATTTTGGCCCCATGGAAGTGGCTGTCGGACGACGCAGAGAGAAGAGGTGGGGCGTGCTATTCACGTGCCTCACCACACGCGCCGTCCACCTGGAGCTGGCGGCATCGCTGAGTGCCGACTCGGCGATACTGGCCCTGAGGCGCTTGATTGCGCGCCGCGGGCGTCCGTCGGACATGTATTCCGACCGCGGCACAAATTTCGTCGGGGCGCACGCCGAGCTACGCGCAGCACTGCGCGACATGGACCAGGACAAAATGAGAAGCGAAGTGACGGGACGCGGAATTGCCTGGCACTTTAACCCCCCGGCATCTCCACATATGGGCGGGTGCTGGGAGCGACTAGTGCGCTCAATCAAGAACGCACTAAAGGCAACGCTACGAGAGCGTGCCCCTCGCGAGGAGGTACTTTACACACTCCTTGCCGAAGCCGAGCTGATCGTAAACAGCCGGCCTCTCACATACGTGAGCAGCGACGTCGAGCAACCAGTGGTTCTGACCCCCAACCATCTCCTGCTGGGTACAGCCGCGGGAGATGCACCGTGCACGCGTCGGCATGCCGCCGACCTGGATTCCCGCCGCATGTGGCGACGGGTGAACGCGCTGGCCGACCTCTTCTGGAGGCGCTGGCTGCGCGAGTACCTGCCGACGCTCCAACGCCGTAATAAGTGGTTCAGTGACGTTCCAAATATGAAAGTGGGTGACGTGGTAGTGATCACAGACGCGAATAAGCCACGAAACCAGTGGACCAAAGGGGTCATCCAAAGTGTATATCCTGGCGCGGATAATATAATAAGAGTGGTAGACGTAAGAACCAATCATGGGGTCCTGCGTCGACCTGTTGTAAAGGTGGTTGTGCTTCCGACAGACGGGAATGTAGTCGGATGAACCCTTCTACAGGGGGTGGAAATGTTGAGAAGCACAGCCCCCTAAATCTGTTTAGATAGGTATTAAATAATTGTTGAAAAGCACAGCCCTCTAAATCTGTTAAGATAGGTGCTAAATAATGATGAACGACTTGGATAACGTATTTTTATATAGATAAATGTCACCAGTAGGCATTACACACCTATGTTTTATGTATTAACACCTTGTAACTTCTTATAACAAGAAATACAAGTAAATTTAATGTGACAAAGTTGTATCTGTTAGAGTAAACAAACCCGTTGATTGGTCGAAAGGCGCCCATTGTATTCCACATCCTGGTTCCCACGATCAAACTAGGTCACAGGGGTGAAGAGCGGGGAGCGCGGGGTAGGGTATAATCGACTCTCCCACTAGCCATTGGATAGTGGGTGGTCGTGATAAGGGGACCGACCACTACTTGCGCTTACGTTGGGGGAAATAAAATGGGCGCCCACGGGCGTAACGACACAGTCTTCCTACAACAGTCTTCCTATAGTCTTCAAACAGTCTTCTTCAAGTCGTGATAATTGTCTTAAATGTAAATATTGTATATGTGTGTGACTTTAATGTAAAAGTATCTTGTTAAATCAGTGTTAAAATCGTTGAAGTTTAAATATAATATTTAGTGCACTCATCTTGTTCGTGTTTTCATTCAACCCTGCGTCCTGAATCGTGTACAACCATATCACCTAAATTTTATCTTATTTATCATTGCTATGTTTATTAAATTCGTTTTACCTATTGTGGTAGGGTAATTTTTATTATAGGTGGCATCGTCTTCACATATAATCTATACATATAATTAAATGGTAGGAAAGTCAAAACTGTACATTGAATATTTTTTTTAAAGAATACTTGGGATGTGATCTACAATCGATACCGAAGCCAAAAATATAGTTTTTAGAATTTTTGTCTCTTTGCCTGTTTGTCTGTATATCCGGGATAAACTCAAAAAGTACTGCATGGATTTACTTCAAATTTGGCACGAATATTATAAAGAAGTCGGGTCAACATAATAGGCTACATATTATCACGCTATCACCGACGGGGAACGAGCAGTGAACCTTTATTTCTTCAACGCATTCTGTAACAACGTGTAATCTAACGACGCATATTTGAATGTTGTTATTATGTTAACCATGCTATAAGCTAGCTTCACACTATAAAAATCATGCAATATAAGTAACTTAGTCCGATAAACATAATTAAATTAATATAAGTAGTATCAATTTTAAAGCAGCGCCATCTATGAGATTTCAAAAACATCAAGTCGAATTACATGTGTAAGCCCTTTTTGATGTAAATAATTTAAATTTGATAATGTTGGCGAGGTTAATAGTTGTTTTTAAAAGTCATAGATGGAGTTGTGCATTTTCTTCTTAAAAACTGTATCGCTAATTCGTTTCAGAGATAAGCAAGACAATTAAAAAAATGTGTTTCTATATGTTTTAAGCTGCTTTATCTATGTCTTATAAAATTCATCGAGTTTGTCTGTATGTAATAACAAACAGAACTCAAAAAGAACTTCATAGATTTATAACAAAATTTAAACTCGAAAACGGCACGCTATTGCTGTAAGAAATTTGAGCTAAATAATGAAGAAAGAGGAAAATTAAGCATGCCATGTATATCTTAAAGATAAGACATGCTTTTTTTTACAGTTATTTATATCGGTGGCAATCCACTGGTCGAATATGGGTTACCAGCTCCCAAATCATCACCGCATCAAGACCGTATAAATCGGGAGTATAACGCTGAGACAATTTACGATCCGGGTGAAATGACCACCATACGAAATTACCATGTCGCTTTGTTCTCTTCAGAGCAAAAACAAATTTATGACACCGTCCTTGAAAGCGTTGGGCAAAACCAGGGTAAAATGTTTTTCTTGGATGCTCCTGGGGGAACAGGAAAAACATTTGTTACCACTGGCATACTTGCAGAGGTCAGGAGGCAAGGCAAAATTGCCATTGCTGTAGCGTCGTCGGGAATCGCTGCCACACTGCTTCCGGGGGGCAAGACAGCACATGCCATGTTTAAAATTCCCATCGATTTAGAGAGCGCCGAAACGCCTGTTTGTGGTGTGTCACGTAACAGTGATAAGGGACACGTGCTCAAGGATTGCTCTCTGATCGTATGGGATGAGTGTACGATGGCCAATAGGAAGGCAGTTGAGGCCGTGGACAGAACCTTGCAGGACATCCGCAGGAACGAACATTTGATGGGTGGTGTCACAGTTCTCAGTGGCGATTTCCGACAAACGCTTCCCGTGGTGACGCGGGGATCGAGGGCTGACGAGGTGAATGCTTCGTTGAAACGATCTTCGTTGTAGTCACGAGTTCGTACGCTGCGCTTGACCATTAATAAGAGAGCTCGGCTCGGCGGCAATGCACGTGCTCAAGAATTCTCCGATGTCTTTCTAAGTCTTGGCGAAGGCACTCTACCAGAGGAGAGAGGTGGACAGGTGGTGCTTCCAGAGTCACTCGGTAGAGTTGTATCCAGCTTAGAAGAACTCATTCGCTGTGTGTACGGGGACATCAGTCGTATACCGCACCAGCAGAATTCTTGGGTGTGTGAGCGGGCCATTTTGACGACCAAAAATGATCAGGCTGCAGCAATTAACGAATGCATTCTCTCGGAAATTGAGGGGAATGAAGTGGTCTACACCTCTATAAACACTGTCGTCGAGCAAGATGACGCCACACATTATCCCGTGGAATTTCTGAACTCCCTGTCAGCAAGTGGACTTCCAGCGCATACCATCAAGCTGAAAGTCGGTGTCCCGATTATGCTTCTTCGGAACCTATCTCCTCTGAAGTTGTGTAATGGGACCCGCCTTAAAATCATCTCGCTCCACAGACACATCATTGAGGCGGAAATTCTTACGGGTTGTGGCGTCGGCGAGGCAGTATTTATACCACGCATTCCCCTCATACCTCATAACTTCCCGTTCAGTTCAAGCGCGTACAGTTCCCCGTGAGTATTTGCTTCGCGATGACCATCAATAAGTCGCAGGGGCAGACACTGAGGGCAGCGGGTGTCGACCTCAGGACGAGCTGCTTCTCACACGGGCAACTGTACGTCGCTTGCTCCCGCGTCACCAGTCCTGACTCTCTCTACATTTTGGCTACGGAGAGCCAAACCACTAATGTTGTTTATCGAGAAGTCCTTTAAGTATGTATTTTTATACTATTCTGTATTCATTATTTCTTCTGCTTCAGTCACAACTTATGACTTAATTCAGCAGAATCACCATAAAGTCATTTATTCAAAGCAGGCTGAAAATCAGCACTTTTTGAAGGGCAATTTTACAACAGACAGTCTCCCTCTATTACTGCACTTTCTGTAGATATGAAATGTAAAGAAGAAACGGGTAAATGTATGTTAATTTAAAAGGTATAATCGTAGGTATTTTTGGTGCTGTATAGCGTTCACGCAGACGACGTCGCGGGCAGCAGCTAGTTATATAATAAATGTATACAAAATATTGTAACACATTTTAAAAGAGTAACGGTGGAGTTTCTTGCCCATTCTTCTCCATACGAAACTACCTTTTGGAAGGGGCGACTAGAATCAATTCTAATTAAATGTAAATGTTGACGTTCAAAAGTGCCTTTTATGTGCCTATTTGAAATAAATGCTTTGACTTTGAGTAGGTACATTACTGCAGCGGCCAGCAAAAGAGGCATTGATGGACGAACGAAGCCGAGGCACACATACGCAAGTCCATCAATGCCTTGTTGTGGCCAAGGCTAGAATAGTACTTTTCTCAAACAATGCGCGGAATTTAAAATACAATATCTTTTCAAAATCAATGACGAACAGCAATATTTTTTCCTGCGTTAAAGAGTGCATTTGTTTTTTATTTTCAATAAACATCTTTCTATTTGCAAGCCAGTTCGAAAATTAAATAAAACCTTTGATAAGTTACCTCCTTGGTTGCCATATTTCGGAGTAAAAGATCGTTCCATTTTTAAATCACACGATAGATCTCATATCTATCGTGTGATTTAAAAATGGAACTTATTTACTTATTAATTTACAATGTAATATATTTGGCCGCTAAACCACGACAGATATGGATTTTCATACAACATTTGCCGGCCGCTGCTCGCATGTATTTGGCCAATGCAGCAATTTTGATTTATCTCGCAGAAGGTCTTCAAAACAATGCTCTTTCTAAGCATGTTTGAGAAAAAATACTTGTTGCGCAGACCCTAAATAAATCGGGATATGGGCAGAAGAATAATGATTCACTGACAGACCTCAGCCTGAACCGCTATATCTAAATCTAGAAGATTGAAATTTTGCACAAGAGTTCCTTAAACAAAAAAGAAAGCACTAATTACGCGTTTTTGAAAATCCATCCCTTAAAGAGGTTAAATAGGGGATGAAAGTTGTAAATACGGAAGTTCGTAATTTTTTGTCGATGGGTCATACCGTCAAGGTTGTAGTCAAATAAATAAGCTATCATATGTCCCAGACTGAGAACACAGAAATTCTGGTCTCGGTTTATTCACGATATAGGTATATTTACGATTTATCGTTCACAAATTTTCATGTCAACGTTTGTGAATACTTAAAATTTTGTATTGTCTTCCTATGGAAACTAGCTCTTATGATCTTTCATGGTAACAAAAAATAATTTAGTTTATTTTAAATAAAGTTAAATTAATTCTCTTAATTTGTATGTATATATGATTATAGCTATAGCTATAATCAATGTGATGATAATATCATTAATTGGCTCCTAATAATATCTATGGGTTCCGTAGCTTACCAATAATGTTTACTTACTCGTCTGTCACAGGACTTTCATCTCGGTAATTGAAAGTCTACTGATCTTTTTTACATAATGCTGTACTGGATGCATGAATCATGGCGGCAGTTCTTCGTGTCGGTGGTCTTATTTTTTTTTCCAACCTACTGATGGGTAAAGACAACCTCAAGCTCTTTCAGAAATACTTTAAAGATTAACAAATATATCTTAGCAGTAGGTACCTACCTATAAGATTTTTTTTTTAATCTTCAGATATAATTATTCTTCATGCTTACGCCACATATGTTAATATATTCTACGCATCATACCGTAATGTATTAGAAGTTATAAATACCGTGGCCGGCAGTGCTGAGAATTCGACACTGAGTCGTCAAGGCGTTCGACGCGGTAAATCACAGAATCAGCCGATTTTAGTGTCTAGGTCAGCCGTACTCATTATGCAAGTCCGAAGCAGGCTTCGAATAATAAAATTGTTAATCACCAAGCGTTGTAATTTTATTGATGTTTGAGGTAGATTTTGCTGCTCACCGACTAAACTTAAAACTGGACTTTAATAATGATGCCGATTCCCTTGTTAACCAACTAAACTAAATTTAAGTTAAGTGCATCTTTTTCTTTCTATTTCATTATGAAAAGGAAAGAAGATAAATATTAGTTTAGTCCTGTCAAATTAGTCAGCACCTGACGTAATTTGATGTAATTTTAGTAGTCAACTTTTTAATCACGTCTAAACTTGTATGGAGTAGTGTCAGGCGCTGATTAATTTGACAGGACTAAACTAAAATGTATCTTCCGTCCTTTTCTTAATGAAATAGAAAGAAAAAGATGCACTGAACTTAAATATGGTTCAGTTTTTAAACAAGGGAATCGGCACCAATGATAATTATCTTTTGCTAACAAGAAGAGAAAGAAAGCAAAATAGGTCGGTTTGTTACAGAAACACGTACATGCAAAAGGAAATAAAACAAAATAGATCTATAATTACGAGCACGAGAACTGATATAGTCGACTGCACGCCGTCTAGCAAGAAACGAAAGAGACGATGACGAACAGGTCGCTTATCCAAGCTCAAACCAAAAAGACATGAGACAAGACGTGCAGCTATTATTACTCTTACCCATCCATCTGCCCGTCTTGCATCCTAATAACAATCCCATGACCGTTCATTCAAGCAGTAAGAGTTATGCCAGGTAGACAGTCGGTAGACCACGGAGGATATGGCGGGTGTTGACTTAGATGTCAAGCGTAAGAATAAGAAATAGAAGCAAAACATCGTGAAAAAAGTACCTATTTTCCTGCCGATCTATTCTGTTATAATTTCACCATTAAAACTTAGGTGAGGTGAGTTTGAAGTGGGCTGTCAAGTGTCAATCCCTAGCTCACTTCAAGGTCACTTCACCAAAGTTTTCACGTTGAGATTTTTACAGAATCGACTGGCAATACTAGAACTACAATTAGAAGCTATACTAGTCGCCGTAATAACAACACATTGAGACCATCTGGCTATAGGCGAGCTTAAGGTCATTTGTGTCAATTCGCGCATTTTTTTGCGCACCATCTAATTTATAGGCGGCCGGTGTGCGACATTCGACTATGTTATCTGACCTTATCATGAATTCACTATAAATTAACTACCTACTTTAAATTGTTTAGTTTAAATTATTTTATTTGATATAAATCTTAAATTTTTATTCACCCCCAACTGGTGCCGGCCCGCCACTGCGGGCCTCTTAGAGTCTGGGGGGGGAGTGATGTGTTTGACTCCCCCCGCGACGTCTAAGAGGGGCGTGCGTGGATCACTACATGCCGCCCCGCCGCCACCTCGGGTCCTGATGTGTGGGGGGCGACGGAAGTCCCCGAGTCCGTCGCCCCTGGACCCATTTAGGGGGGCTGGAAGAGGGGTTGTCCGCCCTCCGCCGGCACCCGGTGCGCCTTCTGCGGGCCGGGTGAGTGGATGAGATCTCCCTCTCCCTTTCCGCAGCCTCCTTCTGTGAGACGACTGTTTCGCAGAAGGAGACCACCGCGTCCCAGGACTCGGCGCTGCTGACCATCGACAAGACTGCGGCCAGCAGCGACAAGTCACTGCCTACTTCTAAGATGAGGGCACGGCGCGGCTCCTCCCAAGCGGCACACTCTGCCAGCGTATGCCGCGCCGTGTCCTCCCGGCAGAAGACGCAGTGGTGACACCGGGCGTCCGGCTCCCTGTTTATGCGCCACAGGTTGTGTGTGAAGTGCTGAAGGCGTTAAATATAATAACCTCGACTAACTAAAACTACTTGTATTCTTTGATCTGTGCTAAAACTTTAACAAATTATAGAATATGGCGTCGCAAAATTCCTCCGCATCGCTGTCGACTGGTAATGTATCCAAGAGACTGGCGGCATTGCCACGTTGTGTGGCAATGCTCAGCCTCTGGCCGAGGTAAAAGCCAGCCCGTTGGAGATTTCGTTGAACAAACCGTGAGCACTCGGACCCCACGGCCCGAGGGTTTCAACCCCAAACGGTTCGAAAATATAATTAATTACCGATAAAGTTATTCTACTTTCGCTGCTTGAGGTTTTCCGCAGCCGCAGCAGAAGCGCCAGCAATTCGATTCGATTCTATAATTAGGTACTTTTAACCAATCTACGGTTGAGTCATATTTTTTTGATAACTCACTGTTTACTATTGTCCTATGTCTAAAATATTTAAATTTTCTCCCAAGTCTTCTATGTTGGAAGTATTGGCGAGAATCCTTTCTTTAATTTTTTTTGATTTTAAGTTAGCCCTTTCCTTCCTTTTTTTGCGTTCGTTTTGTTGCGTAATGTGTCGTTTCCAAGCCACCACAATGATTAAAGTTTTGGGATAATATATTGATGGAGTCGCATTCAATGCAGTGAATGTTGATGTTCGTTGCCGAATTAAATCATAGTGTAATTTTTTTTTTGCACTGCTCACAATTTTTTTTTTTTTTGCGAAGCTCTTCGTGGCATCTGTTGCCCACAATTGTGGCAATTTTTTCCCATACCGCTTATTTGTTTCTGGAATAAATACACTTTTCTTATATAACAGTAACTTATTACATATTTTTATTTTTTTTAAATAATTTTTATTTACGCGCCTGCATTTGCCTCGATGTATTAGCCCGAAGGCGATGGTTGCGATGTTCTTGTCGTTCATTTGCACGCGTGCTTGCAATCAGAAGGCCTATTCCCGTAATTAAAAACGTTCAAAATCAAGTCGCAATCTCATCTCAGCGACAATCAATGTCAAAAACCTGTCAAAAATGTATGTAAATTGATTGTAATTTTGACAAATTGAGACTGAGATTAGAATGCGAACGGTCTTAAAAATACGGGAATTGCCCCTCTGGTATCTTACATTTTTGCATATTTCGCTAATCGTTCTTCTGCGGTTCTATTTAATCGCCGCGTGTAAACCGTTTGAGAAATTTGAGTGCGACGACCAATATTTACCCCTCGTCCTCGGACCACGGCAACGTGACATTGTACCCTAATTTCTACTTACATGTTGTTAAACTGTTTCCAATCCATCACAATAACATTAACATTACAACAATGCACAAATGATTCATTAAACGTAAGTTGTGCCAGAAATCCTTTTATACCGTTAAAGATTATATTTATTACAAAAAGGCTTGGGATTGAGTTGCTCCAATTTTCTGCATACTGAATGTTGTTTTTTGTGTTATTCTTTCTAGCTAGGCAATAAAAAGTACTGCTCAAAATGATATAATGTTGCCTTATACAGCAAATCAAATTTGGTGACATGCCGACAGCAGCGCCACCTACCAGGTCCAATTGTGCTTTCAAACCATCCAGGAACCCATTGAAATATATATACAAAATTTCAACCAAATCGGTCCAGCCGTTTAGGAGGAGTTAGGTGACAAACACACGTACAGAAGAATTATATAAATATTAAGATGGATACAAAATAGTAAATAAGTATGAAAGAATGGTTTAATGAATGAAAATAAATATGGCATAATCAATCAATACAAAAAAAAATATCCTATGTCCGTCTCCTGGTTCTAAGCTACCTCCCCACCAGTTTTCAGTCAAATCGGTTCAGCCGTTCTTGAGTTATAAATAGTGTAACTAACACGACTTTCTTTTTTTATATAGATATAGATATAGATATCAATACCCATCACGTCTGCGGAGTTTCGCTACCTAATTTAATATGACCCTGTAGTCATCCTATCATATTCATCCCCAAAACTTTCCTAACACCATTTTCCTGATTCCAGGTTATCAGTTCCCCGGCTTGGGCAGAACACCGCGCTGTCCTTGTGCAGGCGATTGACGGGGGCGATCTCTCGCGTCCGGCTCTGGTCCAGGCCATGGGAAGCCGTCACCTCCTTCTGCGAAGCAGTAATGCTCGCGAAGGAGAGGGCGGATCGCGTCAGGGAGAGGCAAAATTCGCGCCCTCACGCCCCTAGCTGCCGCAGGAGACGCTCTGGGCGTAGGGAGTCCAAAGCCGATTCCCGGCCACCATAGGCGTGGGATTGCGGACGGCGAGCAATGGGTAGTTCGCCGTCCGATAAGGACCAGGCCCGGGTCGACGGTGCGTTGTGTTCCACGCGCTCCTCAAAGAGATGTCAGCACCAATGACGGGGTCCGCTAGGGCCGGCGCCAGACAGGGTTTCAAACTCAAAAAAAAAAGGATATCAGTTCCAGGATCCAGTTTTACCAGTATTTGAATATTCTTGTATCGAAGTTATAATTGTTAGTTTCCGCAAAGTAATAAATCGCAACTACCAGCCTTATGTCATCCTCATCAGCAATTAATTTCTACTCTAATAGTACCTACGTAAAGTGTTAAGTTTATCACAAACTGATAGCTGTTGACCTTCGTATATTTGATGTTATTGAATTTGATTAAAACAACGCTATTTGCGTGTATGACCGTAAACTAAGCAAAAGGAGTATGTAATGATCGTAGCAGGTGGCGTTCTGTAGTTACTGTCTACCCCCATGGGGTGAAAGCGTGAGTTTATAATAATACACACACACATTATAAGATATGGTGTAATGTTTTGGGGGAATGCCTCTAAGAGAGAAACAGTCTTCAAAGCCCAAAAGAAATGTATCCGGGCAAACAGTTAATTAAACCACATTTTTAAAATTTCAAAATATTGACATTCCCATCACTGTATATCTATGAACTAGCTTTAGACATTAGAAAAAATATAAATAAATATGAAACTATAAAAAGTACCATGCTTGCCAGTACACTTCAAGCAATACGCCATAGGACGGTTATGTTTGACAAAAGTGCATTTTGTATGGGCCCTAGATAGAATATAATATAAATTACCTAATAATATAAAGGAAGCGACTAATTTTATATCATTTAAAAATAGATTAAAGATTTTTTGATCAATAAAGCATATTACAAAGTTAACGATTATTTAAATGATAAATGTAATTAAATTTTTAAATTAAAACAATAATAGTAAAATTATGCAAAATTACTAAAATGTCAATAAATAATATATTATGTTATAGGTTATGTTTAATGTGATTTATGTATTGAAATTATGGATTAATGTCATAAATATTTCTCGCAACCGTGCATGTACCTACTAATTGTGTGGACGTAGGCGAGGCCAAGTAATATGTAAGGATCGTAGCAGCCGGTCGATTCTGTAAAATCTCATCGTGAAGACTTGCGTGGAGTGAGCTGTCAGTGTCATCCCACTGATGCTAGGGATTGACCAACGTTACATTTAAAATCATAATTATAGTCGAGATTTTAATAATATTTTTTATCCAAATTCTATTGATAATTTTATAATATTTCAAAGCTAGTTAAGTGGATAAACATGAATATTTTCGGGGTTTTAAAATAAAATAGGAAACCAGAAATACAGTTCTGTTACAAAGTCAATGTTGTTTTTTTTTTGTAGACCATTAGATACTAGCTTTGAAATAATACAAAATTATCAATAGAATTTGCATAAAAAAATATTATTAAAATCTCGATTATGATTGTAAATGTAATGCTTGGTCAATCCCTAGCATCACTGGGGCGACACTGACAGCTCACTCCACGCTCACTTCATCTAAGTTTTCACGGTGAGATGGTTACAGAATCGCAATGCTGAAGTGCGATTCTGTAACCATCTCACCGTGAAAACTAATATTAACTAATTTATTTTATGTTTATTAAGTTGATATTTGCACACCTAATAAGGTAGGATATGGTTTAAAGAACTGTTGAAATTATATACCACCTCATGTATGTACCTACCCATATTCAAGCAAATAAATGGTTTGATTTGATTTGATTTTTTTTTTTTTTATGAGGCCAATACAATAAGGAGAGAAAAATGGTTAACAATGCATTATTTAATAACATATTATTAGGATAAGTACATGCCCGTTATGTGCAACTACTGACACCCAAACTAGGACAAGTCCTGTATCTCAGGTGTCAGCGTTCCTCCCTGCCTGTCGCAATTTTAAAGCCTATAGAAGGTAATGAGGAACAGGGTGTAAAGTTCGCTCATACCTCCATAGAAAAGGGAGGCTCCTCCGACCAATGGGTGTCGTGTCTGGTGGGCAATTGCCCGATAGTTGATGTCGGGACGTTGTATAGGGGAAGGTGGGGGGAAACCGGACAGGGGGTGAAACCAGATATTTGCTATTTAATTACTCCGCGTACAGCTGTCTCGCTCTAGCTAGCAGTGAAATACGCGCGAACGCTTACTCAGTGCAGTTGCAAATGACGGCGACGGTAACATCTCAGCGCGTGCGTCTATAAACGAAAATTGTAAACCAAGGTAAGTTATCTAATCTTTTTACTTTTTTAAAGTGTTATCATTAAGTTTAGCTATGTGCTATCACAAATAGTTGTATTTTTTATGAAGTAATACATATTAAACCTTTAAAAACGGTATTTGTTGTTGCTACGAGTGTAAACATAATCTCTGTTAGTATTACAATTTCAAATATGGCACCTGTGGGGTACAAGCGGACGGGGTGATTTCGACTATCCGGTTTCACCCCGATTGATTTTATATATTATGTAAGTATTGTGGCCGTTTGTTTTATTCCTGTGTTTAATTACTATTTTTTTAACTTTTACAGAGTGCCAGCGTCAACATGCCACGAACATATGTGAGAAAGTCAAATAGGCTGCAGTGGTCGGAGTCAGAAATGCTTTTAGCCATAAATTCAGTGCTGGAAGGCAGAATGGGATATCTTTAAGAAATATCATTTGTACCACCAAACACAAATGAATTCTCTCAGGATCCGTTACCTCGTGAAAGAACTCCGTCCCCGCAAGCAGGAACATCTACAGAAGCACAAACGATTTCAGATTTTTTAAGTCTTGTATCACCGAAAGATATCATGCCGATTCCTCATTTTAAAAAGAACATGCGGCCATCAGCGCGTCGAGGAAAACCCGCAATTTCGACTGAATCACCGTATAAAAATGAACTGGCAGATAAGGCTATGTCATCGGTAATTAAAACAAAAAAAGGCAAAGGTATCAGTAAAAAGACGCATAAAGAAAACTATCAGGAAGATTCGGACTGTTTGGTTTGTGGCGAAAACTACAGTCAAACTAAGTTCACAGATGAATGGTACCAATGCACTGCTTGTCTTAAATGGGCTCACGAAAGTTGCATCAGTTGTTCTGAACAAGAAATATTATTTTTTGTATGCAAAAACTGCGAATGATATGATTATTTAGTTTTATTGTTAGTATCTGTATTCACCCCTTGAATAAAAAATGCCTATCCGGTTTGACCCATAGGTATGGGGTGAATTCGGATTTATAATTTTTATCAAAAAAAAAATATTTTATAATTACTAAGATTAATCTCAAATATTTTTATGCCAAAGTTATGCCTAAGGTTTACTTAAACATTTATGACATTGATTACCTCAATAAATAACATAGTGATTTATTTATTGTGTCTTTTTCTTAACTATCCGGTGTCCCCCCACCTTCCCCTACATGCTAGTTGCTTGCGCGATGCAGGATTTTGCGAGATGTCAGTGTGTTGCGTAGTTCGCATATGGCGATGGCGCTACAAACCTAACCTTCAATTGCATGCTCACAAACAAAAAAAATATACTCTAAGTTTGTATCTTTTTTTTAATGAAATTGAAATAACTAACCTATTTTATCTCTGCTATAATATGTGTGTGTGAGTGGAGAAGTGAGTGTAGTGTATGGGTGAGTGTAGTGTAAGGTTGAGTGTAGTGGGAGAGTGTGATAAAATGATAAATGTTTTTATTTCTGTAAGTAGGTTTGTACAAACACTTTTACACGTCAATCATTTATTTTTTTAAACTAGATGAGGTCGGCGCCGGCGTTTCCTATTTGACTACTCTGAGAAGAAAGGCCGAAACAAACTCAGAGGTTACAGTCTCTTTTAAAGTCCAGACAAAATCTTGGTCAGATCATGTGAAGGCTATGTAGATCGGTGTCTGCAATGGTCTTTTGAGGAAAGAACCACACAGATTAAGTGGACCTGTCCAGTCAGTTCACGCAATTGTCAGTAATCGTGCAGCTCAACTTAGACTCAAGGAGCTCAACGATTCAACGAACAATACCAAAGAAAGGACATTTGAGTAGGCCGCATAAATTACTCAAACTGCCAGATCATGATTAAGCTGAGAAAAATACAAAAATAAATATAAAAAACCAATGACCGACATAGTTCTCACATTCACAATAATTAGAATAATATTATAATAATCTTTGAGGACCATGTAGATTTGTGTCTGAAATGGTCTTTTGAGGAAAGAACCACACAGATTGAGTGGACCTGTCCAGTCAGTGCACGCATTTGTCAGTAACCGTGCAGCTCAACTCAGAACTTAAGGAGCTCAACGATTCGACGAACAATACCAAAGAAAGGACATTTGGGTAGGCCGCATCAGCTACTCAAACTGCCAGAACATGATTAAAACTGGACTGGACTGTGTATGAGTGTGACTTGATAAGTTGCGGATGTGAACTGTAAGGTGCGTGCGGTGTGAATGCAATGACTTAGCCAGTGTTGCTAGCCAACAAATCCTTAGTTTCCTGGTAGGTTTGAGAACTTAATAGTTATTTGCACACCTTATTAGGTTATACACAAAGTACTTTATATTTATATGTAACATCTGTTTACCTACCTGTATTAAGCAAATAATTAATTTGATTTGATTGGATTCGAAGTAAGCCAATCACTTACCTTCCTAATGCAATTTAATATATTTAGGTGAAACTGTTTGTACCTATGTCTTATTATATAATCTTACGCTAAGGATAAAGTATTGTTTACCCGCAAAAGATGTTCTTGTCCGATCGGGCTTAAAGACTGTATATTTAATTCTTCCTGGAGGCTCCAGCAGAGGGCGTGACTTGCTTTTAGGGGCTATGGTCAAGTGGATATCAGTAGCCTTGCCGTGAGAACTTTGCCTGTAGGGTATTTTTGGCGTTACCTTTAGTACAGCCCGCTGAGCAATCTCCAGCTTAGAATTGTTGATTTAGGTTCCCCACCCCATACCGTCACACAGTACGACAACAGGGACTGGCACACAGCCAGGTATACCATTTGCAGGGTTTGTATGTCCGCTGACTGGCGAAGTGTTTTAAATATAAATATGAGTCTTCGAGCCCGAGTAGTTTCAATGTTTATGTTAAACGGAAACTTTGATCTATATATACGCCCAGATATTTTACGCTAAGAGATCTGGTTATGTATAACCAACGACAGTCAGGAGCAGGCACAAGACACGAGTATGTTTTAACTTTGAATGTCGGCGGGGGCAGATGGTCAGCTCGCATTTTACAGGGGATAAACCTTAATTCCCTTTGCTATTTGAGCTTCGTAGACTAAGCCATTATCAAAGGGGTTCATCTGCGTAGTAACAGCACCTTTTTTTTTTGTGTGTATGGCATCTCGCAGTAGGCCTTGAGAGGCCGTGACTGCTTAACTAGTCAATCCTGTAGTGCCTTCGAGCTAACTCAAAGCCTCCAGCCAGGGGATAACAGCACCCGTAGGTTGACCACTTCTATATGTAGTCTCTTTTCTTCTGTAGTCGATAGTCTTGCTACGCGTGCAGGTGCCTACGGTCCTTTTACAGTTTCCCCTCTGATATTGCATCACTGTCAATATCACAATGATCTGTATTGTCGTTACAATAGGGTTGCTGCCACTGACCAGTCTCGCATAATCACAGTGATATTTATTTGTAATAATATAAAGTTGCTGTTGGTGTGCTGCCACTGACAAGTCTGCCAAAATCACAGTGATCTGTATTGTCGTTACAATAGGTTTGTTGCCACTGACAAGTCTGCCAAAATCACAGTGATCTGTATTGTCGTTACAATAGGTTTGTTGCCACTGACAAGTCTGCCAAAATCACAGTGATCTGTATTGTCGTTACAATAGGTTTGTTGCCACTGACAAGTCTGCCAAAGTCACAGTGATCTTTATTTTCATAACCATAGGGTTGCTGATGGGTTGCTGCCACTGACCAGCCTCTCATAATCACAGTGATCTCTATTTTCATTACAAACAAGTTGCTGTTGGTTTGCTGCCACTGACAAGTCTGCCAAAATCACAGTGATCTTTACTGCCGTAACAATAGGGTTGCTGTTGGGTTGCCTCCACTGAAAAGTCTGTCAAAAACACAGTAATCTTTATTGTCGTTACAATAGGGTGGCTGTTGGATTGCAGCCACTGACAAGGCTCAAAATCGCTGTGATCCTTATTTTCTTTACAATAAGGTTGCTGTGGGTTGCTACTGTCAGAAGAAAAAACTGTGAAAGAACTGCACTGTGTCTATCAGCTAAAAGTCTACTATAGTAAACGCGTTATCAACTGAGTCGTCGGGCCATAAATAATTTTCCTATGTCTATCTCGCTTGTACTTACGGGCCTTATGGAGCGGCTTAGTGAAGGGCGTAACAATAAAATAAATATATCGATAAGTAACGTTTATTATCGTATCTTGTTCATACAAGCATACAGATGATTAGTGACTCATCGCTACCACGTGAGCAGGTAGCCGTTTACCGATAACGGTCCCGGCGCGCTACACATTCCTATCCCTATTGACATTTATGGCCTAACGACTCAGTTGATAACGCGCTGACTATAAATGGAAACACCATTTAGTTGACTTTATTTACTCTTTATTTAAGATTATTAAATTGGTGTGTCTGTCTATCATGACATTTTGCAGAAAACCCAGATTTTTTTTTAATTTTTTTTTTTTTTTCAAATAGGCACATAAAAGGCACTTTTGAACGTCAACATTTACATTTAAATAGAATTGATTCTAGTCGCCCCTTCCAAAAGGCAGTTTCGTATGGAGAAGAATGGGCAAGAAACTCCATCGTTACTCTTTTAAAATGTGTTACAATACTTTGTATACATTAATTATATAATTATATGTGAAGACGATGCACCTATAATAAAAATTACCATACCAAAATAGGTAAAAAGAATTTAATAAACGTAGCAATGATAAATAAGTTAATTAAATGATAGATACATGGTGTTCACATATTTACAAACATTGTAAAAGTATACGATTTCCCAAATTATGTAACCAATTAATATGTCAGTGTGTGAGTTAAAGTAGTCACAGAATGTAAACCAATGTCATAAAAATAACAAACCATACAATTAAAGTAGCAACAAGTTTTAATTTTGTCAAGATCCTAGATTGTAGATAGATCTATTGACTATTTACTGTCTGAATTCTCAGAGCTGACTACATCAAACCTCACTCCTCTTCCGTGTTAGCATAGCTCTAATCAAATCTTTGTTTTGTTCGACTGTTTGCATTCCCAAGCTCTATACCTATTAGATTGAGCGTTCGTTTAATATATGTATCTCATATCTATACTTAAAATATTTTTCCTTACACGGCTTATTTGGTGAACCAACATGGTACAACCATAATTTGACTTGTTTATAAGTTGAAATCACAAGCGACATGAATGCAGCGAAAATTGCATAGTCATAATTTTACTATATTCTAATAATTTTGTTATTAAACGTCGAAATTGTTCTTCAAAACAACTTTTATCATAGGCATTTATTTGCCAAACAAAACAACAAAGGAAAAATACACTAACTATAAAGCACTCTTGCTTTTTGTTGTCACAAAAACTATTCAAGTGTAAAACAATACATATTAGTATTGTTTCATCAAAGTTATCAGTGGACTGCTTTGACAACTGACACTTGAGGCCTTACAGTGTTTGGTGTTCGTGCAACAGACTGGAAGTACCTAACCAGTGTGAAATTAAACTGTCTGAGAATGTTATTGTCGATCGATGGTTAAGCTATATTTGCCGCGGTAAGTTCGTGGTTTGATGACCATCCATTAGATATCGAAGCACGGAGGGACATGCTTTGGAAGTCACGTTAAATCCAGTGCGCGATAAAATCCCGTCGCGATATTTATACGTCCGTGCGAACGTGGGAAGTTGACCCTAACAGACTTCGCTTATGGCTAGGCAGATTGATATTGAATGTGTCAATAGAGTTTTTTAATAAAACTTTTTTTTTTTTTTCCTGTATCGTGGGTGCGTTTACAAACATTTAAACTCACATACAAAAACAGCCAGACCCGGAACAACTATTTGCAGGTCATACAAATATTTGTTCCGTGCGTGGATCGAACCCGCGACCCGTAACGCAGCAGTCAATTGCTTAACCACTGCGCTAACAGTGTCGTGTCGTTTTTTTTGTCAGTTTCAATTCATATTCTGTAACTACATTATTAAAAAATCGTTGCAAAGTCAAAACTGTACATTTTTGAATTTGTTGTTCTTTCGAGGTGTGGGAGCGATTCTGATGCCCGAAATATATGTATATATATTTTTTTAATTTTTGTCTCTTTGTCCGTATGCGTGTATATTCCGGATCGACGCAAAAACAGTCACGTGAGCGAAGCCGCAGTCACAGGTAGTTAACAATACGAATTGAGTGCCAAGACCTAATAAAGTTAGTTTTTTTAATGCCATTTTCTCGTGTTAGCGCTTAAATGTTGGTAGCACGGCGTATTTTATTGTCAGTTTGGTCTTTCTTGATGATTTTGACATAAGAACGAAAGAGATATGGCTCTTCGTTTCATAGATACTCACGATAGAGTCGGACCCCATTTGGGCTGCCAATGCCGTGGTACTACGGCAAGCGTCAGTCAGCTTAAATTCGACAGGTTGTCGTACAACGGCAGTCGCCGCCGCCGCTTGAAGCGTTGAATTTAGTTTGTGATCTTTCTGTGCGAGTCCCAATAAATACTTTTACATACAAGTACGCAAATGAAAACACGGTAATACTCAGCCGAGACAAGGCGCATAGTAGCGACTTGTCTCGGCTCGGTTTACCGTGTTACAGGCAGATACATCTCAGGTTTAAAGATCACAACTTATCAGTTCAATTAATTTTAACTATATGCCAACTCTTTGGTAGGTAGGTACTAGATACCTATAAAAAAGGGTGTCCATCGAGTTTCTTGCCCGTTCTTCTCCATAGGTACCTACTACGCTTTGGAATGGGTAACTAGCTTCATCTTTCTGACTGACGTCGGTCAGTCAGGAGGATTCAAAAGTGCCTATAATTAGTTTATTTGAAATAAATGCCTTGAGTGTTTTGTTGTTTGTTAGTGTAATTATTTTATCTCCAAAAAGAGAGACTTTTAATTTTCTGACCAACCGGAGAACATGCTTTTAAATTTCACAAAAACCTAAATTAAATGCTCAATTTTCAGTTACGCAACATTGCAACGCAAGCCATAAGTTTGCGCAATATTTTCACAGTGGCAACACAGACATTTATCATAATGTTTGCATTTGTCTCGATTAACTGAGCACACAAGACTTCACATGAGGTCGTGAGCTGAAATCACTGTTATTGATCATTGTATGTTTAATTGCAGTACTATCTTGAATGGTCTCTGTTCAACCGTATGTGATAAGCTTGTTGTACTGCAATCCAACCTCAACATTCCTTACATTTGGAAGGAATATGATAAATGAAAATGGTGCCGATTCTGTTGTACACCGAACTAAATTATCACTAAAATTCCTTACTATGATGGCTATGAGAATCTTAACGCTATTCTGCAAAATAAAATCTCTAAATTTAAAAATAATTTTGACACACCTAAAATCAAATTTGGCAATTGCGACTCCACGTGGTACTTGTTTGCCGTATCCCGTAATTTTTTTTTAGAACCGGAGGCGCGCATTATATTTTTTAGCCTCGACATGTTTTGTATGGAATTTTTCACTTTTTGTATGGAAAATATGAAAAATTATTACCAACACGTTGGATTTTAGAGGACTTATAATGGGGGTCGAAATTTTCATTATTTTTGCGATAAGACACACCGTTTTCGAGATATAAGCAAAAGAAAAGAAAAAAAGATACAGCAGACATTACTGTTTTTGCATCTGAAGTCGAGGTGTTGGTGTGAATTTTGTGTTCATAACAACTAATTTTATTCCACAACTTTTTAATCGCCATTAAAAATAGGCAAGCACATATAGTTAGACAATCAAAATTTTTGGTGAAAAACGTAAAATTCAGAATAGCAAAATTGGCATTTTCACTAAATTATAATCTCAGTGCCATCTTAGTGCTGTCAAACTAAAATTAAGTTAAGTTGTGTCACTTTAGTCAATTTCAGAATGGGAAATCGTCATTTGACAGGAATAAACGAAATTTTGGTGATTTTTAGTCTAGTTTAGAGAATTTTGTGACCGAAGAGAATCGGCACCAATGTGTGTAAATACTGGTATGCAGCTGCATCCGGGTAGCCTGGAAGCCGACCCCAACATAGCTGGAAAAGGCTAGGCATATGGATAGGTTAAAAAACACTTTAACAATTGCAATGCCCTTCATTTTGACAATTCAACAACATTCATTGCGCTATCTATCTACGTCGTCGAGCAGACGAATTTTTCAAACATATAAAGCAATGGATTAGGAATTTCGTTAAAAATCCTTCCGATTTTGAAAGTAGGTGTGTTACGCATCACGGTGGAGCATACGGTGGAGGTCTGCCCGGCTTGGGCGGAGCACCGCCGTGTCCTCGTGGAGGCGATTGGCGGTGGCGATCTCTCGCGTCCGGCCTTGGTCCAGGCCATGGTATGGAGCGAAAGGGCTTGGGAAGCCGTCACATTCCTTCTGCGAAGCAGTAATGTTCGCGAAGGACGAGGCGGAACGCGTGAGGGAGAGGCAAAATTTGCGCCCTCACGCCGCTAGCCGCCGCAGGAGACGCCCTGAGCGTCGGGAATCGCAGGCCGATTCCCGGCCACCGTAGGCGTGGGCTTGCGAACGGCGAGCAATGGGCAGCTCGCCGTTCGATAAGGACCAGGCCCGGGTCGACAGCGCGTTGTGTTCCACGCGCGCCTCAAAGAGATGTCAGCACCAATGACGGGGTTTGCTAGGACCGATGCCTGCTAGGGTTGCGGAAAAGTCCGAGAGGGATACCGTGGCCCCTGGCACAGGCAACTGAAGGAACACGGGTGGGTTTTAGTCAGTAAGAGTCTGAAACGCCCTCCTGCTCTGCCCAGAGCGGGAGAAGTTATTTGATGATATCTCACCCTCAAAAAAAAAAAAAAAAGGGGGGAGAAACCTGACTGAATAATTGTTTTCACAATCCGGCAATAATTTTGAAAGACCTATCCAACAACACCCCACAAAGGGTAAACGAGAAAAATAAAACATCCCCACTCTAGGTGTAGAGAAAGCACCCAATTTAAAAATAAATATATATGTTACTACTTTTTCGGCGTGACTAATATGTATAAACCATTTCAAATTACAGCTTTGTAGACTAAGAGTCTCTGAGTTAAGCTGCGGACAGACTGACGGACGGGTGGACGGACATGGCGAAACTATAAGGGTTCCTTGTTGACTACGGAACCCTAAAAAATATATATAAAATGACAATTTATCACAATGTCTCTCATTTTGACAGTTCAGCCACGTTCATTGCGTTATTCACGTAGACGAATTTTTCCAACTTTTCAAACAAACGAAGCAATGGTTTAGGAATTTATTTCAAAACGAAAGTGTTATACGCAAATTGGGTGCTAGACTAGTTATAATAACGAAAATCATTGATTTTATCAACTTAGAATTCTTTAATATGTACACCATAAAAATTACAGCTAAAAATGTAGAATCTTTACATAGGGTGACACAATGGGCGGTCTTATCGCTAAAAGCGGTATTTTACAGACAACCTTTGGATGGATTAAAGGGAGAAGGAGACACAATATACTGCACGTAGTCAGTGCTGTGCCATTTACATATACAATAAATACATACATACATAAAACATATACCATTTTTATATAACACAATAAACAATCTGTCCCTGTACATCAATCCTCCTACGAAATGTGCAAAACACAGATAACATGCTTTCTAACCAATTTAAACTACGACGACACTGATTCTCTGCTTACTTCACAATCGTAGTTGTTCTAAAACACTCCGTATCTATTATAAACTCATCCTCTTTCCCTCCGTTTAAACACTCAGACATACACACACCTACATACACACCACACCACACCACACTTCTTTATACAAAATATCAAATAACAGTCGATAATAGTTGAGGGCTTATACAGTTGCCAATAATAGGTGAACCAACATTCTCAAATACAGTGATAGCCTAAGGTAAAAACGAAATGCATAAAAATTAAGTGGTAACAACTATCTAAACAGAAATATAAAAAATACATAAGTTATAAGATTGCAGAGGTTGCAAGAAGGGGTGCATGTTGAAGAGCCTCCTCGTGGCGCACCCTGGGCAACGTCAGCTCCCATTGCCCACCAGGTTTTGGTGGGCCATGGGGGCTGGCGGCTAATCTTCAACAAACGAGGAAAGGTCATGGTTCCAATCACCGATCATGCTTGATGGTCGGTGAAGGGAACCGGGCTACAGAGGGTCATTACGTCTACTCCTCCTCTGCTTTCAGAGGAAATTGAGTGGGCGTAGACGGAGAAGGGCCGCCGCCGCCGCCGCGGGATTAAGTATGGAAAATAACCCAAAAAATAAAAAAGAGAGGAGTGATGCGGGGTCGGAGTCCGACGCCGCATCTGGCGCAAAGGGCTCAAGCCAGAGCTCGGAGTGCGAATTGGAGGGGGCTGCTGGGAGGAACCGAAGGTTCTTCCTGAAGCGCCCCAAATCAGGGGAGGGCCAGGGGTCGTCCTCCGAAGAGTGGACCTCGGGCCCCAAAAAAATCCACTCCAGCCGGCGGGGTGGGGCCCGGGAAAAAGGTTTGGGCAGAGGGCTCGCCACCCAGGAGGAGGCCAAGGAGTTAAGCCGAGCCAGCCCTGCCGAGCCGGCCCAGCGAACCGCCATGGAGGAGAACCACCCAGGAGTGACCGGTCGCAGGGCGGCCATGTCAGAGTCCTCAGATGGTGAGCCGGTCGCCGCTGGCGGCTCCAACTCGGAGCGAGCGGCCAGGTTTGCGGAGGTCGTGGCAGCCGCGATAAAGTATGTGGCCGTGAAGAGGATTAAGTCCTCTAAAGACAAGGCCATATCCGCGGCCACGGCCTCCATTATAGCGGCAGCGGAGGCCATTCAACCTGGGCCTCCGTCGGACGTAATGTCCGAAATGCGGGCAGAGTTTGCCCGCTTGACAGCCGCCTTGGAGCTTCTCCGGAAGGAGAATGAGGAGCTCCGAGCAGACCTGGCCGGGCTGCGAGCAGCCGGCCCCAGGGAGGTGCCGCAGGAGGGGGCGCAGCAGCATGGGCAGAGACGGCCCGTGCCTGCGGAAGACCGGGTTCTGACCCTGGTGCGGCAGGAGCTGGCTGCCTTCCAGAGTCGGTTTTCCGCCCTGGAGGCCATTGTCTTGCGCCCCCCACTAGCGGCGAGCCAGCCGGCCGCGGGCCGGCAGAAGGCGGTCTCTTTTGCCGCCGTCGCAGCTGGCGCGGCCAAACCTGGCTCATCGGGGCAGAGGAAGGCCCTCTCCGTGCCGAAACCCGCGGGGCCGCCCATGCTCAGAGAGGGCGGGGCGGCTACACAGACGGCGAGGGTGCCGGCCCTGGCTGCAGGACGGCCGCCCCCACCTCCTATATCTCCTCCGGCTGGCGCCGAATGGCACGTAGCCGGGGAGAAAAGGAAGGCCGGTAAGGTGGCAAGGCCGGCCAATAGGAAGGAGAGGCGGCAGCGGCAAAAAGCGCGAAGCGTTGCGGCTAGGCTCCGCGCTCCGAAATCCGCAGCTGTAGTGATTACGCTACAGCCGGAAGCGGAAAAGAAGGGCGTGTCCTACCGCGACGTGCTAGCCAAGGTGGGGAAGGCGGTGAGCCTCGAGGAGATCGGCGCCACCGAAGGCATCCGGGTGAGGCTCATGGCGACTGGGGCCCGGATGCTCGAGATCCCCGGTGCGGCCAGCGGCCCGGCCGCTGACGCTCTGGCCGAAAGGCTTAGGGCGTCCTTAAATTCGGACGAGGCCCGAGTGTCCAGGCCCACCAAGTGCGCTGACATGCGCATCCTGGGCCTGGACGACTCGGTGACGGAGGGAGAGGTGGTGGCCGCCGTCGTTAGGACTGGAGGGTGCTCTGCCGAGCAGGTGAGGACAGGCACCATCGGTCCTGATTTCAAGGGGATGCAAGCCGTTACGGTGAGCTGCCCCGTGTCGGCGGCCAAAAAAATAGCCGAGGGCCGTAGGCTACTGGTGGGCTGGGTTTCCGCGCAGGTGAAACTGCTGGAACCCAGACCTCTGAGGTGCTTCCGCTGCTAGGTGGGCAACCACGTGGGAGCTAAATGCACCTCGGAGGTGGACCGCAGCCACCACTGCTTCCGCTGTGGTCAGCCCGGTCACAAGGCCGGGTCTTGTAATGCCGCACCGCACTGCACCGTATGTGCGGCAGCTGGCAAGCCAGCCGATCACCGGATGGGGAGCAAGGCCTGCGCTCCACCCGCCAGAGCTAGGGGCAGGGGCAAGCCCTCCGCCACAGCCGTCACTGCCGCAGCCGCCGCCACTGCCGTTGCCGCTGCCACCTCGACCGCCGTCGTCGCCGCCGTCACCACTGCGGCGGGGCCATCACAGAGGGCTCGGGAGGAGGCTTACATGGAGTGCCAATAACGGCCCCATTACGCCTCCTCCAGGCGAACATCAACCACTGCGCCTCCGCTCAGGATCTGTTGCTCCAGAGCATGGCGCAGTGGTCGATTAACATCGCCGTGGTCGCTGAGCCGTACTTTGTCCCGCCCAGGGATGACTGGGTGGAGGACCTGAGCGGCTCAGTGACCCTAATTTCGTCGGCCGCCGCCGGTATTCCGTCCCTCGAGGCAGTCACGAGGGGACGGGGTTGCGTGGCAGCACGGTTCGGGGAGATTGTAGTGGTGGGGGTATACTTCTCCCCGAACCGAACTCTTGCCGAGTTCCACAACTCCCTTGCGGAGTTGAAAGTCGTCGTCGTCGGGTTCCGTTCCCTCCCCGTGCTCGTCCTCGGGGATTTCAATGCCAAGAATGTGGCTTGGGGTTCCCGGTATACGGACCCACGGGGCAGGATGGTGGAGGACTGGGCTCTGGAGACAGGCCTGGTCGTCCTAAATCGGGGTTCTGTCCCCACGTGTGTGCGGATGCGGGGTGAATCGGTGGTGGACATCTCGTTCGCCAGCCCCGCTCTGTCACCGCGTGTCCTTGACTGGCGCGTCATAGAGGGGGTGGAGACCTATTCCGACCACCGGTACATCTGGTTTGACGTCTCCGCCCAGACCTCGAGCGCGCTGGTCCGACAGGCCCCGAGTGGTCCGCGGTGGGCGCTGAAGCAGATGGACCGGGAGCTCCTCCTGGAAGCCTCGATCGTGCAGGCCTGGGTGTCATCACCGGACAGGCCTGCTGACATCAACGTCGAGGCGGAGTGGTTCCGGGAGGCCATGTCCGAAATATGTGACGTGGCAATGCCCCGGGCCCAGCCTGGACGCGCTCAGCGCCAGGTGTGCTGGTGGTCGCCAGAGTTGACGACTTTACGCAGTGCGTGCGTCGCTGCGCGACGCCGGTACACCAGGCACCGCAGGCTCCGTATTCGCCCTCCGGATACGGAAGCCATTCAGGTGGAGCTGTACCGAGGGGTACAGAGCGGCAAAGACCGCCCTCCAAGCGGAGATCCTGCGGGCCAAGGGACTGACCCGCGAGGAGTCGCTGGAGACTCTGAACAGGGATCCGTGGGGACGCCCCTACAAATTGGTGCGTGAGAAGCTCCGCCCATGGGCTCCCCCGCTGACGCAGAGTCTCCGGCCCCAGCTCGTGAAGGACGTGGTGAGCAATCTGTTCCCTTCTAGAGGGGACCATATCTCCCCGCCCATGGCTCCGCCTACTGCGGTGCTGAATGCGGACCACACCGCCGACGACGACGACGATGCTCCGGAGGTGACCGAGGCAGAGCTGCGAGTGGCGGTACGTAGGCTGAGTGCTAAAAATACCGCCCCAGGACCCGACGGCTTACCTGGGAAAGCCTGGGTCCTGGCCTCAGAGGCTCTCGGGCCTCGACTAAGGGGGCTCCTAAGCGCATGCAAGGAGAGGGGCCAGTTCCCACTTCGTTGGAAGACGGGGAAACTGGTCCTCATCAAGAAGCCGGGGCGCCCAGCGGACTCTCCGTCCGCTTACCGGCCCATCGTGCTGCTCGACGAGGTGGGCAAGCTCTTTGAGAGAGTCATTGCAGGACGCCTCGTCGGGCGGCTGGTGCGGGTGCGGCCGGATTTGGCGGAGAGCCAGTTTGGCTTCCGCAGGGGGCGCTCTACGGTGGACGCCATCATGCGCGTGCGGGCCCTCACGACGGGGGATGCTGTGGCCCGGGGTGGGGTCGTCTTGGCGGTGTCTTTAGACATCGCCAATGCCTTCAATACCCTGCCCTGGAGTTGCATCAGGGAGGCACTCTGGTATCACCGGATGCCGACCTACCTCTGTCGTGTGGTCGAGGCCTATTTGGCGGACAGGGCCGTCATTTACCCCGGTCACCAGGGAGTATGGAACCGGCAAGAGATGTCGTGCGGTGTCCCACAGGGATCGGTCCTGGGGCCGCATCTGTGGGACATCGGATACGACTGGGTGCTGCGCGCCGACCTCCCTAGCGGCGTCAGCGTGGTTTGTTACGCTGACGACACGCTGGTCCTGGCGCAGGGGAGATCGCACCAGGTGGCGGCCGAACTAGCGACACGCGGGGTTGCGACAATCGTCGAGAGGATCCGGCAATTGGGACTCGAGGTGGCCCTGCACAAGTCCGAGGCCATGTGTTTCATGGTCCTCGGAACACGCCACCGTCGGGTTCCCAAATAACGGTAGGAGGGGTTCACATCGGCGCGCGGCGTCGAGTCGACGATGAAGTACCTGGGACTCGTCCTCGACAGCCGGTGGAACTTCGTGGAGCATTTCCGACGTTTGGCTCCCAGACTGGAAAGGGCCGGGGCTGCCTTAATGCGGCTCCTGCCCAATCTAGGGGGGCCAAACGCCTCCTGCCGGAGGCTCTACGCGGGGGTCGTGCGGTCCATGGCCCTTTACGGGGCACCGGTTTGGGCGCGTTCCTTGAGGCGGCGGCCAGCCCGCTGGTTGAACGCGCCCCAAAGGGTCATGGCCACCCGGCTGGTCCGGGGATACCGTACGGTCTCCGGTGAGGCGGCGAGCCTCCTTGCCGGATTACCGCCATGGGATCTGGAGGCAAAAGTCCTCGCGCACGTTTGGAAGTGGCGCGAGGAGGCGAAACGCCGGGGCGTAGCTCCGCTGCCGCGAGAAATCACGGTACAGCGGACAGAGCTCCGGCGGGATCTCAGGGCAGCATGGAGAGTGCGATTGTCGCAACCCAGCGCTGGGCACGCCACAATTGCGGCGATAAGTCCCCTCTTTGAGGAGTGGCTAGAGAGGCGCCACGGCGACCTCACCTTCCGCCTGACGCAGGTCCTCACCGGACACGGTTGTTTCGGGAGGTTCCTGTTCCGGATAAGGCGGGAGGAAACGCCCGGGTGTCACCATTGTGTGGATCGCCCGGAGGACACGGTGGAGCATACGGTGGAGGTCTGCCCGGCTTGGGCGGAGCCCCGCCGTGTCCTCGTGGAGGCGATTGGCGGTGGCGATCTCTCGCGTCCGGCCTTGGTCCAGGCCATGGTACGGAGCGAGAGGGCTTGGGAAGCCGTCACCTCCTTCTGCGAAGCAGTAATGTTGGCGAAGGAGGAGGCGGAACGCGTGAGGGAGAGGCAAAATTTGCGCCCTCACGCCCCTAGCCGCCGCAGGAGACGCCCTGGGCGTCGGGAATCGCAGGCCGATTCCCGGCCACCGTAGGCGCGGGCTTGCGAACGACGAGCAATGGGCAGCTCGCCGTTCGATAAGGACCAGGTCCGGGTCGACGGCGCGTTGTGTTCCACGCGCGCTCCTCAAAGAGATGTCAGCACCAATGACGGGGTTTGCTAAGACCGATGCCTGCTAGGGTTGCGGAAAAGTCCAAGAGGGTTACCGTGGCCCCTGGCACAAGCAACTGAAGGAACACGGGTGGGTTTTAGTCAGTAAGAGTCTGACACGCCCTCCTGCTCTGCCCAGAGCGGGAGAAGTTATTTGATGAATTCCCACCCACAAAAAAAAAAAAATTGTACTCCTTCTGTGGGGTTACCATGTAACCTAGCTAGGACGCCAGGTACAATTCTGTTGTAACTCTGTTTATGATTTTTCCCTAAATTGTAAAATTATATTTATTGTAACAGACTGTATGTGCCACACTTATTTGAAAATAAATAATTATTAAAAATTTATTATTATAAACATAACTACAGGGGTTGAAACCCTCGGGCCGTGGGGTCCGAGTGCTCACGGTTTGTTCAACGAAATCTCCAAACGGCTTGTTGACACTTCCCGTGACCCGAGGCCTTTACCTTGGCCAGAGGCTTAGCAATGCCATACAACGTGGCAATGCCGCCAGTCTCTTGGGTACTTTACCAGTCGACAGCGATGCGGAGGAATTTTTCGACGCCATTTTTTAATTTGTTAATAGTTAGTTTAGGTTATTATATTTTAATTTTAATAGTTTGATAGTTTATGTTTATTTGTAGTTGATTTGAAAATATTGTATTATGTTGTAATGGTTAGTTTAAATACGAAACATAACTACATCGATGGCTGAACTGATATAGACGAAATTTGGCACACGGATAGAACATGGCCAACAAAGGATCCTTTTTTTAAATTATATATATACAATAATAAACATGAAACAAGAGCAAGAGAACTATTTGACGCACGTAAGCTAACAAAAACGCAAGAGCACAGTGAGAATTGATTCCAGTCAAGTCATATAATTACATCATCTACGAAAACAGTACAAATTGCGAAAGAAAGCGCGCACACAGAATAATTAGTGAGGCCTTCATTGAAGTTTATACATCAATGATGTTCTTTATGCAGTCTACACAATCATGCGAATTCAAGGCGTAATTAGAATGAGTTATTTTTGGTACTCGTTATAAAACAGGATGGTGTCATCTTCTTTATCATTAATAGGGATCGTTTAATTTAAAACTGCACGCCCCTCCACTGCTTGTTGTATACACATTTCAAATGTTTGTATAGAAATTTTAGAGAAGGGGTGGGCAGCTTTGTGTTATCAAGAGGATCTCTAGTAGTAGGTATAAGAAGTAAGACAGGGCTGGTATCCGCTAATCCATGTCCGGGTCCGTATTTTGCGTACGGGTGGCAAAATCGATCATTCGGTCCACCACAACTCCTCGAGGAAGGCCATCAATGCCTTGGTGTTACTGACAATCTCACGGAGGGTACCTGGGTTGCCGAAGAGCTTTGTTCAGTATACCACCGTGCAGCTTAGAAGCACGTGAGCTGCTGTCTCGTCTTCCTCCATTCTGGCCCTGCACTGTGGACTGTCTGTGACTCCTATGATAAAGAGGTGTTTGTTAGAGCTTTATTCATTATTATATCTCATATCTCATCATCTTTATTAAATATAAAATCAGCCAAAAGATTGCTGGTCATAGGTCTACCCCAAAACTGGCAATAACGATTGTGCTGCCCACAGCTAACAGGCGCGGCCGCGTACTAACCGTAGTGATGTCGCGCGAAAACACAGTCGTCGCGCTCGTTTATTAGAATATGACGTTCTCCCGCGATCAATCAATTCGCGTGTGTACGTCAAAATGTATGTAAACGATTGGAATATTCACGCGAAATCGCGTATTCGTGCGACAATCGCTTTCGGTTAGTACACAGGGTTACCTCCATCATTTTTATGTCGGTTAATAAGTGGCTAGCAACAGACACTTAGGTCAATCAACTCTCAAGTTAACTCATCCGTTACCAAACCGAGCAAAAAGCTCCCATCTTGAAATTACTGGTTCAACAGATGACTCACATAGGTAATCATTGCTTGGATGAATCACTACAAATCAATTACTTCTTGATATCTACTACCGGAATTCAAGGAAATTACAACGTACAAGATGATGTATCTTGTACGTTGCCACAACACATACAATAAGCAGTAGAACTATTACGAAAAAACACCCGGATTGATGCACGCAGAGACATGCTATGCACGAACTATACAAAAGCGCATTTTCGCAATGTACTTTGTCGTTGGCGGTCGCATCGAGAAAAGATGTCATGGTTTTTGTAGATTAAGATAAAACCTGGTCGTTATCATCATGATAGCAGTGGTGGCACCGTGGTAACGGCCGCGACTTACGAATTGTAGGTCGTAAATTCGAACTAGGGTTGCCAAACCTATAATATAATACAATAGTATCCTACTAAATTAGAGGCCCTTAATACTATATTTCTACAAAAATGTGATCGAGGACAAGAGCAGGCCCATTCTACAATTTAAAAATATTTTTTTAAATTGTAAAATGGGCCTGCTCTTGTCTAGTAGGCGAGACTACGAGTACCTACCTACCTACTATATTTTCGATGCAAATTTAAATAACACTATTTTATTAAATGTGTGTAAAACGTAACGCATCCGTAATCTATTTTTGAAAATTGTATTTAGAAACAATTCAGTTTATTAAAATTCTGTCTATTGCTCTTTCTGACCAAATTGAAGTGAATAGGCTTCTTCTGGGTAAGCTCACTCCATCGTTGACTCCGTCTCTGTCACCACTGACCTAGACTAGAGTCAAGAGCAAACCCATCTTAAAAAAAAATTGTTGCTAAATCTATTCTGCTGAAAAATGGCAACAAGTGTTGACTCTGACTTTTCTTATTATATTTTCAAAATAGTATCATTTCTTTATTCTATACCAGCAACTTCATGTTTTACTGAGCGCGTATTTTCAGTAATGAATACAAAATGGCGAGATGATCGCAGTAAGACCAGTATTAATCTCGTATAAGGTAAAATAAAGGTATTTTGTAACCATAATTTATTTTTATGAGTTTATGACTGTTATGACTTATGAGACATTAAAAAAACCTGTTAATAAAGGTTCAGAGTAGCAAAACACATACATTGTTATTTTTATATTTTGAAACATACCTAAGTATTATACTTCCTATATTGTTTTTACTTTTTCGCCATCTACTATATTTTTACAGGCAATGTCTTCGAAAATACTATATTTGATACAAAAAACGAACACAGACAGGCGCATTACTTTCTGTAAAATAATACATCACCACTGCTCTCAAAACGGTGAAGGAAAACATCGTGAGGAAACCGGTATGTCCTAGAGACCTAGAACCAAATATTTGAAAACATGTGACATCTACCAACGCGCACTGGGCCCGCGTGGTGGATTACGGCTGACTCCCTCTCATCAAGAAGAGGCCTGTGTCCCAGCAGTGGGAACATTATAGGCTGATTATGCTAATCAACATCACCCTGTACCAGTCCCCCGCTGGACATATCATTATGCCTCTTTTCCAATACCACGCCACATAACTCAATCTTCAACTACTCATCCAAATTCTACCAACTGCTGCTAGTTAAAATACTGTTATATATTTCCACTGTGACCGCCTCACAAGTTGTGACCATACAAGTTATAGATGCGATACCCTTTGGAAATAGTCAGTAATCTGCCACCACTTACGCCGTATCTTGATTCGGGCAACGAGTGAGCTGTACTCATATTACTTTCAAGTCATTGAACATCTATTAGTAAGTTGCTGTAACGGAAAATGGCTTATTCAAATATACTGTTTGGATCTTGACTGTATGATGGTTTGTACTTTATCAGAAGACTAGCTCAGAAGTACAATACCTATATATTTAGATAAATATCTCTTCAAAGAGAGAGTGAACGGGCTTCTTCTGGGTAAACTCACTCGATCATCGACTCTGTCTCTGTCACCACTGACCTAGACTAGAGTCAAGAGAAAATCCATAAAAAAAAAAAAAAATGGCATTGTTTATTAAATTGTGGGAACACGTTTTAAGCAAACAAATAGATAAATTGACAAAATTCATTGTAACGTGCATTGTATTAGTAGCCTTGTGGCCTAGTTAATGCTATAAATAACCTAGAGACCTACAATTTATTATTTTGTTTCGTTACAACAAATAGGCGATATTCCATGCTTGCCTACAATGCCGACAACACTAACAAGAGACGCAATGATCTAATATGTATGTCTAATGCAACCTCAAAACATGTCTTTGTAGAAAGATTTTTAACATTCTTAGGCCCATTCTTGTACAATAGATTAAATAGAAAACTAAGTATCTATAAACTAAATTACTATAACTGTAAAAAAAGTATAATTAAATATTTACTAACCATTGACTATTCACAGACAGAAGACCTACTTATTGTCTGCAAATAGAAATACTAATATGCTATTTTACTTTTAATTATTTAAGTTTTAAGTTAGTTTCAAGTTGTACTCATTGTTAATTTATTTTATTAAGTATTGATGCACTTTTTAGCCTGAGGCACAGGTTCAACCTAGTTCAGGCAAATTAGCAACTGTGCGCTATTTTAATTGTTAAGATATTCATTGTAAATGTATCCCTTTTTTTTTAAATAAACGTTTTATTATTATTATTATTATTATTATTCGACAAACATTGACGATTAATCGTCAACTTCCCTACGTTAATAAATTCAATCGTCAAAGAAATCGGCCATTACGAGTATTTAATATGCGACATATTAAAATGTTAATTTAATTCGTGCACACACGACTCATAAATATAACAAGGTATTTAACTCATTTAATTACCATTTTACGATTAAACGATTGTCTGGTGACTATGGAGACGACCTTCGAAATGGCGCAGTTACTGTGGTTACGCGGGCACATTTTGGTTCAACTTTTTGACCGACAGTCACAATCTAAAGGAGATCGGCAAGTCAAATTATGCCCAGTCCTTTTTTTTATTTTTATTGTGGGATATCATCAAATAACTTCTCCCGCTCTGGGTGGAGCTGAGGGCGTGTCAGACTCTTACTGACCAAAACCCACCCGTGTTCCTTCAGCTGCCTGTGCCAGGGGCCACGGTAACCCTTTCGGACTTTCCAGCAACCCTGGCAGGCATCAGCCCTAGCTGACACCGTCAATTCTGAACCCCTTGAGTTGAAATTTGCTAGTCCTACCTACCAGTCTTACCAAGGGGTATTGTGTTACCCAGTACCGGGGTTGTGGAGGTCAGATAGGCAGTCGTTCCATGTAAAATACTGGTATTTAGCTGCCTCTGGTAAGACTGGAAACCGACCCCAACATACACTGACTTTCGAAACTTAGTACCACATTTTTTATCTAAACTATAGATAACAGAGTTTTGAAATAAAAAACGTTTTTAACTTTTAAAAAGATAAAAACAAAAAAAAAACGCAATTTTAACTTAGTGGCAAAAAACTCAAACAACATTATTGTAAGTTTGTATGTTTTACGCGTTATTTACATTTTAATCACTGGTGTTGTGTTGCCTCCTCGGGCTCTGGAAGGCAATTCTAACGTATCTCGCATTCGTTATTGTCGTTCGATTCGTACTTTTCCCTCGTAAAAAACAAGTTGAGCTATTCTTAGCATGTCGATTCGAGCATTTCTCGCAGTAAAGACACGCGGACAGGTCCACTCAATCTGTGTGGTTCTTACCTCAAAAGACCATTCCAGACACCGATCTACATAGCCTTCACATGATCTGACCAAGATTCTGTCTGGACTTTAAAAGAGACTGTGACCTCTGAGTTTGCTTCGGTCTTTCTTCTCGGAGTAGTCAGATAGGAAACGCCGATCTCATCTAGTTTAAAAATATGTATTTATGACGTGTAAAAGTGTTTGTACAAACCTACTTACAGAAATAAAATCTTTTATCATTTATCAATAATATTTATGACTTTAATTTGACGTGACGTTGACAAATCAGCATTAGGGAATGCTGATTTGTTTTTTTGTTTGTTTGTTGTAGCAAATACCTAGGAGAACCTATTTTAATGTTAAAAAAATGCTAATTTAAATTAAAAATGTAGTTACGAAATCAATAATGATGATGCAGGCGAATTATAATTGCAATGCTTGTAAAAGGCTGCTAAGTCATAAGTACTAACATAACATAACACCAGCATAGTACACTTAGTTCGCAATAAACGTTTTGACTTTGATGGTATTAATAAATGTTCATGAAATACTTACATAGTGCTGCTCAAACCACGTTTTTGACTTAATTTTTTTTTTGGTTGGTCAAAAGTGCATTAATTAACGATAGCGTCAAAAAAGTAGCATCGTTGTGTGGAATGGATTACTTCGTCCGACGCATAATGGCAACAGTTTTGTCCTTAGACTCGTGATTTACAATCGACTTGTAGTGAGAATACAACAATCTGGATAATGTCACCATTTTATAAGCGACATACGAGACGAGCGACAGTAACGAATGCGTCATCCACGACTGTAAACGCGAGAATTGCCTTCCTGATTACAGCTTCGAGCCGGTTTGGCATACTGAAGACGAAGTTTCGGAGGCGACGTTGGGGAATATTCTCCCATTCTTCCATCAGGGCCTGTCTTAGGGCCCTGAGGGTGGCGTGCTCGATCGGTTTGAGATCAGAACTTCTTAATGGCCAAGCCATCAAGTTGATACCAACCTCCCGACCCGACCCAACCCGAGTGGTGTGTGGCCGGGCGTTATCCTACATCACCCATATTGACTAAATATGGTCCTGCATACTCATTAAGGATCTCTTGAGCATATCTTTCCCCCAGTCAGGATGCCATTTTTATGGCCACTAGCTCTGTGCGACCTTCTGAAGAGATGCCAGCCCATACCGTGTGTACAGAGCCTCCACCGTACTGGACTCTTTCTATGAAGCATCTTTGAATGTATCGCTCACCAGGTCGCCTGTTAACTCTTCGCCTTCCATCGGAAGTGAATAATGAGAATTGAGACTCTCCAGTGAACAAAACTCTTGCCTATTCTTCTTCACTCCACTGTATTTGTTCACTGGCGTAGCGCAGTCTTGCTACTCGATGCCCTTTCTCGAGTTTTGGGGCATTTGCTGGCCTTTGAGGCTTCAGGTTTGCTTCTCACTGTTCTGTCACTAACGTAGTCTTTTCGGGTCTGAACAAGCTGTTGCTGGACTTCAACTGCACTAAGGTGGAGATTTCTCAACACAGTGGAGACAATATAGTGGTCTTCTCGGGTACTAGTGTACCTGGGTCTGCCATTACAAGGTCTCATCAAATGGTTTCCAGAGAAAGAGGCATGATAAGTAAAGTTTGCGTGCTGTAAACACCTTGGCTTTTGAATCAATTTATTTTTTCAGCCACTCCTTAAACAAAGGTTTTCGGCTCTAAAGATTTTATATAAATAAATGAATTATTTTTTTAATCCTTTTTATTTCGAAAATATATATTGTGTACTCTAAAACTTATTCCAATTTTAAGGTACTTAGTTTTGAAGGCTAGTGTAGTTGTGAAAAGGTAACACAGGACCGGTCGATGTGGCGACGCCTAAGGGGCTGACGACAGCTAAAGCGCGGTCACTGTCGGACTGCATAGAAAAGAAAGAGAAGCGCGATGACAGAAAGCTGGTAATTTATTGCAAAATATGAAGCAATTCTCTATTTACAAAAATATTATTGTTTGGCCAAAAAAAATTAAAACACTATCACGTTAATATGGTGCTTGAAGAACAACCTGAAAAAAAAACAGAATGATTGCATGTATATTAGTATGGCTTTTAATCGTTAAAATAAATTTTTAGAGGTATCTTCGTGACTTTTTTATCACTATCTAACTAGCATATATCCTGAAGAATATCATAAATTTTCTGATTTTGTTTACTGCAGTGGATCATATACGTTTAGGCATTATAAAACCTGCGTTTAGGTCATGTAGTCCCCTTAAGGGAGGCCTCTGCTCAGCAGTGGACGTCTTTGGGTGAAATGATGGCTGAGGATGATACCCAACACAACGAACTGTTTTGTTTGGGTCACGTTTGTCCACTACCTCACTTGATGGTAAGGCACAGGATGATGCGGCCGACGACGATGTTGCAAGCTGGCCTAGCAGTAACCTATTCATTAGAGACTTGAAAACTCCCAAGTCATGTCTGAAATACAAAGACTATCATTTTGGGTACAATTTCGCTTGTCTTATGTTGGACCGTTGCAGTCAAAGGGTTAACAAAATTGGTGTATGCCTGATAAGCAATATATAACGTTGTCGAAATGTGTTCCACGTCTGTCTGTCCTGTTAGTTCCTGGTACGATATGGTGTATCCAAGAGATGAAGAGCTCTGTTTGTCACTGCCTAGTAGTACCTAGTAGTAAAGACACTTAAGGCCACCAAATCAAATTAAATCAAAAGTTATTTATTCAAACTAAGCCGAGAATCAGCACTTTTTGAACGTCAAAATCACATAAGACAGTCCCCCCAAAACGACCGCCCTTCACCACTTCCTAGTGCTTTAGCTGGGAAGAAGAAGTGGCGGAACAAACTCCCCAGCAGCACTGCTGTCTGTTCAGTTACAAGAACTGGATTCTATATAGTAATAAGTAATTAACATTACGAAACACAAAAATATTAAAATTATTTGCCATATTATGTCAGATAGCACACGCCAATATTTAAAACTATACTCAAGCAGAACCCCGGGCAAAACCGCGATAGTGCGTTATTGAGAGGGTATTAATTCATGAATTAAGATAAATAAACTACATCTAAAAGCACATTATTAATGTTCGTTAACCTATCATCACATTGCACGTTCTTATTTGTTTTTATGAGTTATAAATACATTTACAATCTCCTCGTAAAAAAATAACTAAATTAATTGACTGCACGCATCTTTTGCTAAAGGTGATGTTTTATTAAATCGGGGATTAAACTAATGGATAGATAATCAAAAAATCAAAATAATTCACGTTTTATATTTTTTTCGAAAGATTGCTTTTCTTTTTTAACCGACTTCAAAAAAGGAGAAGGTTCTCAATTCGACTGTACCTACGTGTTTTTTTTTTTTGTATGTTTTTTACACGATCATTCCGCCAATTATGAATTAATTTTGATGATTCTTTTTTGTACGGTAGGTCATGCTTCAGAGGTGGTTCCATATAAATTTTATCGAAATCGGTCAAGCGATTTTATAAAAATCAACAATAAATAAAAATAAAAAAAAACCGCCTTCGAACGGATGTGGACGAACGTGGACGTAAGACGAACGTTTTCGAATGGGAATGAGTACCATAACTAAATAAACACTACGAAGTGAAAAATAACTTTAATTTCGGAAGTCGGTGGAAAACGCTAAAATACAGATACAAAGACACCGACTTCCGAAATTAAAGTTATTTTCCACTTCGTAGTGTTTATTTTTTGGAAGTCGGTTGTTATTTTTTGTAAAAAAGTTTATTTTATTAAAATAATTCCATTTTTTTTTAATTCTATGATAATGGGGCGTGTGGAGGGAGCCGGACAGAGTGGGTCAGTCCGGACAGGACAGAGGAGGACCGAACACTCAAGGTCGTTCGCTCAGGGAAGCGTCTTGAGTATGCAACTTAAATAAGCAGACGTGTTAGTAGGTACTATTCTTTCATTGAGTTGGATGTGCCCTGGCGGCTGACAGTATGACATGCTCACTCAAATTGTGCTCAAATGTCTCGCTGGTGGCGTGTTGGATCATTAAGTTCCCTTCAAAATAGTTGAGCTGTACGTGCTCGTGAACGGGCACCGCTAAGGAGGGACTGGTTATAATATCTGTTAGCTGCCACCACGGCTTATTTGAATTGTTTTTTAAATGTTTATTACGGACGCTTTTAACGTGCACGTCTTTCTGCATCGTTCACACATGTATAATTTCCAATACTTTGTAATAATATTTTGATTTAAAAGAGTGTCCATGGAGTTTCTTGCCCGTTCTTCTCCATGGGAACCTACAACGCTTAGGAATGGGCAGCTAGCTTCAGCTGTCTGACTGACCGACACCTTGATAATTCAAGTGCCTGTAATTGGTTTATTTGAAATAAATGATTTTAGTTTGAGCAGGTATTAAGTAGAACTCGGTTTACATAATCCCCATTTAAGATATTTCCTCCTCCTGTGGCAGATCTCTGTAGCCTGCGGTGTCCGTAGTGTAAGTAGTCAGCTTAACTGCCGGCTTATTTGCTCCTAAATAACATTTAAGCAATAGGCAGAGATAATTCTGTTAGCGTTAACAGAACGTCACTACCTAAGAAAGAAGACGGACTAGTTAAGCCAAGGGGCGTAAATACTACTTATATTTGTTTAAATAAGAAAGTAAAAACACACAATAAGCAATTACTTATGTCTGTACTGTTTACAAACATTTAAACTCACATACACAAACAGCCAGACCCGGAGCAACTACTTGCAGATCATGCAAATATTTGTTCCGTGCGGGGATCGAACCCGCGACACGTAACGCAGCAGTCAATCGCTTAACCACTGCGCCAACCGTGTCTTCAAATCATTTTTTTTTTAGCGTTGCATTTTTTATTTATCTTTTTTTTATTTTTAGGTATTTATTTCCTCACCAGAATATCTTTATAAAATAATAACAAAAAAAAACAATATTGTCCAGTCATGGGCTCAAAGAGAAATATTGTGGAAAAAATATAAAGAAATATCAATTTGTTCTAGTCACTAGTGAGTGCAGTGAGTGCTAGATAAACGACTGACAAGTCATTGTTCTTGATAATAGTTTATCTAATAGTAGTATTGTTGTAGTAGGTTTGTGAAAACAATACGTCACACTTTCACTTGTGTACCATTCCTTTTAGAGAACAATATGCGCCTTTCAAATTGTTAATAGCAATTCCGTCTGATCGATGATAGAAAATTATTATTGTAATGATTGATAAACGAATTATTTATGACTCTAAAAATTACAATAAGTTAAATATTTATTTTAACATTTTATTTAGTCAAAAGCAAAGAGCGATCGATTCGCGTGATCGATCGCGTCAATAGATGGTCATGTTTCTGTTTCGTTGACAAAGACATTTGAATAGGTAGTATCGTGTAGCACACTCATGTTGAAAATTGTATCTATTGTTCCATGCGGGATGTGTGAACTCTTCTTAGTAAGGACACTTTTTCTATCGACCATAATACGGAGAGAGCTCATTTAACGATTTAAATCTTTAGTGGAAACTATTTTCTGTGGCGTCTAGTCAATTTTGATGTTCATCAAAATCTAAGGCAGCATTTCAAACTAAAACAAAACCATACGTTTAAAGTAATGTGAGAAAAATAAGAGCAATGTCCAGCGCAGAGCCTGATGTCGAGATTGCTCCTCAAATAATAAAGAGCTATCGCAGCGAACCTTTTATTACCGCATCAAGTCTAGGCTTTCTTCCTGGCGGCTATGCTACACTGAGAACTAAGAGGTACCTTGCAAATTATAGGTTTCGATTTTCATTGCAAGTTGTATCATCAATGATCAAAGCTGGGATAGGACATCTTCAGAGCCGCTGGTCCAGGGTTCGATCCCCAGACAAGTCAAACATTTGTGTGCATGAACATGTCTGTTTGACCTGTGTCTGGGTGTGTATATGTATGTATATCAGTCATCAGGTTACCGTAGTACAGGCTCTGCCTAGTTCGGGACCTGAAGACCTTGTGTGGATGTTGTCTCATATTATTATTATTATATTATTATTTCCTTTATTTCATTTACATACATATCAATTACATTTTTAAATATTTTTATAAACAAAAAGATACCAAAAACATTTAAAAATATAAAAAATAGTAGCCCACCGGTATCGGGAACAGGGTCCAAGCTACCGGCGGTCAGGGCTCCAGCGAGAGAAACTTCCTAACAATGCGGGCCGTGTCCAGAAGTACCGCTTTCTGAATCAAGCCCTTGATCCAGCTGCCTAACGAGAGCCTCCTTAGGTGTTGGTCGAGGCTCTTGGGTATTAGCCCATTGGCTGTCACGACTATCGGCACAATGACCGCTGAGTCCACATCCCAAATGTCGACAACCTCGTGAGCCAAGGCAAGATACTTGATTTGTTTATCTTTCTCGGCTTTCACGAGGTTTTCATCATGCGGGATGGTTATGTCAACAATCATTGCGCGTCGCTCCAATCGATCCACCACCACTATATCAGGCCTTTTGGCAACAATAGTCCTGTCAGTGATGATGGATCGATCCCAGTACAATGTAATATTATCATTTTCGAGAACTGGGTCGGGCACATACCTGTAGTACGGTACCTCCGATTCCACAAGGTTGTATTTCAGAGCAAGCTGCTGATGGATTATCCTGGCTACAAGGTTGTTTCTATTGAAGTACTCTCTGTTAGCTAGACGAGAACACCCGGAGATGATATGCCTGATTGATTCTCCCGGCCAGTGGCATGCCCGACAGATGTCAACCGTGCCGTCTTTCACAATAAATCTCCGGTAATTGTTCGTCATCATAACTTCGTCCATAATTGCACAGATAAAACCTTCGGTTTCTCCAAAGAGGTCACCGAAACGCAGCCAGGCAACGGACGCTAGTAGATCTACATCCGGTCCATGTAGGGCCCGGAAAAAGCGTCCGAGGAGCTCCTTACTCTGCCATACCTCCATGCGATCGTTAGTGTCAAGCACTACAGGTTTGCGCCAGTTTTCTTTAGCCAAGGAGAGCGGGGTGAGGCCCTTGTCCACCGTGACTACATCTCGATGCATACCCACGTCGGTTTCTAGGAAATATTCCCTGAGACTGCATATCTCGCGATTGTGGAGGGTCTTAGCGTTTAAAAAGCCTCGACCTCCACACTTTCGCGGGATATACAGCCTCATTACCGATGATCGTGGGTGATGCATTCCATTTGCAGTCAGCAGCGTACGGACCCTCCTATCCAGGGCGTCGAGTTCGGTCTGAGTCCATTTGAGTATGCCGAAAGAGTACATCAAAACCGGCATGACCCAACCGTTGAAGGCGCGCACCTTGTTGCCGCCTGATAGAAGACTATTAAGTACTTTATTCAGGCGGCCAAAGAATCGTTCCTTCAACGATTGCTTCATGTCAGTAACATTGATGCCTAACGTTTCCGACATACCCAAATACTTATAGGTTTCGGATGCGGAGAGGGCTCTAAGGTTTGTGGAATCCGAGAGTTGGGTTCCCACGGATTCAACAATCTCCCCTCGCTTTACATGCATGACCGCACATTTGTCCACACCAAATTCCATCCTGATGGCGCTACTGAAAGTTTTTTTTATTATTATTATTATTATCTTCATACAAGACAGACATCTCCTTAACGAAAACTCTTCATGGCACACTGACAAACAGGGCACAGCCGAAACCGCTAGGCTCTAGAAGCGTGACATTTTTATTTTATTTATTTGGGAAAATAAACGGTTACTAAACACATTACAATGTTATATTAAAGAACTTAAAACTAAAAAGGGAGTGTAAATGTTTATATAAAATTTTCAACAACATTTTCCACCTAATATAAAAAAGTTATATAAACACGAACAGCGTGCGATTTAAATATTATATTGAATAGACAGTATTACCTACATATAAAAATTAAACTAAATTGAAACATAAACACGCATAAATAAAAATTTTGCACAAGCGATCTTTATACAGGGCTATTGGTAATATGTCGGCAATCCAAGGGAGGTCATTAATTGCAACCAAATGACCCATTATGACTGATTATGAGTAATATGACTAATTATATTTTTTTGGCGGTATAAGTAGTATTTAAGTTTCAAAGTTACAAGTTTGAATCTTGTAACTTATCTATCAGCTATCCAACGAGATACAATACCAGACATCTTCAAAAAAATATAAAACGTCAAATTACTTACTGGAAAATGGTTGACATTTACATATTTATACGTCATAAGGGGTCATTTGGTTGCTAATGACATCTCCTACATCCCCTTGCTGACGTATTACAAATACCCCTGTATAGTGAAACTGAGCTATAAGGGGTTTTGATTTTTTTAATTCACACCATAAAGGGGTTTATTAGGAGATGAAAGTTTGTATAGAAATTCGTCATTTTTGGCGATGGGACATATTTTTTTTTGTTTTTTTTTTTTTAAACGTTACCCGACACTAGGAATTTCTCATGTATCGTGGGTGCGTTTACAAACATTTAAACTACATGCACAAACAGCCAGGCCTGGAACAACTACTTGCAGGTCATACAAATATTTGTTCCGTGCGGGGATCGAACCCGCGACACGTAACGCAGCAGTCAATCGCTTAACCACTGCGCCAACTGTGCCGTCATAACATTGCATCAGACACACGGCTTGTACTTCTATAACATAACAAATAACATCACGTCCGTATTCCTCATAAAAGTGGTAAGTAAATAATAATATGTAGGTATATCTACATTACGCTAGATATTTTAACGCCATTCCCATGTAGAAGGGGACGAACCTATTGTTACTAACCGGACACACTCAGATGCTTGAGATTCCTGAAAAGTTCACACCGAGGATTGAACCCAGGACCCTCAGGCTTAGCGGTGGTATATTTTTATTTACAACATATTAGGTATAACCGAGTTTTCTGTATCTTTCGGTTAAGTGCTTCTTACAATAGTATAATAAAATTAATGTAGAAAAGAAAACCATTTTTTTTTGCTAATTTCACAAATTAAACACATTATTACATTAAATTATAAACATTTATTTAATTTTTAAACAAAAGTTTGAAGTAAGTGTGCAGGATGCATTTATGTTAAATTACTAAAGAAACAAACACCAGAATTACTAAAATATTTCATCGCTCTGTGTGATAATATCTAACTTCTCAGTGCTAAGCACCAGTCCAACCACCACCGATGAGGCAGCGACTAGCTATCAACTATTTTCTCGTTCAAGAAACGTACAATAGATGCAGATCGCATGCTTACATATTATAAGTACTAGCTGCTGCCCGCGACGTCGTCTGCGTGAACGCTATACAGCACCAAAAATACCTACGATTATACCTTTTAAATTAACATACATTTACCCGTTTCTTCTTTACATTTCATATCTACAGAAAGTGCAGTAATAGAGGGAGACCGTCTTTTGTAAAATTGCCCTTCAAAAAGTGCTGATTTTCAGCCTGCTTTGAATAAATGACTTTATGGTGATTCTGCTGAATTAAGTCATAAGTTGTGACTGAAGCAGATAGAGGAAATAATGAATACAGAATAGGGTAAAATACATACTTAAAGGACTTCTCGATAAACAACATTAGTGGTTTGGCTCTCCGTAGCCAAAATGTAGAGAGAGTCAGGACTGGTGACGCGGGAGCAAGCGACGTACACCTGCCCGTGTGAGAAGCAACTCGTCCTGAGGTCGACACCCGCTGCCCTCAGTGTCTGCCCCTGCGACTTATTGATGGTCATCGCGAAGCAAATACTCACGGGGAACTGTACGCGCTTGAACTGGAACGGGAAGTTATGAGGTATGAGGGGAATGCGTGGTATAAATACTGCCTCGCCGACGCCACAACCCGTAAGAATTTCCGCCTCAATGGTGTGTCTGTGGAGCGAGATGATGTTAAGGCGGGTCCCATTACACAACTTCGGAGGAGATAGGTTCCGAAGAAGCATAATCGGGACACCGACTTTCAGCTTGATGGTATGCGCTGGAAGTCCACTTGCTGACAGGGAGTTCAGAAATTCCACGGGATAATGTGTGGCGTCATCTTGCTCGACGACAGTGTTTATAGAGGTGTAGACCACTTCATTCCCCTCAATTTCCGAGAGAATGCATTCGTTAATTGCTGCAGCCTGATCATTTTTGGTCGTCAAAATGGCCCGCTCACACACCCAAGAATTCTGCTGGTGCGGTATACGACTGATGTCCCCGTACACACAGCGAATGAGTTCTTCTAAGCTGGATACAACTCTACCGAGTGACTCTGGAAGCACCACCTGTCCACCTCTCTCCTCTGGTAGAGTGCCTTCGCCAAGACTTAGAAAGACATCGGAGAATTCTTGAGCACGTGCATTGCCGCCGAGCCGAGCTCTCTTATTAATGGTCAAGCGCAGCGTACGAACTCGTGACTACAACGAAGATCGTTTCAACGAAGCATTCACCTCGTCAGCCCTCGATCCCCGCGTCACACGGGAAGCGTTTGTCGGAAATCGCCACTGAGAACTGTGACACCACCCATCAAATGTTCGTTCCTGCGGATGTCCTGCAAGGTTCTGTCCACGGCCTCAACTGCCTTCCTATTGGCCATCGTACACTCATCCCATACAATCAGAGAGCAATCCTTGAGCACGTGTCCCTTATCACTGTTACGTGACACACCACAAACAGGCGTTTCGGCGCTCTCTAAATCGATGGGAATTTTAAACATGGCATGTGCTGTCTTGCCCCCCGGAAGCAGTGTGGCAGCGATTCCCGACGACGCTACAGCAATGGCAATTTTGCCTTGCCTCCTGACCTCTGCAAGTATGCCAGTGGTAACAAATGTTTTTCCTGTTCCCCCAGGAGCATCCAAGAAAAACATTTTACCCTGGTTTTGCCCAACGCTTTCAAGGATGGTGTCATAAATTTGTTTTTGCTCTGAAGAGAACAAAGCGACATGGTAATTTCGTATGGTGGTCATTTCACCCGGATCGTAAATTGTCTCAGCGTTATACTCCCGATTTATACGGTCTTGATGCGGTGATGATTTGGGAGCTGGTAACCCATATTCGACCAGTGGATTGCCACCGATATAAATAACTGTAAAAAAAGCATGTCTTATCTTTAAGATATACATGGCATGCTTAATTTTCCTCTTTCTTCATTATTTAGCTCCAATTTCTTACAGCAATAGCGTGCCGTTTTCGAGTTTAAATTTTGTTATAAATCTATGAAGTTCTTTTTGAGTTCTGTTTGTTATTACATACAGACAAACTCGATGAATTTTATAAGACATAGATAAAGCAGCTTAAAACTTATAGAAACACATTTTTTTAATTGTCTTGCTCATCTCTGAAACGAATTAGCGATACAGTTTTTAAGAAGAAAATGCACAACTCCATCTATGACTTTTAAAAACAACTATTAACCTCGCCAACATTATCAAATTTAAATTATTTATATCAAAAACGGCTTACACATGTAATTCGACTTGATGTTTTTGAAATCTCATAGATGGCGCTGCTTTAAAACTGATACTACTTATATTAATTTAATTATGTTTATCGGCCTAAGTTACTTATATTGCATGATTTTTATAGTGTGAAGCTAGCTTATAGCATGGTTAACATAATAACAACATTCAAATATGCGTCGTTAGATTACACGTTGTTACAGAATGCGTTGAAGAAATAAAGGTTCACTGCTCGTTCCCCGTCGGTGATAGCGTGATAATATGTAGCCTATTATGTTGACCCGACTTCTTTATAATATTCGTGCCAAATTTGAAGTAAATCCATGCAGTACTTTTTGAGTTTATCCCGGATATACAGACAAACAGACAAAAATTCTAAAAACTATATTTTTGGCTTCGGTATCGATTGTAGATCACACCCCAAGTATTCTTTAAAAAAAATATTCAATGTACAGTTTTGACTTTCCTACCATTTTATTATATGTATAGATTAACAGTTGATCGCTGACTGTTCACACTGCCAGCAACAAATCTCTCACCACTAATTTATCTAGCTCAAATCGTAAATATTTAGTTTATTATAATATATAATGTTACTAATGGAAATCGTGCAATAACTTAACTTAAAACCAAATATATAAATACTTAAATAAAATATAAAGACCATAAAAGCAAATGATACTATTTTAGTCTAATATTTAACCTTTTTCTTAACAAAAAGTGCCTTTATCCTCTTTCCTATTAAACATTAACTTTTCTGTGCCCAACAGTGGCTCTAATTGATTCGATGTTTTAACATACCAACTATTATAATGTAGGTACACATTATGGAATGCAATAAAGTATTGAGTATTGAAAACAAAAAGCTATCAACGAAAATACTCGCTCAGCGACTCTCGCTTGGTGGGCAGAACACTCACTGAGAGACTCTCTCTTGGTACATACGTATACCAGCGAGTGACTGGCCAGTTACATAATATTATTATTATTACTTACATTTTGCACTCGCGCAGTCGCTTATAGCCCAGCGACAAAACTATCCGAACTACACACTCGCTGTTCGTTGTTCGCTAAGTCATTTCTAGTTACTCCTCGTTTTTCGCTAATCGTCTGCGGTGGAACAGGTGCGTAGCCTATCTGATGTGCCCTCAGTCAACGACCCAGGTTCATGGTCGACTCTGCTATTTCTAAACCCAACATTATTTTATGTCTTGTTGGTTTACAGCGAATTTCCTGCTTATCCAGGTATGATCTTAATTCTCTACATGTAAGATGGATCTGTCTGTTTGGCGAAGTGAAAGATATTGTCTTAAAAGTGTTGTTTTTGGTCATTTGAAGGATTCCGTTATAGAAGGATAATCAGTTATATCAGACACTTTATTTTACTTTCGCTTCGCTTTTATTTCTTGGCTCAGTTTTTTGATGTGTAATGTCTTTCCTCTCGCTTTCCTGCAATCTGTGGGAGTGATTTCGTGAAATGCGACGGAAGTGTGTAACAGGAAGCCGGGGAAGCGCGCGCTATTTAATTTGACCAATGAGCGCGCGCGGTGGTAGAGTTGGGCGTCAGACGGTACCAACCCATTTTCCGAGAGGTTGGTACTATCAGCTAACAGTTGCGTGTGTGTGACGAGAAAGAGAAATAGAGAAGGTGAACGCATCAGCTGTGCGCTTAATCTAAAATAATCATTTCAAATAATACCAGAATCATTTTTTAGTACTTATATAATGTTAATGTTTTGCATATTACCAAGGTGATAAATAGCATAAATTAGTATCCAAATCTATGGTTGGTACATGGATTGATGGATGGATTCGGTTGTGCTGTCAAATAGGATCCTGACATTCAGTATGTGTCTGCATACTGGGCTGTATTCTACCTATATTTTTTTTTCATTTCGGTCATATTTTATGGTCCTTAGCTTACCTATAATGTTGTACTAAGTATGATTTACTTCCGTATTTGAGTGGTGCTCTCGAAATCCAAGGCGATGCCGAGTTGAATTGCTATAGCATCCATCTCTTGTCATGTATGTGTGTGTGTAGACTATCTCGGGAATTGCTGAGCTAATTGCGATGATGCTCCGATTTAATCTGAGTGAAGCCAGATACGTCTGCGATATAAAAAGAGATTTTGTTTATTTGATCTGTGTTACGGTTATTTTAGAAACTGTCTGACTAATTATAAATGTCGTTCACCTTTATGGACGGCATTGTAATAATAATTAGAAAAAAATTCTGGCGCTGGACTAGACCTTAAAGTAAGTGTAGGAAACTGAATCAAATATGGAACTGCTTGATTTTTTAGCTTATTAATGCATTATAGCTTATTTAGCATATCCTCAATAGACATGGGTGGCATTCGATGCCGCACAGGATTTATTAAAAGACTTAAACTTGGACCAAAAGAAACTCTCAGAATTATCGTTCGTTGATACCTGCATTAATAGTTGCCAATACAATGCTAAATTGGAATCCCAATAGAAAGTCGAGAAAACTCAACAATCAAAGAAAAGTACCAACCCATGCTAATTATGAATCACTCATCAATACAGGGTCAAATTAAATTAGCTAGCGATACTCTGCAGACGTGATGGGTATTGATAATTATCTTAAACACGATAAAATAAAATAAAAAACGATTAAATTTAATGTTTCTTTATTAGGGGTCACCGACCGCTGGTAGTTTTGTTACTCGAATTATGTTTTATCGTGTTTCGATATCGATACCAATCACTTCTGTAAAGTTTACACAAAAAAACAATAACTTTAAACTGAAATTTTAAGTGAATACACTAACAGCGGTCGATGACCCCACAAAAAGAATCATCAATTAATATATTTTTATTTTTTTCATCATGTTTAGATATCGATACCTATCACGTCTGCGGAGTTTTGCTAGCTAATTTAATTTGGCCCTGTATGTATACCAGCACTTCATTCCACCATAAGGGGCTCGTGGCTAATTAATAACAGCCGCGCGGGTCGATCGAAGGTTAAGCTCCGCTTGCCGAGGTCAGTCCGTGGATGGGTGACCGTCCATTACATACCAAGACCCCTCCGTGCCTTGAAAAGCACGTTAAGCCGCTGACCCCGGCTCTCATTTGTTGATCTTTGACAGTCGTATCCCGTAACGACTGAAAAAGATCAGTGAGAAGCCTGAAAGTCTGACAACCGGTCTTACCAAGGAATATCGTGTTACGCAATAACTGAGTTATGGAGGTCAGATACCCAGTCGCTCCATGCTAAATCTGGTTTTCAGCTGCATCCGGTTAGACTGGAAGCTGACCCCTACATAGTTGTGAAAAGCTTGGGCAGAGTTGACGATAAATAATTGTCATAGTTATTTGCGTAACCTTTCAAGAGCCGTGTGTGGCATACGATGCCAAACTTTGGTCAAACTTTTAAGATAGAAACTGTCAGAATTATCGGTCGTTGATCACCTGTTATGAACTGAACAGCATTTATTATCTGCCAATACAAATCTAAATTCAAATCCTAATAGAAAGTCGAGAAAACTCGATACTCAAGTAAAAGTCCCAACCCATGCTAATGATGAAATTAAATGAAATAATTTATTCTGTAAATCGGATATCAGAATTACTTTTACGCGTCATATAAAAAGTAAGCTAGATGGAGTCGACATTTCCAATCTGACTACCTCTGAAAAGAAATGGCGAAACAAACTCAGGAGTCAACGTCAAAGTCTGGTGAATCACTCATCAATATTTGTACTGCCACTGCTCCATTCAACCATAAAACAAAAAAAAACTATAATAACAAGTACGGTGTCCACCCACAGTACACCTGCTAGAAAGAACAGCAAACAATTTTAGAAACAAAACTTTAAACATTTGCAACAGACAAGTGAAAGTAAACAAATTTTCATAATTAGTTAGCACCTGAGGTCAGTAGCCTAGCGGAAAACATTTGTTTTGCCTCAATACATTTGCACTATCACTTGGCTCTGCACATGGGTTTACCTGTGTTGTTATTCACTTCAGAAATGAGGAATGAGAACCAAAGTAAAAGGATTGGTAGACAGGGCGAGACTTTGCTCGCAGGACGGATAGCAGATGTGACTAAAAATACCCCAAAAGATGGACCCACGACCTGGTGAAGGTTGCGAGAATCTTCTGGATGCAAGCAATGCAGGACCGGTGATTATACAGGGTTATTGGTAAAACACCATCAACTTCGTAAGGGGTTATTGTACTCATCATTATAAACAACTTTTACTATGGCACCAAATAGGAAATCCCGAAAAAAAAACAGCTGGTCTCTACATTTTGATGAGTTCTGCAAACATAAATGTAGGGAACAGCTGATTTTTTTTTCGCGATTTTATATTTGATCCAATAGTAAAAGTTGTTCATAACGATGAGTACAATGACCCCTTAAAAGGTTGATGGTGTTTTACCAATAACCCTGTATAAAGCAGCCGGAGCCGGACATCTTACGGCTGAAATTAAATTGACGATTAATATTCACATTAATTTCTTGTATCGCAGAATCGATGGTGTTGGTATTTTTATGAGTGGAGACACAAATTGGCAAATGGAAGTCCTCTGGATAAGTGGAGCGACTATTATCACAAGGGTAACTGGTGACAGTTGGATGAGAGATGCCGAACATCGAGCTAACTGGAGAAGCCTATGTCCAGCAGTATGAAATCCCATTTGCATGCTCATAATGGAATGATAATGGATTACTGCAAAGTCACAACCCTGGAAAATAAAATTAAAGGCTTGTTTGTATCTACCTATGTATGTTAAGCAATATGCGCGGCATTTAAAAGAAGTAACCGTAAAACCTATTTAAAGTCCATTTGCCTGGGTTAAAAAACCTGCTTCTGAAAACGGAAAAGTAAATATTTGATCAATAAAATATTCAGTGAAAGTTCTAGTTTCAAACAAACCACGCATCTGGGTCCGTCGGTCTTTCAAAAAAAAAAAAAAAAATGAGAAAATGAGAATGAGTATGAAAATAATGTTCGTGCTAGACAACCTACTGACAGACAACGCGCAGCTTAAGCCACTGTGTCTAGAAGCACTCAAGGATGGGAGAATATTCCAACATCGCCTCCGAAACCTCGTCTTCGTTATGCCAAACCGGCTCAAAGCTATAATCAAAGCCCGAGGAGACAATACCTAATAAAATGAAGGTTGTTTGAGTTTTGCCAGTAAGTTTAAAATTGCTATAATTGGTTTTTATCTTTTTTAAAGTTAAAAACGTTACTAATGTTTAATAAACTATAATTTCAAAGAAAGTTGATGAAAGCTACAATTTATTTTTATTTCATAAATCTGACTTCTTATTGTTAAGGAAAAATTGCAATTTTATAAGTGTGTTACTAAGTTGTGAAGGCCAGTGTATTATGCTATTTTCGCTATTTCTGCGAACATCAACTTTGAACATATCTAGGCATTTTAACTGGCGTAATAACGTCGCTTACGCCACAGTTATTCTGGGAGAATGTATAGATAGATCTCCGGAATGTATACTTAAATCATATTTTAGTTTTGCTGAAACCAAATGAAATATTGTAGCGGTATCTCTCATCGCCACATGCGAGCTGCGCGTCATACTGACGTCACGCAAATCCTGCATCGCGCAAACAGAGTTTATCGAGCGACTAGCATGTATACAACTACCCGACATCAATCGTTGGGCAGTTGCCCACTAGACACGACTCCCGTTTGGTCGGAGGATCCTCCCTTTTCTATGGAGGTATGAGTGAACTTTACATCCTGTTCCTCGTTCCTCTATAATATAATTATTTTTTACCCTAGTCAGATGGAAACATTAATGAAACTACCTGAATTCCTTTCACATCACCATAAGTATCTATGCAGATAGCAAAAAAAATTTATGATACACATACAGTGGGTGGTATCCAATTTTCTTTAAACACTAATATAAATAAGCTTACTGAAATGTTAAATGTAAAAGATATCAGAAGATACTCGTACCTACCTAGAAAACAACATGCAAACTATTTGAACTTGGGTCGTTGGTCAAGTGGTTGCAAGTGCTACCGGTGAGGATGAAGTACTGGGTTCGATTCCCAGGTCGTGAAAAGTGTTATTGGGTTTTTCCATCAGGCATTTCACATTAGTAGCCTGGAGTCAAGATTTGTGCCCGCTTGATAGCAATAGGCTCACCCTTTATTAAATAGAACTTTAACGTATCTGGCGATATGTGGGTGTACTATAAGTACACCTCTGCCCAACCTATCGAGATTACAAGCGTGATGTTATACAAGTAGAGGCAGCTCGTCCGAGGGAGTACTACCACCATTATTTCTGTCTCCTAGCACCGTTGCTGTATTCCGTGAAGGGTATGGGTACGGTACACCGGTACGGTGTCATCAAAAACAAAATATTTTAACCTCAGAAATTAGGTTAATTAGCGACCGACTCCACGTCACACCAGGTTGTCATACCAGTGTGACGATGAGTATTTTTTCCCTCGTTGTCACACTGTTGGTTTTACAACACATTTTATAAAGAATAGTGAGGTTTCTAAGTATCTTTTAAAATACTTGTATCACTTTTAAGACTGTTTGTTCCCATCTGACTATTATTTTGGTCTATCATAAATATCTTTACTCATAAAAAAGTTAGGTTAGGCCTCCTACGCACAAGCCGAGCGAGCGAAGCGAGCGCGCCACCCGCCGCAGCGGTCGGGGAGTGCCAAAAACGACTAGAATACACAGTATTATTAAACTGTAGGCGAGTTGTCCATTAGGTAATTCATACATAGTTGAAATATCCATTATCTTAAAAAATCACTAGATTAATCGTTCGTTAGCGCGATTAATTTTAGTTCACCTAATCAAAATTAAGTAAGTAAAACAGTACCTACTTGAGTCGACCAATATGCGTTAGATAGGATAGGTATTACAAGCTCAACACTAATGTTGTGATACAAAAGGTATAGTAAAACTAGCGGTGTGACGACGAGGAACACAAATACTCGTCGTCACACTTGGGTTACTACCTGGTGTGACCTGGAGTCGGGAATTAATCAATCAACTCGGCCTATCGCAGTCTACTGCTGTACATAGGCCTCTCCCAGGCTGCGTCACAACACCCTGTCCTCCGCCTTCCGCATCCAGTATGCCCCAGCCACTTTCTTAAGGTGGCCAGTCGGTCCATCTAGCTAGGGGGCGTCTCAAGCTACGCTAGCCGACACGTGATCTCTACCCCAGGATCCATCTGCTCCACCGGCCATTGGTCCTAGAAGCTAGGTGCACGGTTCCAATTGATCGTTTCCTATGAAGAAGAGCCGGCAAGAAACTCCACGGTTACTCTTTTAAGAATACTTGGCTTTTGCAATGCAGGCCTGTCAACAAGTACAAATAGGAAATGGCCAACAAATTGAAACATCTATGAGTCTACAATGCCTACAATGTTCTCACATTCGCAAAATAGAGGAGAATCTATACAAAAGATAATAAATAATAATTAAAAAACACTTTTCAAACTAAATTAAATGATTGACATTACAACTGTAGTGCTGTAATGAAACAAGAACATGAGACATAAGATGAGAGGCATCTCTGGTTTTGCAGATGTCCGCGACGGTGACCGCTTACCGTAGTACCTATTATTATCAGGTGGTATGGTACAAACTACACCAATCTATAGCAATATCATCCGGTCGATCCTGTAAAAAACTTACTGTGAAAACTTAGTTGAAGTGACCGTGAAGTGAGCTGTCGTTCCACACGATGCTAGGGATTGACACTATCGACAGCTCACTTCACCTAAGTTGAAGTGAGCTGTCATTCCACACGATGCTAGGGATTGACACTATCGACAGCTCACTTCACCTAAGTTGAAGTGAGCTGTCATTCCACACGATGCTAGGGATTGACACTGTCGACAGCTCACTTCACCTAAGTTTTTACGGTGATATTTAAAAAAATTAGATCAGCAGATTTTTCATCTGTGGGTTACAGTATAGAATGAAAGATATTATGTAAAAAGTCTCACGGACATTTTGAATTATGATCATTCATCAATATTTTTATGTGAACATAATATATTATATTTTATGAGCTCACGTTAAAAAGAAATGAGACTCAAATGTTATACTGGAATTATTTACGATCTAAAAGTTATATTTATAACGATCTTGATTTTTTTGCAAATCTTCAACAGTATCAAGTGGGTTTATCTGTGACAGTGGTCATGTAGAGTCATCGCTTAAAATTATTAACGACATTCAACTGAAATTTGTTACACTGAAAACTGATAAAAGAAATACAGAAATGTCTGCTCATTCGGTAAAATTAATGAAGTTATTTTCCTTTGGTTTAGAAATGATTTAATATCTGTTTATTGCATGGTTACGTGAAAATTTACACCTGGTTTATTATTTGTCATAAATAGCTATCTGCTAATTACCTCTACGCGTTCATTACAATTGGGTTTGTCAATAAACCAAGACGTAAAAAATTAAACATTTTACTTTAATCTCTTAAATACATAATATCGTTCACAAATCTTTGTAGCTATGTCGTTTAGAAGAGGCTTGGTTTAGAGTAAGCTCCAGTGAATATTGGTACATGTAGGATTCTGTCAACAATCATGAACAAGAAGGGTTTGTTAGCAAGGAATTGGTCCGGCATCATTCTGGACTCAAAAAACGCTGCGGTTGCCGCAGCCGCCACCGTACCGTCTTCGGTAACTTCTATATCTGCCTTCTGAACAAAGTTCGACAAGAACATCTGGTAATCAGATATACCAGGGAAGTTAGCTTGCTGCTGGTCAAAAATAGTCTTAATGCCCATATCAATAAGGAGCTCCTTCAAATTATCAATGTCGGAAGATATTTTGAATCTTGGCATTTGCACGTCGACTTTTGAAGCACCATACTGCTTGTACAAAATGAATATGGAACTAATACTGATGGTCTTCATTAAATCCACCATGGTTGTGAGGGAAACATCAGGGTTTGGAAGAAATACTAACATAGAGTATCTGCTATCGTCTCCGTATGGTAATTCTAAGACTTTAGCCTTTATTTGCGGCACTGATGTGATGTTGAACGATCCACCAACGTACATCAGGGAGACGTCACCGATTTGTTCACCTTTATAGTTGTAAAACGCACTGGATTCAGTATCTTCGTAAGGGAAGGGTACCTTCCAAGCGCCTTTGAAGTACAAAGCGTCTATCATAACTGTTAGAATTCCATCCAAATCATTTGGCGTGACGATTTCATCGATAGCTTCGTTCGTAACACTTCGCACATGTTCGTTTATAATCGAGGCTGTTTCAACAGTGTCTACGAAGGACACGATCCTGGCGTCACAGATACCAACCTTGGCCACATCGTCGAAGAAACTTTGTTTCACGTATAACGAATCATCGAAGAATATTGTGGAGCTCCGTTCTAGCATAGACGCGGTCGGGTTACTAGGCTTCATCGTCACTTGGTTGACGAGTTCGAAGTAAATGTTGTTGAAACATCTATGAGGATGTAGTTGGAGTACTTCTCGTATTTCTTGGAGTGTTGTATCCGCGGCGCCGAGTGACATCGCCGACAGTAGCGTCCATGGTGACAGGGCTGACGTAACGAAGTGACTCTCTGTTTCTTGATTAATCTTCTCCACTAACTTCAATGTGAACTCGTAGACAGATCTCTTAAAATATGGCGTCGCCGTTCTATAATTACACTGCGCCGAAATTAAGGGCACTAACACCGTTAAAAACAGTAATATTATTCCGAGTCTCGCCATTTCGCTGGCGATGTAAAAGGACTACTAATCTATTGAGAGTAGTTTTACTGTCGTTTTAAGAGTCATGTTATCAAGCATGACCCGACGATAACACCGCCCCAGCACTCAGTTTGGCATGATTTTGATTGTAGTCATTACTCAAATTATATAATGCATTCAGTCTTACGTGATTAGCTACGTATGTTCCTACATGGTCCTCGTTTTTACAAGTTTTTTTCTTTGCTAAAGTAGGTACTTACTGTGCTTATATGCCACCAATTCTAGCTTAAACCTTTAGCGCGTTACTTTCCTCTTTGTTTTTCGTAGTTCATTATTTTGTTTTTGTTTTGTTTGTAGTTTATCAATCTTTATCTTAAGTCAATGAACTCATAGGTTAGTAAATAGTTCATACTTTGCAGACTGTCAAGGAATAGTTTCAATTTAGGCTAATTGAACTAAAGAATGAAACGAAGGGAGAGCTTGTTTTCGCCCTGATGTGGTAATATTATGCTACCTAAGTTAATACTTATGTTAGACTCTTATATTGTATGTAGTTACATCTCATATTTTTGAGAGATTGCAATAGATCTCCCCTTTCAAATTATATTCTTATTCTAATTCACTTGAAGTTGATGTAATGTCGGTGAAGTCTGATATTTAGTTTTTATGTCACAGTTGATAAAAAGATCCAACAATTTAATAACAAGTTCCTATCATGATAAGTCAGTTAACAAAAATAGCACATAATAATAATTAAAAATAATGTAATCTGAGAACCAGTTTTGGAAGACAGTTCCAGAAAAATATTTTGCACGCAAACGAAAAGCACGTGCAGTTTTATAAAAGTTTCACATACACACACTCACAATTAAATAGGGATAGGTACGGTCTACTTGTAGCTTTATCGTGTTTTAAGACGGTTTTTAACCGACTTAAAAAAGGAGGAGGTTCTCAATTCGTCGTTCGTTCACTGTTTACTCGAAAACGCCTGAACAGATTTGGAAAATTATTTTTTTGTTTCAAAGGGTTACTTTCCAGTTGGTCCTTTAAAAATTTGGTCAAGTTCTGATGAGTGGTTTTTGAGTCAGCTTCAATAATACGTATTTTTTCCACTTAGTGTATGCTGATGATGTTGTAATAACTTCCTGTCACTGTTATTTACATTACAGGTAGTGGTACCTATACATCTTTGTTTGGGGTAGGTACCACAACTAAAAAGTGAAAAATAAAAACGTACTTAAGTATAGCAAATAAAAACAATTTCACAAAAAACCACCGCCTTCCAAAAAAATACACTACAAAGTGAAAAAAAACTTTGAATTTGGAAGTCGGTGGCAAACAAGGAAAAAACTAAAAACAAAGACACCGACTTCCGGAGTCAGAGTTTTTTTCACATTGTGGTGTTTTTTTTTTTTGGAAGTCGATTATTTTTTATTTGTAGGTAAGCTACGTTTTATTTTATCGAACTGAAAGAAGAAGTATTTATTGGGACTCGCACAAGATCACAAACTAAACTAAACACAATCGTAGAAACATAAAACAATAGCTTAGAGCGATGAAATTTGTCGGTATTATCTTTTTAATAGCTGTTCCATACAATTTGTCCGTGTAGATGCAGTTTTCTATGAAACAGTAGATTCTTTTTTGTTGACAACCGACTATAAATTTCTACAAACTTTAGCCATGTGTTCAGCACATGATTCTGAACACATGTCATGGTTACAGTTTGCACTGATGTCCTTGCCAAAGTCCTTGCTGTATAAAAAAAACAACAAGTCCTCTATGAGGCCAAAAGGCAAAACAAAATCAACCATAATTATAACTACCTATAAGTATTCAGCACTATAAGTACTCCATTTGAAATAAGATTAGAAATTTAAATAATCTTTTTTTAAAGTCTGTTCAACCGATTTTGACTTCTATTCCGTACGCAAAAGGATGGCATTTGAAGCAAAAACGTGGTTACAATACCAACTGTTTGACATTGGCAGAATTGTCGACATCGGCACCATTGCCATAGACAAAAATAGAATAGAATAGAATACCAACTGTTTACTGCAGCTGTCATTTGCCACCAACGCAATAGAAGTCAAAATCGGTTGAAGAGACTATAAAAAAGGTTTAATTATATTTCTATACTTATTTCAAATGGAGTATGGTAATGACAACCATGTCTACCATCAACATAATAACACACTCCGGCCGCCGCGCGCCGCCCCGACCTTGTTATGAACGTAAAATTCTTGATAACATACCTCTTAAAACGACAGTAAAAACACTCACTTACAATATTAGCAATCTTTCACGTCGCCAGCGAAATGGTGACACTCATCACAATATTTCTGTTTTTAGCTTCGTTACTAGCAACCTCTGTTCCGGAGCAATGTTACCTTATAACGGTGACGCCATACTTCCAGAGCTCCGTCTACAAGTTCACATTGAAGTTAGTAAAGAAGATCAATCAGGAAACAGAGAGTCACTTCGTGACGTCAGCGCTGTCACCATGGACGCTACTGTTGGCGATGTCGCTCGGCGCCTCTGACACGACGCTCCAAGAAATACGAGAAGTACTCCAACTGCACCCTCACAGTGATTGTTTCGTCTACTTTTACTTAGAACTCGTGAACCAAGTGACCATGAAACCTAACAACCCGGTCTCATCAATGCTGGAACGCAGCTCCACAATTTTCTTCAACGCCTCGATGAACGTGAAACAAAGTTTCTTCGACGATTTGTACAAGGGTGGTTTCAGTAATTCCAGGATCATGTACTTTGTCGACCGTAATCAAGCAGCTGGCAGTATAAACGCACACGTACGAAGTTATACGGACGACGCTATAAATAAAATAGTCACGCCAAATGATTTGGTTGGCATGTCAACACTTACGATAGACGCTATGTCCTTCAGAGGTACTTGGAAGGTACCGTTCCCTTACGAAGATACTGAAACCAATGCGTTCTATGACGATGAAGGTCAACAAATCGGTGACGTCTCCCTGATGTACCTGTGTGGATCATTCAACGTAACAACAATATCACAAATACAAGCGACAGTTCTAGAACTTCCATATTACGGAGACGAGCACGGATATTCCATGTTAATATTTCTACCAAAATCTAATGTTTCCGTCACAACCATGCTGGATTTGATGGAGACCATCAATATAAGCTCCATATTTAACTTATACGAACGGAGCAGTCCGTCAATGATTACCGTGCAAATTCCGAGGTTCAAAATATCTTCATTTATTTGTAAATGGAGGGAGCTTCTTATGGGTATGGGTATAAATACTATTTTTGAACAGCACGAAGCTAATTTCTCGGGTACATTCTATTACCAGTCGTTCTTGACGAATTTTATTCAGAAAGCAGAATTGGAAGTTAGTGAAGAAGGAATAGAGGTTGGCAGAGCCACCGCCACGTTGATGCAGTCCCGCTTTATGTATGATCAGTTCGTCGCTAACAAACCCTTCATGTTCATGATTGTTGACAGAATCCTGCATGTGCCAATACTCACCGGAGCTTATTCAAAATCCAGCACTTATCATCCATAGGTTAATGAAACTATTAAAATGAAATAATAAAATAGTCTAGCACCTACTCCGACTTTATTTTAAGTATAATTAACTATTCTATTTTGAGTTTCATTTATTAAGCCGCTAGGTAACGTCAATGACCTTGCCGAAAAATCTCATACCTACATTTCTTTTTGCAAAACTAAAATAATGACTCTGGTCTCGCATCCACCGGATTCCTGCAGCCTTCACATGGTCATCGATCCACCTTATAGGAGGTCTTTCAACGCTGTGCCTTCGTCGTTACGCGGTCGCCACTCGCCCCATCGACCACCCGTTCATCGAGCAATGTGCCATGCCTACTGCCACTTTAATTTGGTTTTCTTCAGGCTATGTCGGCTACCTTGCTTCTCCTACAGATCTCTTCATTTCTAATTCGATCAGGCAGGGAAATTCCAAGCATGGCCACTGAATTGCCTTTTGGTTGACTTTCAACCATTTAATGGGACCCATTCTGTGCGAATACGTCATTTTCTGTACTCCTGACAACATCTATACAAACATGATGATTGGTTAAGTGGTTAAGGCCTCAATCAACAATAGCACTAGAATGAATAGGAACAAAAACACATCGCTCAAATGGCCGCGATTGTATAAGTATAACTTGATTGAAAACCTTAATACTCAAAACATAAAGTTTACTATCGTTTGCAATATATTTACTACTTCGATTGAAAAGTAAACGTATTTTTTAAATAAGAACAAACCTATAGGAAAAATAAAACATAATTTCTAAGCAGGATAAAAAAACGAAGTTGCAAAATAAGACCACAACAATTTTTGTGATCTTATTTTTCCGCCCGTTTTTGATGCACTCATCAGAAATATAGTGCTATTGTTGATCGAAGGGTTAAGGAGTAAAAAGGTAACAAAGAAACAAACTTACTTTCGCATTATAATATTAGTTAGAACTTAGACACGTAGCGCCATCTAGCGTCCTAAAGCAATCGTGACCGTCGACAGTTATTGTTTTTCCTTCAGGAAAAGTACCTTAACCTTTTCTGTATCCCTGACAACGTATATATGCAAAATTTCATGATGATCGGTTCAGTGGTTTAGGAGTGAAAAGGTAACAAACAAACAAACTTACTTTCGCAATTATAATATTAGTTAGGATAGTTAGGAAGAATAGGAAGTTACGATTAGGATTACCTTTATTACACTTAAATAAATAGCAAGGTAATCATGCTATCTGAAAAAAAAATTAAATGCTGTAGTATGTCGATCGTAATAAAATTAAAATTTGTTTTTCTTATTGAAAACCGAAAAAGTACTTATCGCCTAAGTTGCATTAGAAATACGTTACCGAATATAGGTTATTGCATCATAATTTATTAAAATATAAACATTAATATACTTTTACGACGTCATTATTACGGCCCTAAACTATATTACTGTTTATACGCTCCCTGTATTTCATTGAAATAATTATAGATAAACAAATAAAGATAATTATTTGATTTTACTCAGGTTTTTATTGCAGTTCGGATCATTTCGTTCACTTTCATTCTAATTTCTTTCATTTGGGTTTATGGTCTACTCAACTTAGCGATTGTCAAACTTAATTTTAGTTGCGTCAAAAATGTTTTTAATTTTAGAGAATCTTGTTTGCAGAATAGCTTTTAAGATTCTCTTAACCAAAAATAAAAAAAATTGTGATAGTTTAGTTCGGTGTACAAGAGAAGCGGCACCATTCTCTGAGATTTAATTTGAATTTAAAAATTAAATCGTTTTCGAACTTGGAAAAAGTATGGACATCTCTAGGAACAAGATATATATGCGTTAAGAAATAAGATATTAATCTTATTTCTTAACGCATTCGTTATTCTTAGTTCGTTAGAGTATAATTACTATCCTGTGTTCTGATAAGCAGAAGTTTTATTTTTGAAGACAATTTTGTATTATTACCCCTGCTTTTAAAATTAAATTAATAATATCCGATGCTTACATTAACAATGTACGTACTTAATTTTGGTAATAGTCTCATCTCAGTAACAAATCCTGTTTCTGATCCAAAATGCGACTATACTGAATTAAATCTAGAGAGGTTTTTGTTTAAATGTTACACGTAAATTGAAACGATGTCTATAGCCAGCAGTTTTTGAAAAATAAGTCAAATAAAACTTTAATTTTGTTATGATTTAAAATTATTTTTCCTACCAACACTGAGTGCGCAAGTCCGACTCTCTCTTTGCCGGTTTTTTTTATCATGAACGCTGATCAAGGTACTCGTAGTAACAGGACACCGAACGTTAATCAGATGTTACCAAATAATTACATTTTTTTTATGAGATTGATTATGCCGCTCATTCCAAAAATTTAACTATATCAATGCATACAAATTTCAGAAGAGGTTGGACACCTTCAATCATTTCACGTCCTCATTCCAGTAGTACTTACATGTCAATACCCCCAGAGATACTAAAATATCAACAACACCCTTTGAAAACACAATGTTACTTCGTTTACAGTGTTTTATAATACGGTTTCCAACCTAATGCGCATTATCCTCCTTGAGGGTTCACTTTAGCGCAAACGTAATATTGGTGACCCTCCTGGAGGGTCCACTTGCAATATGTATGACGGTATGGCGTATGAACTCTATGAACACAGATAACTATATACTAGTCGGAGACAGATAGGACAGTACTATGGTTGACGATTAGTTCCAAAAATATGCGCCAAGCGCTAGTGTCGTAATGTCACTGAGGGATGACCCACAGCGTACTATAAAAATGACGCTGACCATCCGGCATAGAATATCGATAGCATAGTGATGTGCCATGGAATATTCTTATAGGGTTAATATTATTATTTGCAATGTTCAATGTTTCTTCCTATATGTTCATTGGATACGAATGTAACGAAAGAAATGTAAAAAAAAAGACTTCAGATTTTACTTTTTATTTATTTTTTCGTCTTAACCTATGGGCTTTATATTTCTCAAAGGCAATTTGTTGAGGTGCACACATCTGTTTCACAAGTTTTTCATGTACACCTCCTTTTAAAATTTTATTAATTATGTTGCACCAATTATGAACATGGGTGCGTATCATTAAATTAAGCAACCATTCCTTTACTTCGGTGTTATGACCTGTACACCCCAACCAATTTAAATCAAATTTCTTTATTATTTCTATTTTTAAATGTTTTTTTTACACATTTTTTGTATGCATACTTATTCAAGTAATCATGTATAAGGCCCGAGATATTCCTATATAACATTAGAAACTTCTTTGATGGATATGTTAAATTATGATGTTTTAAAAGGGTATATTCTCGTTGTTCAATCCATTTATGAAATACATCTCTTTTTGTTTGCGTATAAGTATCAGAGCATCTCCTACAATTAAATTTGTTTGTCACTCTCCTGCACATATACCCTGCTGTATATGCAGAAGAGTGCACGCGCAATCTTTCGTTTACTGGATTTAGTGATTGGTTACTGCTAACGTTTTGCGTCATTGTTATGGGTCTACTACACACGGCATTTTCTTTATCTTCATCAAATGTTGATGAGGAACTCTCATCAACATTGGATGAAGATATGAGTTTAAAAAAATCTACAACTGTGTTTCCTGTATCATCCTCACAGTTTGCGTATATTGAATGTGGACCCATAACGTTGGACATTAGCCGTGATTTAAAAGCATTCAAAAAAGTATTTGCATCAGGATTGACGTTCCTGTAGTTGATGGCTCTGATCCTACCAAAAAAATTCTCAAGAGGATCCTGATTAACATTTCTAGGATAAAAATATTGTATATCATATTTTTCGAACAACAGTTTAGACAACCTTTCAAAACTTTCTATAGTTGTAACCCACCCATTAAGAGAAGGAACTCGAACCTTATAGATTTTATTATTTTTGAGGGCTTTCTTGCTACTATTATCAATATATTGAATATTATTTAATATTTGTTTGGCTTCTGTCGTTTGGCTTTATTGGTCCACGAAGTTTGCCCCGGACAGTACTCCCTCGAGATCCATTCACGCTGTCAAAGAGCTTGTCCATGAATTCCACAGCTTCGCCTGTTGTGGCCATTGTCTCACTGACATTTTGACCCGAGGCTGTAGTTTCTGAAATACATAATTATATATAAGTATAACAAACAAACAATGTTTCCATTTCCATTCTATCAGACTACAAGAAAGTGCAACTGGTATTATTCTTAGTATATTAGTTTAAATCAAACGTCTTATTAATCATAATGGCTCAATTGTAAAAATTAAAACCCAATTATTAAAAACCTAATTCTTTTTAACAAAGAGTGAATATGTATAGTGTGAATTCTTGTGTTTCTTTTGTCGGAAACCCTAAATAAATTAAAGTAAAGTGAGTAAGTGAGTGATTGATTGATAACAAAGTAAAAACTTACTGAACAATGCAGTGTATTTAAGCATTCCACTGGTTGTTGCACTCAGAGTTTGGGCAGCTACACTCACTTTAATTTTCTTCATTTTTGCTGCGTAAATATGGTGCTCTGTTAGTTTTTTATGCATTCTAGTATGACCTAGTTGGCAATCAGCATCAAATACCATTTCAATATCCTTCCAAGTGGCAACTTTGCTTTTGAAAAACATGTCTTTTGTAAGAAGGTTGTGCCTACCCCTTAAGTGAGTGTGGGGGATCATACACTACACTTAGGTGTTGTCCTGACATCTCAATAGTTCCATCTGCAAACAAAAAAACTATTGAGTACAACTACTAATTTATAAAATAATGTCAAAGTTTAGACAATGATTTAGATGTTTGTTATGCAATTGTGGTTTAACAGTTCAACATATTTGGATGGAATTTGGTACACAGTTAGACCATGACCTGGACTAACATACAGATGGATATTATGATAATTATAATGATGATGGATACTTTTTATCCTAGATAATTTGCAACTGCCATGCAGATAATGTGAACAAAGGCTATTTGTAGAGAGAGTATCTACTCACCATTATATATAATTATGTCTCAACTCAAGCAATAAAGCGATGAGAACGAATAATACCCAAACTAACCCAGAGATTCGACACGAACACGAATGACTGAAATTATTCTATTCTATTTTTATGGTTCTGGCTCCATCGAGACTGAAATTACGAAATTACTGAAAATACAATCTGTCAGTTTGACAGTTATACGCAACACTCAACAGCCAAAATGGCTGCCAACAACATGGCTACCGAAAGTAGCGCCATAACGCATTTTTTGGAACTAAAGCTGTCGCAGGCCTGTCTATGAAAGGGAATTGGCATTTAAAGCCCAAAAAAGTGTCTTCGTGCAGTATGCATGATCCAAAACACTGACAGTTGCAAACCTTTTTTTATTAATTTAAAATTATTAACACTTCCGTCCCTATATATTTATGAAATTGCCACGTTTATCAAAAATAACCATAACCAATTTGAAACCCTGTCCACTAAACGCCATCCAGGTGCTCTTAAGTCAAAAACCCATCAAACCGCCCTATTCTCAAAAAGTTTCCTAGAAATGGCTCCAAAATTATTTAACAAACTAACCAAATCGATAAAAGATTCAAATTGATTTTTTGAAAGTATTTAAGTCTACTTTCAAAAAATCACTCCAAAACTTTAAAATATAGGTACCCATGGTTAAAATATTTATATGTGTGTCAATATTATTGGCTATGTTAAAAATAATTAATAAAACTACATACAATACAATACATGTTACCAAGAATTACAAATAACATAGATGCAACAATAATTAAACATAATGCGCATGAGTTTATAGGTAACTCATTTCAGGTATACTATTCTGTTACGTCTTGGATTTTACAAAAAAAGTACTCTGTGATTTTACAGCATAATTTCCAAATCGCCGCTTTAGTTTACCAGGTTTACCATCATTTTTGACAGATCGATGACAGCGCAACTCGGAACGCTGCCTAAGGCTGCATTCTGAATTAAAACGTGAGCGCTCACAGCGATCACATCGATACGTAGACAGAGTTTCTCTGTCTACGCATCGATATTTTGCGTTCCGTATTAGAGATCATGATTATGACAGTTTAGAACTGTCATCAATTATTCGGAACGCTCGTGAACGCGCTCACAGTGGTCGCTCAACGTCAAGCTCAAACCTTGCACAAAAAAGACCGATTATTCTTCTGCAAATGAAAGTTTAACGCATTGGCACTTCTATTTTGTTGGATTACTCCATCGACTCGGATAACTCAGATTTTGAGTTTGAAAACGACAATTCGTCCAGGGATGAAACGGACATCGAAGGACTTATACTAGCGTATTTACATGCTCCCGGCAAAGATTTACCCCGAAATAAAATACCAAGTTCATATTTATTTATTGTTTGTCACAGGTGGAAATACAGTTCTTACAGTTCGCATTATTGTATCACTTTAAAACATACCCATGGGGTTCACAATATTTATATGTGTGTCGATATTATTGGCTATGTTAAAAAGAATTAATAAAACTACAATTACACTCTTATTTGTTACCAAGAATTACAAATAACATAGATGCAACAATACATAATGCGCATGAGTTTATAAGTCATTTCTGGTGTTCTGTTAGGTACGTCTTGGATTTTACAGCATAATTTCGAAAATGCCGCTTTAGTTTACCATCATTTTTGACAGCGCTCACGGTGATATTAATTTAGGGCATGGTCGGCGTTATCGCAAGATGGCGCGTGTCATAACTTCATCTATGACGATTCACGGGACATCGTTATCGCGCTCACGCTAATTCGGTACGGGTGTTAGCGCGCTCAAATCGATGACAGCCCAACTCGGAACGCTGCCATTGATAGCAAAGTCAGTCCGTCAAACGTCAATGAATTATTTTTGTAAACATTCAACGCATTCAACAATTTTTATTCGTTCGGACAAGTCTGTTGAAAGATAATAAAGTTAATAGTTATTTGTGTTCAAAATGGTGCGAGTAAATTCTTTAGCTGGTGTCAGAGCCCTTCCTAAGCCGTAAGTTACAAAAGTTTTAAAGACTAAACTTATCCATTGTAACTAACATGATTGTGGCAGAAAAAATATGAAATGATTACGTACTTACCTCAGTAATTCAATTTTAATTATTTTTCATTCTTAACATTTAGGTAGGTGGTTATTTTTATGTACTGATAGCACAAGGGTTATCAAGGTCCTACTTTTCTATAAATTAAAATAACTCACAAATGTAGACTGGTATTATTCTTATAATATCTACTAACTAATAAGGAGCATAAATATGCGATTTGGATGTTAATGTGTTGAAGACGACCCTCTAACTTGAAGTTTTAATAAACCCATTCACTGGACTGTCTAGAAGGGTCCTTTCATGGCATTATCACTATGTTTATCAAGCAGGCGTACTTAGTGGTAGTTACTAATGTTATTGTACATAATATTATGTTAGAGCTCTTCTAACTACAATATACTTACTGAGTTTATCTTGGACATTACTAACATTGGTGAAGGAAAAACATTATAACAAGAGGCCTTTGGCCTGCAGTGGGCCAATGATAGGCTGGAATTATATTAGGTATTATTATTATAACTTGGTACTTATTACAAGATCTTAATAAACCAAACAAACAATACAAATATAACAAACAAATATTTGTATGACCTACAAGTAGTTGTTCCGGGTCTGGCTGTTTGTGTATGTGAGTTTAAATGTTTGTAAACGCACCCACAATACAGGAGAAAATCCTAGTGTGTTCACTTGTAAGTATGCTAAGAAGGGTTCTTGCTGAAACTTGCAATAGCTACTTATTACATTCTGATGAGAAAACATTTTGTAGGTAAAGTTGACCTGATACTCCAGTCAGGATTGTCTCCGCACAATGCACCTTAGTCCTTAGTACCTATTTTTCTGTTCTTTTCTTTTTGTCTGTTTATGTGTAGGTGTGTACATAAATGGTTAAACAAATAAAATAAATGCTGGGCACCATCCCTTTTATCCGATAATGGTTACATTTGTATCCCTAAAGGGTTAGGGAGAGGTATACCAAAAATACACCCACATTTTGCCAGTTACGTCTAAATCCCATGTTATAGCCTACTTACCGCATGTAAAATGAGCCTATTGCTATCTACCTTGCACAAATCCAGACGCAGCGCCGGGCTGCTATTAAACAATTCTAGATGGAAAAAACCCAATATCAATTTGCTTGACTCGAGAATCGAACCCAGGATCTCACGTTCAGCAATAGCAGCAACGAGGCAGTCAGATAATGGTAGGGGAGACTGGGGACACTTGATCCCCATTTTGCTTTTTCATTCATATCTCATAAACTAATAAAGTATTGCAGATTAGTCTTTATGATTTGGTAGAAAATTTATCCTTCAACCTTTTGGCATCATTCTATCATAAAATATGTCTGTCTACCTGTTCTTTTTTTTTTCGTTTTCCCAGAATGTTACTATAGATCAAATGTCCCATGTTACAGTCCATATTTTGTCTGTTTAGGGCATGCAAATTTTACATGAATAGGTAAGTACATAGGTAGGTACTTATTTTAATAAGATAAACAAAATATACACCTATGTTCTAATATAATTTTTAAATCAAGATAAATTAAAAACCTTAAAATAACATGTTGTCTTTATAACAAAATTAAATTCTTTAATAGTTAAACTGCCAACACACGCCACAAAACTATAGGAAACTTAAAATATATTTTTTTTTCTATATGTTGCAGAAATTCTTGTAAACTATCAACCATCTATGCAGTTTAATTTTAAAATATTTAAATAGCAGTTCCCATAAGGTCTTTGGCAATTTGTTAAATATTGTAATGCACATTTATTATGTTATGATAAATATGTTTTTTTACTTAGAGTTGTATTATTTATTTCTATATTTAAGCAAACCAAAAAAAAAAAAGGAACAAATCTTTTCTCTTGGTCTCTGTTTGGTGTAATTGTCACCTTTGAATCTAAAGAATTCACTATGTTTCCTCACAAACACCGATACCTCAAACATTATATAGATACCTACTCAACAACTTACATGCCAATATTTCAAGGTCAATAGTTTCAGTTTTTTGAATAGAATTGAAATAATGTTTTACGAAGTCTGTGTCAAAGCCACATCATTTATTTCAAGTCGACCATGAAAGGTATTTGGATATCAAAATTTACAAGAAAATATACTTAAGACTGCGCCGGGCGAACACGGCGCGCGGATAATAGGTATTTACTGCGGCGCGCTAGTCGTGTGCGTCGTCACGCACACAATGACAAGTTCGCTCGGTGCCCGCTTGAGTTGCAAGGCAGAAGTTGATAACTCAGGATTTTTACAATTTGAGTGACTGAGTGTAACTTAGGGTTTTAAAAAAATTGAGTGTATTGAGTGACTTGAAAAGATGAATACTGTTTATTTAGACGGTTCTGTGTAGGTACATAAATCCGATTAATAAAACTAATCCTACTAATATTAGGTATAAACGTGAAAGTTTGTTTAGATGAATGTTTGTTACTCTTTCACACGAAAACTACTTTTTATCCCGATTTTCCCGTGGGATAATTTTCGAGTAATATCGGGTGAAACCGCTGGTAACACTATATATATATTTGTTTGTACTATAGTAATACACAATCCGTTCCCTTACTATTTATCGATTGCGATGAAATTTTGGCGTTGTGGAGTATACGCCCTGGAACTACACTGCGTAAGTAGGTTGGCTAGGTGAGTAAGTTGGTAATATATGAGTAGGATGTTATAATAAAACCAGTCTGTAATAAAAAATCTATAATTACTAAGGTTCTTCACCAATGTATAGGCAAGGTTCTTCACCAACGTGTTGGCGAGGCTCTTCATTGGTGTGCGTTTCCTAAAAAGTAATATAGTTATTGTATTTAAATAAAATGATTAAGTTGACGTAATTATCAGATGTATGACTAAAAAAAACATACTTGCGAGCAATAAACTGGATTCACTTCATTACGGCTTGATACAATTTAATTTTTTTATATTTTTATGCAATGAACTATGCTATTTTATGCATTTTAAATGTAATTTTACTAACTTTCAACCGCTTTTGATACCATAACGAAAAATGGTTTACTTTTGTCATGGAACGTAAAAACGAAAGATATACATTTTCGGAACGAAATATAAATTGTTTGGAACTCCTATAAAAACTGGACGTTTATGCAAATTTCTCATCAGTCCAATATTTCACGTCACTGGGAATACTCAAGTTATAAAAAAATGGAAACCACACCTACAGAAGCCCCAGAAGCAAAATAAGGTCTGAAACAACCAGCGATTACGTGATTCCAGAGTATTGCCCTCAAGTATAGTTTAAAGAATACTTAATGACTAAGTCACTCACGTGGGCAAAATATTTAAGTATTTAGTTGCCAGCAAACATTGGCAACAAAATAAAAACGATAGTAAAAATTTAACTTACGGCGTTGGAAGAATTTCCAGTTTCATTTTCTTTGTTTGCATCAGTAATGGATCTACAAAAACAAAAAATCATAATTATATCTTGTAATGACCAAAGTTTTCAATAAAGCAAATTCGCAATTTTAAGAAAAATATTGTTCCATCGCCGTGGAGTAATTACACCCTAAAAACCTATTACACGATAGCCATATCGAATGTTTGACAAAAACTAGCAACCGCCATCTTGGATTTTAAAATTGTCAGATTGTCAGATTTGCAATCGCCACCCCCAAAAACCTATTACACGATACCCATATCGAATGTTTGACAAAAACTAGCATCCGCCATCTTGAATTTTAAAATTAATGTCAGATTTGCAATCGCCACCCCCAAAAACCTATTACACGATACCCAAATCGATTGTTTGACAAAAACTAGCACCCGCCATCTTGGATTTTAAAATTAATGTCAGATTTGCAATCGCCACCCCCAAAAACCTATTACACGATACCCATATCGAATGTTTGACAAAAACTTGCATCCGCCATCTTGGATTTTAAAATTAATGTCAGATTTGCAATCGCCACCCCCAAAAACCTATTACCCATATCGAATGTTTGAGAAAAAATTGAAGAAAAGATTACATCCGCCATTATGTTGGGTAAAAGGAAATAATATAACAAAAAAATAGAAATACGTACTTTCTGAGAGAACAGTTTTTTTTTCGGAAATTAGCGCCAACTTTCTTCTTGTAAGTAATATCTTTCCTTATGCTTTCCCATTTTACTAAAACAAAAATACTTACATAAAAGAAAATGTTACAAAAAAATGTACTGAAAAGTAAAAAATAAATAAATATTAGATATGCACAAAGTCATTATCAACTCAAAAAAACAAAAAATATGACTTACCTTATTCAACCGTTTGCGTTTGCGTTTGGCAAGGTATAAGTACACAATAGATCGCGAAGTATCGTTAGCGGCGTGTCGCTCCCCGATGAGACGTGACCACTCTCCGAGCTTTCGTGGACGACTGAACTTTCGACCGGTGGACGTTGCGTATGATTCAAAACAGCGCGCGCAGCGACTCAATTTTAAACAAAATAATGTCTAAAATAACCAAGCGACATTTTCGAAAATGTTAAAACGACAAATTGTAGTATGATTATTAAAGATTGATATGAATTAAAGTTTGTGAAAAAATTCAACGGTTTACTATCAAAAATCAACTAAATACGATCATGCTATTTTAAGATTTTTGTCAATCTTTAGGTAATTTTGTTATTTAAACTAGACAATAATTATAATTTTTGCCAACGAAGAATTGTTAACACATTCATTGTGGTGCTCAAAACATATTTTTTATGGTAATTATGGTAATAGTATTGATGATATCCCTTTAACCGTGGCGGCCGTTTCGTATGATTTTGCTCTACGCAGCCTTAATTGATTCGAGGAAGGTAGTTTTGTATGGAGAAGATTTTTTTTTTATTTTGGTACTTACCTATAGTTTTTGTAGTACTTGAGGGTTACAAAGTATGCATTATTAGGAATGGGCAAGAAACTCCACAGTTACATATGAAATTTTGGCGATTTTTTTATTTTAATGTAAACGCTCTCGCGGCGACATTTAAAATTACTATACATACGCAATAGGTACAAAGTATTAAAAATTAAGCACTGGTGCCGATTCTGTTGTACACCGAACTAAACTAACTAAACTATCACTAAAATTCCTTACTTTTGGCTATGAGAATCTTAACGCTATTCTGCAAAATAAAATCTCTAAATTTAAAAATAATTTTGACACATCTAAAATCAAATTGGCCAATTGCGACTCCACGTGGTACTTGTTTGCCGTACCACGTGATTTTTTTTTAGAGCCGTAGGCGCGCATTATTTTGCAACCTCGACATGTTTTGTATGGAATTGTTCACTTATTGTATGAAAAATATGAAAAAAAAAAATTTTTTTTTAACCAAAACGTTGGGTTTTAGATGTTTGGGAGTTTTATAAAGGGGGTCGAAATTTTCATTATTTTTGCGATAGGACACACCGTTTTCGAGATATAAGCAAAAGAAAAGAAAAAAAGATACAGTACTGTTTTTGCATCTGAAGTCGAGGTGTTGGTGTGAATTTTAGTTCATGACAACTAATTTTATTCCACACCTTTTTAATCGCGATTAAAAACAGGCAGATTTAGTTACGACAATCAAAATTTTTAGTGAAAAACGTAAAATTCAGAATAGCAAAATTGCCATTTTCACTAAATTATAATCTCAGTGCCATCTTAGTGCTGTCAAACTAAAATTTGGTTAAGTTGTGTCACTTTAGTCAATTTCAGAATGGGAAATCGTCGTTTGACAGGAATAAACGAAATTTTGGTGATTTTTAGTCTAGTTTAGAGAATTTTGTGACAAGAGAATTGGCACCAATGACAGATAAACTAATCAGGTTTTTATGGTTGTCTATTGTTTACCCGAAGATTATATACCATAATCATCATATTCCCGAATATAATTTACCCGAATTTCATTTGCCCGATTGTTTTGTTTGCCCTAAAAGACATATGACATACTTTTAACTACTGCCCGAAACTTAAATACCATAAGATACGAGTGCCATACGTATTGTTTTTCATATTTTTAATTGCCATAATTCAAACCCAAATGAAATTGTACGAATCTATGCTTAATTTTATCGATGGAAAAAATATTTAAAAAAATCGAAATATTTTTTTATATTTTTTATGGAATTTTTAAAAATTTTGTCCACTACTGTGACCCCAGTGTAAACAAAACGGTGTAACTTTTAAACTGAATTATCTATCGCGATGAAACAAACTCCTTAATGATTGGAAGTAATTAAGCTTCCTAATAAAATTAAAATTCTGGAAAAAAACTACCCTCAATTGAAAATAAACATTTTTTTTTCATCGTATTAGCTACCCAATAGTAAAAATGGCATGTTTATAACTCAAACATAACATTTTATATCAAATGTTAAAAGATGGCACTCCGAACGCGCCATTTATTGTTCTGTTAAGGATGGTTTATTTGGGATGATAATTAATAAAAAGAGTTCAATTAAAAACCATTTATTATTTGACACATAATTTAATGCATCAGGTTCTCAAAATGTCCACCTCGTTGTTGTAGGCACAAAGCCGCGCGTATTAAAATTTGTTGTGTCGCTCTCCTTATCATTTCGGGATCATTGCGAATATCATTCGCACAGTTAATTATGCGGTCACGCAAATCGGTCTCACTGTTGATGGGGGTACTGTAGACGCGTTGTTTCATGGTCCCCCATAGAAAGTAATCAAGGGGCGTCAAATCGGGTGAACGCGGAGGCCACCCTACAGGTCCTTGCCGGCCGATCCATTTACCACGATAATTATCGTTTAAAAATGATCTAACATTTGCAGCATAATGAGCTGGGCATCCGTCCATCTGCAAAAACATCCTTCGACGCAAAGCCAGTGGTACATCCTCCAATAATTCAGGTAGATCATTAGTCAATAGACTTAAAAATCTTGCACCGGTCAACGTTCTCGGCAATATGACTGGTCCAATCAACATATCATCGATAAGACCAGCCCAAACATTTACTGAAAACCTTACTTGAAAAGTTGACGAACGTTTCAATCCCGGGTTTTCACGTGCACGGCACCATCTGTGTAAATTTCGACAGTTAGTAATACCGTCTTTAGTGAATGTCGCTTCGTCCACCCATAGTATGGTTTTTGGAAAGTTTGGGTTTGCTATAGTTTTTCTTTGTATCCAAGTGGACATTACACACCTTGGACGGCAGTCTACGTCTTCATGTAGATGTTGCACCCTTTGGTAGTGATAAGGATGCAATCCTTCTTTCTTTAAAATGCGCCACGCTGGTTTTTGGCTTATTCCGTGACGAAGAGCCAGTCGTCTAGTACTTATGGATGGATCAGCAAACAAATCACTCAGAATTGCTTGTTCAGTAGCTACATCGATACTTACTGGAGGCGGCTCGCGACGATCTCTACTTGATCCAAGTCCAGTGATCGACAACCTTCTGTGAACTTCCTGAAAGTTGCGGGCAGATGGCACTGGTTGCCTGTTAGGAAACGCAGCTATGTAAGCTGCGCGCGCAGCTCTGGCGCTTCCTCGTCCCACTCCATAATAAAAATGAATGTCGGCAATGTGTGCCGGGGAAAATTCACTTAAACGCGGCTTCATGTAAAAGCGAACGAAAGTTACGAAACTCAGGTAGCAGCGAACGAAAGTAACGAAACACATGTAGCAGCGGCGAATAATTCGGAGCGACTGCCTGTCTGTCATAATTGAAGGTCCCTTCGGCTAGCCCTACCTCCCCGCACCCCGACCCGCGCACATTAATAATAAAATTCACAGAAAATGCTGTCTACCTGCTAAACAATAGTGCGTAGCCGTGCGCTGGGCCTTTCTTTAACAGTTGATAAGAAATGTTGGGATTAAGTTAAAAACATGCAATTTTTACCATTACGTGGTTAATACGATGAAAAATAACGTAAAGTAATAAAAAAGGTAGGTAATGGGGGCGTCTTATTGAGAAATTTTACGATTATTGTAAAAATTTATGAAGAAAAAACTGATTTTTGCAAAAAAAAAAGATGTTTATTTTTAATTGAGGGTAGTTTTTTTCCCACAATTTTCATTTTATGAGGACGCCTAATTACTTCCAATCATTATGCAGTTTGTTTCATCGCGATAGATAATTCGGTTTAAAAGTTACACCGTTTTGTTTACACTGGGGTCACAGTAGCGGACAAAATATTTAAAAATTCCATAAAAAATATAAAAAAAATGTTTAGATTTTTTCAAATATTTTTTCCGTCGATAAAATTAAGCATAGATTCCCTCATTTCGATATGTGCACATTATAAAGACTCACACTGTATAGTATGATTATTAAACTTGTTTTTAATTCTAATACCCACCTACTTATTAGCTTTCTGGCTATCAATGTCGATGGGTATGTAATGTTTGGTATAATAAGAATAAGAATAAAGAACATGGAACAAAATGTACCCACCCATGTAGCAAATTGATATTGGTACCATTAGAAAGGTCTTTGAAAATATATATATTTGTTGTATGGGGGCAACTTTGTAGCTTGCGGGGGAAAAAAGATATTCGACGTTGAAAATGCCGAAAATCCTTAATAATAGCGACCCATGCACATTCGACGTTTTTGCGATTTTATCCGTTAGGTACTTCGAACTATTATGCGCTAGCGTCGGTGTGTCGTAAAAATTGGAGAGAAGCCAGAAAGAACAGATAAGCCATCGAAGCCTATTATTGCTCCTGCATGACGGGTATGAGAACTCTAGGTGCCTGTGCTCACACTGTTAGCATAATATGGTACTTAGGTGTTGGCAGGCACCTAGATAACTTCATAGGTCCGGCAAGTGCCTGGGATGATATAATCATTGAGAGTAACAACAGAATTTAAAAATGATGTTTGTGCTGGTCTTGTAATAAAACTGTGCTTTTTAAGATTTATGGTTTTTATTTAATATTTTTTCCATACCAAAAACTAATGGTAGGAAGCTAATTCGGTCTCTCTTTAGGCAGAAAAAACAACTGGTTAATTATTTGGTCTACAGAACAGAAAAAGGTGCGATTGCTATAAAACTTTGCAATTAAAAATGTAATAAAGAAGTTATCATAACTTCGGTCTCCCATTCATTCATTCATTCGTTCATTTATTTTTGAGTTAGTCAATTAAGCCTCTTCTAAATGACACCTAGTCTAAAATGCTACAAAGGTGGGTACGGGTTCCATACAAAATTACCCATTGTTCTTTATTTATTCATCTCTTTTAAGTTTGATGGTCACAGTTCTAACCTAACTGAAATGGCAACTAACCAATAACCTTAAAATATTCTATGCATGGTCGAGGGTGGGCTTGGTCGACGGAGCTTCTGGGTGGTTTATAAAAAAATAACAACGAAGGGGATGGCGGGGTCTATTCGCTCGCTTCGCTCGCTCAAACGACCCCGCCATCCCCTTCTAACCTACCGATACCTACCTATCCGAGTCGGGGTGCCTTAAAGTCCCGATTGCATCCAGTTTCTCCTAATATAACAACCGTTACACACCCAATGTCGATGGCAAATGATGTTATGGCATATGATAATTATGGCATGTGATAATTAGGGCATGTGATAATTAGGGCATGTGATAATTAGGGCACGTGATAATTAGGGCTTACAGTGATTATGACAAATGATGTTATGATAAGTGACTTCATGGGAAACAAAGATTCTAGCACGTGACTAATATAGCAAATAAGAGTAGGGCAAATGAATATTACGTCATATAATATTATGGCTGTTGACTATTATGGCAAATGATATTAGGGCACTTAAACCTACATCTACATGGTGCTCACATAATTTTTACAAATAATAATAATAATATGAGACAACATCCACACAAGGTCTTCGGGTCCCGAACTAGGCAGAGCCTGTACTACGGTAACCTAATGACTGATATACATACTTATATACATATACACACGCAGGCACAGGTCAAACAGACATGTTCATGCACACAAATGTTTGACTTGTCCGGGGATCGAACCCGGGACCAGTGGCTCAGAAGGCAGCGTCACTACCAACTGCACCAACTGGTCAGTCAATATTGCGATCATGACGGTTTTTCCTAACATTTTAACAAATAATAAATCAGTGTGTGAGTTAAAGTTTTCATAGAGTGTAGAATTAATGGTATAAAAATAAAAAATATGTAATTAAATTAGCAGCCATTTTGATTTTGCCTTTGTTTGTGGGAACGTAAATGAGAAGGATGATGACTAATATTAGATATGTTCAAAAAAATAATGCTTTTTCAGAAAAGGCGTAAGTAGTAAATTGAGATAATCGAGAAAAATCAATAAAATCGATGGAAATATAGAGAACCTAGATGCTTTAAAAGTTTTTGGAAGGGATTATTTCCGTCCTTGTCCCGCGGTACAGGGGGCCTACTCCCTATGCACGAAGTCCGTAGTTTCAGCTGAATTTACGGACGTTTCCTACTCCGTACCACTTACGGACATAAGATTAGTCCGGGGCTCGGAATAAAAGATAATGGCCAAACGATCTGACAGTGGTCCTTACACCCGATGTGTTTTTATCCGTCCGGAAACACAAATTAATCGGGAGTAGGGTTGGTTTACTTCTAAGTATCGAACTACTTTCGGACCGGCCCGTATCTTCGGTGACGGACCTAGAGAGTAAGTAGGCCTGACAATGTATAGCCGTACCTACCACGAAGTAACCTACTACTTGGTCGAATTAACTGTGCACCTGTAGTTGATGACGTCATTTCAACGCTTTGTTTGCGACGTGGCGAGCGCGGGGAGATAAGCGGTGTTGCGGGGGAAGAAATGGCATTCCAGCGAGGTGCACAGTTAACTCGACCGAGTAGTAGTCGTGACATCACGTGACTTCTGTGATAGTACCGTCTTTGTCTAGCAGTTACTTTAAAACGTTTAAGTAGAACTTGGCAATTGTTTCAGATTTTACACTTTTTTTTTATATTGTTTGCAAACAAATATTTTTTAGAGATTAATGGTAATCATTAATCATTCCTATTTATTGTAGACTAGCTGTGCCCGCGACTTCGTTCGCGTGGTTGTCGGAAAAAAATTATGTGCTGCTTATAGAAGGGAAATCGGGAGAATCTTTCGGCCAGGCCTTGTGATTTTTCAAAAAGCTGACAAAAAACTTGTGATATTTAGGAAAATGCTTCTCTATATACAATGTTAGCGGTGGAACCACCAGGAGCGTACATAAAAAGGTTGCTAGGGTTGCTTACACGCGAAAGAGCTACATAAAGTTGGCCGTGGGAAAAGCAACCAATACTAAGATCCACCCCCGCAACGGACAATGAGCGATGAGGAGCTTTGTTAATGGTCATGGCGTAACTAAACGGGAAATTATTAGGAATGAGCGGAATTCTGGGAATTAATTAATTAAAAACAACATCACCGGCGCCGCAACCTGTTAAGATTTCGGCTTCGATGACGTTGTGTTGGAGATTGGTGACTATGAGTCGAGTGCCGTTGCAAAGTTTTGGAGGACTTAAATTTCTGAGAAGAATAATTGGCACACCGACTTTAAAAAAATGTTGTGTGCTGGAAGACCGGGCGTGTTAAGGGATTCTAAGAACTCTACTGGATAGTGTGTGGCATCTTCTTCTTCCGTAACCGTGTTTATCGAAGTATATTGCTTACTTTCCCCAGAAACATGTGCCAATATTTGTGTATTTATTGCTGCCGCTTGGTCATTGCGGGGGGTCAAAATAGCTCGTTGGCACAGCCAAGCAGCAGCGTGGTTCCCGATATCTGTGGGATTCCCATAAACTGAAGAAATGAGTTCCAGCTGTGAAGCAACGGAACAACAAAGGTTCTCCACCAAAATTATTTTACCATCTTGTGTGGGATATGTGCCGTCACCAATTTTCAAAAGTAAATTTGAGAACTCTTGCGCGTTTGGATTCCCTCCCAGATGTGCTCGCATATTTAAACTCAAATGAGTTGATATCACATTGCGCCATACAATCGAACTCTTTAGGCAGGCGCTAATTTCATCGGCTCTCATTCCTCTGGGTATTATCGGGAGTGTCTACCTAAAATCACCACAGAAAAGTACCGTAATGCCTCCCATTGGCCGGTCATTTTGCCTAATGTCCCGCAAAGTTCGGTCTACTGCTTCCACAGCCTTGCGATTTGCCATCGTGCACTCGTCCCAAATTATTATGACACAATCGCGTAAAACCCTAGCTTTGTCGCTATTGCGTGACACATTGCAAACCGGGCTTTCTGTTCGATCCAAGTCGATTGGGATTTTGAACATTGTATGTGCGGTTTTTCCTCCGGGCAACAATGTGGCTGCTATTCCTGAGGAGGCGACAGCAAGAGCAATCTTATTTTTGGTCCTTATTCGAGCCAAAATAACTTTGGTTAGAAATGTTTTGCCTGTTCCACCGGGCGCGTCTAAAAACAGGATTTCCCCCAATGTATTATCTACACTGCCGCACACACGATCAAATATTTGACGCTGTTCCATTGTCAAAATTGAGCAGCCGTTTTGCATGTTTTCTGCTAATTCCACGGGATTGTAACTAATCTCCGTGGCGTACTCTCTGTTTATACGTTCCGCATCGGCTGTCGGTGTGGGCAAGCCGTATTGAGTGAGCGGGTTTCCTCCTATACTTATAACTATGTCTTGACAACAACAACGATCTATTATGACAATTTTCACGTTCTCGGTCAGGAATTTCACCATCACTGTTTTGCCGTACATGTCTCAAAAAATCTTCAGCAAACTTATCTTGATATTTTTGCCACAACTGCCCAGCATCCGCTAAGCCACAAAAGGTCAGTAAGATGGCAAACAGATGACGCAAGCGATGTGGACTATCGCTGACGCATGCCTCGGCTAAAGCATCATCCCAATGTTGATCTCCATCTAATAAATGACGTGCGCGGCAAGCAGCCTGGTATGTGGGATATTCAATATCATCCATTTTACGGAGCTCATTAAAAGAAGTTGGTCCTCGCAGTACGTGCAGAAGAAGGCGTAAATAATAACACTCTAAATTATTCGGGTGTACAGTGTACACTCGTCCTATCACGTGTTCCTTGAAAACTCCAGGCTCGCCTTCCAGAGCAGTTCCACGTCTTCTACGGTTAAAAACACCTTGCTGCTTGTTGTATGTGTAATACGATGGAACCTCGTTATAAAGAAGGGATTTCGCGTAATTATCAGTTTGGCAGAGGCGAAAGAATGCCATCAAAGTGGTTTGTCTCGGATTGTCTAACCTTTCTGTGACATTTTCAGACTGAAAATACACTCGCCCGCCCTCAAGGTGTAGATCGAGATGAATGACCGGTGGATGTCTCTCATGTATTGGAAAACTTAAAATACGCCAAACTGCCTCTGAGGGGCTAATGTATCGGCCAGATTGATATCTCGTGACTTCATCGTATTCATTGCGATTTCTCAGCGCGATCATAGCTTGGTCACTACCTTTATTAATATATTTGCAAATATATTTAATGGACTCTACGCTATTGCATATTTCAACATTTATGTGAGCTTGAAATGTTTTAGATAATACTGGCGAATACGGCACCACCCATCTATTGTCCAAAACCATTTCTTGCCCACGGAAGCTGTAAAACCACCTTGCGAGGATGATCTGCGCCGATACAACGGATACCCATTTTCCCCCGACATAGTCTGTGCTAACGATCAGGATTGGATTCGATCTAACGATCGAATCCAATCCAATGTATGGTCATCGGTACGAATCACACGAATAAATTACGAAGAAAAGCAAGTAAAACGAACAACTTTACTTCGTAATTTGAACCGAACGAACCAACGAAACCAACCAAGAGACCAAAACCAAGACCAACCAATCAAAACGATATTTTCAAAGAACGATAGAAAGAACGAACGAACCAACAATATCTAAACTACAACAAATTTTCATCAACATGCATGTGCATTGAAGTAGCTAAAAACATAATTATGGATGTAACTCTTCAGTTGTTAAGGTAAAACATTGGGCAAAGGTCATTCTTCTGCGGAAAGTCTTAACACCGCGATTCAGAAAATGACGTTAAATGAACAACGCCATCTATCGATCATAAAGTGATACATTTAAATTATTACCCATGGGAAAACGTTCGATCAAACACTGTAAGCTATATAGCCTTCCAAAAGTATTAAATTAAAGAATTTAAAAAATAAATGAACATGTATCGTTTCATGTGAAATAACTAAGCTGTATCATGATTTACTGTAACAAACCCGTCTCACAGACAAACAGACAAAAATTCTAAAAATGGTAAAAATGGCATCTTTGACACCCCAATTATTATTAGTTAAGTAGTGTTCAGTTTAATTTTTGTTGTTATGTTTTTTGTGGTGTACAATAAAGAATATATAAATAAATAAATATTATTTCTTTGGAATATTTTCAATGTACAGAAATGCCTCGGTTAACTTATCAGTATCACATATATTCCTTAGTACCATTTGGCGTCAATAGATGTCGTTACGTGTATGAACTAAGCAAAGAAAAGTTCTTCTTGAACACTTTAAATTCATTTATCTTTTGATTTATTGAACCGATTTCGATGAAACAAAAACTAAATGTAACTCTGAGTTACACACAATATTTGAGTATAAAATTTAACCATGTTGGTTTTGTACTTTTTACGTGATACTTTAACAAACATCTGTCACAGACAAACAGACAAACAGACAAAAATGACAAAAATGATAGAAATGGCATCTGTTGGTTATACTTTAACACACCAGCTATTTTTTTTTTATATTTGCATTGTACAGAAACGCCTCGTCTACAAATTTATTATATGTATATACAACGTGGCGCTACAATGGTGACTTTAATTTAATACACGGGTAGGGCTAGTGCCCATTAACCATATAAATATTGATAGGTTAAAATAATACGTAAACTGAAAAAAAAAATTTTTCAAACAAACTAAATAATAAAAAAGTCATTAAAATTGGGATCACCCTTGCAAAAATTCATTCATGAAATTACTTACCTAGCTCGCTTACGTTAACTCGGAGCGGCAATGTGTCGGTTCGCGGGCTGGCAACCGCGCATCGCGTCTTGTACCTACTCGTGATCGGTCCGATTCTTTGACGGCATATTATCAAAGAAACCGAGCGGCGCAAGTGGTACAAACACTTATCACATCACCCTCTCTTGTTACTATTAGTAATAACTGTCATCACTAATCACTGCCATCACGATCATAAGTTTACACAAGCACTAATAGCACAAATAAATGCGTCCGTATCGCAAGAGGTGTAAACGTACCTACTAGATAAGAAAACGAAAACCAATCAAAGTGTCTTTATCGCAGTACCATGATCTAATTACTATCCTAATTACACAAAAAGAAATAAATAAAACAATAGCTAAGAGTCTTTTTCGCGACGTAATTATGCGCACTAGTGTAAATAAGTGCGTCAAGGACACGGGTTCGACTAGCACTAGAAAAGCAAAAAAAGAATTCGTGTTCGGTGCGGCGGGTGGGTGGAAGGGAGAGCGCGCGTCGCCTGCGCTGCTCGCCAACAAAGGAAATTTCCTTAAATTCGCCTACTCTATGCATTTGTTTCATCCTAATAGTATTGCTTATTCGTTTTAATTTCATTGATGCGAAGTTATGATCCGTGACCGAGGGAAATGACCGCTGCGCGACAGTTCTTTAAGTACAGGTTGCTCTAAGATGCTATTTCCTAAATTCTTTAATAAATCTGTAAATAATAACGTTTAATGGAAATAAAAAATTGTCATGAAACGAAAATGTGAAAACGTATATGTGTGTTAAATTAAGGTCACCATTGCAGCGCCACGCTGTATATATGTATATAGATTACCCCTACTAAACTGCTGTTTTTATTTCAGGGTATTTGCAAAAGCATCAGACAACTACATACTATCATCAGAACAAATCAAGTTCTATGATGACAACGGTTTCCTGGTTATTAAAGAATTAATTGATTTTACTTCTCTATACAGCTACAAGTAAGTGTTAATGACAACATTTTTATTTAATTGATTTAGGTAAGTACACGTATTTATCAATCATAATACGAAACTATGACTATTGTATAAAAACTAGTTCTAACTGAACAGACAGCAGTGCTGCTGGGGAGTTTGTTACGCCACTTCTTCACTACTTCCCAGCTAAAGCACTAGGAAGTGGAGAAGTGAGGCCTTTTTGGGGGCCAGTTTTTTTGTAATTTTGACGTTCAAAAGTTCTGATTCTCGGCCTAGTTTAAATAAATGGCTATTGATTTTGTTAGTACAAGTCGCCTATACAACGTGTAACATAATCAACACAAGACCTCGTACACCCCAATTATAGTATTGAGTTAAAAGCATTAAACAATGACCAAAAAATTTTTTTTTAAAGCTAACTATTATTATTAAGAAAATCGTGTTGACCATAGCATTACGTTATGCATTTAAAATTGAGTCTTATTGCCTTACAATAAGATTTAAATTTCTTTGCTTCATATGGCGGTCAGTATTGCAAAATACTTTTTTTTAAATACTTATATTAATAATAAGTAATAACTGAAATGGATTCAGTAGTCAATTATGAGCAAACTATTTTCAGGACTTGCGTTTATTATGTTACACGTTGTATAACTTGGCGTTTTATTTTCAAGCAACTTTTACTACCAACTCTGTACTTTGCAAAAATGGAAAAAAAAATGTTAGTCTTGAAGTATGCACCACATCTAAAATGTGAAAATTAAAACCTACACTACAAAGTAAAAAATAATTTTAAATTTCGGAAGTCTGTGTCATTGGTTTTTGTATTTTCGTTGTTTGCCACCGACTTCCGAAATTATATTTTTTTTTTCACTTAGTAGTAGTCGTTTTTTTAGTAGTCAGTGGTTTTTATTCCGACATAAGGGACACAACGAGGTGACACACATGACATTTAATTTGGCATTCTTGTGACCTTTCAACACTGTCAGGCTGTAGTTTTTGCAGGCTTTAATAATAAAATTATTAAAGCCTGCAAAAACTGCAGCAAAAGGGCAACTAAAACTAGTTTTAATGAAATAACAATAATTTGTTCATTGCCCGTGTGGTTTTTAGGGTCCCGTACTCGTAGGGTGTCAACGGGACCCTATTACTAAGGCTCCACTGTCCATCAGTTTCTCTGTCACAGGGCTGTATATTTCGAACCGTAATAAGTAGATACTTGAAGTTTTCACAAAGTATGGCCGCTATAATAATAAAAAAATAAAATAAAGTAAAAAATTAAAGGGGTCCCCGTACAAGAAACGTGTACTTAAAGGCGTTTAAAAAAAATTGTGTTCAATTGTACGGTGGTACGGAACCCTTCATGTCCGAGTCCAAGTCGCATCTGGGCGCTTTTTTTTTTCTTACACATAAATGTACCTGCAGTTTAGTGATTAAATGATGATCGTGCTAGTACCTACAAGTGGCTCATAAATACATTTCTTATTTATTAATTTATTTAACCATTTATGTACACACTTATACACGGTGATTTTTAAATCACTGTTAACCTTTCAGGGCGTGAAAGTACTCATGGTTATGAGCAACTTTTCCTATGAGACCAGCTCTGAAATTTCGAAAAAAATATCAGCTGTTTCATACAATAATGCAATATTTACCCGACGGAAATGTATGAAACAGATGTATTTTTAGTGCTTTTTCGTAGTTGGTCCCATAGTGAATGTTGTTTATAATAATGAGTAATTTTACCTCCTAAAAGGTTAACAGTGATTTAAAAATCACCGTGTATAAGCAGACAAGAAGATAATAACAGAAAAATAGGTAAAAAGGTGATGCTTATTTCTAATGAAATCTCTTCCAGCATACCTGCGATAGAATAGTAGGTAATAATTATGTAATTGTCTTCAAAAACAAAGATATGGTCACGGTAATAATATCATAATGGTAGTTTTCCATCCACTAACTATTGTGTGCGCTTGTGAATTGAATGATTATCTTAAACCTTTATTTATCTAATTTTAGACACAAGACTAAATAATGATTAATAATGTAAAGAGAGTTGATTATGAACGGTTTATCATGTGAATAGATTAGGTATTCGTATTTTACCGTAATTCTTAAATTCAAGTCGGAGAAGTTTTGTTTTAAGTTTTAATATTACTAGTTATCTTCAGACCTATCTCGGGCCCTGGGTCCCGGACCTTTGGAAGGCGTACGAGGGTCATACCTAATCATAAGCTAACTCGCAGAGACCCGTTAGATACTCTTAATGAAATGGGGTACCAACCGACGATTATCCCTGTATGCCAAACCACTCAAACTCAAAGCATTTCTTTCAAATAAACCAATTACAGGCACTTTTGAATTGTCAAGGGGTCGGTCAGTCAGAAAGATGAAGCTAGTTGCCCATTCCAAAGCGTAGTAGGTACCTATGGAGACGAATGGGCAAGAAACTCCATGGACACTCTTTTAAATCAAAATATTGTTGCAGAAAGTGGTTACATCATTCATGTTGAAATTATACATGTGAGAACGATGTAGAAAGACGTGCACGTTAAAAACGTTCGTAATAAAGAATTAAAATAAGCCGTGGCAGCTAAGAAATGACCAGTGCCTACTGACGGTGCCCGTTCACGAACATGACATATGGATCAGCACCATTCAGCTCAACCATTTTGAAGGGAACTCAATGGTCCAATACACAAGCCACCACCAGCGACACATTTGAGTGTGCTTGACATCTATCAGCCGCCAGGGCACATTCAAGTCAATGAAAAACGAACCCAGTAAGCTTTATAGTACTTAGGTACATAGTGCTCACACATGTGCTATGCAATTATACAACACTAAGAGATTGAATTTATACAATGCAAAGATAGATTGTACAACCTTCATCAGCTCCAACAATATTTTCGAATGCTAATTAATTAGTTTACGCGCCCTTGTGGAGCAGGACCAGCCCTGAGCCAAGCATTTTTGTCATGTAATCCCTCAACTTATAATATGCTTGGTGCTTGGCACTCAAGGACAATATTCGGTTGGTGCAGGACTCTAATAATCTTTTTTTTAACATTTTTTTTTACTTAAGATTTCATTTACAGACAGCGCTTCATACAAATATGCAAGGGTATCGTTCCGTCTGGCAATGTGACGGTCGTGAAAGAACCGACTTTGGTGAAGCAGAACTTGAAGCCTGAAGATTATATTAATAAGGTAGGTAAACATTGAGGAACTATGTTTTAACCGTCTTCAAAAAAGGAGGAGGTTTCTCAATTCGACTATATACAAGGTGGGGCAAAAGTAATCATCCTATTGGAATGCGCTATAACTTTTGCAAATGGCGGCAAATGTAAATTCTGTTTTGACATTTGTGAAGTAAACAGATGCTGAATACACGTCAATAAGCCATGGAATGCTATACTCCTCAAGAACGCGGAATAATTGTTACCCGTTTTTTCATCGAAAATCGAAAATGAGCGATTAGGCCCATTCCCATCTCTCCGTTTACGTGAATAAGCACAATTATCGCTTCTGGGGCAGCGAAAATCCGCGTATCATCAACCAAGAGCCATTACACCCACTCGAAGTTACTGCATGGTGTGCTGTTTATTTTTCTTTCTTTCTTTCTTTCCTTGATCAATGACTTTTACCTCCCCCAATGGGATGAATTGGGACTGGAGGACATGTGGTTCCAACAGGACGGAGCAACAGCGCACACTGCACGAGCCACAACCGATATTCTGAATCTCTCGTCGTCTAATCTCTCGCTTTGGCGATTTGCACTGGCCAGATCACCCGATTTAACCGCTCCAGACTTTTTTTCTGGGGTTACCTGAAGTCCCGGGTTTATGTAAATAAGCCTCAGACTCTTGAAGCCCTTAAAGCGAATATCCGACAGGAATGCGAGAAACTATCGCCGGAAGTTCTGACACAAGTGATGGAAAAAAACCATAAAACGAGCCCGTATCAAGTTTGGTTATCAATTTTGACGGCGGCCACTTGACCGATATCATTTTCTTGACTTGATGGAAATAATTCTAATTCATTAGATAAACATAATCCACAAGTAGAACTAAAAGTTTTAATTGCAACTTTTGCCCCACCTTGTATATATATATATATATATATATATTTATGTGTGTTCGCGGATAACTTAGTCGTTTATGAACCGATTTTGACGATTCTTTTTATGTTGGAAAGGAGATATCCCACGGGTGGTACCATGATAAAGATACCAGGATCTGATGATGGCATCCCAGAGAAATCGATGAGAACCTTCGAAAATCGTAGTGGCGACTAGTGCGTTTGTTAATTTTTTTTCATTAAGTATTAAACTACTATTTAATGAAAATCTGGAGCCGAAATACAGTCGAGGGAACTCCTAAACGATTGACAGCAATTACCTGGTGTTTGGCCTTGATTCATTTGTATTGATGAGAACTATACACCCAGATGGGTTGTGACTGTCAAGTAAGGGTCTGATGATGAAGACGAAGGACAGTCATGGGAACTCCTCCATGTTTTACAGTAGCTACCTTGTATTTGGACTTAATTCATTTCTATTGATGAGAACTTTGCACCCATATGGGTTATAAGTGCCATTACAGGACTGATGATGGAGACCATAGACAGTCGATGGGATTTACAGCAGTTACCTTTTGTTGGGCTTACTTCATACGGTTCAATATGCCAAAATAATAATAATATTCTACGACAGGCGTTATCCCCAACCATCTTCTCCGTATCCTTAAATTGATAGATTTAGATGAATACGTTTATATCCGTTTACCTACAGAAAGCTGCCATCTTAAACAACGGGTATCATTTAAGCTATTACCAATTTAATTAGTTTTGTGTTTCTTAAATAATAGGGTTTGTCCTCCAAATAGTAGATCTGTCACCAAAATGTAGTCACCAAACAATGCAAAATCAGTTCCACAATAAATCACCTAAAATCCTGAGATATCAACCTGGGAACAATTTTTGTTTATCTGAGAACGAAAATATTTCGTGGCGATAGATCTATTTATTAGGTGATACAACTTGATGACAAATATAAATTTTGGTGATAGAAAATATAGTTCCCTTAAACAACTGCAGAATAGTTAGGAAGTTCATGCAGTTAGAGGAAGAAAACACATCCTTATCTTAAATACACACCACACGCTGCATTTACTTGGCTTTGGCCCGTAAATGTAGCTAAAACCAGCCTAAGAGCGGAGAAAATAATACACTCTAAATAATAATAATAGTTTATTTATCACTCCTAAAATTACAAATTTATCTTAGTCTATGTACAAAATCATGGCAATAAATACATATTTATAAGAGAGTACGTCGACGAATATACTAGTATAAACTGTGTCACAGTCGTCAGCGTCTTCCACACTATTTTATCAAAACCACAATTCGTTGTTTTAAGCACAATATCTGTAAAAATGTTCAGTTCTTACAAAAATGATATTTAATTAAGATTTAAGTTTTACATAGGAATACCACCACCTACTAGGCATGCTGATGCTTCAATTTGACACTGAATTTAAGTTGCGTAATCGCGTCATCTCTAGTAATGCTCTTTCGTCGTGTAGCCTACTCAATAATTTGTTTGAATCTAAGTCAGACAACACTATTCCTTCCAAGGTTTTATACCACTCAGATACACCTGTCCTTTAGCGAAATTGTTCTTGCCTAGATCTATAACAGCATTTTCTAGTGTAGTTCCCTGTAACTTGAGAACCGTAACTGCTCAACCTCAAATCAAAGGTAACATTCGGCGCTCGACATCTCTGTATCCTTTCGTTGCCTGAAATGTTGCAATAGTAGGAGTAATCGGTATCCAGCCATTTACATCTTTAATTCTACTTCCAATCGTAACCTTATCGGAACCGATAACTAGAAAACGCCTGAACCGATTTGGAAAATATTTTTTTGTTTCAAAGGGTATAACTTCCATCCAAAAAATTCCCATCCCATTTCGCGTCCCATTTAAATTTTATAGAAATCGGTCGAGCGGTTTTTTAAAAACCAAACAAAAAAAACATAACTTTAATCTTTTCTCTCAGACAGAAAGAAAGAAAAATAGGTTTATTTGTCACAGAAATATGTGTATACAAAAATATGTTAACTTGAATGGGTAGTAAAAAATAAAACAGATCTAGTAACCATGGAAGTTGTCAAAAGAAGCTCTATAATCTTTAAAGATAATAGTCAATTGTTAGCTTAAGGGTGTACGTACATACGGTGGGGGCCTGTCCTGCATGGGCGGAGCACCGCCGTGTCCTCTTAGAGGCGATCGGCAGTGGCGGCGACCTCTCACGCCCGGCCCTGGTTCAAGCCATGGTCCGGGGCGAGGGGGAGTGGGAGGCAGTCGCCTCCTTCTGCGAAACAGTCATGCTAGCGAAGGAGGTGGCGGGACGGGAGAGGGAGAGAGTCTCCCGCCCAACCCGCCGCGGTGGACGCTCCGGGCGTCGGGAGCCGCGTGACGACTCCCGGCCACCGTAGGCGCGGGCCTGCGGGCGGTGAGTAATGGGTAGCTCACCGTCCGATCAGGACCAGGCCCGTGCTGGACGGCGCGTACGTGTTCCACGCGCGCCTCAAAGAGATGTCAGCATCGAAGAGGGGGCCCACTAGGGCCCAAGCCTGCCGGGAAAGCGGGATCATCCGAAAGGGGTACCGCTGACCCGGAACATAAAGGGCCAAGGAAGGAACACGGGTGGTTTTAGGCAGTAAGAGTCTGACACTCCCTTCCGCTCCACCCAGAGCGGGAGGAGTCATTTGATGATTTCCAATATTCAAAAAAAAAAAAAAAAAAGTGTGTAGGTAAGTAACTTATTTAGTCCCGAGTCGCGCCAATAGTTCGAGGGACTAAATAACTCTTTAACCCGAGGTAAACATTGTGCTTTTCATTACGAATACAAGGAAAGTAAAAATAAAAACATGAATTAACTAAAGAAAAAATTTGCCTTCTTTATGAAATCAGACGTTAAATCCATACCTGAATCAGATGAATTCATTGAAACCCCTACAACTCGAAAAAACAAATGAAGATCGGATTGCCGCTTTCCCGCCATTTTTTTATTACTGTGGCCGGCTACTAGCTATTCCGCCATTATTTTTCATTTTCATCATTGAAAAAATGGTAAATATTTTGCCCAAATCTATGTTATTTTAAAGAAATAGTTGAAAGTAAATTATAATAAAGTCATTTAAAAAATCTTTAAATAATACTTAACTTTATGTTATTTAAATTTTACATCGCGCTGTAATTGAGTGGCTGTATAGGAAGTTGGAACATGGTTTTATAGAAATGTGAAAATAGAACTAGTTTTTTTAAATAATTTTACAGCTGTCAGTTGAAAACGATTCTCCCTAGGTCTGAAAAGTATTACTTTCAACCCGCTCCTCAGGCAACTTCAGACCTACTTTGCGAGTTTATGTAATGAAAAACTAATCTTTCAGTACTTATTTATTGAATTTTCGTGTTGAAAAATGCACGATGCTTTGTTTTGATCAGAAACGGGGTTTCAAACCCCTTTTCTTTCGTGATGCCCTCAAACTCAAACTCAAAGCATTTATTTCAATTAAACCATTTACAGGCACTTTTGAATTGTCAAGTGGTCGGTCAGTCAGAAATATGAAGCTAGTTGCACATTCCAAAGCGTAGTAGGTACATATGGAGAAGAACGGCCAAGAAACTCCATGGACACTCTTTTAAATTATATTGTTACATAAATATTAGTTACATCATTAATGTTGATATAGGTATAATTATATGTGAGAACGATGTAAATAAGACGTACACGTTGAGTGTCCAGTGTACAGCAAATATAAATTTAAACAAAACAATCCATAATAAAATAATTGCAATAAGCCGTGGCGGCTAAGAGATGACCAGTCCCAACTGACAGCGCCTGTTCACGAACATGACGCATGGATCAGCACCATTCAGCTCAACCATTTTGAAGGGATATAAATGATCCAACACACGCGCCACCGTCAGCGAGACATTTGAGTGAGCATGACATCTATCAGCCGCCAGGGCACATTCAAGTCAATGAAAGACATTACCCGGTAAATAGTAGCTCGATACCTAGTAGGTACATAGTACTCACACTTGTCCTATGCAATTATACATATAATACAAAGGAGATTGAGTTTATACAAAGCAAAGGTAGTCTTACAATCTTCAGCAGCTCCAACAGTATTTTCAAATGTTAATCAATTAGTTGTGGTTGTGGAGCAGGACCAGCATTGAGCCAGGCATTTTTACCAGCGATATAATCCCCCAACTTATAATATGCCTGGCTGCATAGTGTGCGTTTTATACCAACTTTGAATTTCATCTCTTTCAGTTGAAGTATGCGGGGAGGTATTTTATTGTAACATTTTAAACAGTACCCCATGAAAGATGAGTCTACTTTAGCCAGTCTGAAACCTGGTTGAACTAATAGGTCCCTATTTCTGGTACTATAATTACGTCTATCACCTCTTTTAGTAAAAAGATGTAAATTTTTTCTTACGTAAAAGTACATGATGTTTTCATAGATATATTGACAAGGTACCGTCAAGATCTTAATAACCTTAAACAGTTCCCTTAAAGAATCGCGCCTGCGGAGATTATATATGGATCTGATGGCTCTTTTCTGCAGAATAAAAATAGAATCGACGTCTGCAGCCCGTCCCCAAAGTAAAATACCGTAAGACATGATACTATGAAAGTAACTAAAATAGACTAGCCTCGCGGTATCTACATCGGTAAATTGACAGATTTTTCTGACAGCATATGCTGCTGAACTTAGCCGTCCCGCCAGATGCCGTAAATTAAGTGCGAGGAAGTTTACCTCGGAGGTAGTTACTTACATAACAACATACATACATAAACTTACGCCTTCTTCCCATGGGGGTAGGCTGACACTACAGAACGCCACCTGCTACGATCCTTGCATACTCCTTTTGATTTGTTACGCGCACGCCGGTTACTAGTACTACGCACCTGACCCTTATATGTATAGCCCTCCCAGCGTTTTCACTCACCTCTGCCTTGTAAATACCTACCTTTTGTTAAAGTCAGTGTCTCCACGTACACGGTAATTACCGTAGATGCACCGTAATCTGGTCTTAATCTGCCGTCAATGTAATAAGGTATTACCGTGTCGTTGAAATTACGTTGTAAATATTTCATCATATAAGTACCTACTGCGTAAAACCCAGCAATCAATCAAAGACATTGCAAAAACTGTATTGATTTCAGGCCAACTAACGTTAAGTTGACAAAAATGAATAAATCCATTTACGAAAAAGATATTGTCGTGCTAGGAGAGTCAGATTCTGAATAATAGTATGTAAAATTTTTCAAGTATCTCTTTTTTTCCTTCTAAATAATTAAAAAGCAAATAATTATATAGGTACTCGGGATTTTTTCCTTGGAAAAATTACACGGAGCACTTTTAGCTGATGCACCGTCATTTTGTCTAAAAACACCGTATTTTTACCCTTGCAGCACGGTAACTCTCGATTTACACATGGAGACACTGGTTAAGCCACGTATTTACTAGGAGACAAAGTCGCTCGACATGTCGCGAGCAGTCGCGGGACATTTACGTGCGACTGTCCGGCTACAATGTCGGTCGACATTTTGTTCGTCCACATACCGAAGTTGTGGTCGCGATGTCATCCGAGGAGGTAGTGTTATGCCATGGTCGTGGATGTCGAGGAACACAGAGTGACACGCGTCCTCACTACTCGAATGCCGTCGGGCGACTGTCGAGGGACACGGAAGTCGCGCAAGGTTGACGCTATCCGAACGTCGACACGTGACATGCCCCGCGACACGTAGAGGTCGTCTGCGATGTCGGGCGATGTTTCCCGTGACGTCGCCCGACAAGTAGAATTCGTGTCGGGCGACAAGGTCGCGGGACAGATGTCCCCTAGTTAAAACGTGGCTCGCGCGGAACTAGTTGGCCGCGCCTTAGGAATGTGAGCGGTGAGGGAGGAGGTGCTTGCTGCCATTACTCAGTACGGCTCCGTCCCAACGCTGACATACCTAAGGCGCGGCCAACTAGTTCCGCGCGAACTATAGTCGCCCTATTCGTCCTTAATTAATTTGTGATTATACAATTTCCAGATACAAGAGCTCCTGTTCGATGATGTATTCATGACATACGGGGAGCACCCACGGTTGCTGTCGGTGCTGTCACAGTTCATCGGAGATGACATCACGGCCGTCAACAGCATGTTTATCAACAAGCCGCCCGGGTCGTCGCGACACCCGCCGCACCAGGTAACATTCTACTTGATAAAATTCCTAAATTCATTCATTCATTCATTCATTCACTGACAGACAAAGCACACCCTAAACCGCTGGAACACGAAATTTTGCGCAAGAGTTCGCAAGTTCGTTCGAGCGAAAGTGAGCACTAAGGAGGGTTTTTTATAAATTCGTTCCCTAAAGGTGGTGGAAGTTCAAAATTTTTTCCGGCTAATCTACGTAATAAAATTCTTAAATGAATTCATATTCATATTATCTTTATTTGCATTCCATAATGTTTAAGGGTGTTACAATGGCTTATAATTAAGGTACAATTACGGACCCGTAGGGCACAGCAAAAAGTATTAAAAAAAAACTTAAAATATAAAAATAAAATTAGAAAAAAAAAACAATTAACGATTTTTTAAATAGGTTATTATCGTTAATTAGTAGACAACATTTATTATTTTTATTAATTTTACAACGCAACGCAACTCAACGCAACATTTATTATATATTTTACTCTATGGGCCTTGATGCCTGATAATAAAATATTATTATTTATTATTATTATATTGAGATCAGTTAGATTAAGTTGTACATAATATCATATTAGAATATTTATCTATGTACATGTATGAATATATCTACAATAGGACTAACTGTGTAGTGTCTGTTTGAGTTATTTTTTTGTCATGTATGTATTCGTTTATTGTGTAGTATGCTTTTGTAATTAATATTTGCTAGAGTTTATTTATGAATCTGGTAGTTTATTAAATATCTTTAACAGACATTACGTAGGGGCTATTTGAATGTAGTTTCATGCGTGAAGAGGGTAGAATTAACATGCTTTTATATCTGATAGATAGATCGGTCATTGTGTTTATCGCCGCGGGTTGTGAAAAAGTTCATGTGTTTCCTAACAAAGGAGATGTTCCAGAAATGTATGGAGCCTGGGCCAGCACTATGTACACTATATGTAAATATCGCTATGTATTACAGTAACCGTTTTTTATTGTTAATTTTCTTTAATTTCACTTCGTTTCAAAGTATACTCAAATTACCTTGGCCAAGGAGAGCAACACAACATAAAATTAAACATGGTGGATCAGATTAGCAGCATGCGAAAAATTTCATTTTGACAATGACATTTGATTGACGTGTATTAGCTGCCATAAAAAAAACAATACGACTTTCGAAAATCTTGGGTTGGGTTCTATCACTAATAGCAAATAGGTAAGGAAGTAGCATTTGAACAAAACAATAAGTAAATGCACGGGACCATATAACAAAGCTGGGGTCAACAGAGAAGCAATCAATCAAGGTCCGTAGTAGTAAACTGGGTCGCAAAACAGAAACAATCACTAAAAACTCCGAAACACATCCAATCCGTTTGGTTTCGATGTGTTTCGATTTTGTGTGTGTATGAAGGTGACTTGTTGAGTCTTTTGAAAGACTCAAAAAGTCACCTTTTTAAACTGTCAAACGTCATGTCAAACACAACTGTCATGGCTGCCCTAAAAATAGGGTTATCTTATTAAAAAACTTTTAAAATTATCATTTTTGAACCACTGTACCCTTCTTCAAATTATTTTTGTTAGTATTTTTATGAAATTCCCCTGTTTTTTCCTATTTATCTATGTAGTGTACATAGTGGTGGCCCAAAATCAAACATCTCCTTTGCATATTTCCAGGATATAGATAGATGGTAAGGTGAGTATTAATTTATGTTTTATAAAAAATGGGGTCTAAAAGCTATCGGTTTGTTCAATGTTGACTATGATCCGAGTTAATTTCTTCTGGTGAATGGAAAGCGTAGGCGCGATTGTGCTATTTCCCCACATTATAATGCCATAGCTGAGCCATGCATGAGCGTACGCGTAGTATCTAGTTAGTGCAGTTTGCAAGTCGGTAGTTGTTTTGATTTCTCGAAGTGCGTAGGTAAATTTTGAGAGCTTAGATCGTACTTTTTTTAATATGGGGCTTCCACAAAATGTGTGTGTCTATTGTGAGTCCTAATAGCGAAAAATCTACTACTTCTTAATTTTTTGTGAAGTTAACCGGCAATGGCTCGAGCTCCTAGGCATGGAGTTGAGATCAGGTCTCAACTTCGGCCCGACCATCGAGTATAAAGCTCAAACAGCGGCTAAGAACATGGGCATCCTAAATAGAGTGAAGCGATACTTTACGCCTGGACAGCTTCTGACCCTTTACAAAGCGCAAGTCCGATCCTGCATGGAGTAGTATAACATACCTTTGGGATGGCTCAGCAAAGTACCAACTTGCTGCGCTTGACTCGGTGCTAGAACGCAGAGCTAAGAGGCTCATTGGCGACGTTAACTGGTGGATGCCAAGATTCACAGCTTGGCTTATCGCCGCAAGGTTGCCCGCTTGTCGGTCTTCTACAGATTGTACTTCGGTGAGTGTGCCTAAGAACTCCACGACCTTATTCCACCGGCACCCTTCTTCCATCGGTCATCTAGACGCACTGCAAGTTACCATCCTTACCTTGTTGTTATCTACCAATTCGCACTAAGCGTTTCCAAATGTCTTTTGTAATGCGCACAGCAAAAGAATGGAACTCTCTACCTGCGTCTGTGTTTCCGAACGCATACAACCCTAATCTCTTCAAAGTGAGAGTGATCAGGCTTATTCTGGGTAAGGTCACTCCACCGTCGACTCTGTCTCTATCGCCACTGACCTAGATTAGAGTCAAGAGCAAACCCCTCCTAAACAAAAAAAAATTGTGATTTTTGCTGAGAGTCATTAGTTTGGATTTTTTTTTAATTAATCTCAAGATTGTGCTCATCCATCCATTTTGTTGTTTTATTTAATACTGTGTCAAGTTGTTCGTTTACATTAGGTACTATTATTTTGGCATGTGCTAGAGATAATATCGTCTGCGAATAGCACACATGGTTCTTTCATGATTTTGGGAAGGTCATTGATGTAGATGATGAATAGTAGACATCCAATAACAATGCCCTTTTTTTTGAGGGTGGGAAATCATCAAATACCTTCTCCCGCTCGGGCGGAGCGGGACGGCGCGCGTGTCAGACTCTTACTGACTAAAACCCACCCGTGTTCCTTATGTTTGCACATATTGCGCTCTATCTTTTAAATAGGACGCAATTCCACGAATTCCTATTCCATGTAGTTGGTCTAATAAAATGTTAAACTGCACTTTGTCATATTCCTCAAATGTCTGAAGCTAAAAGTAAGCAATGACTAAAAGTATGCCAACCGCATATTTTTTATTATTTATAATGTTATTAACTTCTTGCATGTATTTATAGACGGCGAGGGTTATTGTTCGATGTTTACGAAACCCGTTTTGACCTTCGACAAAGATTTTATGTTTTTCGCAAACACACGGTCACATTAATTATATTTATTATTCACATATTATAATTAACACATAGCCTTTTTGAAAATGTTTGAAGCCGTAGGTAGAAGAGGTATGGGTCGGTAATTATTGGGGTCGGCTTTCGAGTATTTTTTTTTAAATAATGGTTTTATAATAGCCTTTTAAAGCTGATCAGGAAATGATAAAATGATAAATGATAAATGATTTTATTTCTGTAAGTAGGTTTGAACAAACACTTTTACACGTCAATCATATTTTTTTTTTAAACTAGATGGAGTCGGCGTTTCCTATCTGACTACTCTGAGAAGAAAGGCCGAAACAAACTCAGAGGTCACAGTCTCTTTTAAAGTCCAGACAAAATCTTGGTCAGGTCATGTGAAAGCTATGTAGATCGGTGTCTGCAATGGTCTTTTGAGGAAAGAACCACACAGATTGAGTGGACCTGTCCAGTCAGTGCACGCAATTGTCAGTAATCGTGCAGCTCAACTTAGACTCAAGGAGCTCAACGATTCGACGAACAATACCAAAGAAAGGACATTTGAGTAGGCCGCATAAATTACTAAGAATAAAATAGAATAAAATAGAAGAATACTTTCATCAAAGGACTGATTTATCCAAACACACAAAATTTACAGCAAGTTCATATGCACATTGCCTAATCAGAGACGGGGTAGTTCATCTATTCCGTGACTTTTTTTGTTTTTTAGAATTTGTATGATTCTATGCGTTTCTCGACGTCTATCTTGTCATTTATTCACTGACGGACAAAGCATACCTACCCTAAACCACTGGGACTATCAGCATGACATTTTGCACCAGAGTTCCTTATGCAAGGTTACTTATAATTCGACGTATATCAGTAAAAGAGGTGAAAAGACAACTATAGGACTAGAAATAGGAACCAATTAGTTCAACCTGATTTCAGACTGGCTAAAGTAGAATCATCCTTCATGGGGTACTGTTACAATAAAATACCTCCCCACATACTTCAACTGAATGAAACGAAATTTTAATCTTGTATAAAACGCACACTATACAGCCAAGTTGATTACATCGCAGACAAAAATGCTTGGCTCAGCGCTGGTCCTGCTCCACAAGGGCGCGTAAACTAATTGATTAGCATTCGACAATATTGTTGGAGCTGATGAAGGTTCTATATTTCCATTGTATAAATTCAATCTCTTAGTGTTGTATAATTGCATAGCACATGTGTGAGCACTATGTACCCACTATAAAGCTTACTGGGTTCGTCTTTCATTGACCTGAATGTGCCCTGGCGGCTGAGAGTATGTCATGCTCACTCAAATGTGTCGCTGGTGGTGGCGTGTGTATTGGATCATTGAAATCCCTTCAAAATGGTTGAGCTGAATGGTGCTGATCCATACGTCATGTTCGTGAACGGGCGTCGTCAGTAGGCACTGGTCATTTCTTAGCTGCCATTTCTGATTTTTAGCCGACTTCAAAAAAGGAGGAGGTTTCTCAATTAGACCGTATATATATATGTATATATTTATTTATTTATTTAACCATTTATGTACACACTTACATAAACAGACAAGAAGAAAATAACAGAAAAATAGGTACATGTAAAGGTGATGCTTATTTCTAATGAAATCTTAAAGTCAAAGTCAAAGCATTTATTTCAAATAGGCACATAAAAGGCACTTTTGAACGTCAACATTTACATTTAAATAGAATCGATTTTAGTCGCCCCTTCCAAAAGGTAGTTTCGTATGGAGAAAGTTAGAATTTCCCTACATTTATGTTTGCAGAACTTGGTTTTTTTTTTTCGCGATTTCATTTTTGGTCCCATAGGAAAAGTCGTTCATAATGATGAGTACAATGACCCCTTAAGAGGTTGATGGTGTTTTACCAGTGACCCTGTATATAGGTTACAATTTAGTTGGTGTTTAATAGTAGGTACGGTAAATTTCTATAGGTCCTGTTGGGCTCCGACAAGTACATACAAAAAGCCAGAGATGACATCGCCCTGGCAATTTAGAATAATTTGGATTAGAAACTAAAAATTTAAAACTAACAAATAATTGTAAATCATTTTTAGTCCATATTAATGATAAATGATATACACCACCTGCTCGAAAATGTCAAATTATATGTCAAGCAACCTTAACCCAAAGTGAGTCATTAGTGGCCGGGGACACAGCCGTTCAATAATGTTGTACTGGATTTCATTATGACCCGCTGGTCAATAATGTGATTTGAATTTGGAATCTCACATGCTCAGCTAAATTGGCAGTATAGTACTAACAAACACCCTTTGGTGCCAGAAAGAGGAAATTCCATCTTTCCCTGAGCCTCATGCACCACCTTCACCAACTTTCACCACCCAAAATGCTCCTCTGCAAATACAAAATTCTGAAGCATTGACGAGCAATACTCAAATAAATTCCACATCAACATCTATATACGTACCAAATAAAAACTTAACTTTATCTTTTCACAACTGGACTAATGTCTCAAATGTTACCATTAACTTCAATTAATATGTAAGTGCATATAACTAACTAGTTCTAAATATGTTATTCTTACTGTTTGTTTATTTCATAAATACTTTGTTTTTCGTACTATGGCTATTATTTTCTCACAGTAGGTGTAAAAAATAGAGTATCCTCCTCTGGGCTAAAGGTGTCTTTGCCTTGGGCTAGCTTGAATCTCGAGCGCAATGAAGGATTCTTGTATTAAATCCCGAATCCTTCATTGCGCTCGAGATTCAATATGACGCCCGTGACATAAGACACAACTTTAGCCCCTCGGTGCATAATCTACTATTATTTCTGTAAGTAGGTTTGTACAAACACTTTTACACGTCAATCATATTTTAAAAACTAGATGAGGTCGGCGTTTCCTATCTGACTACTCTGAGAAGAAAGGCCGAAACAAACTCAGAGGTCACAGTCTCTTTTAAAGTCCAGACATAATCTTGGTCAGATCATGTGAAGACCATGTAGATTGGTGTCTGAAACGGTCTTTTGAGGAAAAACCATACAGATTGAGCGGACCTGTCCAGTCAGTACACGCATTTGTCAGTAATCTTGCCGCTCAACTCAGAACTTAAGGAGCACAACGATTCGACGAACAATACCAAAGAAAGGACATTTGGGTAGGCCGCATAAATTACTCAAGCTGCCAGATCGTGAATCTAACTAAGAAATAAAATAAAAAAAATAATAAACCACATAATCTTCACATTCACCATAATTAAAATAATATAATACTTTGCAAAGTAAATACTACTAATTACAAAGTCTATATTCATTATAAAGTTTGCAGCTACCAGTATTGATGAAGGGACTGCCTATGTGACCTCCACAACCCAGTTACTGGGTAGCATGATACCCCTTAGTGTCTTACCAAGGATGTCCGATTTTTTGGGTTTCAGACTACCCGTAACGACTGTCAACGATCTACGGATGACAGCCGGGACCAACGGCTTAAACTTGCTTTCTGAGGCACTGAGGGGCATGTAGGTAGGTTTAATGAATGGTCACCCATCCACAAACCGACCGTGGCAAGCGCAGCTTAACCTTCGATGGACCCGTGCGGCTGTTATTATTTAGCCACGAGCCCCTCAACTACGTAAACTTTATTCCTGCATTTTACACACACACGTTTATTTGTTAACTTCGTTTAGTTCCCTCCTCAAACAGTCTCTTTTGGTTCCAGGATTTGTTCTACTTCCCGTTCCGTCCCGCCGAGAAGATAATAGGCGTGTGGACGGCCGTAGACGATGTGAACATTGAGAACGGCTGCCTGTACGCGGTACCAGGCTCGCACAAAACTAAGGAGCTATACGAACATGCTGGGAAGAAGGTAATACACTAATGTACTGAGATTAAAGCTCATAGACCACGTGAACATTGTTAACAGCTGCCTGTACTCGGTACCAGGCTCGCACAAAGCAAAGGAGCTATACGAACATGCTGGGAAGACGGTAATACACGAATGTACTAACATTACATAGCACATAGACCACGTGAATATTGAGAACGGCTGTCTGTACGCGGGGTACCAGGCTCGCGCAAAGTCGAGGAGCTGTGCGAACATGCTGGGAAGAAGGTAATTATACGAATGTAGGTACTGAGATTATAGCACATAGACCAAGTGGACATGGAGAACGGCTGCCTGTACGCGGTACCAGGCTCGCACAAAGCCAAGGAGCTGTACGAACATGCTGGGAAGAAGGTAATACACTAATGTACTGATATTATAGCACATAGACCACGTGCTGTTGATAATGGCTGCCATCAATTTTATTCCACGGACAATAGTAGATTGTTATACAAGGAGCTAAAATGACCCATTATATACGAGGTAGTTTTACTCCCGAGCTTTAGCGGGGAGTAAATAGAAACCGAGTTTTAATGGGTTTTTAGCGCCGTGTGTTACACTCTACTTTTCACTACGATTGCGAGAAAATAAAACAATCCAATACCATATGAAATATGTAGTATAGTTTATTAAAAATTAAATGTACAATTTGTACAATTCTGGATATTTAACGAGATGTTTTTTCCCGGTAACTTCATTTCATAAAGATATCGCGCCAATGTCTTTTTTTTTGTTTTTTCTTCTGCAGCCGCAACGCATTGCATGCATTCTACCAAAGAGATCGCCGATTTTAGTTCCATTTTCAAAAATAAAATGAAGTTCTTTTTTTATGAAACAATAATAAGTCGAGTCTATATTCATGATTATTCTACTTATGACTAAAGACTTTTTCGTTTTTGTAGGCTCATTGTCATTTGACACGCCAAATTAAAAAAAAAAAACTTTTTCCCCTAGAGGAAGAATTGCTATTTTTTCATCGCTCTGGTACGCCACAATGGCGGTCTTTTTGAGCAAGAGGAGTGAAAAAGATATTTAATCAGTCCTTAGTTGTACTATGGCCTTTATCATGGCGGATATCTTGAAATATAACGAGAAAAATCCAAACGGATTTTTTTTCAAGGTTTTTCTTCCTGCTGTATGCTATGTTGCCTTGTACAACTTGAATTTGACAAGTATTTTTTTTATTTTGTATTGGTCTTTATTCTTCTCCAAAGTAGAATTTATGAGTCTTGTTGTCCTATAATGATTCCAGGACGCCCTCAAAATGTACCACGGCGTGGACGAAGAATCTATAGCGCCATTAGACAAGAGGATTCACCTTGAGATGAGTCCCGGAGACACGGTGTTTTTACACCCGTACCTACTGCACGGATCGGGTCCTAATGTGTCTAAGGTAAGATCTTGCAGTGTTTGATCCCTATCAACAACACTATCGCACAATGCAATAATGCAAGTACGGAACGAGGACGTAAAAAAATGGTTCGTCGTTTATTAAACAAAATTGCTGTTTCATTGAAAAGTTCAATAATAATAATATGGGACAACATCCACACAAGGTCTTCAGGTCCCGAACTAAACAGAGCCTGTACTACGGTAACCTGATGACTGATATACATACTTATATACATATACACACCCAGACACAGGTCAAACAGACATGTTCATGCACACAAATGTTTGACTTGTCCGGGGATCAAACCCGGGACCAGCGGCTCAGAAGGCAGGGTCGCTACCAACTGCGCCAACCGGTCAGTCAAATATATAATAACCAATATCTACGCGGTCTAAATGTATGGAACAGCAATTTGTTTTTTAAATTACTGACGAATAATTTCAACGCATGAGGCTTCAGAATCATGTACATACTAATTCCATGCCGTGACCACAGTGTGTGACAGCGTCTAAACCTCGATATGTCGTACGCTCAACAGTCTGTTCACAGTTACTTTACGTCTGAGTTTGCATCACTGTCAAAATCACAGTGATCTTTATTGCCATTGCTATAAGGTTGTTGTTGGATTGCTGCCATTGTCAAGTCTGTCAAATTCACAATGATCTTTATAATGGTTACAATAAGGTTGCTATTGGGTTGCTGCTGTCAGAGGTGAAATAACTGAATGGACTGTAGTGAACGTTTGTAAAATAGTTTTGTGAAATTGTATTGATAAAACAAGATGGCGGTATTAGTTCCGATGTTGCCCGTGTCACAAAACAAGAACTTTTGAGTATTACTGTAGTAGTTTTGCAAAAAAAAAATGGGTTCGATTCCAGGCGAAACTAGGATTTATAAATACAAAAAATACTTTTTTTCCTAAAAATCGTTCACGGTTCCTATAGACACTTAGCTCTATTTATTATCATAGATAACATTCCGTCCGAAGTTCCATTAAAAAAATTCAACCAGTATGTTTGTTGAAAACTCGTTTTTCTATACTTACAGAACTACCGCAAAGCGATAACGTTCCACTTCGCGAACAGTGCCTGTGAGTACATCGACTTGAAGGGCACCGTCCAGGAACACTTAGCCAAAGAAGTGGAATTACAAACTAAAAAGTTGGGCATGGAACAACTCAATTATATTGTGAGTATTCAAGTCAAGTCAAAGCATTTATTTCAAATGGGCACTTTTGTAAGTAAAAAATTACATTAAAATAGAATTGATTTTAGTTGCCCCTTCCAAAAGGTAGTTTCGTATGGAGAAGAATAAGCAATAAACTTCACCGTTACTCTCATAAAATGTTTTACAATATTTTATATACTTACATTAATTATAATTATGATAAGACGATGCACCTAGTACAAAATTACTATATCACAATAAGTAAAAATAATTCACAAAAGAAGCAATGACAGATAAATAATTAAGTGATAGATACATGGTGCTCACATATTTACAAACATTGTAAATGTATAGGTACGAGTTTCCAAAAACAAAAAACAACTATGATGTCAAAAGTGAGTTACGGTAATCATAGAATTTAAATCAATGTTATAAAATAATAAATTACACAATTAATTTGGTAACCAGTTTGATTTTGTCTAGACTTTAGATTGTCCTATGGAGCTGGACCAGAATGTTTCCAAGCATTCTTATCTTGGATATAATTCTCTAATTTTACTAAGTTAACTGTTTATATGAGTTTTAAAAATTCTTTAATTTAATTGCAATCTCTCACCGAGAGGAAGACTATGTCCCAGCAGTGGAAACATTATTATGATATCACAAGGTTTTTTGTGGTAACATTTAACACAGTACCCCATAAAAATAGATCTATCTATCTTTGATCTTTTTTCTTTGTCACTATTTTGTTGGTCAATATTTTATTTAAAACTAGATGATGCCGGCGTTTCCTAGCTGACGAAACCCTGAGAAGAAATGCCGAAACAAACTCACAGTACTATGGTCTCATTGCGTGAAAACGAGTAGCGTCAGCACATAGCACATACTCACACACAAGCGCACACACACACACGCACACACAGACAGACACACACACACGCATACGCGCACACACATACACGGCCAGACACACACACACACACGCACACAAACCTTTCGACAGTGCCATTGTCTCGGGCGGTACCGAGAGCTGCTGCGCTTACACACGCATTCACAGCGTGTTTGTACACTTGGTAACCACAAGTAAAGCGCGCGTCGACGAAGCGACGCCTGCTTAGTCACGTGACTAAGAACGGAGCCCGAAAAACAGTCGTGTATTTGAGATCCTAAACCGCCAACGTCCATACTACGTTGAATACACCGGTTCTCGTCCGATCACCGAAGTTAAGCAACATCGGGCGCGGTCAGTACTTGGATGGGTGACCGCCTGGGAACACCGCGTGACGTTGGCTTTTTGCTTTTTTTTTCGATTTCTCCTAGGGTTAATGTTTTTCCTATGTAATTCAGAAATACAAATAAAAGGTAGCTAATGGAGTAACTCGCTCAATCCATCAGTATTTTCTTAGGTATTCCTCTCCACTTCTCAACCAAACCAGCGTCAGGCACTAGTTGGCAGGCATTTATGCTGAACTGGGCCTATTTGGCGCAGCCGTGAGAATTGTGTGTCTCACGGCTGCGCCAAATAGGCCCTATTACTACTATTTTAAGTACTTTCTGTTTGTCTGTTTTTGTATGTAAAAAGTCTGTTGGGTGATTATGACTTTACAAGCCGAGTGCCCCGTGGGGTACAGGTTTTGTTATTATCGCTACACACAAGCAAGCTACAGCGCCCTCCGCGTCAAGTATAACAACGCGTTCAGGGCAGTGTTGGGTCTGCCCCGCTTCTGCAGCGGTGCGCGTCCTTAGTGCGCAGGGTGCGGGCCAGCTCCAATACTGTCCTGGTGATGATCGCTGAGCGATTTGATTGCCCTTCATTGGGAAATGCTGTGGCAGACATGTTTAGCCGGTGCACTTCATTTATTATTGACCTTGACTTTGAATTTATAGTGACTTGTGGTTGTATTGTTTTTATAATTTGAATTATTCTTGTAATTTCTGTTGGTTTAATTTTGAATTCTGTGACCTTGACTATTTTTATCTTTTAATTTTCGTTCATTATAATTGCACTGACGTTGTACTTTAATTTTAATTCTGTGACGTTTTTATTTAATTTTCATTCATTAATTTATTTAATTTTGAAGAAGTTGAAATTTCAGTTACAGCTATTATCCTATTGCCGTAGGCATTGTGCTAATTTTATTTTATTGGATGTAATATGGGTCTTGTCTGAATCAAATTAATTTTATTATTTATTTATTAAAGACCTGCCAAATTTTCAAAGATAATATTTTCACATGATGAAAAAAAAAATACAAAATTACATCAGTTTTAGTAAAGACTAGCCGGTAGGGTGTCATCTCCGCTGTGGAAGTCCCATAATAAATCAGTAATTTAACTATAATTTAGATTTTAATTTTAAATCTAATTTAAATTTTTCATTTTAATCTACATTTTAATTTATATTTTCGTTTGTTTGATAATGTACCTACATAATGGATCTTTGATAACTTAAATATATATTTTTAGTTAGTCCTGTCCGCTTCTAAAAACAGAACGTGTCGGAATCAAAATTCAGCTCAACAACCTAGACCGCACGCGCTTATAAGTAAGTACTTGTAACATAATTCGGCAATGCACACAAACACAAATCAGCATTATTGTATTGGTTCCCGTCCGTCGCCCGGCACACGGGTCGTCTACGCATCCCTTCCAATATCTGGCTTTTGATTTGAATTGTTACTTTCAAGTTTCAAATGTGAAGTTTGATATTTTAACTGTCGTAATATAATATAATAATAATAATTTTGTTTATTGATGGCAACTAGGCCCAAAATTTGTTAGTAACAGAAATCTTAATCTATGTTAGTAACTATGAGATAATATTATTAAAACAACCTACAAAAATAACATCACTTGACAAGCACCGCTATATAATATATCATCAGTATCGTCTTATAAGTTATAACAAAATATCGTAGTACATGTTTAAAAAAAAAATTGGTATCATCTCTGAAAATTTGGCAGGTCTTTGAACACTTACCCTGTATCGGGAATTCTTGAGCAAAATTGCATGCCGACCCAGCAGCAAGTTGGGCATTTAAATTAAATTAAATACTTATTCGTTTATTTTAGGAAATTATTCCCATATAAAGCACTACAAATTAAATTGACAAATATATATTAAAACCATTGCATTAAAAAATAAAGATTTAAATAAAAACAAAACATAAAATAAGTTATAGTACAATTCGTTATTAGGTTAAAATTCAATTAATTACATAAAACAATATTACAGTCACTTAATAAATGGTGACGAACTAGCATGCAGGTGCATCCACCTCTCCAACAACAGCGAGTCCCACCGCTCTGACAATACGCTTAGGATACTGTTAGTGCTGCGACGGAAACGACTTAGTAGGGAGGCGCTCCGCTTCCTAATAATAGCATTTGTCTGTCACAGATTTTAAGATTTTGAATTAGACAGCACGGCTTGTCTATTGCCCGATGGAATTTACCATTGGAAAAAAAATTACAAAATTTTATTTAAGGGGCTGACAACAGCTAAAGCGCGGTCACTGTCGGACTGCATAGAAAAGATAGAGAAGCGCGATGACACAAAGCTGGTAATTTATTGAAAAATATGAAGCAATTCTCTATTTACGAAAAATATATTGATTAGACTAAAAAATTAAAACACTATCGCGTTAATATGGTGCTTGAAGAACAATCCGAAAAAAAACAGAATGATTGCATGTATATTAGTATGGTTTTTAATCGTTAAAATACATTTTTAGAGGTATCTTTGTGACTTTTTTCTATCGTACCAAATTAGTTGTATTATGTTTTCAACACACTATCTAACTAGCATATATCCTGAAGAATATCACATATTTTTCTGATGTTGTTTACTGCATCGGATCATATACTTTTAGGCATTATAAAACTTGCGTTTAGGTCATGTAGTCCTCTTAAGTCCTCATAAAGGGGGAAGAGTTGAAACCCGAAAATACCACAGTATTCTTAGGCATAACTTTAGACGCCAAGCTGCAATGGGGCCCCCATATAGATAAAATGTCAAAAAAGCTTAGCTCTGCAGCATACGCTGTTAGAAAAATTCGTGGTTTAACAGATTTAGAGACAGCCCGTTTAGTATACTTCAGTTATTTTCATAGTGTAATGTCGTACGGTATTCTGCTGTGGGGAAATGCCGCCGATATTCAGACGATTTTTGTTTTACAAAAAAGGGCAATTCGTTCAATTTATAAATTAAGTCCCAGACACTCCCTCAGAGAAAAATTTAAAGAGATTAATATAATGACTGTGCCTTCTCAGTATATTTATGAAAATCTTTTGTATGCACATAAAAATATTAATCTGTTTAAAAAATACAGTGATATCCATAGTATAAATACTAGGAACAAACACAAATTTGTTGTTCCTACAACCAGGCTCAAGAAAATAGGTGGCTCGTTTAGATGTCAATGTATACATTTTTATAATAAACTTCCTAGCCACATTCAAGAACTAAGCCTTAATAAATTCAAATCTTTTATAAAAAGGAAACTATGCCAGAAAGCCTATTATACTGTCAAATACTTTATTGAGGACAAAAAGGCTTGGGAGTGAGCTGTTCCAATAAATTTACACAGGGAATGTTGATTTATTTTATTGTTTTTTTTGCTAACTATTGTACTTTTAATCTTTGCTATAAGTATCTATATTTTTTTACATATACAATGACATGAATATTTACTGTATAAAGTATTATATTATTTTAATTGTTGTGAATGTGAGGACTATGTGGGTTATTATTCCAGTTTTAATCATGTTCTGGCAGTTTGAGTAGTTTATGTGGCCTACCCAAATGTCCTTTCTTTGGTATTGTTCGTCGAATCGTTGAGCTCCTTAAGTTCTGAGTCGAGCTGCACGGTTACTGACAAATGCGTGCACTGTCTGGACAGGTCCACTCAATCTGTGTGGTTCTTTTCTCAAAAGTCCATTTCAGACACCAATCTGCATGGTCCTCAATGATTATGTCCGGATTTCATATACACATTGACATTAATGAATTTTATATACATATACTATGACAAGAGTATTTACTTTGTAAAGTATTATGCTATTATTTTAACTATTGTGAATGTGAGAACTATGTTGGTCATTGCTTTTTTTTTTTTGTATTTTTACTCTTAGTGTAATCATGATCTGGCAGTTTGAGTAACTTGTGCGGCCTACTCAAATGTCCTTTCTTTGGTATTGTTCGTCGAATCGTTGAGCTCCTTAAGTTCTGAGTTGAGCTGCACGATTGCTGACAATTGCGTGCACTGACTGGACAGGTCCACTCAATCTGTGGGGTTCTTTCCTCAAAAGACCATTTCAGACACCGATCTACATAGCCTTCACATGATCTGACCAAGATTCTGTCTGGACTTTAAAAGAGACTGTGACCTCTGAGTTTGTTTCGGCCTTTCTTCTCAGAGTAGTCAGATAGGAAACGCCGACCTCATCTAGTTTAAAAAAAAAAAATATGATTGACGTGTAAAAGTGTTTGTAAAAACCTACTTACAGAAATAAAATCATTTATCATTTATCATAAGTAGTTGATTTTTTGTTATTTTTTTTCAGGATATTTGGCGTTTGAAGAGCAAGCAAGTCAAGGGCGTGCGATCAAACTTATAGAAACACAATGATATTATTCACTACATGGTGTGGGTTTTTGTTAAAGTACGAACAAAATGAAGTTTCTTGTATATTCCAATTATGGTTTATATTATTTCTGAGTGAAGGATAAACTTGTGATATTTAATTGTGACATTTACAGGAAAATATTCCTTAATATAGGTATTTTTGTACCTAATTCAAATATATATTAAAGTCACAAATAATTGCATTTATTTGTGGTATTGTTAAAATGATTGTATATTGATGTTTTTGTCAGTTTCTGTTTTATAAATCTGTATATAATTAAATGTAATTGTGTAATGAAAAATATCATAGATGAATATTTTTTAAACAATGAGAAACTGTTTATTCCCAGGCTTAGTTTTTTAAAAGACATAATTACCTCTGCCAAAGTTGTTGGCGGACGTAGCTTCTTTTTTGGTACATATTAACATATTTATTTTTTATAATGACACTTTTTCACCTAAAGGTTTAATAATTCCTTCATTTCTTAAATTAAAAACAAATGCTTAATTTTTTTTCGATATTCTCTACAGTGAGGCTTTTTCAAAAAATATTAAAGAGGTACTTATGTATTTTATTTTTAAAGGCGGTTTTTGTGATACAACTGTTTATATCGCCTGGTAGGTAATTAAAAATAGTTGAAATACAGTGTTTATCAGAAAGTTGTGTTCATATTTCAGGATGTGGTACAGACCATTAAACTGAACAACTTTCTCCATCGGGCCAACATCGTAATCGCGAAAAAATTATCAGACGTCCCATATATTTTTGGTCGAGATATTAAATTTTGAATGATTTTTATTTAATTCTATCAATCTCTGCCAATTTATCTTTAATTAATTATTATACTGTTATTATTTATAACCTTAAGGTTTTGGCCATATTGTTTAATTTACATGTCGAAGTGCACACAGCAGCAAGTCAAGTTACCACAAACTGTAAAATTTTCTCTTTCGATTTTGAACTTAACCCTCAACATTTTAAGGTTTAAAATCATTTGGAGAAATTTGACAGTTTCGTATAAACTGATGTGTTGGCGACTGTACTTTGAAGAAATGTAAATTTATTATTTTTGAATTGTTAATGTAATTTATGAAATTCTAATGTTTAGTGTCTATACCATAATTGTGTAATTGTGTGTGTAAATTCAGATACAAGTTACTTGTTTATGAATAAATGAGTATGAAGTTTTGTACGGGACAGCTGATACTTTTTTCGCGATTACGATGTTGGTCCTTTGGAGATATTTGTTCAGTTTGATGGTTTGTATCACACCCTTTTGACCACACCTTTCTGATACACGCTGTATAATAGTTGCTTACTGTGGAGGTTTATACAGTATGTTTTTAGTTAACACAATAATAATGACGGGAGGTAAAATTCAAAGATGTGGAGATGTGATTATTAATTGAAATTATTAAGTTTAAGTATTTGTTTCCCTATGTAATAGATTGTTTTAATAATTCGATATAAAAAGCCAGCAGTTACAGTTACATTGTTTGTTGGCGTATTTTGTAGGTACAGCAGATTTTTTATTTTTTTTGATGAATTTATTTTTTTGGTATTGGAGATTGTGATATAAATAAATATTATTATATTTTTACATTAAAAGTGTTTCTTTCATTTTCACATGGTCCGTTTAGACTTTATAAGAAGTAACTTAAACATCACGCCTGTCTTTTCTCGAAGGATTAGGCAGAGGTGTACCTACAGTACACCAACATTTTGTCAGTTGTTTTAAGTCCCATGTAATAGGGGACGAGCATATTGCCAACCACCGGGCACAAATTCAGATCACAGGCCCCAGAAATTGAGCCCACAGGGACTCATCTGTGGGACATCGGCTACGACTGGGTGCTGCGCGCCGACCTCCCCAGCGGCGTCAGCGTGGTTTGTTACGCTGACGACACGCTGGTCCTGGCGCAGGGGAGGTCGCACCAGGCGGCGGCCGAACTAGCGACACGCGGGGTTGCGACAATTGGCGAGAGGATCCGGCAATTGGAACTCGAGGTGGCCTTACACGAGTCCGAGGCCATGTGTTGTCATGGTCCTCGGAACGCGCCACCGTCGGGTTCCCAAATAACGGTAAGAGGGGTTCACATAGGCGTCGATTCGACGATGAAGTACCTGAGACTCGTCCTCGACAGCCGGTGGAACTTCATGGATCATTTCCGACGTTTGGCTTCCAGACTGAAAAGGGCCCGGGCTGCCTTGAAGTGGCTACTGCCCAATCTAGGGGGTCCAAACGCCTCCTACCGGAGGCTCTGCGCGAGGGTTGTGCGGTCCATGGCCCTTTACGGGGCTCCGGTGTGGGCGCGTTCCATGAGGTGGCGGCCAGCCCGCCGGTTGAACGCGTCCCAAATGGTCATGGCCACCCGCCTGGTCCGGGGATACCGTACGGTTTCCGGTGAGGCGGCGAGCCTCCTTGCCGGATTACCCCCATGGGATCTGGAGGCAAAAGTCCTCGCGCACATATGGGAGTGGCGCGAGGAGGCGAAACGACGGGGCGTAACTCCGCTGCCGCGAGAAATCACGGCACAGCGGACAGAGCTCCGGCGGGATCTCATGGCGGCATGGAGACAGTCGCAACCTAGTGCTGGGCACGCCACAATTGCGGCGATAAGTCCCCTCTTTGAGGAGTGGCTAGAGAGGCTCCACGGCGTCCTCACTGTCCGCCTGACGCAGATCATCACTGGACACGGTTGCTTCAGGGGGTTTCTGTTCCGATGTCACCATTATGTGGATCGCCTGGAGCACACGGTGGAGGTCTGCCCGGCTTGGGCGGAGCACCGCAGTGTTCTCGTGGAGGTGATCGGCAGTGGCGATCTCTCGCGTCTGGCCCTGGTCCAGGCCATGGTACGGAGCCAGAGGGCATGGGAAGCCGTCACCTCCTTCTGCGAAGCAGTAATGCTCACGAAGGAGGAGGCGGAACGCGTGAGGTAGAGGCAAAATTTACGCCCTCACGCCCTCAAAGAGATATCAGCAACAATTTATTTATCTAGTTATTCATAATTAATTACAACGGGTTGCGCTAATAACAGTAATTAATAGGCAAAACTAAACATATTACATAAACAAAAACATAATTATTACAAAAACAAATAACAAGTCAGAGACCAAACATATTTATCAATAACTTTAAAAAGAGAAAATAAAATAAAATCGAATAAAATGATAACAACTTACTTATTTACCTAACAAACATAGCTTTCACAGAACATGAGACAATTTGACATGATCTCCCTGAGTGTGTCATTAAAGATGTCACATTCCGGGACTGTCTCCATTAAGGAGTATATAGCACCATGCCTGCGACACAGCGGAGATTGCGCGCGCGACACAGTGCGACAATGGGATGTGGCGAACAGTCGGTGTCTTCGAGTAGGCCTATGACGCAGGTAGTTGTCAGGTACATAAAGTGTACACAAAGTATTATGTAGCTCTGGGGAATCTACCATGCTCCTTATTTTTTTTATGGCTATTAGAATCTGATCTCTGGCTCTACGAACTGACAGGGAATAATATCCTAACATTCCCAGCAGGAATTGAGTAGGATACATAAATGGATAATATCCGTAAATCTTTTTATATAAAAAACGCAGGAACGCTTTCTGAACCTTTTCAATCCCTAATACATGTGGATTCGTGGAGATTCCAGACGGTTGCAGCAAATTCTAACTTACTTCTAACTAGACAGTTAAATAATAATTTGATGACAATAGGATTATTGAAATCACGAGCATTGCGTAGGACAAAACCTAGGTGCCTGTAAGATTCTGAAGCTAGGGCAGACATGTGTGCATGGAATGTCAATCCGCAGTCAAATGTCACGTCAAGATCCCTAATGGTTGACACGCGCTTTATTTCAACACCTGCTAAGGTATAGGTGGCATGTGTAGGTTGTAACTTGCGGCTACAGGTCATGACGTAACATTTACCGGCATTAAACATAATTTTATTATCTACACTCCAGTTATGGATTCGGTCGATGTCACTTTAAAGATGTTCGGGAGTTACATCCTTATTAATTACTTGAACTAATTTTAAATCGTCAGCATATAGGAGGCATTTGGCATACTTTACTACTTTAATGAGATCGTTAATCATAATGAGAAAGAGAAGGGGGCCTAAAACTGAACCCTGGCTCACACCTGAACGCCTATGATACGACTTCGAAATAAAGGATCCATGGCTAACATACTGTTTTCTATTTGAAAGGTAATCCGCAATTTTTTTTAGAAGTTTTGGGGTGAAACCCATGCTGTATAATTTATTTAATACGAGTAGAATATCGTTATCCAACTGTATCGAACGCCTTTTTAAAATCTAAATATAGCACATCTACTTGTTGACCTTTATCCATGTTATGAGATATATAGTCAACAAGAGACAACAAGTTAGTCTCTACTGATCGACCCGGTCGGAAGCCATGCTGCTCCTCACAAAGCCCCGTATTTACCTGCGCGTATAATTTCTTTGTGAGCGATATTCTCAAAAACTTTTGCAGCGCATAATAACACTGCGATAGGACGATACTCTTGACTTCATCAACTTACTACAATGACGGGGTCCGCTAGGGCCGATGCCTGCGTTGCGGGAAAGTCGAAAAGGGTTATCGTGGCTCCTGACACAGGCAACTGAAGGAACATGGGTGGGTTTTAGTCAGTAAGAGTCTGACACGCCCTCCCGCTCCGCCCAGAGCGGGAGAAGTTATTTTGATGATTTCGCAACAACAACAAAAAAGAGGTAGGTAGGCATTGCCTGCACCTTTTAACAGTCCGATTTTATTATAGTTTTTTATGCATTATTGTTGGTTTTGTTATATCAAACAAAAATAAATCAATCGTTTCATTCAAATACCTGCGGATTCCTAAAACTTGATTAATACGTACACAATAGGTAATTAATTATTGAAATAAAGATTATCATCAATTTGGTTACACATAAGAGTATTTGACTAAAGTTTTTCAAACGGACAGTACCTACCCACCAAACGCGTTACTAAAATAATAAAATCATTAGGTAATTTATAAAAGTTTGCTTGTGTGTGGTAAAGTTGAAATAAAATATTATATGATGGCGAGCGGGAATTTTAAAGTTATTCCAAAACGGTGAATAATTGCTTGTTTACTAATTATTTAATTGGATTATAATGTAAAACTATGTGAAATTTGGTGGTGGCGGTGTACAATTGAGCCGTTTGTCCTGCGCCACCGTCAACAGGACGTCAACGAGAACGAGATGATGGCGCCGAAGTAGCGTTACATACATTTACTATAGCTGCGCTGCGTGACGTCAACGGGACGTCACGCTTCGGGGACCCTTTACAACAACAAAAATCTAATAAGTACCTACAATGGTATGATAATAGTGTGTTCTCTTCCAGCGTAAGTGCGGAGTTTACAACCTCATACCCATTATCTCCTGAACAGCTCCAATTCTACAGAGATAATGGATATCTGGTCATCAAGAGGCTCATCGGTATACCAGCGTTGAATAGCTACAGGTATAGTAAAGCGCAACTTGTTAAATATTATGTCGTGGCCAGATCTTAGAATTGATCATTTCATGAAGTGTTCGGTAATTTCATGAAATGGTTGTGTTTAATGAAATGGCCACCTAAAATTTACCATATCGTTGAAATCTCAACGTTAATGATATGTCAGTCGACGTTTGGCCATATCATTAATATACAGTATCAATGGATCCACTCCATGAAATGATCAAAAATCGCCAAAACTTCATTCGGGATTGGTGGGATAGTATTAAGGGTGGGGAAGATCACATATCACGTGGTAGATCTAAATTGTCTTCCAAGCAATAATAATAAGGCGTAGCCGACGGAGCCCCGCTCGGCGGGGCTCCTACTAATGCATGGTTTTAAAAAATAACCATGACGGGAATGGCAGGGGATTTGTTCGCTCGCTTCGCTCACTCACTTGGCCCCGCCCTGGGATTTTGACCCTAACCTGTCCTAGTTGGGGTGCCACAAGTCTCGAGCTCGCTTCGCTCGCTCTTGCATCCTAAGTTCTCCTAGTAACATTGCCGTTTTACTAAGTCGAGATGTGTTACTTAAGCGACATCAACGCTGTACTGGTGGATAATCTAACTATTTTACGATATGATCACTAATGTTTGGCCACATTATAAGGTAGTCGTTCGTTTCACTGTTCATATCGTCAAACATTGAGTATTCAATGAGCTGGCCAGGCCCTGCAGTCTCGACATAGTTAACAATCGTTTTCGGTTGCTAAGTCCTAACAATCCAGATGTAACGATATTTGGTGGTCTCCACACTTAAATTTATCGGTTGTTACTGGTATTTTAGGAAGGTACCGGTAGGTAACAACCGATAAATTTGAGTGTCGAGACTACCAAACATTTACATCAACATTTAAATCTGGATTGTTAGGACTTAGCAACCGAAAACTATTGCTAACTATGTCGAGACTGCAGGGCCAGGCCACATCAAGATTTGACCAGCGGTCGATGTTCTATTTCATGAAATACCTACAACCATTTCATGACATGGTCGAACACTTCATGAAATGATCAATTCTAAGATCTGGCCACGATACACATAGGCACATAAACTCACGCCCTTTTTCCCATGGGGTTAGGCAGAAACAAGAGAACGCCACCAACTACGTATCGTATTAATCCAAAAAAAAAATAAGTAGGTATAGGTAGGTAGATATTTTATGTTTAGGATAATTAAATGCATCATTTTGTCAGGGGCAGTAACCTAATTAACGTATGCCAATAAACGGAACTCTTATCTGACTAGAAAAATGTGAGGGTTTTATTTAAACATAGTTTTTAGAAAATGTTCGTGCGTGAAGTTTGTAGACAGCCTGTCCTCAAAGCCGCTTTGAGTTCTAGGATCGTTGAGGTTTTCTGATAACAGGGCACTGGTTCCGGACCAGACCAAGAAGAGGGGCAGCACATTGTTATGTTACGTGTCATTATTTATAAAAAGATTACATCAGTCTTAGGCACTTCCCCACGACCGGCGATTAACGAGAAATGAGTTGAGCTAGCAACTAAAAACGAGGTGGCGAACAACGTACAGCGACTGCGCGACGGCGGCGAACGATTACTCGCTGGTATGTGAATGTAGCAAGCGTGAGTCTGCGTGACTCTCTTAGCGAGTGTCGTCGCTGAGCGAGTAGAGACCTCTTTGTTAGCTCTTGTCGCTGCGACAAACGAGTATTCGTCGTCGGTGTGAACAGTCAGCGATCAACTACTAATATGTATATCTTTTACCTACACGGGAACTGCAATCTTTTGTACGTTTCTTCCCCGTCAGCGGTTGGACAGGTGGCTTAGACTAAGCGGCAGTAAACCTACTGCTGTGGGTAGACATTGCGAAAATGTGGAGAAGTCAGGTTCGTTACGTATGATCTAAAGCGTATCGCAGTAGAGGCAGTAGGTACTGGCATGTTTCAACGTAGATTTCAGACACCAGCGTTAATGATGTAACCACTTTTTTATAACAAGATTTTGATTTAAAAGAGTGTCCATGGAGTTTCTTGCCCGTTCTTCTCCATAGGTACCTACCTACTACGCTTTGAAATGGGCAACTAGCTTCATCTTTCTGACTGACCGACCCCTTGACAGTTCAAAAGTGCCCGTAATTAGTTTATTTGAAATAAATGCTTTGAGTTTGAGCATAGGTATTCAGAACCATTCGTCAGGTGTCCGACTCGAAAAAGACACTTTCGGTTTCTTGATTTACATAGTCCCCGACAGCAAAAGAAGAATAGCGTTCGCCTGTTGGGTTTCAACTGTCAAAATTTTCGGGTTTTTAGATTTGTGAAGAGCGTTTAGAGGACTCCTTCGATTACATTGATTGATGTTGTGAATAGCTATGCAGGAGACAGCGTAGTTTTAGTCGGCTGGAGGAAAACATACCCACTACTTTCCCCAGATAGGAGCCATCCATCCAGGCTTCCATGAAAACAATAGCATGGTGACTTAAAAGGAGGCCTTTGTTTTTCCTCCATATTGTCTTAAAAACAAATCATTTTTCTCAAAATCTATCGAGTGGGGTACCTGTCAAAATAAACGGTTTCATAAATACGAGTAGCTTGCAAAAATTTATGCAACTTGTATGTTTACATGTAATTTGGAATGAAAAATGCTAAAATAAAAGGTCAAACCTATGTTGCTTTGAGCAGAGTTAGTAAGCTTGAAGGCTTGGCTATTTGTGCACTTGATCCAAAAAAGCTTATAAATAACACTCACGACCAAAACTCCTTACAAGAACTAAATCGTCTGCGAAATCTTTACCATGTGTAAACCAAAAAGCTGGAACAAAAAAAAACCCGACTGCTGTAAAAGACTTAAGTTAAAAAAAACTGAAAAGCTCAATCAACAAAAAAAACAATCAGAAAAGACAATCGTCTTCTACGATGTCCTTCTCACCGTTCTGGTTTCATTCATTCTTCTTTCTTTGTCCAGGCGGTCTTACTTGTGCATAAAGTTTTAATAAATAAAAAGCTAAAAACAAGCCCATTATAAATTAAATAAAAGTTGGAAGAAGACGGGACCCATTCCACTTTTATTATATTCTCAAACTCAAATCGGTTCTAGCTTTTCGGTTTTTTTTTTAACTTAAGTTTTTTATCGCAGTCGGGCTTAAAAAAAATTATCAAATGAAAAGTCTGTATAATCGATAACTGTTTCATTCAATTGTTTCGTTTGCAGACAACGTTTCACAGACGTTTGCGAAGGGCGGGTGGAGAAGGGGCGTGTCACTGTGGTCAAAGATCGCTCACTGTCTAAGACACAGGACAAGGCAGAGAATTATATCAATAAGGTAGGTGTTTGTTTTAGTGACTGAAGATCTAAACAGTCATAATGTAAAACAAAGTCACTTTTCATCTCTGTCTGTGTGACTGCATCATCATCATCAGCCTACAGCATTCCATGCTCGATTCTCGGCAACTATCATCCAGCTGCTACCAGCCACCCTGATCGACCCTGTGTGACAGCTTAGATCTTCTAAACTCCACAATGGATTGTGATACGGTTTTCTCCATCATTTAGAGCAATGATACCCGAAGTGGTCTACATCGACGACTTCCTGTAGGTCGTAGGTTGTTTTTTCTTCTACATCTCACTACAGATCGACATCAGTCAAAACACATTTGACGTTGATGATTTTTTTTTTTTTCTGGATTCGGGCCTATTGCAGTTGGCTCCGAGGAACCTATTCTGCGTAACCTAGCGTCGGCGGGGCCAGAAGGGCCTCTCGCCTTGAAATGAAGTTGATGAATTTTTTAAATGCAATATTAACTAAGCAGGGTCTACCCAAAACCGACAAACATGGCAAGTAGTCTTAAGAGACAAAAAAGTTTGGGGAACTTTGATTTATAGGCTTTATTACCCGACTGCGTGACAACAAAGACAGGGTCATGTTGTTCATGCGCATCTATGTATCTTTGTATGTGGGATCCTTTGTACCCTCGAAGCATCAAAGTCAAAGTCAAAGTATCTTTATTGTGGACATATGTAAGGTACAGGTCTTAACAATATATTGAAGTATCAATATGTCCTGCCTAATAGGCATACAATAATTGTGTAGGTATTGGCATTCAAATTTAGAATTATTATGCATGGTAAATTTAGTTATTATAAATGTAAAATACAGTGAAAGTAACACATGGTCAATGCTAATGCATGTCAAATACTGTGAAATTAATACATGGTCAATACCACAGACATATAATACTAATACATGTCAAAAAATACAGTGTAATGCTTTATCAATTAAAAATGTTCGTAATTTATTTTTAAATACTGGAAGTTCCTTAGTGTCTAGAATGCCAATAGGTATTTTGTTGTATATTTTTGATGCAATGCCAAAGAAGCTTTTGTTAAATAGAGCCGTTTTATGTGGTACATTAGCAATTTTTAACATATCGTCGTTGATAGTCCAATTCCGCGTAACTAACATTGTTAAATACCGCGAATGTACACTTTCCCAAATTTTACAGGAGAGCCAAAAAACGAAGTTTCTAAAAAACTAATCGGCCGAATTTTGAACAAACTTCAGCATAGGACCGTTTCGTGCTCCATAATCTAATGTACTATTTTTAAAGTAAATATTCCCAATAGTTTTGTAACAAAATCACTTACGCTGTATAGTTTCAAACGATTCTGGATCATAGACAGTACTTACGCGAAATTGAAATTAAAATAAAATAATGCTACAACCTCAATCAATCATTTTATTAATAATATAAGGTATTTAAATGACTAATTTAATCATAAGAATGATATGGTTATGGAATACTAAAAGATATCTATCAACAAGTATGAAAAATAATAAAAAGTCCACATTATTTCTTCTTTAAAAATCAGCTTATAAACTGCAATATCAACTATGTAGGGCCATCTAAAAACATCAAATAAAAATATAAGTAACATTTAAAAAATAGCAACTATATGGCTTCAACTCATTCCGTTGATGCCATTATCATTTAGGAACAAATCAAGTCTATCAAGTCTCAAAATTATCACTTTTAACTAAAAAAATTTGAAACAGTCTTACAAAGTCTTCTCTTCTATGTTAATTATCTTTGTAGTTAACAAATTCACTTAGAGTTATGAGATCTATTATCATCATAATTAAACGATTAAAACAAACTGAACTACAATCATGCCCAAAAAAAAAAAATTAAAATCACTACTTATTTCTTTTTAAACGGCAAATTATCATAAAATGCATGACAATCAGAGGGTATGACACTTTTCAGTTGTTGCAAGTGTTCATATTTTGTTTCCTGAATAGGCAGTTTCGACGAATAAAGTAAAGGAATACTGAATAAAGGTGAAGAAATATTTTTAGGCCTCCGAGGTAAGGGGCTAAAATCAGCTTGAAAATGATTTTTGTATTCGATTGTTCCATTAGGGTTGTACTTTAACACGCGCAGATCTACAACACAGCCGTCACCAACCCCTCGTCCAGGTCTTATCGAGTCGTATATTTGGTACTTTTTAGCGCTGTAATCTTTGAAGAACGTGTGGTCTGGTTGGATGACAGTGTATGGAAATGGTCTTCTCCTAGCTTCTTTTGTTATAGATGCATACTGTGACGGCAAAAAAATCTCGACATTTTTTAATTTCCTCTCAATGACAGAATGTACTGAGTCTACCTCCATCTGCGTGTGGCCTTTTTCTAAATACTTTTGGGTTATAGTCACGTTCTTCTCCATTGCTAATAGAAGGAGTGTGTTTGATAGTACACTATTTCTATTTTGCGCTGTGCATCCATCGCTCCAAATGATAATATCTTTAGGGTCTTTCTCTAACAATTTTGTTATATAATCAGCATAAAAAGATGCATACGTGGCAGCTTTAAGATCACACGCTGTCTCGTCAAACCAATAACATTCAACATGGTCTGTTCCAAGGTCATAAATAAAGTAATTACATAAATAAAAACAATGTTTACCCGGAGCGTCACATAAACACTGCACACACTAATAGAAATTGGCGCGGATACGCGGCTTTCGTGTCGGAACTTGTTCGTCGAAAGATCCGCGGTATTGTAATTTTCGATTTATTCGTCTTCCTATTGGACGATTCAAAAAATTGTCATACGGGTCGACGCCAATCACAAACAGTTACCTAGAACCGCGAAATCTCAGTTTTGCTTTTTTTGTACATTCGCGGTTTTGAATAATGTTAGTTACGCGGTATTGGACTATCAACGACGATATGTCTTTTTGTTTTGAGTTTTCCAAATACATCTTAATAGGCATCTTAACGACTGGATGGATTTTAATACACGAGGTGTCCATCGACTCGTCTGGGTTGCCCCCGATGTTTGTAGGCTAGGTTTTGTTTTTCCATTTTCTCTTACTAAGTACAACACATAAACTTAAGTAGGTAATACGAGTAGGTAGGTATGTACCTAGATCTTTAACAATAACATCTACCTGGCCTTGATAACTTTAAAATTAAATAAATGTGAATTTCGACAATGCAAACTTAGACAAAAAATATTTATTCCCACACAAGTTGTTGTTCATTTAAACAAGTAATTGTTAGCTTAATGTATCCGCTTAAGGGGCTGACAACAGCTAAAACGCGGCCACTATCGGACTGCATAGAGAAGAAAGAGAAGCGCGATGACACAAAGCTGGTAATTTATGGCAATCTATGAAGCAATTCTCTGTTTACAAAAAATCTATTGATTGGACTAAAAAATTAAAACACTATCACGTTAGTATGTGGCTTGAAAAACAATCTTAAAAAAGAAACAGAATGATTGCATGTATAATAGTATGGTTTTTAATCGTTAAAAGAAATTTTTAGAGGTATCTTTGTGATTTTTTTCTATCGCACCAAATTAGTTGTATTATGTTTTCAACACACTATCTAACTAGCATATATCCTGAAGAATATCATATATTTTTCTTATTTTGTTTACTGCAGTGGATCATATACTTTTAGGCATTATAAAACTTGCGTTTAGATCATGTAGTCCCCTTAAGTTGGAAACGCGTGGGTAGCCAGCGAAATTATATTTTCTTACTTTTTTTGCAATTAGCAGATCAGTGTCATTTTGTATGTTGAACAAAATATGATTCGCGAACGTAACAAGCATATATTTGTTTATTATAATCATTAAAATATGTAATACAACTCATATAATTCCTGTTGGCGACGACCCGAAAACTGCGACGATAACGCAATGTTTTATTTAAATAAATAATGCCACATAGATGTAATTATATCTTATGCAATTCTTGCTATAGTACTGTACTATATTCAATAGCAAAGTGCCAGTTTTATTACTACAGATTAAGTCAAACTGATACCTTGTTACATAGCACATCTTAGTTGTAAGCTCTATTGTAAACTGATTACTTAGTAGGATAATCATTCATTAAACCAAGTCTTTTATTTTTATTTATTAGGGACAACAAACAGCAGTATATTAAATATTACACATGATTGGAGTACTAAACTAATAGAATTAACAAATACACTACTCACGACGTTATCCACAAATTACCATATAAAATAATTAGCATAGGTAATGTTAATAAATAACAAAACAATAAGGGCAAACATAAAGATACTCATAACAAAGTTAACATTATTACTCGGTTTGTCATTGAAATGTATCTCGGAGAGCATAAAATAAAGTGAAAAAAATCTAATAATATCTGCATCTTAATACTAGGGACAAATTTAAAGTTTGGAATGTAAAAAACAAGTGAAAAAAGAAAAAGAAAAGAAACAAAGAAGCACGAACTAAAGCTACATAAATACTCAAAACACTCTCATAGTCAACTAACTCACACCAACTTGGCTACGATCACTCGCTCACACACATAGACAGATCGAAAGAGCCCAGGAGCAGGTTGCAACCTGTCGCGAGCAAGTTCGGATTTGACCCAAATATCCAAGCCTCACTCAAAGTATACCTCTGAAGTATTTAGCCTAGCTAGCTACGTGAACCACCCACTACTTGTACCGTGGTATTTTACAACATAAGCTAGGCCAAAATTCGGCTGAGCACACTCCCCCCACCCTATCCGCGCAGGTGTGCCCCAGGGCTCTGTACTAGCTCCCCTCATATTCACCTTATTCACCAGTGAAGAGTAAAAATGCGCAGTTGGCTATTTTCGCAGACGATACGGCCATTTATTACACTGGGCTCCTCCCCGAGCCGATATCTCGTACTCTCCAAACCGCAGTCGATAAGCTCGGCGCACGGTTTAGAAAGTGGAGAATCGAAGTCAACCCGAAAAGAGTCAAGTGGTTCTCTTCTGGAAACCGCGACTCTAACTCAGACCTGACGACCCCCGACCGATCAAGATGTTCGGCAAGCCGATCACTTGGGAAAAGCAAGCCAAATATCTGGGTGTAACACTGCACAGACATCTCTTCTTCTCAGAGCACATGAAGGTGGTTCGTTCACGAGCCGCGATGCGCTGCGCATTTATACAGCATGCATCCGCCCCATCATGACATATGCCTGTGCAGTTTTCGCACAGGCACACCCCCGACATGTCCATAGGATGCAGACCCAACAGAACCGTTTCCTTCGTAAAGCACGGGAACGGAAACGAGATCCCCTTGGTTCGTTCGTAATAAAAACGTACATTTAGATTTGAAAATTCCCATTATTCAGCTATTCATGTAACGCGTTTCTAATCGTTTCTTTGATACCGCTGGCAGCCATCGCAACCCTCTGGCTGTGAAGGCCGCCAGCTATGTCCCCTCTAAAATCAGTAGAATCCGCCGCCCATGGCATGCACTGACCGACCCTGACGACCCCATTACTCTCCTCCAGGAAAGCAGTAGGGCCACTAGTACATTATACAGCTGACACAGACACAAATCGAACTTCCGAATTCGCCGCCGAGGTCCTCCGCGTCCGCGATCCTCCCCGATTAATTGCCCTCCCTGTCCCTTGATCGGATCCGTGCCAGCTGGTGGCGTAGCTGAGCTTTAAACTCCCCCGATAATAATAATTAATCTAATTTGGTCTAGCCTGTCCCCAACTTGCTGTCCTCCCCCAGCAACGCCCTAAGCCGAGGTTCGTACCCCACAGGAGGTGCCCTTACTTAGGTGATGGTCGCTTAGTTTTTAATTAATATTAATCCCCTGGCTGGAGGCTTTCAGTTCGCTCAAAGGCACCACAGGAAAGGCCGGTTAAGTAGTCACGGCCTCTCAAGGCCAAGTACGAGATGCCACAAAAAAAAAGGAAGCACCGCTGAGCACAGTAATTCCGATCCAGCCTGTCCCTTGCTGCCCTCCCCCAGAGACGCCTTTAGCGTGTACTAGCCTATTTTATAAGTTTTTTTTTTTAATCCTGGCTGGAGGCCTTCATTTGTTAAGGGAACCACAGGCAAGCCCGGTTAAGCAGCAGGCATCCTCGTTTTTTTTTTGTGTCCTGGGTGGAAAATCCTCATGGATGTCCGCCGCCCTAGGGCGGGCGGCGGGGTCTGTCAGACTCTCACTGTCTAAAAACCACCCCGGTGTTCCATCTCACACCTAAGTCGGGAGTCGCGGGAACGTACGATCCTTCCACAACCCCCGACTGGTCCGCCGCTGCGGGCCTCCTCGGGTCTGGGGGGAAGAGAGGTGTTTGACTGCCCCCGCGACGTCTAAGGAGTGGAACACTACGCGCCGCCACCTCGGGTCCTGATGTGTGGGGGAGCATTTAGGGGGGCTGGAAGAGGGCGTTGTCCGCCCTCCGCCGACGCCCGGTGCGACTTTTGCGGGCCGGGTGAGTGGACGAGATCTCCCTTTCCCTTTCCGCAGCCTCCTACTGCGAGACGACTGTTTCGCAGAAGGAAACCACCGCGTCCCAAGACTCTCCGCTGCCGACCATCGACTCAACTACGGCCGGCAGCGACATGTTACTGCCTACTTCTGAGATGAGGGCACGGCGCGGCTCCTCCCAAGCGGCACACTCTGCCAGCTTATGCCGCGCCTTGTCCTCCCGGCAGTCGACGCAGAAGTGACACCGGGCGTTCGGCTCCCTGTTTATGCGACACAAGTACTTCCCGAAGCAACCATGCCGTGCCTCCTCCCGAGAGCCGGCTACCTCCTAGGTTGACCTGCGAGATGCCATATAAGATAAAAATAAAACCAGCTAAGCACAGCCGGTCACTATATATGACAATCTAATCCCTTGGGAGAAGCGAGTTAAATATTTAGGCATGATCCTTGACCACCACTTTACCTTCAGTGAGTACATAAAGACGGCTCGTTCGCGCGCCTCTTTCGTTCCCGATAGGCTTCACTTCATATTAACCCTCCGCAGCAAATGGTCACTAAAGTGCAAATTGCACATCTACACCGCAGTCATCTTTATCTATTTATTTATTCTTATAACAATTCGCAATGTGTTTGAATGATGTAGAATATTTAGTATACAGGGTTATTGGTTAAACACCATCAATCTCTTAAGGGGTCATTGTACTCATCATTATGAACAACTTTTAGTAGGTATGTGACCAAATATGAATAGCGAAAAAAAAAACAGCAATTTTTTTTTGATAAATAGTATTATGTCAAATGATTTATATACTATTCCCTATAATGCAAAAAAATATAATAATGTGTTGAATATATTTAATGTCATATGTAAATGGTAGGTACTAAAAGGTAAATTACTAAATATAAAAACTATTTACTATCATTTGTCACCAATTCAGATAGAGAATATAAACATTTGTCCACCAGGAATGCTTTACGTTTAGCTTTGAATAGAGTACCTTTGTAAATCAATAATCTTAAGTCAGTAGGCAACCTATTAAATAATTCTACTACTTGGTATTTAGAGCAATGTTTAGTAATATTAGGTTTAGGTGGAATTTTATTTTTTATAACGTTTCTTCTAGTCTTCTCTCTAACTTCACGTTCTTCTTGTGTTCAAAAGTGCCTAAGCAGTGCTAAAACATATTATAAACTTGGCACTGTTAACAACCCATTTTTTTAAAAATATTCTTTACATGGCTCTCTTTGTGGGATTCTGACAATCGTTCTTAATGCACGTTTCTGTAGTATGAATGCTCTTTGGCAATTATACCTGTAACTGCTCCCCCAAAACATGAGACTGTCGTAATTTGGATTCTACCAATGCATAATACACGATTTTTAGCTGCTTTAGATCCGGAGGCTTCTTAGTGCGTAACAGGCTGAAGATGTTGAGGAATCAATGGCGGTGAGCTCTTTTTCCAATTTAATAGGGAATCTATATAAACTCCTAAAAATTTTACTTCGTTTACTAGTCCAATATTATCCCTATTGAGCATGACATCTATTCTATCGTTGTTACGTGACGTTGTTTTAAACAATATAACATCAGTTTTATTTGGGTTTATTATTCAATTATTAGCTGTAAACCATACTGAAAGATTCCCTAAGCACATATTTACATTTTTAAACAATTAATTTAAGTTTGGCGACCCGATTATGGCGTTCGTATCTTCTGCAGACATTACAAGTCCTGCGTCTGGTTGGTTATTATTCATAAAATTTTGTAAATCATTAGTAAAAAATATATAAAATATAGGTCACAAGATTGAGCCTTGAGGCACCCCGCGGCTTATTTTGGTAATTTTCACACTTAACGTCGCAATTATTTGCATTAATGTCTTTTATTTCTACATACATACAGTTTTTTCAAAGTCAAAGCATTTATTTCAAATAGGCACATAAAAGGCACTTTTGAACGTCAACATTTACATTTAAATAGAATTGATTCTAGTCGCCCCTTCCAAAAGGTAGTTTCGTATGGAGAAGAATGGGAAAGAAACTCCATCGTTACTCTTTTAAAATGTGTTACAATACTTTGTATACATTAATTATATAATTATATGTGAAGACGATGCACCTATATTAAAAATTACCCTACCAAAATAGGTAAAAAGAATTTAATAAACGTAGCAATGATAAATAAGTTAATTAAATGATAGATACATGGTGTTCACATATTTACAAACATTGTAAAAGTATACGATTTCCCAAATGTAACCAATTAATATGTCAGTGTGTGAGTTAAAGTAGTCACAGAATGTAAACCAATGTCATAAAAATAACAAACCATACAATTAAAGTAGCAACAAGTTTTAATTTTGTCAAGACCCTAGATTGTCCTGTGGAGCTGGACCAGCATGTTTCCAAGCATTCTTATCTTGGATATAATCCTCTAATTTGTAATATGCTTGTTTACACAGTGAACTTTTTATATGAGTTTTAAATTTTCTTTCATTTAATTGCAATATATTACAAGGTATTTTGTTGTAGCATTTAACACAGTACCCCATAAAAGATGTATGTACAGACGCCAGCAGGTCAAGCTACCCGAAACTGTCAAATTTTCCCAATCAACCTTGAACCTTAATGCTTTAGCGATAAAGTTGAAAATCTATTAAAGAAATTTGACAGATTGTAGTAGCTTGATGTGCTGGCGTCTGTACTTTAGCTAATCTGAAAAATGGTTGATCTATTTTATCTTTATTTCTTGTATTAAAATTATGTCTATCACTTATTTTATTAAAAAGATGTAGATTTTTTCTTACGTACATAATATTTTCATAGATGAGTTGGCAAGGTACCGTCATAATATTAATCCTTTTAAATAGTTCCCTGAGAGATTCGCGTTGACGTAGATTATAAATGGCTCTGACAGCTCTCTTTTGCAAAATAAAGATGGATTCAATGTCAGCAGCCCGACCCCACAGTAAAATGCCATACGACATAATGCTGTGGAAGTAGCTAAAATAGACCAAACGCGCGGTTTCTACATCTGTTAACTGTCTTATCTTTCTAACAGCATAAGCGGCCGAGCTTAGCCGCCCCGCAAGAGATGTTATATGAGGTCCCCATTGTAATTTCTCGTCTAGCGTGATTCCCAGGAAAACTGTTTTAAATAAGATGTCAAAGTTTTAACGCTTTATCTCTTATGCCATATTGCTCTAGTTTAGCCAGAAGTAGCTCGTGATCTATTGTGTAAAACGCAGAACTTAGATCAATAAATAAGCCAGCTACCTTCATTTTGTCATTTAATTTACTAATAATAATATGTTTAATAATGTCATTAACAAGATTATTTATCGCACATCACATCAGTCCCGTCATGATTTATGCCTGCGTCGTATCTGCACACGCTAAGCAATGCCATCTTCATAATATGCAGACCCTCCAGAACCGTTTCCTCAGGAAGGTTACGGGAGCCCCCTTCTATGTCCGTAATGTGAACCTTTACATAGACCTTAGAATGCCCACCATCCAGCAGTTCATGAAACGCCCTGCAAAGCGTTTCTTTGACTGTGGCAAAAAGCACACAATCCCCTGATTAATGCGGCCGCCCGCTACACTCCCTCCCGCATAAGTATGATTCGCCGCCCGAAATATACCTTAATTATCATTATTATATTATCATTATCATTTATTATTGATGTTAAATACATGTTACATCTTTCTTTCTTAGATCCAGGAACTGCTATTCGACGACGTATACAGTACCTACTCCGAGGACCCTCGTCTGCTGCACATCGTAACGCAGCTCATAGGAGAAGACATCACTGCTGTCAACTGCATGCTGATCAACAAACCTCCGGGGACTAGCGAACATCCACCGCATCAGGTACGCACTTAGTAGCCGATCAAGTACATCAGGCAAATGATAGTCTTGGCGTCGTCCGGATTTTAAAAGTGCTAAAAAGAGGGGGGACAATAGGTGGTAAGCGGGCGGGTGGGATTCCTCCCAATAATCTTACTGTCATGTTCGACTACAAAAGAGAACAGTTATGAATCTCAGTTTGTGTATCTGAGTTTTTACATGCTTGTTACCTCGTACAGCCTAAACTACTAAACCAAAATTAACGAAAAAAGGTGTCGAATGTGTCCTCTGTCACAATGATTTTGCAATTACTTAATTGTATTTATTTTACTCCCGTAATTAAGGACCTACACAACTGGATACACTACTTCTCACTCGCCACACTGTGCCTCCCTGGCCACTTGAAAATAAAATGGTTTCCCCTGTACTTAGGACCTGCTATACTTCCCGTTCCGGCCCGCAGACAAGATCCTGGCCACTTGGACGGCCATAGACCCTGTAAGCAGAGAAAACGGCTGCCTCTACATTTTGCCGGGGTCACACAAGGCGGATGTCTTGTATGAACACAGAGAGCAAGTTAATGTGAGTACAGTCAAACGGGGTGAATAGGCATGCAGGGGTGAATAGAAACGAAACTTTAAAGGGGATTTTAACCTTGAAATAATTTAGTTTGACCCCAACAAGAGCACTTAATCGTTAATTATATTACAATAAACACATTAAGAGTCCTTTTTGGCAATAAACTATATTATTTCAAGGTTAAAATCCCCTTTAAAGTTTCGTTTCTATTCACCCCTGCATGCCTATTCACCCCGTTTGACGGTAACGTAATCATTATCATTGACCGTGTGAGCAGAGACAACGGCTGCCTCTACATGTTGCCGGTGTCACACAAGGCGGATGTCTTGTATGAACACAGAGAGCAAGTTAATGTGAGTAACGTAATCATTATCATTGACCGTGTGAGCAGAGACAACGGCTGCCTCTACATGTTGCCGGTGTCACACAAGGCGGATGTCTTGTATGAACACAGAGAGCAAGTTAATGTGAGTAACGTAATCATTATCATTGACCGTGTGAGCAGAGACAACGGCTGCCTCTACATGTTGCCGGTGTCACACAAGGCGGATGTCTTGTATGAACACAGAGAGCAAGTTAATGTGAGTAACGTAATCATTATCATTGACCGTGTGAGCAGAGACAACGGCTGCCTCTACATGTTGCCGGTGTCACACAAGGCGGATGTCTTGTATGAACACAGAGAGCAAGTTAATGTGAGTAACGTAATCATTATCATTGACCGTGTGAGCAGAGACAACGGCTGCCTCTACATGTTGCCGGTGTCACACAAGGCGGATGTCTTGTATGAACACAGAGAGCAAGTTAATGTGAGTAACGTAATCATTATCATTGACCGTGTGAGCAGAGACAACGGCTGCCTCTACATGTTGCCGGTGTCACACAAGGCGGATGTCTTGTATGAACACAGAGAGCAAGTTAATGTGAGTAACGTAATCATTATCATTGACCGTGTGAGCAGAGACAACGGCTGCCTCTACATGTTGCCGGTGTCACACAAGGCGGATGTCTTGTATGAACACAGAGAGCAAGTTAATGTGAGTAACGTAATCATTATCATTGACCGTGTGAGCAGAGACAACGGCTGCCTCTACATGTTGCCGGTGTCACACAAGGCGGATGTCTTGTATGAACACAGAGAGCAAGTTAATGTGAGTAACGTAATCATTATCATTGACCGTGTGAGCAGAGACAACGGCTGCCTCTACATGTTGCCGGTGTCACACAAGGCGGATGTCTTGTATGAACACAGAGAGCAAGTTAATGTGAGTAACGTAATTATTATCATTGACCGTGTGAGCAGAGACAACGGCTGCCTTTACATGTTGCCAGGGTCACACAAGCCGCGTGTCTTGTATGAAAACAGAGAGCAAGTCAATTTGAGGATATAATTATCGTAATTAGACTTGGCTTCTTCCAGTGTAAAGGTCCTCCTACATAGACCTTTTAGTATCCAGCTGCGTTTTATGTTGTATCTGGTTGAGTGAACATTATAATAATTATCCATAGATAGAAATGAGTGTAGTCGAGGATCGAGCACCTAACATTAGCATCATTAGCCTGATATAAACTAATTTTAACTTGGTGCTTTACATAAAGAAATTTTTGTATCTTCACTATGAGTGTATGTCTGGCGTAACTGCCCCGTTAGTCTCGTGGTCGCTGAGCCGAGCTGAGCGTGGGGTCCTGGGTTCGATTCCCAGGTCGGGCAAAGTGTTATTGGGTTTTTCCATCAGGAATTTCTCAGTAACTGCTCACGTTAAGCCGTTGGTCCTGCGCTTGATCTCTCTCCGGTCGTGTCGGATTGCCGTCCCATCGGACTATGAAAGTGAGTGTATCTGTGTCTGTGCACACACATGTGCACTATAATTATCTCCCGCGTTGATTGCAAGTCTCCGCTGAGATTGACCGCCATGGCCGAAATTTTGTCAAGAGGACTACTACTGTCTGGCGTAGGTAAACATTCACTTCGCGTTGACGCTGCGCTGGTAAATACATACGCTGCGTTAGTGTTACGTTGATGTTCAACTAGTACCAGCGCTAGATGTGAAGGGACCCTTAGATAAGAATACGTGTTTCAGGCCGCAAAACTATTCTTCTACGGCATCGTGAACTCTGGCGACGTGGCTCCTGAACACAGTCGCGTGTACCTGGAGATGGACCCCGGGGACACCGTGTTCTTCCAGTCCAACGTCGTGCATGGCTCCAGACCTAATGTGACTCGGGTATGTTGTAGAGAGCAGTAGCAAAAATAAAGCCTTGTGTGCCTAGGCTAGAATACATATTCTAGCCTTGTTATTGGCCGCCAAAAATTCTTGACTACGGGTTGAATAGGTGTTCAGTATGAGAGGACTAGTTCAACTTAAATCTGCAAACAAAAGATAGCAATGGTGCCGATTCCCTTGTTCACAAACTAAACTAAATTTAAGTTGAATGCATCTCTTTCTTTCTATTTCATTATGAAAAGGACAGAATATAAATTTTAGTTTAGTCCTGTCAAATTAATCAGCGCCTGACACTACTCCATACAAGTTTAGACGTGATTAAAAAGTTGACTACGAAAATGATATCAAATTACGTCAGGTGCTGACTAATTTGACAGGACTAAACTAATATTTATCTTCTGTCCTTTTCATAATGAAATAGAAAGAAAAAGACGCACTCAACTTAAAATTAGTTTAGTTTGCAAGGGAATCGGCACCAGTGTCTCTATTTAAACAGAATTACTGTATACTTAGCTATTAAACAACCATTCGGTACGTTTCCGTGCCGAATCGAACATCAATCAAAGTCATCGAAGGAGACCTTGAAACGCTGTTCAAAAATCTAAAACCCGAAAATGTTGTCAGTTTACATCGAATAGACGACCGCTATTCTTCCAACAGCTATTTGCAGTCGGGAACGGAACGGACGGTCGTGAAGTAGGTATGTATAACAACGGATATAAATCAGGTATGTAATCGAAAATGTGGCATTTTCGTTTACATACCTGATTTATATCCGTTGTTAAACATACCTACTTCATTTCGATTTCAACAGCCTGTCGAATAGTTGTGAAGTATTGCTATCTTTTTCTATAACTGGTTGATTTGATTTCTAGAAGATAAAACAAGAAAGAGACGGAAGAAGATTAGTACACCTGTACCTAGCAGTCCTAATTCCCGCTTATTCCACAGCTATACCGCAAAGCCATGACATGTCACTACGCTCACAGCAGTTGCCACTACGTCAACGTGTACGGCACGAAACAAGATGAGCTAGCGAGGCAAATGGAAGCCGAGCTTAGACGGAGGGGCAGCGACCTTAGTTATGTGGTAAGTTTATCCTACTTGAGTTTAGTTTATCCTAAGATTTTAGTTTACCTAAGATTTTAGTTTACCCTAATATTTTAGTTTACCCTAAGATTTTAGTTTAAGTACCCTAAGGTTTTAGTTTACCCTAAGATTTAGTTTACCCCTTGCAATTAAATGAAAGAAAATTTAAAATTCATATTAAAAGTGCACTTTATAAACAATTAAAATTCATATTAAAAGTGCAAGCATATTACAAATTAGAGGATTATAACAAAGATGAGAGTGCTTGGAAACATACTGGTCCTGCTCCATAGGACAATCTAGACGAAATAAAACTTTGGTGGAACTTTGGAGCTATCAAACTGGTTGTTAATTTAATTGTAGGTACAATTTATTATTTTTATGGCATGAATTTTACATTGTGGTTAATTTAACCCGCACGCTGATTTATTATTTGTAAATAAATGTAGGAAAATTTTCTACTTTTCAATATTTAATATCTTTTGTAATATTTGTAGGTAAAGAGCCTAAACTGTCATTGGAACTTGGAATCCCCTTTTTGAGTAAAATATCTCACAAACTATATCTCACATCCTAGGTCAAAAATTATTAAATTTTCCTCAACAACACCTTGTATCAGACCCCCTGTGGATTTGTCTACAGAGTAACGAATGACCTTTACCGTGACCTTTGTCAAAAATGAATTGATTTACATCGGAAAGCCTGGTTTCAGAGCGCGCAACCTTACGTGACGCGAACTGTACAAGTTCCAATGAAAGTTTAGGCTCTTTGATCGCCCCACTCTCATAAAAATGTACAAAAGTGATTTGTGGTGCACCACAAATCTTCCATTCGCTTTCCTGCAATCTGTGGGAGTGATTTCGTGAAGTGTGTAACAGGAAGCCGGGGAAGCGCGCGCTATTTGACTTGACCAAAAAGCGCGCGCGATGGTAGAGTTGGCCGTCAGTTGGTACTACCAACCCATTTTCAGAGAGGTTGGTACTGTCAGCCAACAGTAGCGTGTGTGTGACGAGATAGGGAAACAGAGAAGGTGATCGCATCAGCCGTGCGCTTAACCTCAAATAATCATTTCAAATAATACCTGTTTTTTTTTTGTATATAATGTTGAATGTTTTGCCTATTACCAACGTCAGATGTCAGATGTTACATATCATATGCGACTACTGTAAGGCTCGTTTGGTTTTTTTTCTATTGAGCCACTCTTTCTTTGATTTAGGCAATAACATGACTATTAAGTCTATCCACACATGTCAGGACCGTGCCCGGGACGTGAACAAACACTGGTCCGCCAAGGGTTCAAAAAACTATCGGTGTGTAGACATAATACTATTTCTCATTTCGGGGGTTGTGTTGTAAGGAGATTTATTAAAGATATACTCAATAAAAAATAAAAATAAATCTGCAATTTTATTATGGAATCAAGATTATGTAGAAATTTAATATATTTTTTATTTGTAGATATTTCTTTTAAATAACAAGTAGATAGCTCCAAAAAACTGCACAAAAACGGCTTGCGTGGCGTTTTCTTCGAGGAGGCGCCTTAATATGAACTCGTCCACACTCCCGTGCCCGGGCACTGAAGCTCCGTCACCTGGGCCGGGCATGATATGTGTGGATACACCTCCAGCTTACTTACATTTTATTCCTTATTTCAGGATATGTGGCGGATAAAAACTAAGCAAGTGCGAGGTGTCCGAAGCAACTTGTAATTAAATGATTTGAATTAACTGTATTCTAATATAATAAGGGGCTAACGATAAGGGAACAAGTATTTATTACATTAATAAAACAATTTATAAATTATAAAAAAAATATTTTATTTCATTTACAATCTTAGGTACGGTACACACTTATTTCTACATTTGTTGTAATACTCATTTTCGGTTATTATTAATTTATGGGGCTCGGAATGATTAAATTACTTATTAATTCTTATTGCATCTTAATATTATTTTACCTATTCACTAAAATAAAGGCTTTTATACAAAGGCTCCTCATATTTAAAACTAAATTGAAAAATCCTCCCTTTGATTATTTATTATTATTTTTCAAACTAAAATAATAATCTTGTAAATTAAATTAGTTTACCTATTCAACGTTTCTGGCGTTGTGAATTTGTCTCATTATTGTTATCAATAAACTATCCATAGAAGAAGAATAATCTAATTTATTCGTCAAATCTTACAACTAAAGTGCAATTTACAGCGAATAATTTTACATAATATTTACAATTTTATAATGAAAAAAAGAAGAAAATAAAATAATTAAGTACAATTATAATTAGAAGTGAAAATAACTTATTTTTTAAAACTGTGACATGAGACTAGATCTGGTTTGGAAATAAAAAATAATTATTATCATTGTGAGAAATAAAATAAAAAATTCTTAAAACAAATCGGTGCTTTAAAAAGTTACAGAATAATGTTGGTAACTAAAAATAATCAGAATTCAGCGAAGTCTCCTTCAAAAATCTGTAAAGAAACAAACCGAAGGCATAAAATAACGACAAAATATTTCAGAACATTATCTTGTTTAAAATCAATGTTAAGATCTGGTCAATTGTCAAAATAAATAATAATTTAAAGAATATAATAATACACAGTGTAGTCCTCTTAACCCAAATGTTGACTGGCAGAGAATGCCTCGTGGCATTAAGGGCCAGTTTCTCGAACGAAAATTATCCCAAAATGTACGTGACAAATTATCAAGAGCGCGTAAACTGCTGCTTTTGGCTGTTGATAAATCTTTCAACCAATCACAGCAGTTTACGCGCGCTTGACAATTTCACACATTCATTTTGCGATCATTTCCGTTCGAGAAACTGGCCATAAGACCGCCTATGTACTACTATTGTACAGGAAGTTTAAATAAATGCCTATAAATAAACAAATAAAATGATAATGATTATTGTTAATGACGCATTGTTCCTTACGTCGTGTTAACTTTTTGAGCAAAACATCGTTTTAGTACTGTATTTTTTCTAAGATTTTTTTCGAACATTGTAATTAAGTACACAAGAAGACAGATGATAAATGACGCCAATGATTTAAAATTTGTGATGAAGTAGTTGAAAGACATACCTACGTTATTAATTATTTTTTGAAGCCATATTGCCGTCTTTACTGTGTACGTCAGAATAACTAATAGTTTATTTTTTCATTGGTTCAAAAAGTTAAACGACAACATACAGAACGAAAGCGCATTTTAGTAAATAATAAGCCAACCACAGCACATGCCTACATTACTGCAGCGAATCAAACTACGTGCTTTTAGTAATTAAATACGGGACATTATTAGCAATATACCTATTATAGGAAGATTTTTTAACGCCAGATATCGTTATCCGAGGAGTCATGTTTTTCCATGCAAAAACTGTCAGACGCCAACTTTATTCCTCATGTAAAAGATCTTTGGAAAAATCAGCCCTCGGTAAATGAATAATAAGCCTGGAAGTTGAAAGGCTGGAACCTGGCAAACTGATTGTATCAATTTCTCATTTTGCATTACGGATTATTTTGCTATTACTCATATACAAGGTGCTTAAGAGTAACTTGTGGTTAAATAATAACAGCCGCACGCGTCGATCGATCAGGTTAAGCTATTCTTGCCGCGGTTGATCCGTGGACATCCTAACATACCAAGACCCCTCCGGGCCTCGGAAAACACGTTAAGTCGTTGGTCCCGGCTGTCATTTGTTTATTTTTGCCAGTCGTTACGGTCGTCAGAAGCCCGAAAGTCTGACAACCAGTCTTATCAAGGGATATCGTACTACCCAGTAGGTAACTGGTCAATTTAAATTAGCTAGCGAAACTCCGCAAACGTGATGGACACCGATATCGAAATACACAAAAAAAAAGAACATATTGTCTTTTTTTTTGGGGTTAACGATCGATGTTTTTTTTTGTTTTGTCGTGTTAGATATCAGTACTTATCACATCCGTGAAGTTCAGACAAAAAAAAAGATTTTTAAACCGATATTTTAACTAACAACACAATCTACGCCACGTCCTATTTGAAAGCGATCGTCGCGTGGATATGGCACTTTTTGTTCGGAAAACCAGATAGCGCCCTCTGTTGGCGCGACCACGCGTTCGTTTTCACAGAACAAAAAGTAACATATACACGCGACGATCGCTTTTAAATATGATGCAGGGTCAAACCATTTCTCCCAAAGTAGAATTAGTTTTATTTTTGTTTTATCTTGTTTAGGTATCGGTGTTTAACAGTTTGCGCAGTGAGTGCACTTTACTAAATTAGAATGTTTACTAAGTATTTATGTTGAGTTTCGAGTATTTATCATGTATGTACCTAGCAAAGTCCTTTTAAATATTGTATGTGGGTTAAGTAAAAGGTTAGTCTAATATTCATACGCGTTTTGAGTAGTAATTGAAATACTACGTGCGTAGGTAAATACACGAAAGATAGGAACAGTTTCTCGAACGAAAATTATCGCAAATTTATTAAGGCAATCTGTCAAACGCGCGTAAACTGCTGTGATTGGTTGAATGTTTTATCAACAGCCAGTTGCAGCAGTTTACACGCATTTGACAATTTGTCACATTTACTCTGCGATAATCATCGTTTGAGACACAGGCCCTTATGGAGTTTAAAAGGTATTGATAATAATGTCCCAAGCGGTGGAAGCTAAGTACACAATATAACGTAACTACAGAACATTTCATGCAGAGCCATACAGATGTCAACAGAGCGCCCCAAGTCCCAAAATTCAGCCATTCTTAAATTTTATATTTAAGAATGGCTGACACAGGATGTACAAAACACGGTTTGAATTTATGTATTTTATTGTCATTTAGTATTGGGCCAAGGCTATCGAAATCAGGTTATTATTCGTAACAAAATCAGCCTACGTAACCAAAAAACGTTTTACGCCCTGTAGAAGTATTTCAATGTAATGAATAAACTTAGTTAAATTATTATCCGATTCAAATTGCTGCACTTTGACATTTACAACTAAAATAATAATAAAATACATAACTACTTAATCTACATATTATTACAATGTTTAAATATAATATTAAGTTGGTAGGTATTATTATTTTGCATTATATTATTAATATAACATACTGGCACTTTTGTAGATCGTAAGCAGTTAATATACTTTATAATTTTAAGTAAGTACTAATTAATGATACTCTTAAAGTAAGTATTAATTTATTAAAATTTGTACTAAAAGCGTCTAAACTAAGCAACTATGATAATTAGCCAAATTAATTAAAAATATCTTCTGGTTTGAAATAATTAAAATGCCTTAATTATTGATATTCTTTATCAAAAACAATAAACTAACGCAAAGCAATGTCTATCTTATAACAATACACCAGAAGTCCACACTAACTTATCGTTGATTCTGATCTAAAGTTAACCCACTAAGGCCGTTTGTACACGGCACGGTTTCTTTGTGCTACGGCATACAACTGTCAACAAGCTTCCATGGTGATCCATACAACACTGGTGACCATGCCGTCACACGGCGAATAAACCGTAGTTTTTCACGGCAAGAAAAACGTGTGTGTACAAAGGGCCTAAAGCATGCCCTATGTATTTTGACATATCTACGCTGACAAAAACAAGTGACAATAATTTGACATCATAATTATTATTCAGTTCTCTTCCTGTAGGTATACTGAAAGTTTGGTCAAATCTAAAGGCAATTTCCTCGAACGAACATTGTCACAAAATTAATGTGACTAATTGTCAAGCGCGCGTAAGCTGTTGCAATTGGCTGTTAGTAAATTATTCAACCAATCCCAGCAGTTTACGCGCGTTTGACAATTTGTCACATTAATTTTACGATAATTTTCGTTCGAGACACCGAAGACCGAGAATCGAGATTTATCGAATCCCATAAGAGACAGAGAAGTGATGTAATAGACTTGACACATGCACAAAAAACATACAATGTAGCTGCAAGTTATATGCCTATAACTATAGTTATATGTTATATATATATACCTATGGTCTGTCCCAAAACTGTCTGATTAAAACTGTAAACAAACCCCGTTCAAGTTAAATTCTTACTCAATCACTCACAAAAGGGAACTAGTAAAACATTTATCTGTATTTATAAGGTTCCAACATTATATCTCACCACTTTTTCCAACAATTATTGTTTTGAAAAATAATCGACGAAAATTGAGGTTGTAAAATTAACCTGAATTGTAAAATGAAAAACATATTAGGGTGATTTCAAATCAAATCAAAGGTACAATAAAATTATTGATCTAGTTGTTAACATTTTAATCAGATACTGTTGGAACAGAATTTACCTTCTTATCGCTTTTGTTGACTGTCCCAAGCTGACCACACTGTTTCCACATCAATCTACTATTAGGCCCCTACTCCCAACCCACTACTGGTGTCGCCTATCCCGATAGTCTACGTAAACCCTGACTACTTCACCTTCGTACTTGCGCTGCGACGGCATGAAGTAGAAGTCGGGGTGCGCCGACAGTCCCGGCTCGGGGCGCACGCCGCGCGGCAGTGAGTATGTGTTGCGGTCCGGACGGGTTGAGTAGCTGGAAACAGATATTAAAAAAGGGTTGAATTATCATCATTGCTCAAGGAGTTTAATACCTATCCGTCTACGGGGTGAAATCACTGCCTCGGAAAAAAAAGTTTAAGAGGGCTATCACAATTTTTTTTGTGTTTGAGTGTTTGAAGAGTCTCACGCTCAAATACAAGAAAAAAAATGATATTTATTTAGAACACTCCCGAGAGGAATAATTAAACTTTCTCGGGCATATTTTTTTTAATTTTGTGGCCATATCTATACCATAATCACACATCACACATACACACACACACACACACACACACACACACACACACATCGTCATTTCAAAATAGCTTTTGCGTCATGATTTTAATTAATTGAAAATGTCATTTGAATTTGAAATGTAAGATAGTTTATTTGACTTCATTATCCACTCTCTATAATATGGAAATTGCAAGAATGAATCAATATTCATTCTTGCAATTTCCATATTTTAGAGACTACATAGATTAATAATAATTTATAAACAAAATGTTCGTTTCTATTGTATAATAAAAAGTTGATTAATAAACATGCATCTCTCATAAAATTAAAGGACAGTCAACTTTTAAAAACAAACTTATTCTAAAAGCAAAATTTATGATGTTGTGTCACAAGATGCTTGTCGACCGTGACAGGACTCGAACCTGCAATCTTCGGATCCGAAGTCCGACGCCTTATCCATTAGGCCACACGGTCATATACTCAATGGCGCGAAATTATGAGTCGCTTAGTACAAACACCACCGTCTGAATAACTACCCTTTGTTAAGAAAGGGAATTGTAAACATTGGACTATTGATAGTAACTAATAACTAGATAGAAGATAGTTAGTAACTTGATAGTAACTTCTAGTAATATGGTACTAAGGTTCATAATTGTGTAGTTTCTTTCATCGTGTTTGAAACGTTGAATTTTGATTATGTGACGTGTCAGCTAGTTTTTAGCGCGAATTGATGACTATGTTTACACCAATTTAGTCATTGGTTTACACACGTGGTTCTTTCTATTTACAGAGCTATCAGTTAGATATATTATAATGGTTTAAATTATTACCGTTCTGGTTTTTTTTAATGATTTCCTAGCCTAGTCTATTTCCAATAATACTGTGATAGGTTCGGTCATGGTTCCTGGCTCACAAATAAATGAATTTACCTATCATAATTATGGAGCGACCGCGAGGAGCTTGAACTCCTGAACCCTACTTTTGAAACAGAAACTATTGTTGGCAAAAACTTTTGTATGCAATAGAACTATTGACCCCATACTAACCCGACAAGAATAAGGGGTTTTCATGAAAATTTACGCCACCAGTTGGCGCCACTTTGACAAGAGGTCTTCCAATTCGACAATTAACCTTTTGTGGATCCACGCGAGACACAATGGCTTTTTAACTGAGTATGTAACTATATCATTCAACCGGTTAATATAAAATATATGATGACATTCGTCATTCGTTTCATTCATTCGTTCATCATTCTGTCAGGTGTCACAAAAAGTGCTAATTCTCAGCCTAGTTTCAATAAATGACTTTTGATTTCACGAGTAAGGAATATATAGGCACTTTGGCACTTTAGACAGGTGCCCAGATCTGATGCTTCAGTGCTGCCACCTAGTGAAAGTCATTTCTTAAAACCCTCATCACATGGAGTTCAACTGTACTATCGAAGATGTTCATCAGTTGCAATTTTTGTTTCTCTTTTTTTAATAAGCGCAGTGGTTTTTAACCGACTTCAAAAAAAGGAGGAGGTTATCAATTCGACTGTATTTTTTTTTTTTTTATGTTTGTTACTTCATAACTTGCGACTGGGTGAACCGATTTTCATGATTCTTTTTTTATTTGAAAGCTGGTGCTTCCCGTGTGGTCCCATTGTCACCATTTCAATATCTGATGATGGGATCTTGTAGAAATCGGGGGAACTCTTCAATGAATAACAGCAGATTAACCGCGATTGTTGCTATAGCATATCTAAGCATTGTTTACGCCATCACACAACATAATATCACGCCTGTACTCACTACAAAGGTTATAAAACCTATTTCGAAAAAAATATATGTTTTTAATAATAAAAAACCGCCTTCGAACGGATGTGGACGTGTAAGACGATCGTTCTCGAATGGGGGGTTAGATACCATAACTAAAAAGTGATAAATAATTTTTTTTTTACAAAAAATAACAACCGACTTCCAAAAAAAAACACTACAAAGTGAAAAATAACTTTAATTTCGGAAGTCGGTGGAAAACGCAAAATACAGATAAAAAGACACCGACTTCCGAAATTAAAGTTATTTTTCACTTTGTAGTGTTTTTTTTGGAAGTCGGTTGTTATTTTTTGTAAAAAAAAAATTATTTTCCAATTCAGTTTAGATATTCGCAGTAGCTGGCATTGGCTTTGATTGCCATATACACAAATAAATAAAATTTAAGTTTTTGTAATGTCAAAATAACAGTTTTTCAGAATAAATCGGCGGGCAATAAAATAAACTCACCCATACTGGCCACCTCCTCTAGGTCGTTGCAGCGACCTAGTTTCATGATAGTATTGCGCCGCACTGTTCTGATGCTTCGGCGTCATGCGACCATTCGTCCCGTGACCGTTTGCCCCGTGACTATTCGCCCCGTGCTGGCCATTAGCGCCATGAGACACGTGCTGGCCATTAGCGCCATGAGACACGTGCTGACCATTAGCGCCATGAGGCACGTGCTGACCATTAGCGCCATGAGGCATGTGCTGACCATTACCCCTGTGTCCATTGGGTTCGTGTTGCCCGTGCGGCCTGTGCTGCCCACTGGGCTCGCCCCGCCCCCCCCCGGCCCCGCCGGCCCCGCTAGCCCCGCGCGCGCTGGCGGGGCGGGGGGGCGGCGGGTCGGTGGGGCGCAGGGGGGGCGCGCGGTGCCGCAGGGGGGCGGTGGACGCCGTGCTGTTGTACTTGTCGTCGTTCTCGAACGGTTCGAATGCATAGTTTGTGTTCGCGTTTGAATAGTCTTTCCAGGCCGAGTTGGGGATCAGTTGGTCCTAAAAAAGGGGTTCGTTTAATGGAATTGTTTACTTCAGAACTAATATGGTTTTCTTGTAGCGCAAATTATACAGAAACCCTTGTAAAATAGTAAAAAGTGCGAGTATTTTTTTTTTTGGATAAAATTCCAGATTTTCTTTTAAATTATTAATGTGGCTAATAGATATGAAATGCTGCAAAGATAAAATTAAAAGAAATTGAATGAAACCCGACAATCACTAGACAACTCCCGTCTGGTAAACGATCCTCCGATCCCTCTCTTTTCAATGAAGGAACTTCACAATTCGTAATGTCATCTCACGTTAGTACCTTAGTCTTCTGCGCGGTACTGCCGCTGCGGTACAGCGTGCATCCCGCCTGAAGTAACGCCACTAATATAAGGGCCGCTACACATCCCACTACCACGTAAAGTTTTGTTTCTGCGAGACCGAAGAACGTGCGCGCGTTGCCGGTCGAGTCTTCTATTGGGCGTTCGGATATTACTGTTGAATAATAATAATAATTACATTAGTTTGGGAATGTTCCACTGCAGGGCGAAGAACTTCCAATTCTCAAAAAGGAAGGAACAAGCATTGAGCACATAGCTTCCTCACTGCGTAACTTTTGGGCAAATGCTGAAACGCAACATAAGTTTCATGCAGTCTCTGTCACTTCAACGTGTCTTGTAACACCTGACATATTTTTAAGAATGTCCTAAAGTTAAAAGACGCTTAAGTTTTCGAAGGTGAATCACTCAACAGACCACATTAATGCTAGGTACGTATACACGCAGGATATCAAAATCTGGGTCATAGAAGTCCCCAACGACTGCAGTCGCTGGCTTGTATACCTAGTGTAAGATACCGTCCTGTGGGTAAGGTAGGATTACGTTTGCGGAACGCAGTCTCCACTCAAGAACACGTCTACCCCATGGTAATCGATTCTACGGCAGATATGGTCGCCCGTTGCAATCTCAGCTACACATTTTCTTGTATCACGAAAAAGCATTGATTTCTGGTCAAACCAGCCAAACAACAACAACAAACAACAATACAATACAATTATGTAACAAATTATTCTAAGATATTCAAAAGAGTCTGCGCTCAAGATAAATCTAAATGAATAAGTAACAAAATTATTAATACTAAGAATAAAATAAAAGCAGTGTAGCAGGTAATTAACAAAGAAACCAGAATCCCGAAACTGCGAGATCAGAATGAATTGTCTCGAAAAATTGATAATGAAACCATCTCAGATAAGTTAAAAGTTGCTGAGACACTAGAAACATACCAATAGAGGTTACGAAATCTCTCCACTCATCTATATTAGCTGAATCTCTTTTCAAAGAAAACTTCAGTCAGGACATTCCAAGTTTATAATTCAAGCCCATTTCTATTATCACAATTAAAAAAAAATTCAAAAGTCTTAACATAAAAAAACACTGAAGACTTATGGGGGATTTCCGTTAAGGTTCTTGGAGATATCATTGACATAATTGCCCCTGTCATATTTAATCAATGTTAAGACAGCGGTACGTTTCCTGATTTCATGAAACATAGTAAAGTAGTACCAATTTTCAAATCAGGTAGTAAGAGTGATCCTCTAGTTATAGACATATATCTGTGCTACCAGCATTGAGTAAAATCTATGAAAAAAACATGCTAGACCAGATTTTGTCACATTTTAACTCAAATGGGATTTTACATAGTCGCCAGTTTGGTTTCACGAAAGGTAGGTCGACGACTGATGCGGGAGTAAAACTCATCAGTCACATTTTGGAATCCTGCGAGATGTCCCAGGATGCAATTGGCATTTTCTGTGACCTCTCAAAAGCGTTTGACTGCGTTGACCCACAACACATTGATCTGTAAATTACACCACTACGGAATTCGTGGACAAGCTGCTGATCTTGTTCTTTCCTATGTATCAAACAGGCAGCAAAAAGTAAAGGTTAACGGGGCGACGTCCTCGGGGTCCTTAGTAAGATGGGCGTGCCTCGAGGTTCAATTCTTGGCCCTTTCCTATTTCTAGTTTATATTAATGACCTTCCTTACATGATGGCTAACTTATCGGATATCATTTTATTCGCCGATGACACTTTTATTATTTTTAAAATAGATAGAAAAGGTACGGATGTCATACATGTCAACGATAGTCTGGCTGTTCTTTCGAAATGGTTCGCAGCTAATATCTTTCTAATCGCAGCTAATCTTTTACTTAATGCGAACAAAACTAAATGTCCTTAAGTTCTCATTACCAAATGTGCCCCAAGTGGGACTTTATTTAAAACTTGATGGCAAGAAACTAGACGCTATTACGGAAACTGTATTTGCAGGAATTACATTAGATTCTAAATTGCAATGGGGCGCCCACATTAGAGCTCTTTCAGGTAGATTAAGTTCAGCTGCATATGCAGTAAGAAAAATAAGGCAGTTGACTGATATAGCCACACCTAGGTTAGTATACTTTGCTTATTTCCATAGTATTATGTCTTATGGCGTTTTGCTGTGGGATCGGCAGCTGACGTAGATTCAATTTTCATTTTACAAAAAAGGGCAATCCGCGCGATCTATAATATGAATCCTCGCGAGTCTCTTAGAAACAAATTCAAAGAAATTGATACACGTAACTCTGCCTTCTCTTTTTAACTTAGAAAGTATTTTGTATGTTCGCAAAAACTTAGGGACTTTTCAAAATAAGAAGCGATTTCCACAATACCTATTAACACACGTAGTAAAAATTAAATTGTGATAAGTACCTAAATTTATATTAACTAAAACAAGCAAGTCATTTCTTATGAACAGTATCCGCTTTTATAACAAGTTGCCAAAGTCGGCTACAGAACTTAGCGATGGGAAGTTCAAAACCCACATCAAACGTATCCATATCAAAAAAGCATATTATAAGATTAAAGACTATGTTGAAGATAAGGAAGTCTGGCAATAATTTCTTCTGTACATGTGGCTTCCCTGGTAACTCATTAAGGCATCACGGTGTAAATGTCTATTAACTGTTCCCAAAGTAATGGCAATCATGTGATTTGGTTTAAATGGGCTTTTATTTTTTTATTTTATTTACCTTATTTATATGTATATAGATACTTTGTATTTTGTGAACGTGAGAACGTTGTAGGCCTAACTTGTAAACTTAGGATTTATAGACCATTTTCTATTTTGATAAGCACCAGGTACCTGTTGACAGGCCTACACTGTCCTCCCATACCTATAAATACTGTAATTTCAAAACATTGTGAAAGCCAATTATTTTTAAAAGAGTAACCGTGCAGTTCTTCACCATAGGAAACAACCGTGCACCTAGCTTCTGACGTTTCATAAGTGCCAAAATATTTTTATCTTGATTAACTGTTGGCCGAAAGATCAAACGCAACTTAAGTTTCATGCAGTCATTTTTTTTAAACGTTGCCCCTCACTAGGAATTTCTCGTGTATCGTGGGTGCGTTTACAAACATTTAAACTCACATACACAAACAGCCAGACCCGGGACAACTACTTGCAGGTCATACAAATACTTGTTCCGTGCGGGAATCGAACCCGCGACACGCTGCGCAGCAGTCAATCGCTTAACCACTGCGCCAACCGTGTCGTCGATACTTCAACGTGTCTTCTAACACCTGAAATATTTTTAAGAATGTCCTAAAGTTAATAGACGCTTAAGTTTTCGAAGGTGAATCACTCAACAGACCACATTAATGCTAGGTACGTATACACGCAGGATATTAAAATCTGGGTCATAGGAGTCCCCAACGACTGCAGTCGCTGGCGTGTGAACCTAGTGTAAGATAGCTTCCTGTGGGTAAGGTAGGATGACGTTTGCGGATCGCAGTCTCCACTCAAGAACACGTCTACCCCATGGTAATAGATTCTACAGCAGATATGGCCGCCCATTGCCATCACAGCTAGACATCTTCTTTTAGAACACAAATAAAAGATAATATAAAACATAGCTAAGTTTAAGATACTTACAGCTCATCGGCTCGAACACTAGAAACTCTGGGTCCACATTAAGGTTTCCGACCCGTCCTTGTGCTAAAGTATCCCTCACGACTCTCTCCCACCTCTCCGCGTCACCCTCTGTAGCCGTAGAGTTGTCACCGTGTAGTGCTCGACCAGTGGACCCCTCTATAGAGTTCAACTCTATTGACTTTAGAGTCAGTTCAGCTATGATAGCTTTGGTTTCGTTTCTGTGAAAGTAATGTGATTTTAGTATTGGGTATAAAATTTGGCACACATTTGTCGGAGACCCAGAGAAGGCACATTTTCTATAACTTTGAAATCTTTGAAGATGTTGCTTCTGACCCTCCAGCAATTCTGAGAGGATTGCTGATCCAGTGCAAACCATACAACGTAATGTTACATTATTTGTATAACTAGCTTTTTCCCGCGGTTTCGCCCGCATGGATGTCGGAAGATACCCCTCGGGAACGTAATACTGGGTTTACAGGGATTTTACCGGATTTTTCATAATTTAAAAATGTGTATTGTTTATTAGGTCGACCTATGGCGAAACTGTTTGTACTCCCCGTCACTTATCCCTAAAGGTTCATTAGAAAACCAGCGTCAGACAGCATGTGTCTGGCATTAATGCTGAAATGATTCTTTTTGGCGCAGCCATGAGACACACTATTGTTGTTAAAACATTATTTTCACTTTTTTATTTTGTTATTTGTATTCTGTGTTTCACGAACTGTGTCCAAATAAACGTTATTCTTTCTTTACTCTATTGGTTCGGCGCACGCCAGTAAAGCGTCGTGATTTTTTCCGACATCTTCTACAATCATGTCATATTTCAGCCAATTTACACAGAACCATAATGAATTATACACCCAAACTTTCCTCATGAATCACTTCGTCCAGTGGTAAAAACCATATGAAAATACGTTCGGTAGTTTTTGAGTTTAACCCGTTCAAACAGACAGACAGAGAGACGCGGCGAGAGGACACGCAAACTGCAAACATGAATTCCGCACATGGTTCTACACCCCCTAGGGTAGAAATTTTTCGTCGGTTATCAAAAAAAAATCTGTATATTCATAGAAAAACGCAAAACCTACGCGGTCAAAATGTATGGAACAAGTAATTCATTTTTAAATAACCGACCGATGTCATGCCACCCTGTAGTGATTTCATAATGATGATTCAATGGCAAAAATTATAGTTAATATGGTAGAAATTGTAAGCATAATAGTAGAACCAGTAGAAATAATAACACACAATTTACAGCTCTCACACCGGTCAGATACACGCACGCACACACTATAAATATTAATAATTATGACACTCTCTGTGTTTCTTATTTTCTGTGTACTTCGTAATTGGCGTAATGTTTGGAATAATCATTTTGTTATTCGTACTGTCAGCTGTGAAGCTACCTTATATAAAATAAACAAATGATTATTATTTCTACTATTTAAAACCTTAATTGGTAGAAATTACAGATAATACGCTAAAGTTAATGTGAATGATTTTTTGTTGTACTTTTCTTTTTTATATCATTGTAATTTATACGTCGAAGCTGGTAATTACCAATTGTCAGTTTGTTATTATTTTGTTACCATTTACGTGTATTATCTGTAAGCTTTCTTAAAATTGTAAGAATAAAATATTACGGTACAATTAATATGGTAGAAATACTGGTCAAAGTGGTAGAAACAATACAATTTACTACACAACTTACTGCATGAACCCATTGACAACGACTGCATGGTATCCCTTGTTCTTCGCAAGCTCCCCGGCGAGGTTGTCGGCGACTTGCTTGCTGAGCTCGTCGTACTCCTTGCTGCCCGACGCGGGCGGCTTGAAACTGTCTCCCAGGCCGGTGATGCGGATCAGTACTGTGTAGGATGACTGGCCTGGGAGGATGGGTTCCGTTGTAATTTCTTCTTCGGCTGGTTCTGTGGGAAGAAATATAAATAATTAAAAAAAAAATTGCCTGCTTTGGTCTAGTGGTCGCAAGTTAGTGCTGAGCATAAGGTCTTGGGTTCGACTTCCAGGTCGGGCTAAGTGGTATTGGGGTTTTTGTCAAGAATTTCTCAGTAACAACTCGGAGTCAGGTTTTGGCGTCTCTGGTGCGCAGAGTGCGGGACAACACCAACACCGACCTAACGATGATCACCAACAGACTGGATTGCCCTTATATCCGACATCGCTGCAGCAGGCATATTGTTTCCTTGTGAGTGTTCATTTTTGTCTGTGCTTGTTATCTGTCTGTATCCTTCTATGTTTGTTTGTATATGAGTCTTGTTGCTTGAAATAATCATCTTTTTTTTGTGCCCTGTTGGTTGCAATGAGCTCACCCCCAATTACATGGGATTTCAAAATAACTGGTAAAAGGTGGGTGTGCTTTGTGTAGGTACACCTCTAAATCCAGCATCTGTCCCGTACTGGATGTTTGGTGCTCGGTACACACCTGTCTGGGCTATGCATACTGCTTGTATATCACCTACGTCTGTTCCACTCAAGACTTGTTCAACGACCAACTCAGAGCAAGGTCAATAGAAGATGAAAGTTACTTAAAATACTTTTTTGCCAGGAACTAATTAAACTATCAGTAAACATTCAATACGCACGTGGGCCCCAGAGTAAAACAACATCGTCAACTTGCCATAAACAGTCGCCATATTTGGCTGACGAATTTGTGATCTCTGTTAGTCTGATGAGGTAGTCAAATTATAACGTGCGTGCCCAGTTTTATTTATTTATTTTATCATTTATGTACACACAGTAAAACAGATTTATATATGACATATTATTGTTGAGTACAAAGGTACTGCCTATTTCATAAGAAATTTCTTCCAGCAGACCCGCGAAAGGAGAAATGAAAAAGAAATGAAAAAATCTGCTGTTCCCTACATTTATGTTTGCAGAACCTGCAAGCAGCAGCAGTTGTTAGGGACCAGCTGATTCTTTTTTCGCGATTTCATATTTGATCTCAATGTCCCATAGTAAAAGTTGTTCATAATGATGAGTACAATGACCCCTTAAGAGGTTGATGGTGTTTTACCAATAACCCTGTATATAAAAATATATAAATTCTCACAGTTAAGAGGAAAGGTAATGAATGCTCTTTTAACCTAATGGTAATGCTTTTTTTTTCTTTTTTTTTTGCTCCTCTTTTGCTTTTTTAATTTATGAGGCAGCGTTCGCAGACGATTTATTATTTTTCAACACATTTGCTCAAAAAATGCATTTACGAAGCCTGTATACATTGTTCGAAAGTTAAAAATTACGCACCATACAACGGAACGGGCGGCAAAATAGGTACTCTCACCTAAGTACATGTTTTACCGCCCCCTTCGTTGTATAGCGCCGTGCGTATTCTTTACGGTTTTATTTTAATTACTTACCATAAAAACTTTTAAAAGAATTCCACCAAGGAGTTTCAAATTACGAGAATAAATAAGCTGAATGATCGAACCTCCATGGAAGCGCTTTTGCTCAATACGTTTATCTCACAGAGAAAATGAGACGAAAGATGCTTTTCGACTCGACTATTGCGTTTCGGCTTTTTGCGATTCTAATTTTCACCACGCGCACGTAGCGCCATTTGGAAATGGGCGCCATTTTCATATTAGAAACGTCAAAGATTGTTATTGTTGCGACTTTCTGACTGATATTTTTATAAACAAAAGTTTGTTTCATTACCTATTGTACTGTTTTCTCGCAAATGAGTTGAAAAACGTTGTATGACACACGCGCGGAAATTGGTATTTACAAACTCGTGACAATGGTAAGCCCTCGACTTCGTCTCGGGCTTACATTCGTCTACTCGTTTGTAAAAACCAACTAACCGCACTAGTTAATAGTAGACCACAACACAATGTAAGTAGATAAGAAAGGTACTTACCAGGTCCACACGGCCTGATGCATATTCTCTCATCAGTAATAATGGGTGTCTGCATGTGCTTGCTGGTTCTCTTGTTCACCGCGTCAAAACCGCCGCCGTGAGTGATGAACATCATGTACAGACATTGCGAGTCTGTGAAGGCCATATCCTGTAACGAATTGAAATAAGAATAAGAATGGGATCGGAAGTTTAGTGGCGAAATGTGTATATTCTGTAAAAAAAACTGGAGCTTGAAGTGACCTGCGGGGTAATTGCGTCATCATAATCAGCCTATAATGTTCCCACTGTTGGGACACATGCCTCCTCTCTGTGAGAAGCAGTGGGCCGTAATCCACCACGCAGGCTAAGTGCGGGTTGGTAGACGTCACATGCCTTCGAACGACGATGACGAATGGTTAAAAAAAAATTCTTGTTTTACATCATTCTAGAAAATATAATTTAATTTTTTGGTTTTTGAAATGCCCAAAGGCTCTTAGAGAGGAAATTTCACTGGAGAGTTGAGTAGTTAATTAAGGATGCAAGAGGCGCAAGCAATAAAAATTATTAAGGCTTTGATATTTGAGAAAATACTAGAATCGCTGTTTACGGTCGGTAAAATCTTTGGAATCAAGCGTAACGCGATTAAAGTCAACGTACCTACCTAAAAGTAAAAATCTAAAGTTTAATCATAGCAAACTCAACTGTTAAATTGTTAATTAATAACAAACTGCGACAATAATAGAAGTTGTTAGGATTGTTGGATTAAGTATGCAGTAAATTGCAACTTTTCAGCACATGCGTCGGTGGTGTAATGGTCAGCATAGTTGCCTTCCAAGCAGTTGATCCGGGTTCGATTCCCGGCCGACGCATTTCTTTTTGCATTTTGCTGTACGATTTTTGTTTTACATGCAAGTTCTATCATGCCAGTTCCTTTCATACTAAAATAAACCATGCCCAATCCCATCTATACATATTTTAGAATTATTTCTTTTATTCTACATGAACTCCAAACCTCCTGTTAAGTTAGCCAAATCACAAATATTGCAAGAAAATATCTTTGAGTCACGTGATAGCTTCAATTAAATAAACTATTTATAATGTTGTCGTTTATGTTCTGGGCTTTGTCTTGAAATGCATAAAAAATTATACTTATCTAAGTATCACAAAATAAAAACACCCTCTTTACAAGACAGATAAAACCATAAAAAAATTGACCCGTCGCGGGACGCCTGGCAGGTGTGAAACATAGAAAACCATAAAAAAATACCATAAATGGTTTAATAAAAGAAAAAAATAAATATGGCATAATCAAAAACCAAATATAATAACCGACTTAGGTGTGAGATGGAACACCGGGGTGGTTTTTAGTCAGTAAGAGTCTGACAGACCCCTTTATTTTTAGCTTTATATTTTAATTTTATGTTTTATCCTTGCTAGCCTATATTTGTGCCATTCTAATTATATTTAACACCAATACAATGTTTTAAGCAAATTATTATTATTAATTAATGTTGCTGAATTATCAAAATGGAAGGCATAGCCATGGTATATGTGTGACGCATTTACCGCGCTGATGGCTTAGTTAGTTACCTTCTGGTCTTTCGTGTTCCTCTTCCTCACAAAGCTTAGGGTCGTGACTCCGTCCACCATACTGCCTGCCTCCTGCGACAAGTCCTGGCGCTGGTCAACCCTGGGTGCGGAGTAGCCTGAGACCCACGTGTCCATGAGGAATGGACGACCAGACCGCGCGTCCACCCAGCCGATTATTGCATCAGATTGGGACTGAGGAGGAAGGGGAAAAGATTATTGTATTTTCCGTTTTATCTTTTGTGAAAGATAAGTTGGTTGCACTTACAAAGCCACAATACAAGAATATTGTTCCTACCAAAGCTAATGTTCCACTATTCGGGGAATAGTCGACAAGAATGAATTAATTTGTCTGCTTCGATCAACAATAGTACTAGATTTCCTATGAGCGCATCAAAAACGGCCGGAAAAATAAGACCACAAATAATGTTGTGGTCTTACTTTGCAATATAGTTTTTTCAACCTTATTCTTTAGAAATTATGTTTCATTTTTCCTTAAATATTTTATTCTTATTTCAAAACTACGTTTACTTTCAATCGAAGTAGTAAATATATTGCAAACGATAATAAACCTTATATTTCAGTGTTAAGGTTTATAATCAAGTTATATGCAATCGCGCCCATTTGAGCGATGTGTTATTGTTCCTAATCATTAATCTAGTGCTATTGTTCATCGAAGTTTGTCTGTCAACTAACTCCCTTCAGCTGTTTTGTTACCAATGGTGAAAAATGGTCGCTTTTGAAATATTTATATAGGGTTATTGTTAAAACACCATCAACCACAAATCAGCTGTTCCCTACATTTATGTTTGCAGAACTCGTCAAAATGTAGGGACCAGCTGATTTTTTTTCGCGATTCTATATTTGGTCTCATAGTAAAAGTTGTTCATAATGATGAGTACAATGACCCCTTAAGAGGTTGAAGCTGTTTTACCAATAACCCTGTATAGGGACCGGACTCAAGACGCCGTTATCTTCCGTCCCCGCAAGCGACTTACGCCTACAATACCCACACACATGCGGGCGGGAAATATCGCATCATTTCGGCCGAAGTTACGGACGTTTCATACTCCGTATCACTTACGGACATAGATTAGTCCGAAATTTATGACAAAACGTTTAGACAGTTGTCCTTAATACCGATGTGTTTTGCCCGTCCGGAAAAGTTAATTAATCGGGAGTAGGGTTCAGTTCCAAGTATCGAACTACTTTCGGAGGGCTCCGTATCCTTGTTGACGGACTTAGAGTGTAGGCCTCCTGTTTCATGACATAGATTTTTGGATCAATCACTCAGCACCCTTGAGAAATCCTTAAAACCATTACATAACGTACCATCTTCCTGTTATCACTGAAACCGATGCCAGTCCAGTGCTTGCTCTGCTTCGTGCTGATAGTGAAGCGCACAGAGTCCTTGCCCCGCACCTAAAGAAACAAACAAAATTATATCTAAATATTTTAAAAATAATTGGCTTTTACCTTTTAAAATGTTTTCAAATTACACTGTTAATAGGTATGGGAGGACAGTTTAGGACTGTCAACAATTACTAGGTACTTAACAAAATAGAAAATTGTTTTTTTTTTCTATTAGTTTACAAGGCCTGCAACGTTATCATATTCACAAAATAGAAAAGAATAAACAGGGTTATTGATAATACGTCAGCAATCTATTAAGGGGATGTAAGGCAACCAAATTACCCCTTATGACCCTTATGCAAATGACAACCATTTCCGAGTAATTTCACACTTTATATTTTTTGGCGGTATACAAATTTGCAATTTATAAAAAAAAAACAATGCATGTTTTTTTTTAATTATTTTTATCTGCTTCTATCTCAATACATAATAAACAACCATAAAATGATATCTGTAATATATTTTAAATCACAGCACAAAATTTTCATAATTTTGAGCAGGTTGTCTGAAATGGTTGATTTCTGCAAAAAACCAGGGAAATACTTTATCGACAGAACATTCCAAAAATATGTACAACTTTTCAGCAATCCAACGAGATACAATAAGGTAGGACCAGATATCTTCAAAAAAATATCAAATATCAAATTACTCGAAAATGGTTGTCATTTGCATAGGGGTCATATGGGGTCATTTGGGTGCAAATGACCTCCCCTACATCCCCTTAATGGATTGCCGACGTAGGTATTACAAATAACCCTGTATATAAAATAAAAAAACAATTTAAACCAAATGACATAATTTTCATTACAACTGTTACAAATCTGTATGGATATCATATCATGCCCACAATAGTCATTAATAAAGAGTTGAAGTCACAATAGTACATACCTGTCCCAAATACTCCCACGTGGCCACGTAGTCGCACGACGTGTGGTTCGAAGGGTCACATTCCGCTGGCAAACGCCATTGTCCTCCACATTTGTCGGGAAGTGGGAGAATGCCGCCAGAGATCGACACTTTTGTTTCTTCTGTAAATGAAAATGAATTGTGAATTAAGGTTGCACACAGAGAAACAAGAAAGGATGTGTACTAAATGTAGTTGGTTCACTCTGATCCGCAACCTAAATGAATTGCATTTGAATTTGAGGCAGAATGTTAGCAAAAAGCGGAGGAACAAAATTGTATCTTTACGATTTCAAATACTTAGTTTGATACCAAAGTACACACATCAAAAGTGTCTAGGGATCAACATATATTTTTGCAATAACTTTTCTCCTGATTGATATTAATTAAAATTTTCTTTAAGGATTCATAAAATAAAGTGTTTTCGTTTGTCACAGTAACGATAAACCAAGTCACCTTTGCATTAATAAAGAAATTTGCCATTTTCCTAATAAAGGGATTTTTGACATTTGAACCACTAACACAAAAGTTCGAAAAAAAGACTGAAATAACAGTTTTCTTTAAAATTTTATTGGGTAACTTAAACAATTAATAATCCGTGTTTCTACCGCGAACACTAACAACACAAGAACATCGGTTTGGCATACTCAAAATGAGTTCATCCAAATCACGCTGTGGAATGGCCGCCCATGTTCGTTGCAACAACAAAAAAAGGTCTTCTTGCGACTGGATACCCTCCATATTCGGCAGAGCTCTTCTCTGTAGCATATCCCATGCATGCTCAATCGGGTTCAAGTCTGGCGACTGAGCAGGCCAGGGCAGGACATTGATGTTAGCTGCGGCGAGAGTCTGTCTTACAACTCTTGCGGTGTGCGGTCGTGCATTATCATGCATTAACTGAAATAAGGGACCGATTTGCACTTGTAGAGGAACGATGACGTCTGATACAATCGTCTCAGCATAAATTTGAGCGTTGAGGTTGCCTCTGATCCAAATCAACTCTGTTCTTCCGCCGATCCAAATACCCGCCCATACCATGATGGTTCCACCACTATAAGGATGGACTTCCTGGCAGGATTTTAATCGCTGTTGGCGTCCAGGGGTTCTCCAGTGTCGTATACGTCTTGTATCCGGTCTCATACCAAAACGAGACTCATCAGAAAAGCACACGAAACGCCATTGTTCTTCTGCCCAATTTCTGTGTTCAAGAGCCCATTGATATCGAATCCTACGATTGTGCATTGCTATAGGTGGTACCCGTAGCGGTCTTCGGGAATGAAGGTTCACTTCATGCAAGCGGTTTCTGACTGTTTGGTCGCTAATTAAGTTCCCTGAAGAGTGATGAAGCCTCACGGCTAACATCATGGCGGTTATTGTTGGAGCTCTTCGAGTTAAGATTTGAATGTATCGGTCTTGTCTCCGTGTGGTGCAGCGATACCGTCCTCCATGGCGCTCAGCCACGGTACCAGTGCTTCGGTAACGTGTCCAAAGTCGACTGATAACACTCTGACTTGTATTCAGAGCTAAAGCCACAGTACGTTGCCGGGAACCAGCTTCTATCATTCCCACGGCTCTGAGCATTTCTTCCCTGCTTAAATGACGTCGCCGCTCCATAATAACGTTGGTTTTAATCAGTAGTAGGGAAACAGTAGCACTAATAATGTCTTCAATGCGTTGTATGTTTTTATAGGGAAAATATTGACAGCTGATTTTCATCTTTTACTCGAATTTGATTCACAGTTCCTGATTCAAATTATGAAATGCACCAAAAAGGATCCATATAAATTTATAAAATCATAAATTTATTACAAAGCCACATCTTAATCTCAAGAAATCCGCATAAAAATGCTTGATCCCTAGACACTTTTGATGTGTGTATTATTAATAGGACTTGTAGTAACAAGTAGTTAGGTCTTCAGAAATCACTTTATCGTCAGAACACCACAGTTTATTCGACGCCTCAAACAAAATGAATACTATAATTATTGTCTATCCAATGTATTTTCAATTTTAAACTTATAGGAATACTTTTAACTCTCTGTGAATTTATATTACTATTTCATAATTGTACCGACATTGTAATTTTTATTGTTATTGTCATAATATTTGGACATTTTTATTTGTGTCTTTGGGGTGTAGATGTTATTTAAATTGATATTTTCCTCGATGATATTTGGTAGATTTTCTGTATAATAAACAATATTTTTGGCTAGAACAATCCATATCTCACCGAAGAAGTTGATGCTAGCGACGCCCCTCTGTGCGCCGTGCCCGTGGTACTTGAGCTCGTCCACTCTATAGAAGTCCCCTGTAGAGGCCGTGCCTCGCTCCAGCCCCGAGGGCGGCGAGTGCACGTAGTGTCCGGGCTCCTGTCCGCGGGCCCAGATCACGTGCATGGCGTCATCTACGATTGAGTGGTCGGTTGGTTCCTTAGCCTGGAAAGGAGTTTGATTTGTGATCATAAAGGCCACGGTATAAGATTTTTAAAGCTAAAAAAATTTTATGTCATATCTTGATCATCCTTTTTTTTTTTTGAGGGTGGGATATCATCAAATATCTTCTCTGGCTCTGGGCGGAGCGGGAGGGCGTGTCAGACTCTTACTGACTAAAACCCACCCATGTTCCTTCAGTTGCCTGTGCCAGGGGCCACGGTAACCCTTTCGGACATTCCCGCGACCATCTTGATCATCCTAGAACTCTTATTTCATTGACATCTTGTCACAAAACTCGCCCTGCTTTAGCAGGTAAGTCAACTTCTCCAGCGGTATGCTCGGCACTAAAGCCCGCTTGCACCAGAAATCACTATTTCTGTCATACGTTTGAAGACGACAGAGACAGAATGATGTTTAAACACGTTTAGCGTTAAATGCATTTACTTAGTGACTTTTTGTGAAAGTGGACCCAAGACTGAAGTTACAGCTACTGAGTGCGCTCGTAACAGCGTGGTCTTCAACCATCGGTTTCCACAAAGCGCGATTGAGGCCAAAGGCAAGGATAAAAATGTAGCAGAGGCGGGAATTGTGATCGATGAATTCTTCCAGATAACCGTCCGAAATAGACCAAGTTAAATTATACGAGAAGAAAAGGAAGAAATAAATGGCAGAACCAAATCTTATTCCGTCGTTCCCCTTTGTGTATAGGCTCAGAAAATGCATTAACTATCGTCATTATCATTCCCATGGTATTCACGTTTTGAGCCCTATCATGACCTTATCCAATGAAATTACAATGCCTTTAGAAGGCAACTAGATCCTGAAATCAACAATTGTTGTAAAATATAGTGTTGGTTACCTTAATCTTCTTTCTGAACATGATAGTGGTGACTCCATTCTCTTCGTAACCGGACGCCGCAGTGATGTCGTCGTGACCGCCCCAGAATGTGTCCACTCGGGGAGTTGACCTGAATGCATAAAATATAGGTAAAGTTCTTAAGGGGACTACATGACCTAAACGCAAGTTTTATAATGCCTAAAAGTATATGATCCACTGCAGTAAACAAAATCAGAAAAATATATGATATTCTTCAGGATATATGCTAGATAGATAGTGTGTTGAAAACATAATACAACTAATTTGGTACGATAGAAAAAGTCACGAAGATACCTCTAAAAACTTCTTTTAACGATTAATATCCATACTAGTATACACGCAATCATTCTGTTTTTTTTTTCAGATTGTTCTTCAAGCAACGTATTAACGTGATAGTGTTTTCATGTTTTAGTCCAATCAATAGATTTTTTGTAAATAGAGAATTGCTTCATATTTTGCAATAAATTACCAGCTTTGTGTCATCACGCTTCTCTTTCTTTTCTATGCAGTCCGACAGTGACCGCGCTTTAGCTGTTGTCAGCCCCTTAAGACTTTTTCGCCTAAACCAGCGGGATTGTGATCAATATGCGGATATATTGCGAAGGGTGGAACTAGTCGTACCAGACGGGTATGTGTGTCGTCGTCGTCAGCCGCGGTTGCTGGCGGTACCGGCGCGCGCGCGAACTAACTTGCTGCGTGAGGCGCCGCTGGCGAGCGCGCTCCGCACTCTAAAAACCTCATTGCTGATGACGTCGACATATTCTGTTCCGCTTTGGGTGAATTTGAAAGAATAGCTACATACCTATAGAATTTGTTATGGTACAAGCAGTGGAACTATTTAATTTTTAAGTGTACTACAATATCGCATTGGGTCTAGTCTGTAAGAATATTTGTATGTTTGGAGTGTCACTCTTATCAGCCCGTGTTGTCCGTATGAGATGACTTTCTTTTTCTTTCTGATATAAATTCTTTACTTGCTCAAACTCAAAGCATTTATATCAATTAAAACATTTAGAGGCACTTTTGAATTGTCAAGTGGTCGGTCATTCAGAAATATGAAGCTAGTTGCCCATTCCAAAGCGTAGTAGGTACCTATGGAGAAGAACGGGCAAGACCACTCCATGGACACTCTTTTAAATTATATTGTTACATAAATATTAGTTACATCATTAATGTTGAATATAGGTTCATATGTGAGAACGATGTAAATAAGACGTACGCGTTGAGTGTCCAGTGTACAGCAAATATACATTTAAATAAAACAATCCATAAATAAAATAATTAAAATAAGACGTGGTGTCTAAGAGAAGACCAGTCCCAACTGACTGACTGCTTCCGTCAGACCAAAGAGCCTTAGTAGACATGTTATTAGCGATCGGAAATTATGAACTTGATTCCGATTTTGAACTTCTTCAAACGCAGCATCGTGTTTTCGTGACTCTCTGCCAAAGCTCTCTGCATCTGAGCGCGGTTTAAAAATTGCGTGTTTTCTATGCAGGTTGGACCAATAGTGACGTCATTAAAAAAAATATTAATGCCTCATGCCCGGGGGTGTCCGAAAATACCCCATGTATGTTCCGCAGTTCTTGATAATTTCGACTGTTTTTTTTTTTAATTTCTTGATAATGATATTATATGTGAACCGCTCTCAAAAAAATCTATCTTTATTTTTACACGGCTTTTTCTCATATATTTTTTTCCAACTTTCATTTCTATGGACTATTCTTTCAGACATAAAATAATAATTTCTCTATCATTAATTCAAGATACAAATATTTTGATCGAAAGGAAATTTACGTTCGAGTGATAGTCGATAAACCGGGTATGATATGATAAATTACCTAGGACGGGCGTTGTTTGTTTGGCATTTGTAACTTTTTATTTTTAAGACTTTAATTTTATTTACCTATTTAATTTGATGTACCTATCTAGGATTCCTCTCAATCCAACTCGTACAAAATCGATCAACAGTAAAAAGCATAATGTAGTGATAAACAGTATAATACTGTTTTTAACAGTATAGTTGGGAACCGTACCTGAATTCGTACTATGACGTGTTAATTCCATCATTGTTCCAGCGTGAAAGATAGACGGAGCTATACATGACCGATAGCACTGTCTCTTTTTCGCAACGGAATCATGATGGTATTAACACGTTATGATTGGGACACTGTCCCTAACATAAAAATCAAAATCTCACCTGTCCCTAGTATAATAGTCGAGCACTCGATGGTAGTTGCCCTTCGCGGAGCCGATGACGATGTCGGTGCAGTCCATGGGGTTGAAGTCAAACTTAGGAACGTACTCGTGGTCGGGGAAGTAACCTAAAACGTACCACTTATGTTTTATAACAAGTTAAGGTGACGTGGAAAGACGAATCTAAGTAAGAGTATTGATAAAATGCTAAATGATTTTATTTCTGTAAGTAGGTTTTACAAACACTTTTACGCGTCAATCATATTTTAAAAGCTAGATGAGGTCGGCGTTTCCTATCGGACTACTCTGAGAAGAAAGGCCGAAGCAAACTCAGAGGTCACAGTCACTTTTAAAGTCCAGATATAATCTTGGTCAGATCATGTGAAGATTAGGTATGTAGATTAGTGACTGAAATGGTCTTTTGAGGAAAAGCCAAACAGATTGAGCGGACATGTCCAGTCAGTGCACGCATCTGTCAGTAATCGTGCAGCTCAACTCCGAGCTTAATTAAGGAGCTCAACGATTCGACGAATCGCCCTTTGAAGCCTTTTTTATTGCTCTTTGAAGAACTATTTTATCGACTTAGGCTTCTGTTCAAACACGCTTACAGAAGTAATTTAAACTAAGTCCTTTAGTGTTAATGTTTTATTTGAACAGACTTTACCTATGAAATATTTCTAAAATGAAAATTAAGTAAGTACCTCCCAATTATTTTGCTATGGTACTAAAAGGGATTGAAATCAACAAAGAAGTGTGTGGTAGGTAACAGGCGCATGTCATTTCAAAACGAATATGGAGAGATAATCTAATCTTGTAAAGAAAATAAATCTGATCCTAGACCTATAGAACAGAGGTTTTCAGAAACTTTCATAAAAGAGATTCCCATATTCATCAAAATAATCTCCATTCTGCACCTATAGGTACCTTAAAAATCTCAACACTGCCTGAAACCATTTTAAACCACAGACACATAATCAGCCTATAATGTTCCCCACTGCTGGGACACAGGCCTCCTCTCTGTGAGAGGGAGTGGGCCGTAATCCACCACGCGGGCCCAGTGCGGGTTGGTGGATGTCACATGTCTTCGAATTTTTGGTTCTAGTACATGCCGGTTTCCTCACAATGTTTTCCTTCACCGTTTTGAGAGCAGCAGCGATGAAATAATTTACACAAAGTAAAGTGCCTGCTTGGGATCGAACCCACGTCCTAATACGCTTCCTCCGCGCGGCCGTTACCACTGGGCCACCACTGCTCTTAAACCATAAGTTAACACATTATTATTGTTGTTACGCAACGTATGTACAAACTCACCAAAGATTAACACTTAAAACACACAGCGCCAATTTCTCGAATGAAAATGGTGAATGGTCAAGCGCGCGGAAATTGCTGCGATTGGTTAAATGGTTTATCAACAGCCAATCGCAGCAATTTACGCGCGCATGACAATTTGTTACATTAATTTTGCGATAATTTTCGTTTGAGAAACTAACTAATCCTACAAAAGAGCTCTTATATATATATATAAAAAATACCTCCTCCTTTTTTTTTAACTTGGTTAAAATGTTTAGAAGAGTAGGTAAAGGTATATAAGTAGTAGTAGAAAATAAAAGATAAGTAACAAAAGAATAAAAAGGTTGAAGACTGAAACAAAACAAAAAAAAAACACAGGGAAAAAGATATGTCAGTCAAGATAAAAAATTTGGAAAAAAGTTTTTAACATTAAACGAATTAATATTATTATAATTATACAGGGTTATTGGTAAAACACCATCAACCTCTTAAGGGGTCATTGTACTCATTATTATGAACAACTTTTATAATCTCTTTTACTTTTACTATGGGACACAAATATGAAATCGCGAAAAGAAAATCAGCTGTTCCCTACATTTATGTTTGCAGAACTCGTAAAAATTTAGGGACCAGCTGTTTTTTTTTCGCGATTTCATATTTGGTCCCATAGTAAAAGTTGTTCATAATGATGAGTACAATGACCCCTTAAGAGGTTGATGGTGTTTTATCAATAACCCTGTATATTTTATTATTATATTTTTTTAATATTAAACGAATAGGACCAGAGGATAAAGGAATCGAGGTGGCACCAAAAAGCCCGGCAAAGCTTAGAAATATATTAAAGCTGAAAATTTTAAGCGAATATTAATAACATGCAAGATTTAGGTACTGTGAATGTTGGTATCTCGTTCTCGCATGCAAGAGTAAGATGAAATGGAGATAGTTTATGAACGACAGTTATTTGAAGATAGTTATAAAGAAAGCATGGACATCGGACCGATTGGATCGATATTTCGGTACCTGTTAGGTACTGAAATATTTGAGATTTTCAGCAATAGGTAAATAAATAATTTCCAATATTAAGAATTGGACTAAGTATTTTTTTTTTATAAAATCGTAGCTCATGTCCTAGGTTTTAAAAGAATTCCTTTCAAAATTATCATTCGTTCTGAGTCTCCTATTTCACTCCTTTCATATTCTTACAAGAAGAAAGCATAAAATATTGGTGTTAAACACAAAAATATTTAATTACTTACATAATTATTGACAAGTGCAGCAAATTGCTATACAAATACATCTAATTTATATACAAACACATTCATTGGTATCGAAACAATTAAAAGTACAATCAAGAAATCAAGATGATTGAATTAAAATAAAATTTTAAATAAAAAGACTGTGGAATTGTTGCCGTTAAAAAAATACGAATTTCATGAGTGATTTGTTCCACTGTTCCACATTTTCATACAATGTGTTGGCGATTTTGAAATTTTTTTCGCATTTTTTTTTTAATTTTCACTCTTAACCAGTTTGAAAATTATTTTCAAACATAAATTTATTCTATTTGTTTGTAATTTTTGCCGCGTTCAATACCAATGAACCTGTAAGATAGTGCAAAGCATGTGGCGTTACCTGCTTCGTCTGTAAGTCCCTTCACTAGCAATGTCTCAGGTTCCAATGCTGCGATAGGTTTTAGGGTAGGTTCGGGACTAGGTTCCGGTTCAGATTTAGGTTCTGGGGTCGGTTCTGGCTCGGAACTAGGTTCTGGGCTCGGTTCTGGCTCGGAACTAGATTCTGGGGTGGGTTCGGGATGAGAAGTAGGTTCTGGCTCAGAAGTAGGTTCTGGCACAGAAGTGGGTTCTGGTTTGGGCTCCGGTTCTGAAGTGGGTTCTGGGCGAGACGTGGGCTCAGGGGCGGGTTCGGGATGAGAACTTGGCTCAGGAGTAGGTTCTGGCTCTGAATGAGGCTCTGGGGTAGGTTCTGGTTCGGATGTCGGTTCCGGTTCAGGTTTCGGTTCGGGTTCTACAGTCGGTTCGGGATGTGGTTCGGGTACTGAATTCGGTTGCGGTTCCGAACTCGGTTCTGGTGTGGGTTCGGGGATCGATCTAAGTTCAGCTAACTGTTTAGACTTTGGTTTGAACTTTGGCTTAGTTGTAACTTTTGGTTTGTGTTCCACACTGGGTTTGGGGCTAGGTTCCGCGGTGGGTTCGGGATTGGGTTCCACACTGGGTTCGGGGGTGGGTTCAGAGCTAGGCTCGGGGTTAGGTTCTGGTTCAGACGTAGGCTCGGGGGTGGGTTCGGCATGGGGTTCGGGGGAGGGTTCAGGGTCAGAAGTCGGTTCTGGGGAAGCTGTGGGTTCTGCAGTGGATACAACAGAGTGTTTATGGGATTTAAGGGTCGTTGTAGTGTCCGAATCTGTAAAAATAATTGATCATGCAGCATCATATAATACAGCTCATTCCATCGCTACCTGATACTTCATTTGGGCAGAAATGTTTTCTGGGTATTTAGCAGGCATTTATTTTATACAGTGTACCTACACATTTTACGTGTAATACGCATTATTAATACATAATATAAACAAAATGTTATATTTCGATTTTACAATGGTTATTTACTGGGCAATCAGTGCAAACAGACTTCTCTAAATAAGAGTTTTTTTTTTTGTTTTTACTATTATTTGTATTAGAATTTGTATTTGTGTTGTGCTTTAAAAATATATATAAAAAATATGTTTAAATATAATTCTCTCCATCTGAAGTTTTTTTTTGTATGTTTTTTACGAAATAATTCATAGGTATCAGGTAGCGTCAGAACGTAATAAAATATCGCAGTTAGTAGCCTCATTATATTGCTATAATTATATTCCATGTGCGGAGTGTTGCTTGGCTGTGGTGGTTCGTATAGCGTAGTGGTGAGTGTGGTGCGGTACTTATATTGTGAGGGTTAGGTTACTTACTCGTGGGCTCCGTTACTGCTCGCTTCTTACGACCTGCAATATTGAGAATTATTAATTATAGTATAGTATATAAAGTACATACAGGGCTATTGGTAAAACACCATCAACCTCTTAAGGGGTCATTGTACTCATCATTATGAACAACTTTTACTATGGGACCAAATATGAAATCGCGAAAAAATTATCAACTGTTCCCTACATTTTGACGAGTTCTGCAAGCATATATGTAGGGAACAGCTAATTTTTTTCTGATCTGATCTGACCTCCACAACCCGGTTACTGGGTAATACGATACCCGTTGATAAGACTGGTTGTCAGATTTTCAGGCTTCTGAAAACCCGTAACGACTGTCAAAGATCCACGAATGACAGCCGGGACCAACGGCACCAACCACGGCAAGCGTAGCTTAACCTGATCGATCGACCGTGCGACTGTTAATACTTGGCCACATGGCCCTTGGTTATATATATATCATTAGCAAAACATTTAACGATATGTTCTGAAAACATTGGTTTCTACGCGAATCTTTTAAGTGACTTTCCAAAAGACCATATTTCACTTTAAGAATGTCTGAAAGAAATCACTCTTGCATTTTTTTTTATCTGGAACTTCAGACAAGGACTGAATGATTAAAAATAATAACTGTATTGGAGTATTTTAATTCCTAGTAGACTAGGCATTTGGACTCAATCATTATCTGACATTCAAACTCAAACTCAAAGCATTTATTTCAAATAAACCAATTACAGGCACTTTTAAATTGTCAAGGGGTCGCCGGTCGGTCAGTCAGAAAGATGAAGCTAGTTGCCCATTCCAAAGTGTAGTAGGTACCTATGGAGAAGAACGGACAAGAAACTCCATGGACACTCTTTTAAATCAAAATATTGTTACAAAAAAGTGGTTACATCATTCATGTTGTAATTATACATGTGAGAACGATGTAGAAAGACGTGCACTTTAAAAGCGTCCGTAATAAAAAGCTAAAAACAATTACGGAATTAAAATAAGCCGTGGCAGCTAAGAAATGACCAGTGCCTACTGACGGCGCCCGTTCACGAACATGACGTATGGATCAGCACCATTCAGTGTAACCATTTTGAAGGGAACTCAATGATCCAATACATACGCCGCCATTAATATCTGTATAAAACATTACTTTTCATGCAAATCATTTTAAAGGAGAAAAATGTTCCAACAAGAACTCCTTACCTTTTGAACTAGACACCTTATAAGAAACACTAGTTTTCACCGTGACGTCATCGCCAAGGTTCTTGAAATCAAATCCGTCAAGTGAATGCATGGCAACTCTCTTATTCCTATTGTCATTTTCTGGTACTTTCGTCGGTTCCGGTTCTGGTTCTACACTCGGTTCGGGACTCGGTTCTGGCACAGAAGTCGGTTCTGGTTCAGGTTTCGGTTCTGGGATAGAAGTAGGTTCCGGCTCAGCACTAGGTCCCGGAATAGAACTAGGTTCTGCGGTCGGTTCTGGCTCAGAGTTCGGTTCTGGGCTTGGTTCTGGTTCGGATGACGGTTCTGGACTTGGCTCTGGTTCGGAACTGGGTTCCGGTTCTGTACTGGGTTCTGGCTCTGCTTTCGGTTCTGGTTGTGGCAGAGGTTCAGTTTTTTGTGTGGTTGCTGCAATTATAGGCAAACATTTTTTTCTTATGGCAAAAGTTTTTTTTTTATTGTTTCTGTTAGTTCGTCTTATTTTTAACCGACTTCAAACAAAAAAGGAAGAGGTTCTCAATTCAGTTGTATTTTTTTTTTTGTTTTCTTTTTTCATTAGCATTTTTTTTAAACCAAACGTTTCAGTAGAAACGTAATTGAATATTACCTTTAACATCCATAGGGGGCCCTAACACTGGGAAGTTCTTGCACTGCTTTGTTATACCACTTGGACGCCAACCAACACCTGCAATACAAACAAAATATAGTTTAGAATTAAAGACGTGAAATATATATAAAAAAAAATTTATGTATAATAAATAAAATAATAATAAGAAATGTATTAATTTTTATTTATTTATTTATTTATTTATTTATTTATTATCTATGGAAGACTTACAGCTAAGATAAACAGATTAAAAAAAAAACAGTATGTGAGACTGACAGCCAATTAAAAGTCTTCACTTCTAAAAACAGATTATAAAAGAGAACAACACAAATAACACAATACAGCCACAAGAAAAAAAATAAAATACAGGATAACATTCAAACTTAAACTAAGTCCACACTATTCATACTACATACAATTCAATACCTAATAAAAAAAAACTGAAAAAACAAAATCCTAATTAAAAAAGTGAAAGGTGAACTCAGTAATCAAAGTCAAATTATAAGTATTGCGTTTAATCAGGATAAACACATCAAGGTAAACTATTGCACTCGCGAAGCGAACCGTCGTGAGCGCAAGTGACGTGGTCCTGCTACGAATCGTGTTTCTTGACTGGCGTCCTGGAACCAAGGCCGCGTACGCGCAGCGCGCCGTCTCTCAGCCCGCTCCCCGCGCCCCGCGCAACGGGAGAACCATCCTCTCGCTCTTTCAAAAGCTAAGGCTCAAGCACTTTCTAGCCGAGAACACACTCGTTAGGAAAACATCAAAATCATGCTGCTTACACATGTTATTAAAGCTTCTACTTGCACGCACTATAAATGAATTCTGCCTGTAATTCGTAGACGTAAATGGAACACGCAATGGCACGTTCCATCTTTTAGACCTTCCGGGAACGTTAAAATAAAATTTGGATAGGATATCAGAATTATTAATCGAATTACTGAATACCTTGAGTAACGAAATACAATCTGAAATTGCTCGCCGATTAATTAAGGGTAATATATGATACTTCTTACAGAGGCTGAGGTAATCTTCAGATCTTCTTTATAATATATATAAATGTATTATTTAGAAATATGTTAAAGTGCAATAATTCGTTTTAAGTACGAAGTTTATTGAGTGCATAAGAATCACCGACCCCACAGTTAAACCACTATAACTACGGTTTTGTGGGGCTTAGTTCATATGCTATAACTACGCTATGCTATGCTATGCCTTATGTGAATATAATAAAATGAAAATAATGTGAAAGACCTTTCAAAATCGGTCCAGCCGTTTTGCAGATAGCCAAAATTGGAACCAACGCCGCCATCTTGTTTCGTCGATACAATTTCTGTGACCATTGCATAAGTGCTTACTAACAATGCCCTCCTGTGAATATCATTCAGCCAAAAGATCATTGTAACAATCTGGGTGTGTGTTGATGACCGCACTCATCCGCATACGATGTGCCGTTGACCATTGTGATGAACTCGACCTCGGCCCCCTCCTTCAGGATCCTCCAGTAGAGATGGAAGTGTTTGGATACCTCTCTCTCGTTGTAGCTTCGTGTTGATGACGTCACTCACCCGCATACGACGTGCCGTTGACCATCATGATGAACTCGACCTCGGCCTCCTCCTTCAGGATTCTCCAGTACAGATTGAAGTGTTTGGACAGCTCTCGCTTGTTGTACAGGCCTAGATTCACTTTCTTGTCCTTCCATGGCCCCTCTGTGGACATAAAAAGGTGAAGAATAAAATAAAATAAATGTTACATTTAGATTCTGACAAAGCCACGAGTTTTTATTCTGTGCGTCTGTAAAGGTGTATAAAAAAATCATTCTATAACGTGCCTACTGCTAGTACACAGGCAAATGTGAGCTCTAAGGAAGGTCGTACATCTGACGGAATACTGTGTAACTTCATTAGGATGCTAAACGCACTAACGCATCATTGATTGAGTGTGTAAGGCTGAATGTTTTATTGTCTACTTGCTCGTTCTGGCGATACGCAAGGCATCTCCCGTTAGATGTGCGACCACCCTTAAATGATAAATGATTTTATTTCTGTAAGTAGGTTTGTACAAACACTTTTACACGACAATCGTATTTTAAAAATTAGATGAGGTCGGCGTTTCCTATCTGACTACTCTTAGAAGAAAGGTCGAAACAAACTCAGAGGTCACAGTCTCCTTTAAAGTCCAGACAAAATCTTGGTCAGATCATGTGAAGGCTATGTAGATCGGTGTCTTAAATGGTCTTTTGAGGAAAGAACCACACAGGTTGAGTGGACCTGTCCAGTCAGTGCACGCAATTGTCAGCAATCGTGCAGCTCAACTCAGAACTTAAGGAGCTCAACGATTCGACGAACAATACCAAAGGACATTTGTGACAAGGACAAAGAGAAAAGGACTGTGTCCCAGCAGTGGGAACATTATAGGCTGATTATGAACATAAATAATACTCACTCTTATTACACCCTTTCCCGTAGAACCCATGAGGACAGTAACACATCTTGGTCGGGGACTCCGTCGCGTTGACATCGATGCATTTGCCCCTCAACCCACAGTCGTTATCATCAGAACACTCGTCGCTGAACTGACAGCGTGGTCCGGAGAACATCTTGTTGCATTTGCAGCGCCCCAGGATGAAGAAGCCGTGACCGGAACACGTTTCGTGGTATTCTTTGCCTGGAATTGAGATAGAAATATTAATTAGCTTGGAGCGAGCGAGGAATACTCGCAAATTATGTGTAACATCTGAGTACCAACCTCTCGGAAAATAGGTTAGTACCATCAGACGGCCAACTATAGTATTTTTGCCGCGCTCATTGGTCAAATCAAATAGCGCGCGCTTCCTGTTACACACTTCCGTCCCATTTCACGAAATCACTCCCACAGATTGCAGGAACCCGAGAGGAAAGATGTTACACATAAAAAAAAACAATCAAAATTAAAAGTCAATTGTTCAAAGTAAGCTGCGAATCAGCACTTTTTCAACGTCGAAATTACATTAGACAATCCCCAAAAACGCCCGCCCTTTACCACTTCCTAGTGAACTAGTGTCTAGCTGGGAAGAAGAAGTGGCGCAACAAACTCCCCAGCAGCACAGCTGTCTGTTCAGTTAGAAGAACTTGTTTTTATACAATAGTAATAATTAACATTACGAAACACCAAAGGTAGTATTTGTGTAGGTATTTGAATAAAACCTGTTGATTTTAGGGGTGTTAATCCAGACAGGGATGAAATCCATTCAATAAAAAAATCTGCTGTTCCATACATTTTGTCGAGCTATGTGTACCAAAATGTATGGAACAGCAGATATTTTTAGCGAATGGATTTCATTAAAATTTTGTCTGTCTGTCGTCTAAGTATATACCATACCATACCATAAGTATAAGTGGTATAATTTAATGTGATAAGGTACGCGCCACTCTATATATCCAATTAGTTTCAAAATACTCCGATGCAGTAGTTATGCAGTTCGGCGTCGAGTCCACGATGAAGTACTTAGGACTCGTGCTCGATAGCCGGTGGAACTTCGTGGAGCACTTCCGACGTTTGGCCCCCAAACTGGAACGGACTGGGGCCGCCCTCATGCCGGAGGCTTTACGCGGGGGTCGTGCGGTCCATGGCTACATATGGGGCCCCGGTGTGGGCGCGTTCACTGCGGCGGAGAGCCGCCCACTATCTGAACGCGCCCCAAAAGGTGGTAGCCGTAAGGCTGATCCGGGGCTACCGCACGATCTCGGGCGATGCGATGATCGCCCCGAGGACACGGTGGAGCATACGGTGGGGGCCTGCCCTGCATGGGCGGAGCACCGCCGTGTCCTCGTAGAGGCGATCGGCAGCGGCGGCGACCTCTCACGCCCGGCCCTGGTTCAAGCCATGGTCCGGGGCGAGGGGGAGTGGGAGGCAGTCGCCTCCTTCTGCGAAGCAGTCATGCTAGCGAAGGAGGTGGCGGGACGGGAGAGGGAGAGAGTCTCCCGTCCAAGCCGCCGCGGCGGTCGCTCCGGGCGTCGGGAGCCGCGTGACGACTCCCGGCCACCGAAGGCGCGGGCCTGCGGGCGGTGAGTAATGGGTAGCTCACCGTCCGATCAGGACCAGGCCCGTGCTGGACGGCGCGTACGTGTTCTACGCGCGCCTCAAAGAGATGTCAGCATCGAAGAGGGGGCCCACTAGGGCCCAAGCCTGCCGGGAAAGCGGGATCATCCGAAAGGGGTACCGCTGACCCGGAACATAAAGGGCCAAGGAAGGAGCACGGGTAGGTTTTAGTCAGTAAGAGTCTGACACTCCCTTCCGCTCCACCCAGAGCGGGAGGGGTCATGTGATGATTTCCCAACCTCAAAAAAAAAAATAAAAAAAAAGTAGTTCTGTAGTATTGCCAGTGTATTCATTTATTATCGTAGTGTCGTCTGCACCGTGTTCAACCCTCCCGCTCTGGGCAGAGCGGGAGGGCGTGTCACACTCTTACTGACTAAAACCCACCCGTGTTTCTTCAGTTGCCTGTGCCAGGAGCCACGGTATCCCTCTCGGACTTTCCCGCAACCCTGGCAGGCATCGGCCCTAGCGGACCCCGTCATTAATGCTGACATCTCTTTGAGGCGTGCGTGAAACACAACGCGCCATCGCTCCGGGCCTGGTCCTTATCGAACGGCGAGCTGCCCATTGCTCGCCGCTCGCAAGCCCGCGCCCACGGTGGCCGGGAATCAGCTTGCGATTCCCGTAGGGCGTCTCCTGCGGCGGCTAGGGGCGTGAGGGCACGAATTTTGCCTCTCCCTCACGCATTCCGCCTCCTCCTTCGCGATCATTATTGCTTCGCAGAAGGAGGTGACGGCTTTCCAACCCCTCTCACTCCGTACCATGGCCTGGACCAGGGCCGGACGCGAGAGATCGCCACCGCCAATCGCCTGCACAAGGACACGGCGGTGCTCCGCCCAAGCCGGGCAGACCTCCAACATATGCTCCACCGTGTCTTCCGGGCGATCCACACAATTGTGACACCCGGGCGTTTCCTCCCGCCTTATCCGGAACAGAAACCAGGACCTGCGTCAGGCGGAAGGTGAGGACTTCGTGGCGCCTCTCTAGCCACTCCTCAAAGAGGGGACTTACCGCCGCAATTGTGGCGTGCCCAGCGCTGGGTTGCGACAATCGCACTCTCCATGCCGCCCTGCTGGGATCCCACCGAAGCTCTGTCCGCTGTACCGTGATTTCTCGCGGCAGCGGAGCTACGCCCGGCGTTTCGCCTCCTCGCGCCACTCCCAAATGTGCGCGAGGTCTTTTGCCTCCAGATCCCATGGCGGTAATCCGGCAAGGAGGCTCGCCGCCTCAACGGAGACCGTACGGTATCCCCGGACCAGCCGGGTGGCCATGACTATTTGGGGCGCGTTCAACCAGCGGGCTGGCCGCCGCCTCAAGGAACGCGCCCACACCGGTGCCCCGTAAAGGGCCATGGACAGCACGACCTCCGCGTAGAGCCTCCGGCAGGAGGCGTTTGGCCCCCCTAGATTGGGCAGGAGCCGCTTCAAGGCAGCCCCAGCTCTTTCCAGTCTGGGAGCCAAACGTTGGAAATGCTCCACGAAGTTCCACCGGCTGTCGAGGACGAGTCCCAGGTACCTACTTCATCGTCGACTCGACGCCGATGTGAACCCCTCCTACCGTTATTTGGGAACCCGACGCCGACGGTGGCGCGTTCCGAGGACCACGAAAACACATGGCCTCGGACTTGTGCAGGGCCACCTCGAGTCCCAATTGCCGGATCCTCTCGACGAACGACATACCTACAGCCTTGTCGATCAAACCAAACATTGATATCCGACAATCTAATGTATTGTAATGAGATGTGCATTCATTAGCATTTTGAACAGTGGCAGTGGCTAATTAAATGCAGACAGAGCATTCAATCAGAGGGCGATTATTGGAATACCTAGCTAAATACCTATTTAGCTACACAAAGAGAACTGAATGTTAGTCTGATAAATAGTAAGAGTACTTAAGTACATAAAAAATTTAGACTAGATTAAACGGCCTTCGTAAACTATGCTAAAAATAGATTATGACTTTGTTTTCATTTAAATCTTCTCATAAAAAATGTTCATGAAGAAACAACAGCATGGTATTTTTTGTCGTCTGTACGCACGGCTACAGATCAAGCTATAGATACATTTCCAGTTTAAGCTGATCTCGAATTATATAGGATTTCCTTACAATGAGAGGTCAGTGTAAACTGGAAATGTATAGCTTGATGTGCAGCCGTGTGTACGTGGAATGTGTGTTTTTGTCCAAAAACTACAGAACAATCCATGCTCTACTACAAAAATATCAACTGATTCACTCCTCATCGCAAAGAAGAGGACAAAATGTCTTACAAGTAAAGATGAGGACAAAAGTTGTACAGATATTTATTTACTAACGAATGCATAATCTTGCATAAATTCTACAACTTATCCCATGATATATCTAGCTGTCAAAATACTACAAGAGAATTTATCTATTCTAATGAGCCTCGCATATTTTTAAGTGTGACCAAGTTTACCTTGACTTACTTCTTAGCAGATCGTTTAGATGCCAAGCGATTACTGCCACATCTCGACTATCAAGTATTTTGTTATTAATATATACTTATTAGCATTTATAAAAAGTAAATTAGTTCGTTGCTAAATAATATTAAGATATCGCAGAAGTGAGCTGATAAATCATTTAATTTATACGTATGGTTCTTTGAGAGATTATGACCATCAACTGTGATTAAGTATCCTTTCATTTTATATTGTGGTCGGATTCTCTAGTTAGTAAAGTGAACAACAAGTTACAATTCAGTGGATCTAAGGTCCATAGGATAAGTATACAAAGCAATCAAATTAGTGTATTTTTCCTAGCTTTCTCATACAACTGGTGGAAAGCAAGCCTTGCGCCATCAATGTCTAGTCTATGGTAAAGTGCTCATTAACTTGAAGATGGGCTTCATGACTGAGAGATACCAAAGCTAGAATGGTCTTTCTTGTTGCGCCGTGCACGATGTAGGTAGATGGCTTTAAAGCCGTTTCACATAGAGGCTCCCGCAGCCATTAAGTGAAGCGGCTTTTGTAAAACAATTTCCATGAAGTTTTAATAGGAAATGTTAAACTAGAGTCGCGTCGCGCTGTGTCGTTGCGCCAGCTTGCCACAATAGAAATCATTGAGACACTACAAACATGATACTCACGTGGCAATATGTCAATGTCGGAGCAGGACCAGAACCTGTAGTTACTGCCCCACTCTCCCGCCTCCCGCTGCAGTTGCAGCGTGCAGTTCTCGCACGTGAAGTCGCTTGGTAGACGCACCTCGTACTTCTGGGCACTGAAAAAAACAAATATTAGATACATATTCCATAAATGTATTATAAATTAAACGCAACGAATTTTGATGCGATTTTCAACATTACTTAGATAATTTATTCCAGAAGGTAAGGTAGGTAATACATTTATTATTAAAAATGCATGTAAAAAAATTATCGACGTTTTACCAAATCGTAAAAGCTAAGTCCGTCACCGAAGATACGTGCCCATCCGAAAGTAGTTTGAAACTTTGGAGTGAAGCCTACACTCGATTAATTAACTTTTTCGAACGAGCAAAAACACATCCCTACTCCCGATGTGTTTTTTCCCGTCCGAAAAATGTCAACAGTCAAATCGTGGTGTCATTCATTCTTAGGTCGGGGCCCAAATCTATTTTTGTCAAATGATGTGATACGGAGTCGGAATCGCCCGTAACTTCGGCCGGAACTACGTATTTCGTACTTAGAGAGTAGACATCCAAATGCAGGTTGCTAGTAATATAATAAACTAAGCGAAGTTTTACATAATAAGTACTCTGAAGGTAAGCAAACTGTTAAAAAGGACTTACGTAACATCATCTCGTACAAACTCAGTGCCACCGGCTCTAGGCGTCAGATCAAGCAGTGGTCTTTCCAAATCGTCCAATATCCTCAAACTAAATCCCCCCTGAAAAAAAAAAAAACAAAATATGAACAAAAAGATTTCGCCCAACGTGGGGCTCGAACCCACGACCCTGAGATTAAGAGTCTCATGCTCTACCGACTGAGCTAGCCGGGCTGTGAAGTAATCTTCAAAAGTAGTGATGACTTACTCGATGTGCGTATGCTAAATGCCAATGTACTGTGAACGTTGATCCAGCTAAAAACGATGTTTTTAATGTTCCTGAAACAAAAGAGAAGAAACCATTTATTAACAAAAATTAAAAATCTCGGTATGTAGCATTTTGTTTAGATTTTTGTTGTAAACAGTTTGTTCTACATGTATAATTAAATTCCTAACCAACACGTTTTTTTTTAAATATTCTATCAAAAGTCGCACGATTAGTATAAAATGCTATCAGCGCCATCTCGCATCGAGTAGTGAAACTCTTATTTTGACACCATTTGCATAGTTGTTACGCAATGATATATGTAGATGTCGCAACTGGTTTTAGACGTAACATTCCGGTATCGGTGGGAACGGGTTTTTTATCTTGTTAGGAATTTATTGCGCCCAACTTAACTTTTTTTAGTTCTTAGACTGGTTTTCTAATTAATTAAGTACTCTTACGGTTTACGTTTGATGAAATTGTAGAAAAACCATAGTAGGCCCGGTGAGTAGCTCAGAAACTATATTTTTGTTGATTTATTAAATTCAACGAATTCTTTGAAGTTTTTTTTTACCGTAAATAAACATTACATTAAAGAAATACGAACTTATTTTGTTTAAAGTTTGTGATGTTATAAAATGTTGTTTACAAAATACCGATCAAAACCACCCATTTTTTTTTCGTTCGTTGTAGAATTACCTACTACCGAAACAAGTAACTAGGTACCCATGCCCTAAGTTGTTATTGACACAACGTACATAAATTGAATTCATATTGTGATATCAAAAATTCTGTAACGTTTAGGTTTTATTGCTAGGTTTTATTGTGGTTTTTTTTACGGTTGGGAATGTTCTTTATCAAAACAGTATTTTCCTCCTAATTAACATTACCAACAAACAACAAACCAAAGCCGACATGAACTTCAGTGACACGTCACCTAAAACCACGGACCACAAAAAGCCTTCGACCGTGACAGGACTCGAACCTGCAATCTTCGGATCCGAAGTCCGACGCCTTATCCATTAGGCCACACGGTCATATGAGGAGGAAGGCCGTACAAGAGGGTAGCTTCCGAAGGCGTGCGCACGCAGATAAACGCGCAGTTTCAGTGGATTATTGTTTGTAAGGCCCCCTTTACACAGAGGTCGATGACGTGTGGTAAGGCTCACGCGATTGTGTTCGATCAATTTCCATGGAGTTTTCATAGAAATTGGCCTACTACAGTCTCCTCGCGCCTGTTTGTCGGAGCCTTCATGGTACCTATACATTTAATAAGCACGTGTATTTTGAATTAATGCTTTGCTTGTGTAAAGTGAAATGGGATTTCAGAGGCCAGGGGTGGCCGTAGAGGGTGAATAAATGACAGGCTTATTAAAGTATGCTTTAAATCAACACCTCAACTGCGCAACACATTTTCGATCACCATACGAAGGATTTTGAAGGAAATTCATAATACATTCTGTGGTATGTTTGAAAATTTCGTCTTCTCGACAGCGTAATTCACGCAATGGGGAATAAGTACCAGTATTTTATATGTAGCGACTGCCTACCCGGCCTCCTCAACGGACCTCAACCTAGTTACCAGGTAACACATCACCACATTGGTAAGACTGGATTGGAAAGAGACTGTGGAACGTTCTCTGAATACCTGTGTGTCAAAGTCAAACTTTCAAAAAATCGATGTGCCATAATAACCGCTGGCTAAGTAGTGTAACATTGAATTTGTATCTAGCACCCTGTCTTACTACATAGTCAGCCTATAGTGTGCCCACTGCTGAGAAACAGGCCAACAGGCCTCTCGGTGAGAAGGAGCGGGCCGTAATCCACCACGCGGTCCCAGTGCGGGTTGGCGGATGTCTTCGAATTTTTGGTTCTAGGACATGCCGTTTCCCTCGCGATGTTTTCCTTTTGGGAGCAGTGGTGATGAAATAATTTACTCAAAGTAAAGCGCTTGCTTGGGTTCGAACCCCCGACCAATAACTCGTAAATCTCGGCCGTTACCACTGACCACCACTGCTCTCACTGGGGCACCACTGCTCTCAGTCCTACTAACAGAATTTTAATTTCAAATTCATATTATCGAATATCACAAACAGTCCAGGTTCACTCAATCTGTGTGGTTCTTTCCCCAAAAGGCCATTTCAGATACCGATCTACATAGCCTTCACATGATCTGACCAAGATTTTGTCCAAAGAGACTGTTACCTCTGAGTTTGTTTCGGCCTTTCTTCTCAGAGTACAGACAGGAAACGCCGGCCTCATCTAGTTTAAAAAAAACATGATTGACGTGTAAAAGTGTTTGTACAAACCTAATAATTACAGAAATAAAATCATTTATCATTCACATAACCTACATGGGTTATGAAACGTCAGATAAGAGCGTTGATACGCAAGAAGTCAAGTACGTTGTAGAAGTCGTTGGTACTTGATAGCTTCACCTTCTGATCGAAGGATTTCACAAATACTTTAACTCAAACGTCAGAGATTATCTTCAAATCAAGAATTTCAAGCAGAATGTATTTTTCTATTGGACAACTTTCTAGAACGCACCATAGAAAAACAACTTGAGAGCGATGGTGGCAAAATATTCATCTTGTTTGCTCCTCTCGCAACTGTCCAGGAAAGAATTGAGAAAATTAATGAAAACCATAAAAGATTTGATAGGAAAGAAGCTATGTCTAATATAGCTGTTGCTGCAAATAAATGAAGATCAAAGACCAATTGAAGAACAAGCTGACTTGGTGTCCGCAACTCCACGGCATAGCGCGTATTTTGCTATTTGATATAACTCCTTAGTAGGGGGAGATAATGTTCATAGCATACATTATTAATTTCCTGATTATGAAACTAAGATAATATATTACAGATAAGAGACGATGTTAAAAAGTTTAACACATTTCCGGGATACTTATGAAATTCTATAGATAAAGAGAAAGGATTGACAGAAAACTAAATCAGATAACGTTTAAGTATATAGCTTTAGAAGAACTTAATACAAACAAAAGTATTGACAGAAATGATTAAGAAGAAAATAATAGCTTCGGGAGCCACTAAAGACAAAGAAATTGTGAAAGTTAAATTCGTACTTCTAGAACCAGAAATCTCAACAATCAGAATCAGCAACCCTATCCAGCATTCATTAGCATACATTGTGCCGATCAAAATATTATCCAATCAGAAGATGTGTTGAAGCAATGAAGAATATGAGACGTTTTTAGACCAAGAAGATTGTAGACACTGGTGCCGATTCTGTTGTACACCGAACTAAACTAACTAAACTATCACTAATATTCCTTACTTTTGGATATGAGAATCTTAACGCTATTCTGCAAAATAAAATCTCTTTTAAAAATAATTTTGACACATCTAAAATCAAATTTGGCAATTGCGACTCCACGTGGTACTTGTTTGCCGTACCACGTGATTTTTTTTTAGAGCCAGAGTCGCGCATTATTTTGCAGCCTCGACATGTTTTGTATGGAATTTTTCACTTTTTGTATGGAAATTATCAAAAAAAAAAAATTTTTTTTTACCAACACGTTGGTATTTAGATGTTCCGAGTTTTCATAAAGGGGGTCGAAATTTTCATTATTTTTGCGATAGGACACACCGTTTTCGAGATATAAGCAAAAGAAAAGAAAACAAGATACAGTACTTACTGTTTTTGCATCTGAAGTCGAGGTGTTGGTGTGAATTTTAGTTCATGACAACTAATTTTATTCCACACCTTTTTAATCGCGATTAAAAACAGGCAGATTTAGTTACGACAATCAAAATTTTTGGTGAAAAACGTAAAATTCAGAATAGCAAAATTGCCATTTTCACTAAATTATAATCTCAGTGCCATCTTAGTGCTGTCAAACTAAAATTTGGTTAAGTTGTGTCACTTTAGCCAATTTCAGAATGGGAAATCGTCGTTTGACAGGAATAAACTAAATTTTGGTGATTTTTAGTCTAGTTTAGAGAATTTTGTGACAAGAGAATCGGCACCAATGTAGTTTAAAATTGTAGATTTGAGTGAAGTTTCATTGTTTTTATTTTATACCGTTGCAGTTGATTCACTGTTTTTCGAAAATTTTTGAAATATAATAATGCAAAACTTAATAATAATACAAAAAATACCAACAAGAAGCACAAAAATATTCGCAGCCGGTAGGATTCGAACCTACGCTCCCAGAGGGAATCTGATTTCGAGTCAGACGCCTTAACCACTCGGCCACGACTGCTTGTTTCTACATTGCGAAATTACCGTACATGATCTCCACGTCAAATTTAACACAAATTTGATGTCCAAATCTACCAATATGCAAAACACAATGTTTTTTTATTGTAACCATGCTAATTAACCAAAGTAATGTTACTACCGCCCGAATTCATTAAGATTAATAAAATAATTAGCAAAAAACAATAAGGCTCCTAAAACAGGCGCGACACGTGACACAAAGGGTCCGATCGTCGCGCGACTGCCGCGATGTTGGTGCCTTTATGTCGCGTCGCGTGTCGCGCCTGTTTTTAAGGAGCCTTAAACCTGTTTCAAAGTACATATTATTGAAATGAACACCATAACACATTTTAAATTGTTCGACAACTGACTCAACTGAGAGAACATTAATCACAAGTAGGTATACCAACTTAATAATCATGTTAGGTTATATGAGGGCAAAGCAAGGACGCCCTTGAGCCGTTTGCATTTCCCTTCGTCGTGTTGTCGTGCCGCCCGTCGTTGGCTCAGTGAGTCAGAGATATTTAAAATATGTAGGCATAAATAAAATACTCTACATAAATTACGGAATACCTAGTGATATATTTATACTATTTTTGATCCGGTATAAATCTGCTTACGCACTGAGAAGACATTCATCTTTTCGTTAGCGTAGGTACCTACATAAAGAGTTGTTAAGTAAGTACGTATTAACTTAGACAATTATGAAGCATTATTAATACGATCCCTAATCGGTAGGTAGTAATTGGGCAAAGGTAATTTTATTAAGGTAAGCAGCAGCAACAACGGCAACCTTATTGTAAAGAGAATAAAGATCACTGTGATTTTGACAGACTGGTCAGTTGCAGCAACCAAATAGCAACCGTATTACAAGGAGAATAACGATCACTATAACTGTGACATTAATGCAAAATCAAAATGAGACAAAATCTTCCTTGTTTCCCTGAGTAGAGACCTGAAAACGAATCAAAGACGTGGCGAAGTCAATCGATTATGTTCAAGCATCTTTTCGACTCGTGCATTAATTTAATCGACCATTTATGTAGATACATAGGTACTATCGAGGAAGTTCATATCTAAGCAGTTTTAGAACAAAATCCCGTGAACACGATGACCGCATCTGTTTTACGTTAGTTACTGTTAGCGCCCGAGCGCTACAGGGAAAAATAGGACTATTTTTCCCTGTAGCGCTCGGGCAAGCGCTCGTTCGGGCTCGGGAAGTTCATATCTATGCACCTTTAGGACTAAAGGTGCATAGATATGAACTTCCTCGATAGTACCTAGTTACCAACGTAAGCTTTGCCGGACTGCTTCACTTTTTAACCGACTTCAAAAAAGGAGGAGGTTCTCAATTCGTCGGACTTTTTTTTTTAATGTACCTATGTTCACCGATTACTTGAAGACGCATGAACCGATTTGGAAAATTATTTTTTTGTTTCAAAGAGTATAGTTCCCAGGTGGTCCCATATAAATTTGGTCAAGTTCTGATGAGTGGTTTTTGAGTCGGCTTCAATAATACTTATTTTTTTTACTAGGTATATTGTTGATGTTGTACTATCTTCCAATTATCTTCCTGTCACTGTTAGGTATTTACATTGCAAGTAGTGGTATACGACTTTGTTTATTTAGGGTAGGTAGCACAACTAAAACGTGAAAAATAAAATGTTTTTACACAAAAATAAAACACTAAGTACAAAGTGAAAAATAAAATCGTTTTCACAAAAATAACCACCGACTTCCAAAAAAAAAACACTATGAAAGAAAACTTTGTTTTCGGAAGTCGGTGGCAAACAAGGAAAAAACAAAGACACCGACTTACGAAGTCAAAGTTTTTTATCACTTTGTAGTGTTTTTGCTTTGGTCATCAGTCATCACTTCATCACTCATCCCCGTGAGCCGTTTAGACAAAACTACCTAGATATTCATCAACATTTCAGCCCGGAATCACCCACTAGGTATTGCTTATAGGCCTCTCCTTTATAGGTACTTCTTGGTTCCGTGCGTCCCTCATTCAGGTGTTATGAAATCAAATAGGTATGAACCTGACATATGAACCATATAAATTCTATGGTATGAACTCTAAATATACTGCCCACTGCCCAGATAGAATTCAAATATGCAAAATGACATATTACAGCTGGCAATTATGAAGTGCTGATTGCCCGACGCGGTCAAATGACGTCTATTAGATAATCTTATTCTGTGGAAACTTGTAAATGGCCTTCAGTTGCATATTGTTTAAGTACACTGTATAATATAGCATTAAGTTTCCCGAATAAAATAAAATAAGATGCTGTAAACTAAGATCTAGATTAGTTAGTGTTGCCAGTACCCAACGTTTTGCCATAAAATAAGCAGGTAAGTACTTATGTCATAATTTTGGGGTTTATTTATAAACATTGCTTAAACGTCAAAAATGTATGGTTAAACTGTCGCTAACCATTAGATAACTTTAAGCAACGTTTATAAATAAAGGGGTATGTATCTAACTGCTGGTTAGTCCCAGTTAGATTATCTTCGTGTTTGAATAAAATAAAATAAATGTAATTTTAACACAAAAACAAAATACCTAACGAAGCAAAAACAGAATATCAAACAAATGAAATCTGTCAAATGGTCAATTTAGTTCCCTGTTTTTAAGCTTCGCTTTAGTCGGTTAAAAATATAGGGTGGAGAATGGCGACTTGTCTCTAGCACCCGTTTAGGGGTGATTCTACCCCACGGAATAGAATCCGTGTTCTACCCGTTAAGGGGCTGACAACGCATTTCCGACGTTTGGCTCCCAGACTGGAAAGGGCCGGGGCTGCCTTGAAGCGGCTCCTGCCCAATCTAGGGGGGCCAAACGCCTCCTGCCGGAGGCTCTACGCGGGGGTCGTGCGGTCCATGGCCCTTTACGGGGCACCGGTGTGGGCGCGTTCCTTGAGGCGGCGGCCAGCCCGCTGGTTGAACGCGCCCCAAAGGGTCATGGCCATCCGGCTGGTCCGGGGATACCGTACGGTCTCCGGTGAGGCGGCGAGCCTCCTTGCCGGATTACCGCCATGGGATCTGGAGGCAAAAGTCCTCTCGCACGTTTGGGAGTGGCGCGAGGAGGCGAAACGCCGGGGCGTAGCTCCGCTGCCGCGAGAAATCACGGTACAGCGGACAGAGCTCCGGCGGGATCTCAGGGCGGCATGGAGAGTGCGATTGTCGCAACCCAGCGCTGGGCACGCCACAATTGCGGCGATAAGTCCCCTCTTTGAGGAGTGGCTTGAGAGGCGCCACGGCGTCCTCACCTTCCGCCTGACGCAGGTCCTCACCGGACACGGTTGTTTCGGGAGGTTCCTGTTCCGGATAAGGCGGGAGGAAACGCCCGGGTGTCACCATTGTGTGGATCGCCCGGAGGACACGGTGGAGCATACGGTGGAGGTCTGCCCGGCTTGGGCTGAGCACCGCCGTGTCCTCGTGGAGGCGATTGGCGGCGGCGATCTCTCGCGTCCGGCCTTGGTCCAGGCCATGGTACGGAGCGAAAGGAGTTGGGAAGCCGTCACCTCCTTCTGCGAAGCAGTAATGTTCGCAAAGGAGGAGGCGGAACGCGTGAGGGAGAGAAAAAATTTGCGCCCTCACGCCCCTAGCCGCCGCAGGAGACGCCCTGGGCGTCGGGAATCGCAGGCCGATTCCCGGCCACCGTAGGCGCGGGCTTGCGAACGGCGAGCAATGGGCAGCTCGCCGTTCGGTAAGGACCAGGCCCGGGTCGACGGCGCGTTGTGTTCCACGCGCGCCTCAAAGAGATGTCAGCACCAATGACGGGGTTTGCTAGGACCGATGCCTGCTAGGGTTGCGGAAAAGTCCAAGAGGGTTACCGTGGCCCCTGGCACAGGCAACTGAAGGAACACGGGTGGGTTTTAGTCAGTAAGAGTCTGACACGCCCTCCTGCTCTGCCCAGAGCGGGAGAAGTTATTTGATGATTTCCCACCCACAAAAAAAAAAAAAAAAAAAAAAAGGGGCTGACAACAGCTAAAGCGCGGTCACTGTCGGAGTTCATAGAAAAGAAAGAGAAGCGCGATGACACAAAGCTGGTACTTACCTAATTTATTGCAAAATATGAAGCAATTCTTTATTTACAAAAAATCTATTGATTGGACTAAAAAAATTTATCCATCACTGCATGCAGTTTGGCATTTGACATTTTATGGTATATTTTTAATTATACCTAATTATAATTTTTGATGAAAGGATAAACTGCTTTTAAAGTCATTTAAAAGGTGTGTTTGAAGATTTTTTTGATGCATTAATGTATATTTAATTATGTTTTGAGTTCCATCACTTTATTAAAAAATACCTACTTGAAAATATCATGTTTCTTTTTTTTCTTGATATAATTAATTACGGTTTAAGAGATACACTGCTTTAAAAAAGCACCTTTTTGCCTGTTTCAAGAAATCTCCACCTTAAAGGTACTATCTGCCGTTCTACCCAGGTATAATGTTGCAGGCAAGGGTCTAAGGGCCAGTTTCTCGAACGCAAATTGCGATTGGCTGTTTGATAAATTGTTCAGCCAATCACAGCAGTTTACGCGCGCTTGACAATTTGTCACATTAATTTTGTGATAATTTTCGTTCGAAAGACTGGCCTTCTGGTGCCACCCCATACAAAGGATTAATTTAAATCGTACCGTGGTTGTTTATGTTTGTAGGTAGTTTTGTAATAAATTCGAGTCAAATTCAGTTCAAAATTCGAAGACTAAGAGTTAACAAGCAACATTTTGGATTACAATTTATCCAAAAAACCTACCTCAATAGGTATAAGATTACAGCACAAAATAAGATTCGCAACAATGCAAACCGAGGATGACTCAGCCGAGGTCAACGACCCCGAGGTCATTTGTTTGTAAACAGACTCGTTTTCATCTGGGTCTGAATTTCGGCCTAGCAGACCGACTAGACCGTGTGTCTAATTCGCTGATTACGGTTGAGACATGCTGTCTAGTCGAAGGCACGTTTTTTTAAAATGTTTTTTGTCTAGTTTTAGAACCAGTATTTTTAGATAACTGACTGATATCTCTTCTTCTATCTCTTCTATGTTTGTGCTACCTTCGTATGCAAGTCGGACTGGCACACGAAGGGTTCCTTACCACTGTACATTATTTAACACTATTACATAAATTTTACTTACTAAAGTTTAAATTTTTAAATTGATTTTATTTTTATTATTTTTTGTTTTAGCGGCCATAGTAGTACACACTATGTGAAAATTTCAAGTGCCTACCTTTTAAGGTTCAAAAGATACAGTCCTGTGACGGACGAAGCCTTAATAATAGGGTCCCGCTGGCACCCTTTGTGTACGGAACCCTTAAAAATAAGCAAAAATTACCTTTAGGCATTCCACATGGCGGCTTCGTTCTGGAATTATCCAGAAAATCCAAGTCGTACCTCCTGGCCGGAGGGAAGGTCAGGGCAACATGTCCATACACACTCACAAAGCAGTACACTAATAATAACACTACACTTAATAACGACGCCATCTTGCTTTTATGACGCACTCACTTCATCACTTTTGAATTTAGAACGTCCTAACCATTATTGGTTTTTTTTTCTATCTAGTCATATCGTTTTACTTTTCTCTTATTTTTCACTGGTGATCAAGGTTTGTTGTTTTTATCTGTAACAAAAGAAAATTAACAATATTAATAAATTTATCTTTTAGGGCACACACAGCACAAGAAGAAACGGTTAGAACTACCTAATTGATAAGTAAGTATCCGTGAAAACTATATTCACCCAAAGGTTAGGTCAAGACAAGAAGTCAAGACAGAATTTTGCCAATATGTACGGTAGGTATAGCTTGTGGCTTAGTAATAACAGCCGCACGGGTCAATCGATCCGGTTAAGCTACGCTTGCCGCGGTTTGTCCGTGGATGGGTGACCATCTTTACATACCAACACCCCTCCGTTCCGTGCCGTTGGTCCCGCCCGGCTGTCATTCGTGGATCTTTGACAGCCGTGACGCGTCGTCAGAAGCCCGAAAGTCTGACAACCAGTCTTACTAAGGGGTATCGTATTACCCAGTAACTGGGTTGTGGATATCAGATAGGCAGTCGCTCCATGTAAAATACTGGTATTCAGCTGCATCCGGTTAGACTGGAAGCTAACCCCAACATAATTATGAAAAGGCAATAAGACATGGCTGCAGGCAAAGACGAGAGCTCAGATAAACAGTGCAAATCATTATACATGCTCACAGACAGGGCCGTCTTTAACCTATTTGAGGCCCTGGCACTTTAGGATAGTGGGGCTCCTATGGAGAATGAAGGATGCAAGAGGTTAGGTTTTGTTTGATCGTTCATACAGAAATAGGAGTTACTTGGTCGGCTTATGCAGAAAAGTTTGAGAACTATGAAAACGGAAGATGTAAGTACCTAGAGCGAGCGAAGTGAGCTTGAAAATTTTAGCATGCCGTCTGGGATTTTATTAGCTTTTCTTTTGACAGCCTCTAGCTACGACGCTGGCAAGCAATAGGGGGCCCCATGGGTCGCGGGGCACTGGGCACTCGCCCAGAGTGGCCAATGGAAAAGACTGTCCTGCTCACAGGTAGGGCTTCCATTACGTAATAAGGTACGCAATTACGTAGGTAATAATCAGGGACAGATTTTGGAAGTTCCACAAATACGTAACTGAAGACTTCAAGTCCTTATTTACGTAATCTAGAAGATTTACCTATATGAGTATTAATAACGTAATGTACAATATTCTTTTTTTTTTTTGTATTAGAAGTAAACACTCAGTGCTCTTCCTCCTCTCTCCCATAATTATTATTCTATGCTGTGCCCGACAGTGTCCAAAATTGTGTCGTTATTACAACCTACCAGCTAATGTAAACTTAAATATGTACATTTTGGAACGCAATAAAGAAATTGAGTATTATAGGATAATATTAATTACCCATATTTTATTTGGTTCTATAGTTCCTGCCCAATCCATGGGGAAAAGGCATCAGTTTATGTGTGTATTTACAATTTATCGTAATAGAAAATCATTTATCATAGTTGAAATTCCGTATTACATAGATTACAGCAACTCTAAACGCTATGACAACACCAAAAGTCTTTCAGTGGGTATGCCCAGTGCTTATTTTATAACTTCCAATTGAGACTGCAAGATTTTATTTCTTAATCGTACAGGGTTATTTATTGAGCAATCGGGAAATGAAGGGAAACCCTGTTGATTGTGGATTGGATAGTTGGGATGACACAATCAAAGTTTTTAAAAGTGTTACGCAAGTATTTGATCTAACTCGTAGCGAATACGAGTTTAATATTGTGAATTTAGATTTGAAGTTTAATTTTAAAATTATTATCTTATTTCTGTAGTTTCATTTTTAATTCCCTAATATAATTTTTTATCATTTGAATACTTATGTTTAGATTTTTTACTTCTAAAATACCAAATACACGCAGAAAATATCGTGCTTTAAAAAAATCAATACAGTTACGTAATTGGAGCATCAAAATGCGTAAGTAACTAGTTGCGTAATTAGCAAATCCGTAATTTTGGAAGCACTACTCACAGGTTACCAAAGACTTCGTCTTGCGTATAGGCACCTATGCCTATTAATATAAACACCCCCATATTCTGCCAACATTGAGAAGATAATGGCCACTCACTCATATGTACTTCAAACAATACGTAGGATGTTGGTCTCAAGGAAACAACCAACCACCAAGTAGTGCCATTGTGTACACGCCGGTAGCCAACCGTGACTGCCTTCTAAACGCTGCGAATTCGCTAATTATTTCAGACACAGATATGGTGGGCTAAGAGTAACACAGGTTGGTGATGTTGGACACAAAAATAATGCAAGATGGCGAAGTAAGAGTAAAAACATGCCCTCTCTCTATCTGCCACAAGTTTCTTAGCAAGATGATAGTGCTTTCAAGCAATTGTTTTAAATAGACATACATACATTATACTAGAGTTGAGACCGCCAATTTGCAAATGCAGGACACCCGCAGGCCACCCACATGCCTAGGACTGACAAATGAAATCGTCATTGATTCAAATTAGGCTGAGAATCAGCACTTTTTGAACGTTAGCCGGGAAGAAGAAATGGCGCAATAAACTTCCCAGCAGCACAGATGTCTGTTGAAGAACTTGATCATCTCAGAGAACCTGAAGATTTGCCGAAGATCGAGTTAAGCGGAGTAAGCTTGGAGATGTCTAGCAGTGGACTCCTATAGACTGATAATGATGAATATGATGATAATACTACAGCAATAATAGACAACTTCAAACTACTACGGAAAAGACATCATAACGATGAATGTCTACAAAAAACAATTTGCAAAGAAAAACAAATGCCAATGTTGATGAAAACAATAGAATAACGAGTGTATGATTGCAGAAATCATGTTACAATACACGTCGAACGTTGGTATCGGTAAATAGGATCAATTTCGTTATTGGTACTTGTGCAAGCACTTACTTTCAAAGAAAGTCGCCACTCAAATGTAATTTTATTAATTTATCACAAGAAAGTGTGTCAAAATAAAATGTCTCGTCAACAACGGTTGGAAAGACTCTTTTGAGGCACATACTATTTCATCAGAAGAAACAGGAATATCACACGATTTGAAATTTTAACTCACAAGTACCTACAGACAATAATGAAAAATTAGATCATCTAATTAGATCTTGCCCTTATCCGAATTCATTTGTGGTCGGCGCAACATACATTATATAAGTCGTCATCTCGTGTGTGAAAGATGATATGGCTAGAAAGGAGGTGACTTCCTTTCTAGCCATATCATCTTTCAAACAGTTCATCCATCGTTTTTTTGGTCTTTCACTACTCTTAGAGCCATGACAAAATTAGATGATAAAATTAATTTACAATAATGAATAGATATCAACTGCAGACTCGCTATTATTAGTAAATTAGGGCAAAAGATATCATGATCCAAACACAAGATTACTTGTATACTTATTGTACACTCATTATCTGCAGGATATCGACTTCCTTTCATTACAATAATCTGTAGCAAATGGTGTCTCAATAGTCTCAAATTGACACAATCTTGCACAAATCTAATGGACATTGACGATGGTAGTAAATATGTAAATAGTAATATATTGTATATCTTGTTCACAAATTCAATCAAACAGATTGCTCCTGTTTGTCATCATCATCATTATTATTTGTGAGTAGCAAAATAGCAGAAACCACTGAACATAGCCCTCTTCAAACGCACACTATTAACTCGATCTTCAGCTACCAGTCTGTTATGATCATCGCTCCACCTGACCAAAAGGCAACAGCCACTATTAGGATATTTTTAAACGGGGAGGAACAATAAACCCAAAAGTTGGACTCAAAGATTGTGTTACTTATACTGTTGAATATTTAGCCAAGAACCCAAAATATATAATCATTATTCTAAGCTATAGGTATATATTTCTTCATATAATGGACAGGTGTACAAACAGCTTCAAATTGAAGCCAATCAACGCGATGTTGCGTGCAACTTGTCATTTTCATTTTCATCTCCAAAGTGTTACTTAGTTGTAAGTGAGTTTTAACTTTACTTGTCAGTTTTAAGGTTGGATTTAGTATGTGAATCTTTTGTCAGTATTAAAATGCTGTGTCTTCTACGATTAGGGTTGACAAAGATGCTAACAATAAGTTTAATATAAACGTTACAACTTCATGTGTTTTACAAATTTTAACGAGATACCGCTCTTAGTTACTACGAATCACCATTCCTTGTCATATCGTCCTATATCCATTCTATTTTAGCTTAAGGATTTAGCTAGAAGCTGAATTACAGTGAGTTACGTCGTCATCATCACGATGATAATCCACTCCAAACACTTGCATTAGCTTGTTTCCACGTATCTACAATTATCTTTATTACAAACCATACAACCATATTTTACTGTCGATTCTTTGCATCCATTCCTCTCTAAATCTTCTAGTACCATCCCTACATGAAGGTCGATTATCTGGTCGTCACAGTCGGCGGAGTTCTTAACTTTCTCCACAACAATAGCCCGCTCTTGTTTATTAATATAATCACTTTTGTTTTCTATAGCTTGGCTGTTGACCGCCATAGATGAATGACTAGATGAAATAATAGCTTGATTGGTGTTTTTGAGTTTTTTGATGATTTGTTTGAAAACTGTTTAATGTTTTGCCAAGACAATAGCTAGTTCAATGGTTTTCTCTGTTATATTACAAGCAGACTCCATCTTTCTCGGTCCTCTAGTGTCGTCATCGCTGTGTCAACTATTGTCAACGCTAATAACGGTAATACTTACGTTTTGAGTTTGATATTATAACAAGTAGTACAAACTTCAATCTCCAATGATAACGGCGACGTCCCTGAGACTGTTAATTTGTTCAATGGTTTCTGGAATGCCCGTGAAGGTTCCCTGCTAACCGTCTGCCTTATAGAACAGTTGTTTTCAGACGTAAGAGCCATCTATGGCTTCTACTCCTTCATAAAGTCTGCTATGTCCTAGGTCATCCATGGTTTATGGTCACGACCGCTCCTGTCAAGTCTTCGTGACAATACATTCGATATCTCATGATTGAGCAACGTTCGATATATTTCGTGATTTACACAAAATTGCAATGTTTAACTGTGGACCAATCATCTGAATTACCTCTGAGGCGTTACATGTAGCTCTGTTTTCCCCACTTGCTACTAGCTGTGATCACGTATTGTACAATAATAATACAGGAAATAATGACTTATTATCCTAATAATGTGTTTAATAAAGTGATCTGAAAGCTTTGTTAACTTATTCACTACCAAATAAATTAACATTGCTCGCCATTAAGTTTGATAGTTTAGAGTAAAATTATATTTAATGCGGAATTCTGGGTAGTTTGCAGAAACACACAAATCTTGAATTTTCTCGAATCCCACAGATTTTCGCCTTGAAGGATATTGCTAATCCATTGCTTCATTAGTTTGGAAAATTCGTCTGCTCAACTACGTAAATAACGCAATGAACGTGGGTGGACTGTCAAAATGAAACCTATTGCGATCAATTGTCATTTTATATGTGTTACGCATTACTCCGAAGAACTGACTGTCCAGTCCCGAAGTGTACAGACGTATATTTAAGTACAGAACTGCTTTCTAACCTCATAAACACGGCGTAAAGGACATCAACACGCAATCTGATAAGTACCATGAATTTATTTTTTTATTCAAGATGGGTTTGCTCTTAACTCTTGTCTAGGTCCGTGGTGACAGAGACAGAGTCGACGATGGAGTGAGCTTACTCAGAAGAAGCCTGTTCACTCTCAGTTTGAAGAGATTAGGGTTGTATGCGGTCGGAAACACAAACGCAGGTAGACAGTTCCACTCTTTTGCTGTGCGCATAACAAAAGACATTTGGATACGCTTAGTGCGAATTGGTGGAATAGCAACGTGGTAAGGATGGTAACTTGCAGTGCGTCTAGATGACCGATGGAAGAAGGGGACCGGTGGAATGAGGTCGTGGAGTTCTTTCGCTGTCGTAGAATTCAGCACATGCACAAAAAATCAACTCTGATGGGTCTAGAATTCATGGCAACAGTTTGGCTTTGATATGCCTCGTACTCCACCCTGTTTATCTACCTAATTAATTAAGGAACCTAACTAATAATTCTCCCTTCGTCGCCTGAGGGTTAGTTACTACTGTCTAAGACTAATGGTTACCGCGATCATTCGCGACGTGGTCATGGTACCTCTACCTACCTACCCGTGATCAACTGTAGGAATGTGGTGAAAGTTGTCGTAAGCTGTAACCACCTGTTTGTTGGTTACTTCGATTCTATTTGTATTGTATGGTTTGTGGGTGTATTAGTTGGGCTGTGGGTAACATACCATCATCGGGCCTGTGTTCTTCGAAGACTTAGGTAGAGGTGACATTTAGCTGGCTGTGGCGTAGTGCTTTAGTAGGTAGTAAGCAGGGAAATTAAGGTAGCCTAGATTGTAACAGGATCCAAATCTGTGTGGTTTTTCCTCAAAAGATCATTTCAGACACCAATCTACATGGTCTCCTTATGATCTGACCAAGATTATGTCTGGACTTTAAAAGAGACTGTGATCTCTGAGTTTGTTTCGGCTTTTCGCCTCAGAGTAGTCAGATAGGAACCGCCGATCTCATCTAGTTTTTAAAATATGATTGACGTGTAAAAGTGTTTGTACAATCCTAGTTCCAGAAATTAAATCATTTATCATTTAAAAACACATTTATTAGTATAAAGCATAAAGCACGAGCACAGAATCTGGGGGATATGATCATAGAGTCTATAAGGTTTTAGGTCAGAGCGGGTGGATAGGCAGGCGTTCTCACAACACACGTCATGGTTCCGTCACAGCGAGCAGTGTGGTGAGGATAGGCGTGCGGTACGCTTGTAGAGGACCGGAAGGTTCCAGCAGTTGCCTAGAAGAACCCCTAGCACAAGGGGTTTAATGCTAAGGATTGGCTAGTTCTATTTTTAAAATTATTCGGTAAGTGCTGCCGCGCTAATTAGAAGTGCAGTAAGGACTATATACGAATAACCTCCTTACTACACTTCTAATTAGCTCGGCATAGTGCCTATTCGGATATCGTGAAATAGATATTAAGCTGTTGGGGGCCACATCTAAGGATCCATTATCACTGTGGGAAATCAGTAGTTACTACGTTTTCCCTTCCCATGGACGCTCATAGTAAGCTTTGTATAGTAAGTTCACAAGTCGCAACGGAACAATGACATGCGTGTCCAAATGTAAGTGTTATGTAAACGACGATGCTATGTAAATGTTATGTACCTACCTATCTATTGTAAATACCTATTTCACGATATCCGATTAGGCACTAGTCACAGAATACATTCAAAAATAGAACAGAATTTGTACGAAATTATCTGCCAAGTAACTTAAGGGAAATTTAATTGTAGGTGGTGGAACAGGCCCTAAGAATAATTCGTGTGACTTTTAGAAGTTCGCTCTTATGATCGAAGAGTTCGCTCAGGGAATATTTCCTTTAATTGCTTGCCTACGACAACAAAAGCGGCCAAGTGCGAGTTGGACTCGCACAAGAAGGGTTCCATACCACTACCACCGTCCGTACAATGTTTAACACTACTTTTTTGTAATACTTTAGTAAAAAAACACGTTTCTTGTATGGGGAGCCCCTTTAATTTTGAACTTATAAAATTTTATTATTTGTTTTTATAGCAGACACGTAGTAAACACTGAAATTTTCAAGTGTCTACGTAATACGATTAAAAAATACAGCCCTGTGATAGACGGTCTGACGGACACGGAGCCTTAGTAATACGGTCCCGTTGGCACCCTGTGGGTACGGAACGGAAACCTAAAAACTAATTTTTGACTACGGTAAGCTAATGGGACCAAAATTCAGTCTATTTTCTTGACTATGACAAAAACTACATTTTATTGCCTCGTATTTCTTCAAGATGGCTGAGCGTGGGGAGTGCTAAGTAAAAATAAAAGAAATACAGCCGAATTGAGAACCTGTTCTGTTTTTGATGTCGGTTAATTCGCGTATGGCTTGTTGACGTCAATTTTATTATTTATCTCAATATCCGATATGGTCTAGTGGCTAGGATACCTGGCTCTCACCCAGGAGGCTCGGGTTCGATTCCCGGTATCGGAAATATTTTTATTGTTCTTAGTTTATTTTTTGCAACCGGAAAAATTTTCTGCTCCCTTTGTTTCATTATTACACAGATTACCTAACGTTTTATAATCTTTGCTCAACATTTATATTGTTCTTATAGCACAAATCTTGGTCAATCTTAACTGGCGTATAATAATTTCTTCATAAAATATTTAATAACCGCCATTTGGTCGTTAGTGCTACTGTATTATTATTCTGACTAATCTTTATGTCTATAATTAATAACGCAACGATCATTGACTGGTTGCTAAATAAGTGGCGAGTGCACTACCGCCCTCTAGCGGTTAGTAAATATAACTCCCGGGCATAATACTACTATGTACGGAAATAAATGTGCTCATTTGGCGCCCACCAATTAATATTACAACAATAGATATTTAAGTATGTTTCAAATAAATATTCGATATAATATTATTATTTTTTAAGTTTGTTATACACTTACGTCATGCCATCTAGTAACGAGTAGCGGTAATTATTAATTTATCAAGTGTCGACTGTCGAGTTCCTAATCTTTCTTTCTTTCTAGTCTACCCATTGGGATCGATTTGAGAAACTTGACTTGGTGTAAAAAAAATTGACGTCAATGTGTGCAACTAAATAATAAAATAAACATAATCAGAAACAGTGAAAATAGTGTAAAATCTTCGAAAAAAGCTTGAAATTATCGTGACAAAGTGATTTGTCTCACAGCAATGACGCCTTCACGGTTACTTAGAATACAATGTTATCAATGGACTGCATTGAACCTTATTGCATGGCAATAAAGATTATATTCTAGTGGACTATATGGGACAATAATGTCCGATTACAATATTAAGTTTGCATTTTGTTTGTTTCTTAAGTTGTGTACATAAAGATGAATTTTGCATAATTTGTCGCGATTGTAACAAGAAGGAACTATAGTTTCCGCCACTGTTAAGTAGGGGTTTGTCTAAGGTAAGAAAAATAAACAGATTTCTTAATTTGACCTTCCTTGATGAAACGTTGAGGGCTGATTACAACGATACCGCAACACGGACATTACTGTTGTCATTATGATACTATTGTTGAATTATTCAACTAGCAACACCCCGGAGTCTGAATTTGTACCCGGTTGATTGCAATAGGCTCGCGTAGGCTTTACGTATACCTACTATAGGATGATGATATGAGTTATTCAACTAGTAGAATTTCAGAACAATACATAGAAAAGTGAATAGTTTAAATATGCCTGGTGTTCTGTGAGAGAAAGTATGCAAGGGAGTCTACTGTTCCATGTGAGTTTTTTTTTTTGTTTTATTCATTTATTTTGTAACAATAAAATTATTCCTATTCTTTACATAATTTAAAAAGTCTTAAAACTATAACATGTAAAAGTACTTACTTATATAAAAAAAATAACAAGTAAGTAAATCAAAGGACATCGCTGTCAGCAGGAAAACTGCCCAAAAGGCTGGCAGCATTGCCACGTTGTATGGCAATGCTGATTCTGTGGCCAAAAAATAGGCCAGCCCTCTGGTCACGTCAAGAGTCGACCAACCGCTTGGCGATGTCTCGTAAAACTAAGTGGACACTCGGACCCCATGGCCCTAGTGTTTCAACCCCAAACGGCTCAAACACTTAAGTCCCTAAAAGATGTGAGTATTTGCGCCGTTTGAGGTTTTAAGGTTATTTATATTATTATGTCAACGTAATTGTAATTTGTCTCTATGTTACTTAATGTAGGTGTTGTACCGTTTTATGTAACTATAAATAAATAAATAATAACTGCTCAAAGATATATTTTATTTGAGGCAAATATAATCTGTCAAAAGTCAGGGAAATAGGTATTGTTATACAAATTGACTGCCAACCTAATCCACAATTTTATTGTCATTCTTTGACAGTTGTATGACATGGCTTTAGCACGGCAAATTCACGTACGGTGCCAATTTGCAAAACAATTAATTTCCCTGGCTGTACCTACATAAATAGTCATAAAAATGTCTCAAGCAGACACTTCGAAATACTTAATATCTAGTACCTACATTTTCTCAGCCTATAATGTTCCCACTGCTGGGACACAGACCTCCTCTCTGTGAGAGGGAGTGGGCCGTAATCCACCACGCGGGCCCAGTGCGGGTTGGTGGATGTCAAATCTCTTCCGATGTTTTCCTTCACCGATTTGGGAGCAGTGGTAATGTGCTTTATTTACACAAAATAAAGTGTGCCTGCCTGGGTTCGAACCTTCAACCTACAACTCGTAAGTCGCGGACGTTTCTACTGGGCCATTTTCTCAGCAATAAGTAGGAATCAATTTTATTTCACACAAATTAATTGAGATTTATTTGCTAATCCAGATTGTGTCAACGATGAAGCATGTCAAGTAGGTATGATTCCTCGGTTGGTAATGTTGGTATCAATTATGAAACTCTGTCATTTAGCAAGATGCGCTTATGTAACTGTGAAGTGTGAACGATCCTGTTATATGCTTCAGTTATTCATAGTTATTCTCTAAAAGGCGTAAAGATTAATTAAACAACAATAGTTTATTTGAAAAGATACCTACCTTCTTCGTTTTCGTTTCAATAGTAAGACTCTGTGTACCTACACTATATCGAGACTATTCAAGACCTAAGTAGGTATATTTAATTCAATGGACCTCATCATCAAACCAAAATGCAAATTCCTACGTTGCATGGTTCTCGAGAAAATCCTGTCTGAGAGGCTATAACCAATCTCATAAAAAAAAACAAAAGATATTTACTTAAAAATATTATGTTTATTCTCATAAAAAAAATATGTTTATTGCGCTTTTTTACGTTTACAAAGGTTCCGTTTCAGCCATTAATGTCGAAACCCTCAAAAAAATTGCAACCGGTTTTCTAATATTGCTAATTAACAGTCAAACTCATTTCTCTTGTGATTAGATTAGATTATCCTATTTCAGCCAGTCACAGCGAATTCTTCTCTTATGACTAGCTGACTGATGTTAACTATCAGTCAGCCAGTCATAATAAGAGAAGAATTAATTTACATAATGAGCCTATAATGTTCCCACTGCTGGGACACAGGCCTCCTCTTTGTGAGGGGGAGTGGGCCGTAATCGGGCCACGCGCCACGCGGGCCCAGTTGGCGGATGTCACACATCTTCGATTTTTTTTGTATTTAGATTCTAGAACTAGAACATCCGTTTTGAGAGCAATGGCGATGAAATAAGTTACACTAACTAACCAACTTCATATTTCTGACCGACCACTTGACAATTCAAAAGTGCCTGTTTATTGTTCAATTGAAGCAAATGCTTTGAGTTTGAGTTTGTAAAGTATCTGCTTGGGATCGAACCATCTACTCGTAAGTCGCGGCCGTTACCACTTCTCTAGAATTCATTTGATTGTGCACAACTTGTGTTCCACTATAATGTATCAACGTGTACCTACAAATTAAGTACCTACCCAATGTGTAATCAAATAATACATAATATCTAGGTAATTATGTTTTGTGGCTACACAGTGATATAATAATATGGAACCAAGATTGTAGATAATTAAATAAATTATTGTCAATGTAAGTTTGTACCTCATTATGAGGCTGAAATTCAAGATACACATTTATTTTCCAATTTAAGATTACCTCTCATTGTAAGTATAGGCTTTTTGTACAATGAGAAGTCAATTTATACTGGAAATGTAAAGCTTGATATATCGTCGTGCGTACAAGGGATGAAGTTTATATCATTAGCTAGCTGCCCCACAAATTCGTCCGTGAAATTTCTTGTTTTGACATTCAATTATGAATATGACACTCGGCAATACTATTAGTGATAGAATTTTCGAAATCGGATCTATAGTTCCGAAGTGTTCGCGACGGAGCGTCACCATACTCAGATTTGTTAATGTTATAGTAATTTCTTAATTTATTTATTCCCTAATTTCTTAAATAGAATGTATGTACGTGTCGGAACATCGCCATACGTAATTTTGTTCAACTATTAGTAATTTACTGCTAAGAATGTTTTAAAACTTAATAGACAGCGGGCGTACCACTACGTGCGCCCATGTACCCAGATAGGGTCTTGAGTTCTGAAACGTTCTTAGTGAATAATTGGTAGTAAAACCTTTTGAATGTTGTATTTTATAGCATAATAAGATAGAATAGGTATAGTTCTAGCCTAGACATCATATTGTATGTACTAGAAAGCTATTAAAGATGAAATTGAGTCGTTTTTCATTTAACCCACTGGTCGCAACCTTGTGAGCATCAAAAGGGTGGGACGCATATAGTTTCCCTATAGTATTTTGGTACGTCCAGGTAGCCTAGACCGAGACCTAGCCCTGGATGTAATTTTTGGACCTGTGGTCAAATGGGAAGTCCACCTTTTTGATGAGCACAGGTTGGGAGCAGGGGCAAAATAGTACGTTTTTTCTTACAGTCTTCAGAGGCGCTTCACGCCCTGAAAAATCTAGATGTATCTATGAAAATACTAGATTTCTTTAGTTCGATAGACCTACTTTAGGTACCCGTTTAGAAATTGAATATCGGTTCAGGGGTTTCACAGGAAATCCACCTGACAGACTGGATAATAGTAATTTTTCACCCGTTTTCCCCTTTGTAATGAAATAACTTTTCAGCTGAAAGACACACAGTCGCTCCTGTAGTGTCAATAGATAGGGGATTACGCAAGGAATCCGGTTATGTATGACATGTCTGGATAGGGTGCCTAACTAGGGAGGTTTAGCTGTAAGAATGCTTGTAAACGTAACAAAAATAAACGAAAAATCAGGGAGAAATTCGCGGTCCTCGTTACGGTAAAGATTCGAGCCACTTAAGCGGGCGCGTCACGACCGCTAATTTCGTAGTCATCAGCAAGGAACTTTACGGCTCAAAATACGTCATCAAGTGAACCCCTCAAGAGGACCCGAATCGCTCCCTGAACAGTTAAAGAACTTTCAACTTGGTGTTATTATTTATCAACCCCTTCATATAAGTAAGTACCCCGGAACACGAAGACATCAGTACGAAGCCACAGTCGGGAATCTTGAAGATACCTGGAACTTATAGGTGTAGGACGTCAGCGCCGCTGTGGATTGGGAGACGCCCGACCTCATACCGGGATAGCCCTGGTTGGGTATTACAACCTCCCTCACCCTGGAACCCAGCGATCACGCCCGTCCGGCACATTTGCTGGTCCTTGCGAGCCGGATGTTTTCATGATTCCTGAAGAATTGTTCTGGAAGACCGAAGATTTATATGGAAAGTTGCCCCTGAAATAGAAGACTTGTTCCCGAAGATATGTTCCCGAGGGACTATTACACACACACATTCCCGAAAACTTCAAGATTTAGTATGAAGAATTGATGAAGACTGTTTCCACTAATTTATTCCTGGAGAGATATTCCTGAAGTCACGTTCCTGAAGGATTATCCCTGAAGCCTGAAGACTTATTCCTGAAGCCTTATCCTTTGAAGATTTGTTCTTGGACTTTGAAGATAGAAGCATTTAATTTGGAATTTGAAGTTTCGTTTTGAAGACTGAAGGATTATCCCTGAAACCTGAAGACTTATTCTATTCCTGAAGACTTATTCTATTCCTGAAGACTTATTACTGAAGACTTATCCTTTGAAGATTTGTTCTTGGACTTTGAAGATAGAAGAATTTAATTTGGAATTTGAAGTTTTGTTTTGAAGACTGAAGGATTATCCCTGAAGCCTGAAGACTTATTCCTGAAGCCTTATACTTTGAAGATTTGTTCTTGGACTTTGAAGATAGAAGAATTTAGTTTGGAATTTGAAGTTTTGTTTTGAAGACTGAAGGATTATCCCTGAAGCCTGAAGACTTATTCCTGAAGCCTTATACTTTGAAGATTTGTTCTTGGACTTTGAAGATTGTCTTTGAAGATAGAAGAATTTAGTTTGGAATTTGAAGTTTTGTTTTGAAGACTGAAGGATTATCCCTGAAGCCTGAAGACTTATTCCTGAAGCCTTATCCTTTGAAGATTTGTTCTTGGACTTTGAAGATTGTCTTTGAAGATAGAAGATTTTAGTTTGGAAGTTGAAGTCTGAAGCCTGAAGACTTATCTTTTGAAGATTTGTTCTTGAACTTGAAAATTGTGTATGAAGATAGTGGAATTTAGTGAGGAACTTGAAGTTAGTGTTGAACATTGAATGATTAACACCGAAGATTAAACACAGGTACGTCTTTGAAGACAGTGACATATTAGTGTGAATTTAAAGTGTGCTGTGAACATAGATACCCTGCCTTGAAGTTTGAATACCTGAACCGAATTCAACATGCCGATTACAAGGTCACAAGGCAGAGCCCCTGAAGCTTGGACAGTGGATGTGGACAGATCACGCAGTACTACAGCTATCAGACACCAACTGCCTCCACGTTCACCATCTACCACTGAAGGGGTCGAGCAACCGCAGCTGCAGCCACGCCCAGTCTCTCCAAGGGGAAGCGAAGACGTACCCGTGACGACACAGCCTATAGAAAAGGAACAGTTGGAACAAGAAGCAGCTACCGAGAGCACAGACAGATTAGAAGGGACATCTGATAGCACAGTGAAGCCTTCACATTGGACAGTGAAGCAACCAAAGAAAGCTCTCAACAAGACGTACAGCCGAACCTTGCCGATGACTACCCGGGGTGACGCCCGTAACGAACATAGAAGGCCGCCGTCGACTGCGAATAGGTCGACGCGGACAAATAGTAAAATTTCAAGAGCACGTGAAAACCTATTGAAAATTAGGTTGGAACTTGCTCAAATAGCACTTCAAAGAGCCGAGGAAGAAGATTCCGATGGCTATATGGATGATAGAAACTCAAACGAAGAGTACGTGCGTTCCTGGCTTGAAGAGGCACCCGAACCTGAGCCAACGAAGGAGGACAACGCCGCCGAGGGGGACAATAGAAATAGAAGCCGAGTGCAACAGGACCCCGTGGTGGACGTCAACAGTATAGCGGATCTCCGAGCGCAACCTTCGTCGAATCCTACAGAAAATGAAGTGAAGAATACAGAGGCAACGAAGCCAATAGAAGACACCAAGGGGGAAGGCTCACTCCGTTCCTTCATAACGGAGTTGACGTCCGCTATAGCGTCGCTCGCCGACAAGAAAACAGAACCGTGGACAACGAATAGCCCCTCGGCGTCGAAAGTAATAATGACGCTCCCGAATTTCAGCGGGGCGCATACAGAATGGCTTTCATTCCAAGCCATCTATGAAACAACTCGAAGATACTTCAATGATATTGAGAATACAGCTAGACTCAGAAGAAGCCTACAAGGAAGAGCATTGGAGACAGTGAGTTCGGAGCTTATCGGACATGCCAGACCAGATGACATCATGAAGGAGCTCGAGCTACAATTCGGACGTCCAGACTCAATCGCTCAAGCGGAGACAGACAGACTACGCGGTCTGCCACGCTGCAGCGAATCGCCTAAGGACATCTGTACGTTCGCAAGCCGAGTAAGAAGCGGCATAGTCACTCTTCGCGCATTGAAGAAGGAACACTACCTTATCAACGCCGAACTCATGCGACTGCTGACGGAGAAGTTACCGAACTCCCTGCGTGTACAGTGGTACAGAACGTACACAGAGAAGCATCTGTCACTGCCGGACCTCGCTCTCTTCAGTGACTTCGTTACCGAACAAGCTCGTTTCTGCAGTGCCTTCGCTCCACCTGAGAACATCGGGGAGACTACGGCTTCCAAGCGCGTCACTCAGAGGACCCACACAGCAACGGACAAGACGGCCCCTAAATGCCGTGTCTGTGACAGAGAAGGACATCAAGCAACCGACTGCTCGAAGTTCAAAGAGGGATCCAGTGACAAGAGATGGGAGCTAGCGAAGAAACTTAACCTCTGTTTCCGTTGCCTGCGAAGTCGTCGCTCTGGTCACACATGCAGACCAAAGAAGTGTGACGTCAAGGGGTGTACAGCCAAGCACCATCGGCTTCTTCATTATAACAAGAAGCCTGCTGCAGAGGGCGTCGATAGGCCCGCTGCCCCAGAACAGAAGAAAGAAGCAAAGGAAACGGTGGCCAGCTCACACACAACTTCTAGTCAAGCATATCTCAAGATGGTACCGGTTCGAGTCGTCGGACCGGCGGGAGAAGTATCGACGTTTGCGCTTCTCGACGACGGATCAACCGTTTCCCTAATCGACGAAGATATAGCGAAGCAAGTCGGGGCAGAGGGCCCTATCGACCCTCTGAAGATAGGTGCGATAGGTGACACCATGATCGACACTCCTTGTTCAAGGAGGATCACGATCACTCTGGCGAGCTCGTTCAAGAGTAAGGTGCCGTTCAGAGCGCGCACCATACCGAAGCTCAACCTGTCAACACAGACAGTAAGCGAAGAGGACGTAGCAAACTGCAAACACCTGGACGACCTAAGACATCAGCTGATTTACGACACAGGCGCACCGAAGATCCTCATTGGTCAAGATAACTGGCACCTATTATTGGCCAGTGAGATCCGCAGAGGACCGAAGCACCAACCCGTCGCTTCACTTACAACGATGGGCTGGACATTACACGGCGCGCACACAAGAATACTGGGTCAGCAGGTGCACTACGTCAACCGACTTACGTCCAATGATGAAGATCTTGACGAGCAGCTTCGTGAATTCTTCGCCCTGGAGTCGCTGGTTATTAATCCGAGGCGACCAGACTCAGATCCGGAGAAGAAGGCAGAAGACATTTTGAGTCGTCACACTCAACAATTAGAAGATGGTCACATAGAAACAGCGATGCTGTGGAAGAATGAAAATAGTGAAATGCCAGATAGCTACGGGACAGCACTCAAGAGGCTCGTCTCAATAGAAAAGAAGCTCGACAGCAACCCTGCTCTTCGAGACAGATACGTGGAACAGATGGACTCCCTCACACAGAAGGGATATGCAGAGAAGGCGCCCAAAGCGAGCACACCTGGAAGGACGTGGTACCTACCCCATTTCGACGTGTTCAACCCCATGAAGCCAGACAAGCTCAGAATAGTTCATGACGCTGCAGCGAAATCGAGAGGACTGTCACTGAATGACTTCCTTCTCACGGGACCGGACTTGCTACAGTCGCTGCCCGGCGTCATGATGCGTTTCCGCCGACACCGCATAGCCATTTCCGGAGACATAGCGGAAATGTTTATGCAGGTGAAAGTACGAGCTCAAGACAGAGACGCCCTCCGATATTTATGGAGAGGCAATAGAAGGGAAGGAGCGCCTGATGAATATCGCATGAAGTCCATCATTTTCGGTGCGGCAAGTTCGCCGTGCACAGCCATTTTCGCGAAGAATTGGAACGCGAAGAGGCACATAGATGAGCATCCAGAAGCAGTGGAAGCCATAATACGTAATCATTACATGGATGATTACCTCGATAGCTATAGGTCGGAAGAAGAGGCCACGCGCATCGCAACTACGGTGAAGAACATACACCTGCAGGCGAAGTTCGAGCTCAGAAAATGGGTGTCAAATAGCGCGCGAGTAATAGAAAACATAGACCCGACACAGGCCCGAACTGAAGTTGTCAGTATCGGGAAAACAGAAGCGGAGAAGATACTCGTACAGGTCGTACAGCAGCAGTCGTTCGCTCAGGAAATAGCGAGACTGCAAGAAGAGAAGACGTTGGAGAAAGACAGTCGCCTGAGGCCGCTGCAAATAGAAATCATAGACAACGTCATACGGCTGAGGAGTCGTATATCCGCGACCAGCGAAGTGGCCGACGATGTGAAGCGACCGCCGATATTACACGGCGACCATCACATAACACAACTATACATAGATTGGACACACCGCAGTTTACAGCACAGTGGGCGTGTTCACCGATCAAGACATAGACAGAAAAAACTGTGGCGGCGATCTCAAATACTCGCCGACATGTTCTGGCGCCGCTGGGTCAGAGAGTACCTGCCGGAGCTCCAAAACCGGCGGGAGCCTCACAGCCGCGGGCCCGGTCTGCAGGTGGGGGACCCTATCCTCATCGCAGACGGCCAGCTGCCTCGCAACACATGGCCGCGAGGCCGCATAGTCGCCGTGTTCCCCGGGGCCGACGGTGAAGTCCGGACCGCTGAGGTGCGCACTGCTGGCGGCACTTTAAAGCGTCCGGTGAAGAAGCTCGTCCCACTACCGAAGTAACGCAGGCGTCGCGACGGCGAGCGTCGCGACTACGGTCGTCGCTCACCGGCGTGATGCAGCGCCGCGCCGACGTCGCTACGAGTCGACACTGCACTGCACGGCGGGAGAGATGTTCGCGACGGAGCGTCACCATACTCAGATTTGTTAATGTTATAGTAATTTCTTAATTTATTTATTCCCTAATTTCTTAAATAGAATGTATGTACGTGTCGGAACATCGCCATACGTAATTTTGTTCAACTATTAGTAATTTACTGCTAAGAATGTTTTAAAACTTAATAGACAGCGGGCGTACCACTACGTGCGCCCATGTTCCCAGATAGGGTCTTGAGTTCTGAAACGTTCTTAGTGAATAATTGGTAGTAAAACCTTTTGAATGTTGTATTTTATAGCATAATAAGATAGAATAGGTATAGTTCTAGCCTAGACATCATATTGTATGTACTAGAAAGCTATTAAAGATGAAATTGAGTCGTTTTTCATTTAACCCACTGGTCGCAACCTTGTGAGCATCAAAAGGGTGGGACGCATATAGTTTCCCTATAGTATTTTGGTACGTCCAGGTAGCCTAGACCGAGACCTAGCCCTGGATGTAATTTTTGGACCTGTGGTCAAATGGGAAGTCCACCTTTTTGATGAGCACAGGTTGGGAGCAGGGGCAAAATAGTACGTTTTTTCTTACAGTCTTCAGAGGCGCTTCACGCCCTGAAAAATCTAGATGTATCTATGAAAATACTAGATTTCTTTAGTTCGATAGACCTACTTTAGGTACCCGTTTAGAAATTGAATATCGGTTTAGGGGTTTCACAGGAAATCCACCTGACAGACTGGATAATAGTAATTTTTCACCCGTTTTCCCCTTTGTAATGAAATAACTTTTCAGCTGAAAGACACACAGTCGCTCCTGTAGTGTCAATAGATAGGGGATTACGCAAGGAATCCGGTTATGTATGACATGTCTGGATAGGGTGCCTAACTAGGGAGGTTTAGCTGTAAGGGCCAGGCCACAGCACTGCGGTGCGACGACGCACCGTGTAAATCTAAGACATCAAACAACGGATCGTGTTTTGTAGTGTGACGTCATTTTTGCGACGCGTTGTCGCAACGCAGTGTTGTGGCCTGGCCCTAAGAATGCTTGTAAACGTAACAAAAATAAACGAAAAATCAGGGAGAAATTCGCGGTCCTCGTTACGGTAAAGATTCGAGCCACTTAAGCGGGCGCGTCACGACCGCTAATTTCGTAGTCATCAGCAAGGAACTTTACGGCTCAAAATACGTCATCAAGTGAACCCCTCAAGAGGACCCGAATCGCTCCCTGAACAGTTAAAGAACTTTCAACTTGGTGTTATTATTTATCAACCCCTTCATATAAGTAAGTACCCCGGAACACGAAGACATCAGTACGAAGCCACAGTCGGGAATCTTGAAGATACCTGGAACTTATAGGTGTAGGACGTCAGCGCCGCTGTGGATTGGGAGACGCCCGACCTCATACCGGGATAGCCCTGGTTGGGTATTACAACCTCCCTCACCCTGGAACCCAGCGATCACGCCCGTCCGGCACACGAAGATTACGCCCGACATACATTACCCACAAATTTTACCTCTTTTTAAAATTATTGTAGACCAAATGAATAATTTTAAACAAAGAACGATTGAATTCTTCTAACAAATTATGCAAAACAGCATCTACATTAAGACACCAGAAAATAATTCATTTCGTTCGATTGCCAAATTTTATATCGATTTGCGATTTACACACGTAGGTAATCGAGTTGTAATCGAGTTGGTCAAGTCGGTTTAATTACTCTTTACGGTTCACACTTGACCATGGCTGTTATTTAAAAACGTTTCACAATGTTTTGAAACTCAGCACGTTGTAAAATCAGTTAATAATACACTAACATTCTGATTTTATTTCTTGGCTTTATCCAAAGCCCCGTTGCTGCCCCGTTGGTCTCATGGTTGCGACTGCTGAGCGTGAGGTCCTGGGTTCGATTCCCAGGTCGGGCAAAGTGTTTTTGGGTTTTTCCATTAGGAATTTCTTAGTATCAGCCCGGAGTTTGGAAGTTGGCGGTGTGATACCCCCGTGCTTCGGTGCGCATGTTAAGCCGTTTGTCCTGCACCTGATCTCTCTCCGGTCGTGTTGGATTGCCGTCCCATAGGTCTATGAGAGTGAGAGAAGAGACAGTGCACCTGTGTCTGCGCACACACTTGTGCACTATAATATCTCCCGCGCCGAAGGCTAGTCTCCGTTGAGATTGGCCGCCATGCCCGAAAAATTAATGACAATAAATATTGCTAATAATCTGCTGAAGACAGTCAAGAATTTAAATGTTTAGTTTTTGTAATATTTTTGGGAGTGCCTACGTGCTGCCGGCTCCGTAGCTGATATGCTCGCCGGTGCTGGCTATTCATTTCATACAATTGCTGGTGCCGAATTGGCTACCAGCGCAGCGCTGGAATAAGAAAACACAAATTGCTTCACTGAAAGATCAAATCAAAATATTGTTACGAGCTGGGGTTCGGGATAAATAAATTTATACCAATTTACACGAAAAACACACTATAATTAAAAATCACAAATACAGTACTCAGAAATTTTAAACACAATCACTTGTAGTTCACTATTAGTCCGCTTTCACTGTTGTTAGCTGTTCTTCACTGTTTCGCATTCTAAGCTGAACTGTCCTACAACGCTGTCAACCCCTTATTTATATGACGAGTGTAAGTTACTAGAATGTTCTAGCATAATACCAGAACATTCTAGTACTTACGGGAACGGTCCAGTGTAGTTCGGCTATTCGATAACAGATGGCGTTAGCGTCTAACGTGTAGTTCTTCTATTCGCTAACAGATGGCGTTAGGATCTACGTGACACTGCCCCCTCCTAAGACATGCTCGTCCCGAGCATCATTATTCCCGTAATATCGTGCCAATCGATCGACATGAACAATTTTAGGAGTAGTTCGCGTATTCCTTTGAATTCGGTAGGTGACATCGTTGATCTTGGTCACGATTCTGTACGGTCCGTCCCATTTTGCCTGTAGCTTAGGGGACTTCCCTTTGCTGCGGGCTGGGTTATGCAACCATACTAGCGAACCTTCGTCGAAACCACTATTGTTCATTTTCCGGTCATAACGAGTTTTCATTTTCTCGGATATCTGTTGGCCTGATTGTCTGACATGCTCATATACGTCATTCATCTTGTTGCGCAGGTCATTCGCATAATCTGTTAAACTGCGTGGAGTATCAGGGGGGATGCCGGTAATTAAATCTGCTGGTAGCCTTAACTCCCTTCCGAAGTTCGCGAAGGCTGGTGTCACAGTCGTACTCTCGTGAACTGCACTTCGGTATGACAAGAGAAACGGTTGTATGTGCTTGTCCCAATCCTTTTGTCTGCTTGCTACAACTTTTGCCAGATATCTTTCCAACGTCTGATTAAATCTTTCCACCATTCCATCAGATTGTGGGTGGTATGAAGTAGTTCTGGTTTTGTGAGTACCCATCACCCGACATGTTTCCTGAAACACTTGAGACTCGAAATTTCGTCCTTGATCGCTGTGGATTTCTAAAGGTACCCCAAACCGACAGAAGACTTCGTGGACTAATTTATCAGCAACTGTCGTAGCTTCTTGATTAGGAATGGCGAAGACTTCCGGCCACTTAGTGAAGTAATCCATGACAACCATGAAATATTTGTTTCCACTTTCACTTTCAGGGAAAGGGCCAGCGACGTCTAGTGCTATCCGTTCCCAGGGGGCTCCTACGTTGTACACTTTCAATGCACCCCTGCTGCGTGTGTGAGGTCCTTTTACCGCAGCACAACTAGTGCATTTGCGACACCAATCCTCAACATCCTCTCGACAATGGATCCAGTAGAACCGGTCTCTGATCTTCAATAGAGTCCTTTTTACTCCCATATGACCTCCTGAACATCCATTGTGGTAGAGCTGTAGAACCTCTGGTACCTTTGCTTTAGGTACGATCATTTGCAGGTGGCAGCTGTCCCCTCGAGCATTTTCCCATTTGCGGCACAATACACCGTCCTGGATTACCAAGCTCTCCCACTGTGCCCAATAACTCTTTGTGGTTGTACTCATCGTTGCAACATCACACCATTTCGGTTTAGGAGCATTAGCTTCAATCCACTCGAGAATTGGCTTGATATCTGTATCGCTTCGCTGAGCATGCTGTAGAGTTTTCTTCCATTCGTCGCTAAGGTCCGTTCTTACCATCCTGACAGGTACCGCTTCCTTAGCTTCTTGTCTGATACAATGCTTGCAGTCTTCAGGACAAGGCCTTCTTGATAAAGCGTCCGCGTTACCGTGGGATTTCCCACTGCGATGTTCAATTGCGAAGTCGAATTCTTGTAGCAATTCAATCCATCTCGCTACTTGTCCTTCTGGATTCTTAAACTGCAACAACCACTTCAATGCAGCATGGTCAGTTCGCAGGTGGAATTTACGTCCCAACAAGTACTTGCTGAAATGCTGTAATGTCTTCACTGCAGCAAGTAGCTCGCGCCTCGTGACGCAATAATTTCTCTCTGGTTTTGATAAAGATTTGCTGAAATAAGCTATCACAACTTCATGATCTCCTTTCCGTTGGGATAACACACCGCCAATTCCAGTATTACTAGCGTCCGTGTCAACTATGAATTCATTTTCTGAGTCAGGGTAGCCCAAAATTGGGGTATTGCACAAACGTTTCTTTAAGTCCTGGAAAGCCATGTCGCAGCTCTCAACCCAACAGAACTGTCTCTTCTCTTCAGTAAGCTTGTGTAGAGGTTTGGCAATATCAGCAAAATTCTTGACAAACCGTCGATAGTACGAGCACAAACCCAGAAATGCTCTGACTTGCGTCTTGTCTTTCGGAACTGGCCAATCCTTGACGGCGACGATTTTCTCTGGATCAGTTTGTACTCCCTCTTCCGAGACCACGTGTCCCAAAAAGCTTACTTGCTTCTTGAAGAATGAGCACTTTTTCGGACTTAACTTAAGATTGGCTCCTCGGATTTTTGACAGTACACGTTCCAAGTTTCGGAGGTGGTCTTCGAATGTGCGGCCTACGATGACGATGTCATCTAAATAGACCAGACAGGCGTCTCCAATTAATCCGGTGAGTACTAGCTCCATAAGCCTTTCGAAAGTTGCAGGAGCATTGCACAATCCAAATGGCATGACGTTAAATTGCCATAGTCCCTTTCCCGTAGAGAATGCGGTTTTTTCCTTGTCCTTAGGATCTATCTCCACTTGCCAGTAGCCACTTTTTAGGTCTAACGTGGTAAACCACTTCATTCCTGACAGCGTGTCCAATGTGTCATCGATCCTGGGTAGTGGATAGCTGTCTTTCTTTGTAACGTCATTCAGTCGACGATAGTCCACACAAAACCGCATGCTGCCATCCTTCTTTTTCACCAGGACCACAGGAGAACACCATGGACTAGATGAAGGCTCTATAACTCCATCCTTTACCATGTCTTCAATCATCTTATCCATTTCCTTTTCTCTTGCCACTGGTATTCTTCTTGGTCGCTGACGAATTGGTAACTCGTTTCCCGTATTAATTCTGTGCTGAACCAATCCAGTCTTCCCTATGTCAGCATCATTTGCAGAGAAAATGTCGGCGTACTGAAGTAGCATCTTCTTAGCCTTCTCCATTTCTCCTTCCGATAAATCTTTGCGACAGTCTTCCAAAAGATTTGACATGTCAAATCTTGCACTTTGGACATTATTCCGAGAAGGCTGATGTTGGCATTTACGCATCCAAGCCACTTCTTCACAGGTACCCATCAACGTACCCTTCTTGATTACTTGTTCCCTTTCACTTGGGTTCAGTATGCGTACGGCTGCAACGTTGATTGCCCTAACCAAGGTCCGCGCCATCTTCCATGGAAGGTTTTCGTCCAATCTTTCAATGAGAATACATCGATTTTTCTGTCCAGAATTATGTGGAAGACTAACTGGAACTATTGTTTCCGACCGGGGAGGAAGAACAATCCTCTTTAAACAGTACACTTCGCCCGATGGTGCACCTTCCATGAACACTTCTTCTGAACCACATTTCAAGACTCCTTGATTCACGTCGATCTCACAACAGTGCTGTCGCATGAAGTCCAAACCTAGGATGCAGTCATCTACTATGTCAGCCATGATGACCTTATGCCGGTAAATTGTGTTACCCAGTTTTAACTCCACCTCTTTCTCTCCTCGGACGGGTATGTGCTGACCGGTAGCTGTTACTAAATTTACGCGGTCATGCTTACCGAAGAAGTCCCCAAGAAAATTATTCGCTAGTTGGGAACTGACAACCGTGCGAGAAGCTCCAGTATCCAATGTCAGCTTACATGGTCTTCCATTCACTTCACCTTTGATGATAAGGCTGTTCCCATCATGGGCTTGTGAGATCGAAATCCTTGGGGCTCTTTTAACACCAGCCAGCACCCGCCCCGCAGCCCTTCTTTCCTGGGTGTGATCTTCGCGGACAGTGCTTCGCTTCGGGCAATTCGACTTGAGGTGGCCCTTTTCTCCACAAGTGTAGCATCTAGGGCTGTACCTAGTGCGGTCACGTCCTGGTAACTCCACAACCTCCCTGATGCGGTGGGCTCGATGATCGTGCCTTACTGCCTCCACCTCCAATGCATGGGCCAAGGCGTCCTTCAGCGTCTCATGGTGTCCAAGTCTAACAGCAGCTCTAACTTCCAGGTCCCGTATACCATCGATGAATGCTTGAACCAGAATCCCTTCGATGGGTGCAGGCGCAGACTGGTACGCCTTTCGAACCAGCTTTTCAATTTCCAGGGCCCACTGCTGCAGGTTTTCACCACTGCGTTGCACACGATCTTTTAACTGGGCTCGAAATACGTGTTCCAAGTGTGCGTCACCGTATCTGGCTTCTAACGCCTCAAGCAGCTGCTCGTAAGTCACATTCTTACCGAGAGCTTCCAATATGGTTAAGGCCTGGTCGCGAAGGCCCAAAGTAAGTGCGGTCATGGCCTGCCCTTTTGTCCACCCATTTGCTTCCTTGACAGCTTCAAGCTGGATTTTGTATGCCGACCACGAAGATGTTCCATCGAAGGGTGGCACTTTAAACCCGCGCACCGAAGGTGCAGCAACTACAGAAGTCGCAGTCCCGTCTCCAGCTTTCAGGTTCCCCAACGCTTTTCTCATGTCAGCGATCTGGATTTCGGCCTCGGAGATACGATTTTCGTGCAGCTGAACCTTCTCCTTCACGGCTGTGATGTCCTTGCCAAACGTCGCGCGTAAATCTTTAATGAGGAGGATCTGCTCTTCCTGGCGGTGGGTCTGTTCCTCTTTGTCACGCCGAAGCTGTTCCTCCAGCCGGCGGGCCTGTTCCTCTTGTCGGCGGGCCTGTTCCTCTTGTCGGCGGGCCTGTTCCTCTTGTCGGCGGGCCTGTTCCTCTTGTTGGCGGGCCTGTTCCTCCTTGTCACGCTGAAGCTGTTCCTCCAGCCGGCGGGCCTGTTCCTCCTGTCGGCGTGCCTGTTCCTCCTGTCGGCGGGCCTGTTCCTGCAGCATCACCATCAGAGCGGAAAGATCCATGGCTGGTGATACTGTAGGAACTCCAGATGGTACTTCGGAGATTGGCACCGTCGTCGGCTGATTACCACCAGGTGTCTGTATCGGCGAACCTTCAAACCGCCTCTGGTCCACCTCCTGCTGGCGCTGACTCCGGGTACGGATACCCTCCGTGTCGTCCTTCGGAAAAACTGGCATAATTTATCCCACTTCTGACACCAAATGTTACGAGCTGGGGTTCGGGATAAATAAATTTATACCAATTTACACGAAAAACACACTATAATTAAAAATCACAAATACAGTACTCAGAAATTTTAAACACAATCACTTGTAGTTCACTATTAGTCCGCTTTCACTGTTGTTAGCTGTTCTTCACTGTTTCGCATTCTAAGCTGAACTGTCCTACAACGCTGTCAACCCCTTATTTATATGACGAGTGTAAGTTACTAGAATGTTCTAGCATAATACCAGAACATTCTAGTACTTACGGGAACGGTCCAGTGTAGTTCGGCTATTCGATAACAGATGGCGTTAGCGTCTAACGTGTAGTTCTTCTATTCGCTAACAGATGGCGTTAGGATCTACGTGACAATATCGTAGGTACCTACTATGTTTCCGCCGGCCGGCAATGGCGGTTTTTGTTGGGATCCCGCGCCCGCTGCAGAGGCACTCCAAATAGTTTTTTAACCTCTGTGCTCGTGACTCCGTTCCCTGTTTATTTCATAATAAGTGACATGACGTATCGATATTTTCTTTACTTATCCGTAAACCATAATATCGATGAATTAACAAAGCCAGTGCAATCTCATCGCGATTTCCTCATAACCTAACTTAGTACGGACATGTCAATGTGAGAAATTCCACGGTGCAGGTACGAATAAATAAGTACCTGTCAATATGTGCCTACTGAACAGACAAACAAACGCTTTCGCTGGCTTGACGTAACGAAACGCGAAGCTATGCGGGTAGGTACATCGGAATTACTCTTGATAAATGAACCAACTGTTATTGAATACTTTCGGAGTAACAGTTATTTTCAACAGTGACTGTTGTCAATTACAAACGGAACTTGCATGCTTATTTCTGTACCTATTTAAAATAGTTAAGTATTTGTAATTAATATAAATAAATGCCATAAAGTCATGTTTTAAAGTAACTTAACTGCCCAGTTTTAGCAATTAATTAATTGACTACATTACAATTACAGCAATAATAATTAGTTTTATTTTTCATTAAAATAATCAGGTTAGTTTAAGGCTACTCGCCAATAGAAGGCGCGAATTTGAATTTTTGGTCTTATAAATTCAAATTCGCGATTGGAAAGCGCGACGGTGGTGGCGAAGTGGCACGTACGTGAGATTGCCGGACGCAACGAAAAGCGTTCACAAAAATCGAAGAAAGCAAATTTTGTTTGCATGTTTATATAGAAATTATAATAGACGAAAGTAAAGTTTATTTTACGTCTTTTGTCAATTAGCATTGTGAATTGCGGTATTTCATGTTACTTGGATTATCTAATGTTGAAATTTTGAATGTTACGTGCATTAGTGGAAACGCAAATTGTTCTTAAGTATAATTTTTTGCATAAGCAATGTTTAAGAACGGCTGAGTATTTCTTGAATAATTTCACTGTTCTCACACAACCTTCCATAGTTATACGACATTCTTGTATCAAGTTTTCTCAGTGTTGTGAGCGGTAATTAAAATCTCGCGACACTCACCTTTGAGGCCGTTATCTGCTAACTGTATCACTTGCCCTATAATAAGTGCACACGACTTAACAATGGCTGAACAGATCTAATTACACAAAAGTGTCCCCGATCGTATCTAAAGGCTTTGTTGTGGCAACACTGAACGATTAGAATCTGCAGTAAATATGTGAAAGTCGGTGACAATGATTAGATGTTTTTACAATATGTGATTTTTGTAAGACGTTAGTTTCGCTATTAAATAATATATTAGTTGTTATTTTACTGTTAAGAGGAAGGAAATATAAAAGAAATATTATTTAAAATTATACGGTGTATTTTCTAACGAAATAACCATTTCAGACGTTGCTCGTTAAAACATATTTTATTACTGCTATTTCTAATTTATAAATAATAACTAGATATCATAAACCATCCGAGTACACATTCATTGCTACTTAAGTTTTTTAATTAACTCGGATAGCTAATTTCTTAACACTTTCACATTGAATTATGAAATAAACTCTTTAATAAAGAAAGGAAGTCTACAGAATTTTAACCAAAGCGATGAAGAATTCAGCTATGCAAGTGGAAGTAAAATTCCAGAAAAAAGTATACGTTTTCGTTTCACCCGACTCTTAATTTAAAAAAAAATATTTTCGGATGATTACACCACGTTAGCGAGTAATAAGCGACGGATATGCATGAAACATTCAGCCGCGCCCATATGCATGCAAAATGTAAATCCGACCTGGCACATGAAGATAGTAAGCGCCCACTTGTCTGTCGTTCTGACACTTTCGATTTTTATCTGTCAGTATCTTCATGGTCACTTTAGCTTGCGGAATTGTAACCGCTGGTTTTATCAACTGAGCACTGAGGGCGTTGCCACCTTTCATAGCCACCCAATTACTGATACTTCGTATAGGTTATCACTGTCACTTAACAGTTATCAGGCAAAATTTCATTAGCTATCAGTCACTTCTCATTTACAATGATTATCGAGGTTTACAACTGCGACTTGATATTTAGAGAAGAGATTGATTATGAATCTGGCATTGACACAGCGCAGCTTAGATTATCCACATGTTACAAAATTACATGAATATTTATGATCCATTTAAGCACAGAGTAGTAATATAAGCATAAAAAATTATGAAGTATGATAATAAGTGATAATGATAATTAAACTTATAATATTGAAGGACTATTCACCATGCGGGGGCGGTGCCATCAAACAATGCCCTATAAAACACTGGTGATAATAGATGGTGTTGTTTTTTAAATAATAATTATGTTTTTATTTGCAATCATTTGATGAAAGACTTCTCTATTAGGCGAGGCCATTTACGGCACCTTTCTCTTATTATCATACTTTTCAATAACAATCAATGAACTCGGTGTATTATCGAATTGTGATTTCATTAAAGTATGCATCCATTACATCTATATGCAAATAGATAATAAGCTTGGTCATTGCTAGATTTAACTGACGTAATAACTCAGTTTTATTTATGTAATTTATTTCGTAAGCCAACCAAGCTGCCCTTTTGGGGTAAATTATTGGATATTTTTATTGTTTTGATCTAGAGTTTTGTTCATTTACCTACGTGATCAACTATTTTATGAGTTACCTTTGCACTGAATCCTGAAATTGCTTCTTGGGAAGAACTTGTAAGCTGCTGTTGTTTTTATAATATCGGACTCAAACAAATTGCTCTACTAGAAAGCCCAATTATTAGACGCGATACGATCGTCTTATTTAGAAGCGGGGGCCTCAAACCATGTCACCAATGAGCCGAATGATTAATTTGTATTATTTTCTTCTTTTGCTTTTGCTGTAGGGCAATTCATTGACGTTTGATTGTTACCGCACAAACTTTCACAATGTCCAACCAATTATATTTAAGAAGAAAACATTTACAACATGATCCAGCAGTGTGATCTAGTTACTTAATACGCTTTCGTTTAAAACTAACTGCTAAAGATTGCGGATTTTGCAGCCATATTCTGAAAGTAATGAATAATTGGTACCTATTAACATTCTAGGTCTAATAATGCACGGTATTTATAGTCATTTCCGCGTATTTCATCTTTGTTCCCGATTCGGACCGTGAAAGAATCTTGAAGATAAAAATTACGGCCATAACAAAACGCCCATAAAACGTAATCGGTCAGCGGTTACTTGATACTTGCGTAAGGAAAGTACAGGTGCACACATTGAGCTGTCGGCATCCTTTGCAATGAACAGTCACGAAATTTTGTAAGACGAAATGTCTTACAAATGAGACTTTTTTTGAAGAAACTTTCCTGCATGAGAAATGATTTAGGAGTTGACTTCGTTTTGTGAGATTGCCCGGTGTGTCACACAATGGTTGTTAAAGACCGTGTAGTATTTAGCAGCAAATTGCACCCTGGAAGCTATTGTAAATTGGATCTCGTTAAGTTTTTATATGTTCCAGCTACAAAATGCATACTTGGTAAGGTATCAACAACGTGCTCTTCGTAATTTATTTATGAAGCTAAAGTTTCGTCTAACACCAACGTACTCCATAAACTTGGCAGTATTAATAAACGAAGGTCGTCAACCCAAAAATATTTTGTATTCACATTTCCGAACAGATTAGTAAGAGGAGGCGGGTGCTTAATTGCAAACAATGATCATCCCACGCTGAGGCAGCATAACCCACAAACTACAAGGTTGCACCTACATACGTAAGAGGTCGTGAATGACACAACCGATCACCGATTATAGAATATGATAAACATGTGAGAATTCCAGTTTGCTGCACATTGATAGAACTGTTATTGCTGTGGCAAATGGGACTAATTGTTATTGGAAAGAAGCATCGACTGTTTTATAGTCTTATGTTTTAGTAGAACCGTGTTTTAAAGCGACGCGGACGGCGACGGCGCGGCGACGCTCAAGCTTGAATCTTGAAATAATTGAAAGCAGATGAAATCTGAAGGTTTTGAAGGAGATTAACAAGCTTGAGCATAGTTCTAGAATATAATTCTTGATGACAGGTCACTTCCTTTCTTTTCTCTTCGAACTGGTTGCCGACACTTAAAATAATCGTCACTTCTGCTGCTGTACCCACATCATTTACTTTAATTTAATAACGTGAAATCACATGCAGGTGTATATTCGCAATCTTACAGTAATAACTCGTTTTGATAGCATCAAAAATGTCGCGATTTCTTTTAAAACAGTGTAAAAAACCGACTTTTCTGGTCGCTGGTGAAATTGTGATTTCGCCAAAAAATCATCAATGGGTACGTCGAGTTTGTAGGTTGCAATGAAAACATATTTATGAAAGGAGTCTGGTACAAGTATGGGGTAATTAGTTTGATCCAGAAATACAGACATGGCGTGATTTATGTAAGAATTCTTGATTTATAAGTAAAAGTTTGTACACAATTAAAAGGTTGGGCAAAGGTTTTGAATGATTAATGGCTACCGTTTTACACCCTAATAGCCATTAAAGAAAGAATATGAAGACAGAAAGTATTTTTGTTAACGTTGAAACTGAGATTTCTTATCTGATTGATTGTTTGTAACCATCGATGGCGTTCTGTGGCGGACTGATAGTGAAATCTATAAATTAATAAATGATAAGGAAAAGCTCAACTAGGACGTTGAAGAAGTTTGTGTGAGAATAAGTTAACATTTCTAATCTTTTTTTTTTTTTTTTTTTTTTTTTTACGGGGGGAAATCCTCATGGACTACCTCCGCCTGGGGAAAAGGCGGAGGGGCGTGCCGGACTCTTACCGGCTAAAACCACCCCGGTGTCTCCTCGCACGTGCGCGCGGGGCCGCGGGAATCGAAATTCTTCCGCAGCCCCACACTGGTGCTGGCCCGGTCTGTCCGGGCCTCGTCTCCTGCACGGGGTAGTGAGGTGTTTGACTACCCCGTGCATCGCCTCAGAGGCGCACGCCGACACCCGCGCGCGCCTTCGCCTCGGGTCCATCAAATAGGGGGCGAGGACTTCCCCAAGTCCCACGCCCCAGGACCCATTCATGGGGGCCGGAAAAGGGCGTTGTCCGCCCTTCTCCTGCGCCCGGTGCGCCTTCTGCGGCCGGGGAAGGGAGTCGAGATCTCCCTCTCCCGTTCCGCAGTTTCCTTCTGCGACATCACGTCCTCGCAGAAGGACACCACCGCGTCCCACGACTCTGCGCTACCGACCATCCTCCGCACTACGGCCGGCAGCGACAGATCGCCTCCTACTTCATTTGTGAGGACACAGCGCTGCTCCTCCCAAGCTACACACTCGGCGAGCGTGTGTTGCGCCGTGTCCTCCCCGCAATGGACGCAATGGTGGCACCGAGCGTCCGGCTCCCTGCCTATGCGACACAGGTACTTGCCGAAGCAGCCGTGCCCCGACAGCACCTGCGTCACCCTAAACGACAGGGAGCCGTGCCTTCTCCCGAGCCAGTCGTCGAGTACTGGCCGGAAGAAGTTTGTGTGAGAATAAGTTAACATTTCTAATCTAGTTCAACCGTTTTAAAGCCCAAATATTACAATAACATATTATGTACTCAACTAACTGAGATTTCAGCAAAAAAAATACATAAACTTACAAAGACTACTAAAAAAAATGATCTTGAAACATTTACGGGACTGTCCTTGTCTATGCTCAGTTAGCGAAATTATGAACTCGTTGTTAAATAAAACATCACGTAATCTGTATGTATTGTCGGTAATGCATTGGGCATGCAGTTTTTGTCACGCACTGTCCAATGTCGGATAGCAGCCGTGACTACCACGTAAACATAATTATTGATATTACACTTATCTAGCTTCTGTCTGAAATGTAGATAGACCGCGTTGTAGGGAGATAAAGGTCCTTGCAATCTTCTTTCTGTGGAATGTGTTGGATTATTTAGATAACCTGATTGTTTTAAGAGTCAATTAGATAGATTTAATAACTTTTAATGTAATAGTAGTCAATTTTACTGTAATCGCAATGCTTTGCATTTTGACAGTTCAGCCACGTACATTGCATTATTTACGTTGCTGAGCAGACGAATTCTTCAAACCTATGAAACGATGGATGTCAAAATGAAAGACATTGCGATCGATTGCCATTTTAAGTGTGGTACGCAAAATACCCCGCAGGACACTAGGGGCCGCACTGCGAGGTGTTTTTAGCTATCTTTACCTAAAAAAAAGTAAAAGGTAATGGTGCCATTCGTCTGGTAAAGTATGGAGCTATGCCAGTCTTTTGCACCCGAACAATTAAGGCTCTCGTCATAAAACAGCCCCTGAACTCACAAGATTGAATGAAGCAATCGAATAACTCCAGTTAACTCAACAATTAACGCAATACAAATTGCAGTCGACAACAGTAATCGTTTACCAGAAGCCCTTTTTACTATCAGTGGTTGGCTAATCAGGGGCTGGGAATTCTCACGGCATGCTTTCAATGTGCCGCCAACAATAAGTTTGTAAGTAAGTCGTAACATTGCGAAATATTACTCATATTTTGATCTATTTCACTTCTTTGTATTTAAGATGAGAAAATACCAGGTTCAACAACAATTAAAATCCTAAATTCTTGTCTAAACACTATACTATTAAGCGTGATCGAAATGCGAAAGTGTGTTTGTTCTGCGTTCATAGGTCGAGAATTCAATCAAAATCTTGAAACTGCTATTTTTGCGAACTATTTAGTAGGTACACGAACGCAAGGAATTCTTGACCTCAGTAAATAAAGATGTTCTAGATAAGTATCTCTAGAATGAAAAAACGTTACAACTAGGCAGAAATTATTATAGGTATAAAGATTTTTTTATGGTGAGAAGTTTGGATTAAGCTTCTGCCTACACCACAAAGGTCAATAAGGTTAAGGTTACAGTTGGTAGAAGTAATCATAAAAAAAAAATAGTCATTAACTCTACGATTATGATCTTTAATCTCAACGCATTGTGGCTACAATTAGTGGATTTAAACCAACAGCCATCACGATTGGCTTGACCTTACTGATGAATTAAAAATAATTTTCATCAGCACTACATTACTATGTACACACAGCAGCAGGTCAAGTTACCACAAACTGTAAAATTTTCTCATTCCATTGTGAACCTAACCTTCAACATTTTAAGGTTTAAAATCATTTGGAGAAATTTGACAGTTTCGTATAACCTGATGTGCTGGCGACTGTACGTAAATAAATAAATAATCAAATAGGATTGTTGTTGTCATTGTCTAACTGTCATTAATTTAACCGTACCAGTTTGTGTCATAGTGGTACTAGTTGCTGGTACGTGTTGCTCAAAGCACCCCAAGTAAATCAATAATACACGAACACTTGCAACTCTTTATGTTTGAGTATGAGGGGTGGTACCGTTCATGCTCAAACATAAGAGCCGAAGTCTTAAAATAATTATGCAATAAAGCTAAGTTGGTAATTTTGTGTACCTATTACAAAACAGGTAAACTCCATCCGCTTATAAATTCGTTAAAGATGGCCTATCGATAAGCTAACGGTATTCGCTTTGGTTGTTAGCTTAGATGACGAAATGAGATAAAAATAAACAATAAAACGTTTTAACAATTGCGCACTACAGTACACTAAACAAAATTTTCACTTACATCCTTCTTAGAGGCGCTCCAGCAAGATTGGATCTGAAAGAAAGAAACTAATTAAATTTATGTTTTGCTATTATTACAGCTCTAAAATGGACATGATTACATTATATTTCGTATGAAGGTAATAATTATGCATTCAAAGTGTTAATTTTCATATTTGAATAGTACTCCTACTTGTCAATAGATGGCGTTGAAATTAATCTTGACTGCAATCTATTTGTGAAATGTCGCACGCATTGTGGTAGCGGCATTTAAGTTGCGAAATTGCGTAGCGACTTAATTACAAGTCTTATTACTATTTATGAATGTAAACAATCACAGATACTATGTTACCGACGTGGGTTGGCTTGGTAAAGACATTTCATTGTTTAACCTGATGGGATTTGCATACGCGTTAACATTTCGCAATGAACGCCAGGTGCGTATAGATTGATAGTTGCAACAGAACTAGTGGCAAACAGGTTCCATGGCCTCGTTGGTTAAGAAAAAGTTACGGGTGAGGAATAAAAAGTGTTAAGGAAAATCTTAGGGTAAATGCCAAAACGATTTTGCCCCGGGTGAGGATCGAACTCACGACCTTAAGATTATGAGACTTACGCGCTGCCTACTGCGCTACCGAGGCCGGTGGAAGAAAGTTTAAATGTGCTATCGGGTTCCGCAGTACATTTTATAGAAGTGTGAACAATAACAAAATCTCAAACTTTGGTTTCGTGCAAGAATGAAATAATGATACGAAGTAAATTAATTTACTGATTTACCGAAGGCTTTAACGGTCTTGGAATGCAGTTTAAGCATGTTCATTGTAAGTTATACCTTAGGTAATGTATAAATTATTAGTGACATAACCTAAAATGTGCTGAATTGCCTTCAAATTCCGATTAAGTATTTGGTTTAATATTATTCTATTTGTTTAAAATGTTTACTTCCTACCTAATAGATTGGTTTGCTTGAGTTGAGTAATAAGTTTACCGTTTAGGTTTGGGCTTTTATCAAAGCAATTTTTTTATATTCGGTTGGTATTTTTGCTTATTCCTTCTGCGTAACGAAGCCCACCGAAGAAGTCTTTGCAGTGGGCAGTTTTATTATTCTTACAACGATTTCAATCCAAACAACGTTCATATTATGATTTATCAATGTATTTTCTCTTTACGATTTAATCAGCAATCCTGCTGATAGTAACACAACACTCAAAGCACGTACCTAACTGTCACTTTCACTAGCCAATAATTATGCTAACAGCCGCCATCTTCTTTTGATAGCAACTCTTTTGTTTCAAACGCGATTGATTATTGGCTAGAAAGTAACTCGATGTATGGACGATATTGTTTACTACAAGTTATCGATGAATGCATGCGGACAGGTTTATTTAATAGCAACAGGTTTTGATGTTAGGTTCTTGTGAATGTTTTGTGATATTTATTGGTAAACTGAGATCACTGAGGTCACATGATCTGACCAAGATTACGTCTGGACTTTAAAGAAGACTGACCCCTAAGTTCGTTTTGTCATTCCTTCTCAGGGGTAGTCAGATCGGAAATGGCGACATTTAATTTCTGCTTTAACTACGCTCGAGGACCAAATACCAATTAATGCTAAATGTGAAATGCGGTCTACGTAGTAACTAGCTTAACACCTGAGATGAAGTTACCAAATTCCGAAATAAGGTATTGTTGTATTATATTATTTACTTTGATTTTGTTTTTACTACGATGTTTAATTACATGTAGCATTAAGTACAAACCTTTGTGGTTTAAAAATGCTATTCTGCTAAAACAAATGTACTTACTTAATAAATTTTTAAATGGTAAAAAAAGAAAAAAAAAAAAAAAAAAAGAGCATGGATTATACCATGGTGGTCAACAATTGGTGAAGACTATTTTAAAGCTGAGGATTGCCTAACTCTTATAGGTACCTACTTAACGTCAAAAAACGAATCTTTAGCTTTGGGCATTCGTGAAAACATTCTAAAACCAATTTTACCCGAACACGTTTCTGAATGAGCATAAGTCATACGACGACGTTGGTAATAGTAGTCAGTGTTTCAAATACATATTCCGATTTATATTGAAATTACAAGATTACACAAGTTGCCTGTGCGTGTCTATATAAATGCCTATTAGTTGATTTGAATTGCAAACACGTTTCGAGGAAAAATCTCTCACACAGACAGACTTGCGACAGTAGGTCATTGCGATCCACGGCCGCACCCTTATGTACAAGACTCGCGACCCCGGCACATGCTCACGTATTGGCATAGGTATAATGTAGGTACACTTTAATAACTACCAATTACATCCCAAAAAGGTTGCGCAAACAAGAAAGTTTTAATCAGGAAGTGCCTTGAGGTTTAAAAGTAACAAGGGAAAAGTTATTTTTGTAAGAAGACTTTATTTAAACGATTCCAGCACCGGGGCTTTACGACTACTGGAATTGCATGATTTGCCGCAAATTTTATGAATGTGATTAATAGGGATGTAACGATTCCGATACCGATATATCGGCCGATATAATTGGCAGGGCGATATATCGGCATCGCCGATTATATACAATCGATGGCGAATATGAACTGCAGGTCTCATACAAAATGATTTGCGTATCAGATTATCTGCTAATAATTTGAACAAACCTTGTTTTCTTAACAAAAATCTGCCAAAAGTTAACTTTGATTACCGACAAAATTTTTTTGTACCATCGGTATACTTTACCACTTTGTGTAATGATAATTACTAGCTTAATTAGCTGTTTGATTGCTTGATAATATTCTTGATTGATTCATATAATATATTTAATGTTTTCTTTGAATTTAGATTTGACATTTCGTTTTCATTTTTTCAACCTTCTCAAGGTCCAGTCTCTGATAAATATAGGTAACTTTTATGCAAAACAAAGAAAATTATTCATTACTTATTGTTTTTTTTTTCTATTTCTACTAAGCCACCGATATCGATATCGGTATCGCCGATTATTTACTACAATAATCGGTATCGGTATCGTATCGGCAAAATTAGGTAGGTATTGTTACATCCCTAGTGATTAAAATTGTAGCTGTCAATAAGACATGATACGCCGATAATATTGCAGGAATGGATATTATCCGTCATATAATCTTAATAAATAAATAAATTAATTAATGCAACGTATAATGCAGACAAACACTGCCCTAATGCGTTAAATTACGAATATACATCCAATTTTGTCGTAATCAAGTTTCCATATTGGTTTCGCGCCATTTTCGAAGCCGCCATATTTAAAAGCTAAGTATTCACTGTATTCAGTGCGAATTAGATATTAGACGCGTTCTCCATGCAGTTTCCATTCACGATAGAAAAAAAAATGAGGTGATTCAAAAAAGGAATTGCTAAGGAACCTGTCCTGCCAGTTGCCTTTACTTGACAGAAAATTAGTGTAGAAATCCTTTGTATTTAGAATATAATAGTCTTTATTATATTGTGTAAACCATATGTATTTTATAAGCTAAGGAACAATCGTTATTTGAGCCGAAAGATCTCCACTGCTGGACATAAGGTGTTTCTCGCACCCAGCGGATTCCTGCAGCCTTCGCAAGGTCATCGGTCCAATTTGTGGGGGTCTGACAAAGTTACGCCTTAAGCAGTCACCACTCCAGAACCTTTCGGCCCCATCGGCCATATCTGTTCTGCGAGCAACGTGGAACAATACCCACTTTAAAATCCTCTAGAATGTGACATAGCAAGGTTATCATGGCTAAGAGTTGCCTCAGTCATAGATACGGGTACAAATCACACCATTATTACGAATTGTATTGCGTTTAAGCTTCTGAGAATGTTAATTATACTTTAGAAAAGATAGCTTAATCTCTGCGACAGCTGTCAGTAAAATCACGCCTATGAGGTCCTAAATTTTATAATAGTACAGACCTTAGAATAATAAATAAAGGTTTATTCTAAGGTACAGACAGTACGTGTTAATGTCATGTTTTATGGGCATGTCGACTAAATTAGTGATGGGCAATGAATCATCGTGACCACAAACTATAAACTATCGATATTTTAAATAAAACTTAATAATTACTAATACTAATACTTAATTTAATACTATATACTAATAATAATACTAATAATTTAATTTACCTTTTAATTTTATTGTATATTTTAATATCATAACATTATTTACATGTGCACTTACATACTTTATCTAAAATAATAGTGAGTAAATAAAATACTATTTCTCACCTACTCATGTAACATTCTAGCGATTCAGAAATTGATTCAGATTATGGATTTGGGGTGTACTTACTCCTTTAAAATAATAAATGTATTTAATATTAAAATATTCTATTCATTTAGTAACGTTTGTAATTAAATTAAACCCAATCATACTTTACATTAGCATCGATAATAGTAAGAAACGTCGATAATTTCTATCGACAATTTTTTATATCCTGACAACACTAGGAATGTCAGTTTGACTATGTCGCACAGTTCAAGCTATCTTATAAGTAGTATAGATACAAATCGTTCGTCTCTATTCGGATCAACATTTGCAAACATTCAAATTATCCTTCACTGTCCTTCTCACAAATTCCATGAATATTTTGACGAATGCTATTCAAAACTGAGCGGTAATTGCGTAATACACAAACTGCAGTCGGAATGGTTTTCGTTTAGACAGTTCAAAAACACTCATTGCGTTATTTTAGGTACGTTGTTGAGCAGACAAGTTTTTCGAACATTATTCAGATTGTGATAGATCGTGTGATGCAATTAGGGTGCTGCTGGACGCTCAAAGAAACGGTGGATGGACTATGTGACATTTTTTATAGATAGAAAGGGGATAGCTATCTACCAGGATGATGACTAGATTAGGTAGGTATGGAGGAACAAGACATGTTGCGCCGACCACAAAATTCATTATTGGAAATTTTGTAATTCCTTACGTCATAGCGTTTCTTTGGTGCATGTTGGGTGTACGTCAAATGAGACGCTTTGAAATGTTGCCTTAGGCGTAAAACGTTTATTGAGGATGATATTCTCGTAGCATATGTATGTCTATTTCGTTTTACATTTCTGTTTAGTATATTCTATCACATTTAAATTAAATTATATTATTTTTATTTAAGTACGATGTTCGTAAGTACGCTGTAGGTACTGGTAGGTACAGCGTCCTAACAATTGTTTGCTCCACCGGACGACGTCATTACGTCAGCATACGCCGGCTATCGCTGAAAACCAGCGCTGGGGCTCTGTCTTGAATAAGGTCGCAGCATAATGCTGAGCGATAGCCGTTTTGCGTGACGCATGTTTCCCAACTATACTGGGGTCAGCTTCCAGTCTAACCAGAGGCAGCTGAACATGCTGGCTGACTATCTTACATGGAGCGATTGCCTATCTGACCTCTAAAACCCAGTTATTAGGTAATACGATACCCCTTGGTAACACTGGTTGTCAGATTTTCGGGCTTCTGACGACCCGTAACGACTGTCAAAGATCCACGAATGACAGCCGGGACCAACGGTTTAGCGTGCTTTCCAAGGCCCGGAGACTTCTTGGTATGCAAAGATGTTCACCCATTACTTAGCCACAAGCCCGAGCAAGAAACATCAATCTCGAAATGAAACAAAAAACATAAACATTGTTTCATACAAAAATTGAGGCAGCCCCAATAAGTTACAATAGTACCTACTTGTGTCGGAGCTATCTAACTCTTTCCCTAAGAGGTAGCTTTACAATGATGAGGTAAGTAAATGTAGTTTATAGAAAAATTAAATTAAATAAAACACCCAATTAGCATCTGCTCTCGGTGTATGTGAGTTGGCGTGTGCGTGTGTGTGTGTATGTGTGAATGTGTATGAGTCTGTGGTGTGTGTGTAAACTAAATTCGAGTACAGATTAGGATGAATTAATCTGCCAGTTTTGGATCCAAATTATTCTTTCTGGCTTCTACAGTACTCATCATCACATAGTAAATGGTTCGTGTATTTATAATAGTAGGTACCAGCCTATATTGCCCCGCTGCAGGACAAAGGCCACTTCTCATACAAAGGAACCATGATCACTGATCACCAGGGTTGCTCGAGGCGGATTGGCGATGTCAGATTTATCTATCTCCTTGTTCCTGTAGCGCTCATGTCACAGCGGTCGTGGTCCTTATCTATCTGCTCAATCTTTATTGGTAGGACATTTAGCCTGAGGGGCCTCAGGCTAGGTGGAGCGACGATCTCCACAGGGAGGCTGGTAGCACAGCTCACCGTCCGATAAGGACCAGGCAGGGGTCGACGGCGCGTTGTGTTCCACGCGCGCCTCAAAGAGATGTCAGCACCAATGACGGGGTCCGCTAGGGGCAATGCCTGCCAGGGTTGCGGGAAAGTCCGAAAGGGTTACCGTGGCCCCTGGCATAGGCAACTGAAGGAACACGGGTGGGTTATAGTCAGTCAGAGTCTGATACGCCCTCTCGCTACACCCACAGCGGGAGAAGTTATTTGATGATTTCCCACCCTCAAAAAAAGAAAAGGTCTGGTAGCAGCTGGATTACAATTTCCGAGAATCGAGCCGAATGCCGTGCAATTGGAGAGGCCAATGTCCAGCAGAGGACTGCTGTAGGCTGATGACGATGACAGATGACAATTATCATTCTAAAATTCTCTTCATCTCAGTATCCTGTCATTATTAACATCTCAACCACTAATAAACAGTCTCATGATTGTCGCTCCCATCAGTTTTTGTCGTAAAGCGTCTCAATTACAAGTCTATACTCTATGGTCTTAATTGCAAGTCGTTCTAACACCCACATGCCATCATATACAATGTTGCGTCGTAGGTGTAATGATTCTCAATCTACTACATAACGTGTTACATACACGATCAGTTTTTGCTTGAATTCCATTAACTGAACAACTTTGCTTTATAACTCGAAGAGTAATCTTTGAGATCTTGATGACGCAAGTAAATAAAAAACTTAAGTACAAACAAATTTTTTAACTGTGATTTATTGTCATGAAAAAATGTCTGGTTCAAAATAGGATTTATCTGTATGTAAAACGAATAATTCAACGCGTTTTTAAACAATTTTTGATATGCAAAACAGTGGTGATTACATTATAAATCTATGTGTTTAGATAACTAATGGAAAATTTACAACTTACATAATGTTTATCTATCACGCAAATTGTTTTTTTTAACAATATTTTATAACGTTGCCCCACACTAGGAATGGCTCCTGGGTTGTGGGTGGGTTTTCAATCATTTAAACTCACACACACATAAACAGCCAGACCCGGAACAACTACTTGTAGGTCATACAAATATTTGTTCCGTGCGGGAATCGAACCCGCAACACGCTGCGCAGCAGTCAATCGCTTAACCACTGCGCCAACCGTGCTGTCAATTTGTTTATCATTATCACCATGATAATTAAGTTAACATAAATAAATAATATGCTTTAAGAGTAGGGGAAGACCAAAGAAACGATGGATGGCCTGTGTGAAAGATGATAATATGGCTAGAAATGGGCTGACTACCGATGACGTCTAAAGGTTCCTACAAACAGGCGCGACGCGCGACGCGAACCGAATGCGTGCACTGACTGGACAGGTCCACTAAATCTGTGTGGTTCTTTCCTCAAAAGACCATTTCAGACACAAATCTACATGGTCCTCAAAGATTATTATAATATTATTCTAATTATTGTGAATGTGAGAACTATGTCGGTCATTGGGTTTTTTTAATTTTTTTTTGTATTTTTCTCAGTTTAATCATGATCTGGCAGTTTGAGTAATTTATGCGGCCTACTCAAATGTCATTTCTTTGGTATTGTTCGTCGAATCGTTGAGCTCCTTAAGTCTAAGTTGAGCTGCACGATTACTGACAATTGCGTGCACTGACTGGACAGGTCCACTCAATATGTGTGGTTCTTTCCTCAAAAGACCATTTCAGACACCCATCTACATAGCCTTCACATGATCTGACCAAGATTTTGTCAGGACTTTAAAAGAGACTGTGACCTCTGAGTTTGTTTCGGCCTTTCTTCTCAGAGTAGTCAGATAGGAAACGCCGACTCATCTAGGTTTTAAAATACGATTGACGTGTAAAAGTGTTTGTTCAAACCTACTAACAGAAATAAACTCATTTATCATTTAACCGCACGCGACCCAAAGGCACCGCTCGTCGCGCGACAGGGGTGCCTTTGTGTCGGGTGCGGTTCGCGTCGAGGACCCGTATGGAAGAAAAAGTCATGTTACGCCGACCCGCGATATTCGGGTAAGGACAGGAGAATGATGAAATAAGTTAAACATCATCAGGTTATTTAAAAAAATACCCAGTAACTAAAATAACAAACCGGCATCATTAATAATTGACTACGATCCAAATTGAGCAAAAAGGTTAACTAAACTTTTTACAACATACAAAAACGTTTTAAAGACGAATTGTCATGAACAACATCCTCAACTCATTACGTCACTCAGATCACCATGTGTACGTATGTCCTTCAAAAACTAGTGTGTGGTCACCGTAGTAGGCTCTACATGTAAATATTGCCTAAGTTTTAAAGTAGGTATTTGTGTCGCAGGTACGTTTTGTCAATCGGTTACCGCAATCAATAAGAACATGCTGATGGTTCTAATGCCTCGAGTACACAGTGGCCAAGGCTGGCCGCATTTTGATGTTCCTTGATACATGCACAACTGGTCTCATCGAGGTTCTTTGGGAATGAAGCAATTGAAGCTGCAGGCAGAAGGTTTCATGAGGGGGAAATACATTCTAATGTGATGTTAAGCAGTTTTTCACTTTTTAGTTGTGGTATCTACCCCAAACATTCGTATACCACTACTTGCTATGTAATTATCAGTGACAGGAAGTTATTACAACATCATCAACATACACTAAGTGGAAAAAATACGTATTATTGACGCTGACTCAAAAACCGCTCATCACAACTTGACCAAATTCATATGGGACCAATCTGGAAGTATATCCTTTCAAACAAAATGAGAATTTTTCAAATCGGCTTACAAATGACGGAGCTCTGACTTTCTGAGGTTACAAAAATAACAAAAAAAATACAGCCGAATTGAGATCCTCCTCCTTTTATTTGAATTCGGTAAAAGAAAATAACTGCTTCAGTATGTCGCTACAGTTGGTGTACTACTAAACTTTTATTATGGATCAAGTCACATGCAACAATAACGCGCTGGATATTTTATAAACATCACGATGTTGCAAGTATCGTGTATTTAGCAATACATAATATAAACATACTTTATTTTTTTGTGTAGGGTGACCATGCTTCCGGAATTTGACGGAATATAATATGCTGAAATTGTCAAGAGACGTTGAATCACATAAATCATCAAATTCTTTTTTATTTTTTTATACATAGGTATCTGTGTCCGAGGAGTTTATAGTGTATTTTAAGAACGAATGATTTGTAATTAAGACACACATAACTTCACGCCTGAATTCCGCGGAGGGGTTAAGCAGAGGTGTACACCCACATTTCGCCGGGTATGTTTTAGTCCCATATACCTAATAGGGGGCGAGCCTATTGCCTTCTTATTTGTAATTAATTGACAGTTATTCAGACGTTGAAGTAAAAAGGGCATCTAGATTTCGAATTCTAATCTGTTTCTCAAAACTTAAGCCACAAAACAAACATTTTTCGCATAGAAACCAAATGTAGAACATGAACATGAGTAATGAAACTGCCCTTAATCGCAAGTAAAGGTCAAGGCCGTCGTCACCGGACGACATTACGCGACCTCAGCGTAAATGAATTTATAATGTCCAATCGAGATTGCCTGTCAGTCGTGCAATTCAATCTTGAAATTGTATATTTCCCATATTATCTTGAGAATTACTTATGGAAACAAGAATTTGTGTCAAATAATCTGAATAACGACTTGTTTCATCATCTCCATTTTTGACATTTTGCGGGACACCTAAACGCCCCCGGACGTAATAGCAATAAAACTTCTATTGCGCCTCCGGCGCCTCGTTGAGTTTCCTTCACTCATCTGACAGATAGTTTTATACAAATTCGGTAATTTTTTGAGGTTATCTGTTGAGCTACGGTTTACTAAGACTACTGTGGCCGCCATATAGCGTCCGCAGTTTACCGTCGAATGACGCCACTGAAACGTTATTTAATAAAGTAAATTGGTGTGTTTTCCTAGAGAGCGTTTTTGACACCGTAAAGTAAAACCCTGGTGACATGATTTTGATGACAGCCGTCACTGCGGCTGTCATGTGGCAGCAATCACTCTAGGAAACCGTAGCTTTAGTTTTATAGGGTTATTTGTAATACGTCGGCAATCCATTAAGGGGATTTTTATAGGGTTATTTGTAATACGGGGGATGTAGGGGAGGTCATTTGCAACCAAATCAATGCAACCCCTATGCAAATTTCAACCATTTGCCAGTAATTTGACATATTATATATTTTTTGAAGATATCAGTAGGCCAATTCTCGTACTTAAAAAACGTTCAAATTCAAGTCGCAATCTCATCTCAGCGACAATCAATGTCAAAAACCTGTCAAAAATGTATGTAAATTGATTGTAATTTTGACAGATTGAGACTGAGATTAGAATGCGAACGGTCTTAAAAATACGGGAATTGCCCCTCAGGTATCTTATTGTATTCGTTGGATAGCTGAGAAGTTGTAAATATTTTTGGAATGTGCTGTCGTTAAAGTAGTCCATTATTTTTGCAGAAATCAATCATTTTACTCAAATAACCTGCTCAAAATGATGAAAATTGCTCTGATTTAAAAAATATTAAAGAAAATTGTCATTTTATGGTTTATTACTAAGTATTGCAGCAGAAGCAGAAACCATAATTAAAAAAACATGCATTGTTTATTTTTTATAAATTTTCAAAGTTGTATAACGCCAAAAAAAATTCAAATTACTCGGAAGTGGTTGAAATTTACGTTTGCATAGGGGTCGTAAGGGGTCAGTTAGTTGGAAATGACATCTCCTACATCCCCTTAATGGGTTGCCGACATAATATTACCAATAACCCTGTATATTGCGGAAACTGTGATACTGGCCCTTATTGGAATAAATTATACAAGCTAACAACTTTGATGCAGGTGCAAGCTATTGCGGTGTCGCAAGAAACGTTTGAACACGTTGTACCTATAGCAAAAGTGGTCACCCTGTATACTTGTAACTTTATACTCGGAGAACTTGATTTCCTACTAGTCGCGGAAATGACTCGTCCTACCATGAGTAACCAGTCTCGTATTTGCAAATGACTAGAGGGAGACGAGGTTATTAATAAACCTTGAGCTCTACCTAAGTTAAAACAAGTAACAGTTTATGATATCAGAAATAAAGATTAGACAATAGTACATTGTTACCCAGGGGTGAAAGTAACTTATTTAGTCCCGAGACGGGGTTCGAGGGAGTATAGCAGTAGAGTTTTGTTTATAGTTCCGTTCCGGTCGAAAAGACAAATGAAGATCGAATTGCCGCTTTCCCGCCAATTTTTTTTTTTGTGTGGCATCTTGGTAGCTATTCAGCCGTTATTTTTAATTTGCATCATTGACAAATATTTTGCACAAATCTATGTCATTTTAATGGAATAGTTGAAAGTAAATTATAAAAAAGTCATTTGAAAAAATATATTCTTTAATTAATACTTAAGCTTAAGTGGCTGTAAAGGAAGTTGGAACATGGTTCAATAGAAAAGTGAAAATAGAACTAGTTTTTTTTTATAGTTTGACAGCTGTCAGTGGAAAACGATTCTCCCAAGAAGGGCTGAAAAATATTACTTTTAACCCGCTCCTCAGGCAACTTCAGACCTACTTTCCGAGTATGAGTAATTAAATAATTATTAACACCATGTACACACAGCAGCAGGTCAAGTTACCGCAAACTGTCCAATTTTCTCATTCGATTTTGAACTTAACCTTCAACATTTTAGGGTTTAAAATCATTTGGAGAAATTTGACAGTTTTGTATAACCTCATATGCCCTTAGGTCAAGTATGTAAATCATTATAATTTTATTCACATTCTATTGGTGTTGATTATAACGGATCATTGCTGTATGTACGAGTAGGTATGACACTCGTCGACAGTTTTAATAAAGTTCGTGTATATGCGTGTAGAACCTCATTAACTGGCTTCAATACACTGATTTAATGAGTTAATAACGACAATGTTATTGAGAAATATTACGACGATTGTAAAAATTTATGAAAAAAAATACAGATTTTTGCTAAAAAAACATTTTTGTTTTCAATTGAGGGTTTTAGTTAAGAGAAGTTATTGATTGATATACGATATGATTTCACACCCTCAAAAAAAAAGGGTAAATAGTAAATTTTTTTCCACAATTTTCAACTTCCAACCATTATGGAGTTTGTTTTATCGCGATAGATCATTTAGTTTAAAAGTACACAATTTTGTTTACACTGGGGTCATAGGTAGTCTATCGGGGTCCGCTAGGGCCGATGCCTGCCAGGGTTGCGGGAAAGTCCGAAAGGGTTACCGTGGCCCCTGGCACACGCAACTGAAGGAACACGGGTGGGTTTTAGTCAGTAAGAGTCTGACACGCCCTCCCGCTCTGCCCAGAGCTGGAGAAGTTCTTTGATGATTTCCCAACATCAAAAAAAAAAGACTCCTGGCCACTACTGAGAAATTCAAGATGGAAAAACCCTATACCAGTTTACCCCTATGTCTTGAGCCTCACGTATTATTATTGTTATTGTTGTTAAGGGGCTGACAACAGCTAAAGCGCGGTCACTGTCGGACTGCATAGAAAAGAAAGAGAAACGCGATGACACAAAGTTGATCATTCGTTGCAAAATATGAAGCAGTACTCTATTTAAAAAAAAAATTGGTATGTATGCCTCTGGCTTACCCTCCCGGAATTACAGGCGTGATGTTGTTATGTCTCAAACTGATTTAGGTAATGAAAGACAGGGAAAAGACAAAATAACCTAGTTATTTTGTCCAACAACGTGACCTATCATACTGTTTCCTGAAGTTGAAGTTGGTTTCAACTTAAAGTTTAAAAGAGGTAGGTACACACAGCAGCAGGTCAAGTTACCACAAACTGTCAAATCTTCTCATTCGATTTTGAATTTAACTTTCAACATTTTAAGGTATAAATTCATTTGGTGAAATTTTACAGTTTCGTAGGTACCTATATCATGATGTGCTAGCGACTGTACGTAAGTACGTTTCGTCATCTCTCATCACCATCATTAACATTCTCTTGCATTTATTTATCCCAATTTATTGACGGTCGGCGCTACATGTCTTTTGCTTCCGTAACTACTTTTTTTCGTCTTCCTCGGTAGTCAGCTCCTTTCTAGCCATATCGTCTTTCACACAATCCTTCTATCGTTTCTTTTGGCCTTCCTCTACTCTGGTAGCCATCCACATTCATACACAACATTTTCCTTATCCCATTTTCCTCAAACCTCCGCATCACGTGCCCATACCATGACAAACGATTTCCACCAGTCTCCGGTGCCTCTTTATACTCATTTTCTGAAATACTTACAGGTACTAGCTCCGGAGCCAGGGTCTCACATTTTTCTGTAACCTGTCTATAAGGGAATAAAGAAATGAATTTATTCTATTCATTCGCGTAAGAGCACACATCCCTCTTCCCTCCTCGTCATCTCTCTACCTCAATTATAAAATAATTGTATCATTCCTCAAAACTTTACTGCGGGGCGAGCACGGCCTACTATGATAGGCTTCAGTCCATACATTTTTATCACAGATTGGGAACAAAAACCGTGATAAAATGCGTGACTCAAGCCTATCACAGAGGCCGTGCTCGCCCCGCTTGTTGATTATTGCCATAGGAAAATTAGAATAATCGTAGAACATACGAAGTGTTTTTAATACGTGTACTAACACCACGACATTGATACATCTCAGTAAGATGCCACAGACACGATCCTCTTATAAAAACACCATAGACAATCACAAGGTCGCTTGATGTGTAACCTGCGGGCCGTATAGGGCAGATGTTACTCAACAAGTATAATTAGTCTGTAATGGTTGTTATGTTGGCAGCCTTGTGTTTGTCTGTGCGTGTGTGTGTCAGGTCACGGGCTGAGATGATGCCCGAGAAGAATAAAGCGTCGACTTGTACCTAAGTACTTGACTTATGACGCCGGAAATGATACAAAGTACAAAGATAATCAAGCTCAAAATCTCAAAGCATTTATTTCAATTAAACCATTTACAGGCACTTTTTTCAATTGTCTAGTGGTCGGTCAGTCAGAAATATGAAGCTAGTTGCCCATTCCGTAGTGTAGCAGGTACCACATATGGAGAATTGGAGAAGAACGGGCCAGAAACTCCATGGACACTCTTTTAAATTTTATGACCAACCACCGACTTCCCAAAAAAAAAGACTACAAAGTTAAAAATAACTTTAATTTCGGAAGTCGGTGGCAGACAACGAAAAAACAAAAACCAAAGAGTGAATACCGAAATTTTGTGAAAACGGTTTTATTTTTATTCACTTTTTAGTTGTGTTGTTCACTTTCTACCCCAAACAAAGTCGTCCACCACTACTTGCAATGTAAATAACAGTGACAGGAAGTTATTACAACATCATCAACATACACTAAGTGGAAAAAAATACGTATTATTGAAGCCGACTCAAAAACCACTCATAAGAACTTGACCAAATTGATATGGGACCAATCTGAAACTACCTATATCCTTCCAAACAAAAGATCTTTTCAAATCGATTTATAAATGACTCAGTTCAGAGGTAACAAACATTTAAAATAAAAAAATACAGCAGAGTTGAGAACATCCTAAATTTTGTTTTTGAAGTCGGTTTAAAACATAACATAACATCGCGCTTGTAATGCCCGAAGGGTGAAACAGAGACCTATCGTACTCCCACATTTTCATTTTACATTTCATCCCTATCATAATTTTTCTTGTATTTGAGTGTTTGAAGAGTCACACACTCAAATACAAGAAAAAATCGGATATTTATTTAGAACACTCCCGAGAGCAATAATCTAACTTTCTCGGGCATATTTTTATTTTTTATTTTGTGGCCACAGCATTATTTAAGTTTGATTATTGCTCTCGGGAGTGCTCTTAATAAATTTAATTTTTTTCTTGTAAGTATTTGAGTGTGTGACTCTTCAAACACTCAAATACAAGAAAAATTGTGGTAGCCCTCTTAAGTCCCATGTAACAGGGGGCGAGCCTATTGCCATCAACCGGGCACAAATCCAAACTCCGAGCTGTTACTGAGAAATTCCTGATGGAAAAACCCAATAATACTTACCCCGAACTGGGGATCGAACCCAGGACCTCAGGCTCAACAGTAGCGCTTCAAACCACAAGACCAAAGGCAGTATTTATTAAGACGACATGTAAAATTTTGCCATTTATCGAATGTAACAGTTAATTAAAATGTGATCCATGCTAATACACGTACGATTACTGACACATGCGTGCACTGACTGGACAGGTCCACTCAATCTGTGTGGTTTTTCCTCATAAGACCATTTCAGACACCAATCTACATGGTCTTCACATGATTTGACCAAGATTATGTCATTGTCTGGACTTTAAATGAGACTGTGACCTCTGAGTTTGTTTCAGCCTTTCTTCTCAGACTAGTCAGATAGGAAACGCCGACCTCATCTAGTTTTTAAAATATGATTGACGTGTAAAAGTGTTTGTACAAACCTACTTACAGAAATAAAATCATTTATCAGTATATTTTTTTCTTAAATATTATCAATCAAAGTGATATACTTAGGTAATAAAGAACCAGTTTCCTGCTTAACTGGTAATGTTTAAATAGAGTAGGTAGGTAGCTCGGAGCTTAATTAAATGCAGATACAAAATACATGTCAAAAAAGCTTGTCAGGCGATCAATAACCAGAAAACGGAACGTGTCAACTTGTGTCGGCAATAAAACGGTCACTTGAGTACTCGTATTAATTAGCTATTAATATTGAACTAAAAAATGAAAGGCCGTGATCTAGGCGCCTTTTTGGAGTTAATGGAAAATGTTTATAACAACATTTTGTCTGCATCTTGCATCTGCATCATGCAATTCCCTGAAATGTTTATAAAGGAGCAGCTGCGTATTCTCAAATCCTTCGGCCCGGACTCCACCAAAGCGGAGATGTGCGAAGCAGAGAGGAAAGGAGTTGCTTAACAACTAGGGTGTATCCACCGAAGCTATGCGGGGATGCGTAAGGCTAGACCGGAGCAGAGATGTGTACTGGCTAGAGCGGAGCTGAACTGTGTGAGGCGGTTTGTGCGAAGCGGGGGAACTAGCGGTGCCACTCGCCGCACACCGCTCACATCTCCTCTCGTCTCCACTGCGCGCCGTCACCAGCTTGCGAGACACAGCTCACATCTATGTTTCGTTCGCGCTAAGCAAATATATGACATCTCCTCTCCTCTCTGCTCTACCGTATCCACTGAAGCTAAGCGGAGACGTAATATCGAAATCCTATTGGTTGTTTCCTTCACACCTCCTGTCCTCTCGTCTCGGCTCCGCTTTGGTGGAGTCCAGGCCTTCTTCATACCAGTACTTGTTACTAGCGAAGAAGGGATTGCGTTCTGTTTGTACTTACAACAGAGAGAGAGTAGCTAACAGAGACAACGAACAGTTTTCTGAGGTATTTTTAAACCAAGTTTATCGATCCGATAGTGCTGTAGCGGTATCTACATCGCAACATGCGAGCTGCGCGTCGTACTGACGTTACGCAAATCCTGCATCGCGCAAGCAGAGTTTACCGAGCGACTAGCATATACTTAAACAATTTCCCGACATCAATCGTTGGGCAGTTGCCCACTAGACATGACACCCGTCTGGTCGGAGGATCCTCCCTTTTCTATGGAGGTATGAGTGTACCTCTATAGTGCTAAGGTTTCGATAGCTTGAGACAGCTTTTCTGAACAGTCAGATTAGGAAGAAATTCGTGTAAATTAATGAAAAACTTGTCCAATCAAAAGCAAATTCTGAGGACCACAGTATGACTAGTCAGAAACTGGGCGTAACGTAATGCCACATATGATCAGAAAGTCTAAATATTCCATTACTCACATAAAACCATTACCAACTCCATAATAGTTTAAATAATTAATGAAATATTGCAGAATCCTACGCCATTATATTCTCTTATTAGTATCGAACCTGCGAACGTAAAAAAAACTCGGTTAATTAAAATGCTGACACAATTCCTTTTACTATATATTCGCCTTTTATTACACCATGTTCGCCATTAGTTGGCATTCTATGTCGAATTGCTAAATGTTGCGAGGAAAAAATGTTGCCTTGCGTTTACGGCATACGTCAGTCAGTAACTTAGGTAACTAAGAACAACTAATAACATCTCGGTTGGTTTCCCAAAGGATGGGGCAGAGGTGCCGAGTACCTATAATAGTATACCCACATTATGCCAGATAAGTTTTAACAAGTCCCATGTAATAGGGGGCGAGCCTATTGACATCAACCGGGACAAAAATCCAGGCTGCGAGAAATTCCGGATGAAAAACCGAATAACCGAATTGAACCCAGGACCCAGGACATTTTAAGATCTATCCATGTAGTTAGTATGTAGCGGTATCTACATCGCCACATACGAGTTGCGCGTCATAAGTACTGACCTCACGCAAATCCTGCATCGCGCAAGCAGAGTTTACCGCGCGACTAGCATATATACAACTTCCCGACATCTATCAGCGGGCAGTTGCCCACCAGACTTTTCCTGTCTTTTCTATGGAGGTATGAGTGACTTTACACCCTTTTCCTCGTGCCTCTATAAGTACTTTAATATGATCTTAACTGCCCCGTTGGTCTCGTGGCTGCAATTGCGACAGCGGTCCTGGATACGATTCCCAGGTGGGGCAGACTGTTATTGGGTTTTTCCATTAGGAATTTCTTAGTAAGCCCAGAATTTGGAAGTTGGTGGTGTGAGATGCCCCCGTGCCTCGGAAAGCACGATAAGCCGTTGGTCCTGCGCCTGATCTCTTTCCGGTCGTGACGGATTGCCGTCCTATCGGACTATGAAAGTGTGCACTATAATATCTCCAGCGCCGAAGGCTAGTCTCCGTTGAGATTGGCCGCCATGGCCGAAATACGGTCTGGAGGACTATATTCTGTTCTTCAATAAGTAGTGTCTAAAATCGGAAACACTCTAAAAACTGCGTGAAATCTCAAAGCATTAATATCGAAAGAGTTAATAATCATTTATAAAATGTGTCCACATTATTACAAAATTTCCTTCATCATTTAAATAGAATACAAGTATTTTAAGATTTTAGTAAACAGGCATGCCCAGTCCACAGATCATAATATGATTTGAGGTCCAGTCTAATATTATGCATTCAGTCATCCATCCATGCCATCAAGTCTAATGACGAAACCCTATGAACAATTTGGATTTGACAGCTGTTGGCATAGAGAAACGTCAAGGATGTAACGCGATGTAGTATCGTACAACAAAATCACGTATTTCGAAGACTAAAATAGTTATAAGTCAATATTTTTTCTCTAAACAGTCCTAAGTTCTAAGCACGTTCGAACGCCTACGGTATACGCACTCCCAATGTCCGGACAAGCTGGCGGTCACAAACCTGTTCCGTGCATACCGGCGAGTTGCGTCACCGCGCATGCGCCGCGCTACAAAAAATGGCGGACTCCCGCGCCAGAAACTGACAGATACAGAAGGCCAACTTTACACTGTTACAGGCCATCTGTTTTTGGGGCTCAAATTACGTTGTCGGGGACCGCTGTTGGTAAACATGTTTGCATTGTTTTGTGCAAATGTATTTAAAAAACAAGATGGCGGCGTTAGTTCCAATTTTGGCCACGCGCCGAAACAAGCTTGTAGCAGTTGTAGCATTGTACCTACTTATCAAATGATACGAAAATATGCAATTATCGATGCATAATGATTATGCACGAGATGGCTCTACTTCTGAGAGACTTGAGTTAATAGTCTCACCGCTAAACAATATGCCTCATGAAGTCAGGAATCCTGCCGTCAGACAAGCTTCAAGTTTACTGTCAATGATTATGTATTTAGATGCCGATGTCGATACCGGCAAGATAGCGATGTCGGGTTGCGGTTAGGCTTTAGGGTAACCACCTGTCCCTATTCGTCCGGATAATCAGGATATTTTCATATTTGAAAACCGTAGTTGCGCAAAGCTACCTTGACTTCTGCGCCTTCTTACTGCATGGTCACCAACAAAATGAGCGGGTAAACTGCTCAAGCTTGTGTAATATTTGTCGCTAGAGTACCTAAACGACTAGCTAGTTAGCCCCTCGTTTAAGTTCCGCTAAACTAATATGTGAAAACTCTTATGTATGCGCGACATTTCACAATTTTCTTGAGATTTGCGCCATTAAAACATAATAGTCGAGTTAAAATCATAGTTAGTAGAACCACGAGTTCTCTTGACGGGTTAATCTGTCTTCTGTCGCTGTAATAACTCGTAAACTGTGCGGTTAACTTTTGCAAGTTTTAAACGGATAATAGGTTATAATGGTCATTATTTTAAATAACTGATATTTAGTGTCGAGGACGAAGAGGACCGCGTCGTGATGAATCACTATGAAACTTTGTAGTGTGAGCGCGAATTCTGGATAGAAGCAAAAGATACCAAAAGTAGTGTTATGTTTATATATGGTTGCAAGCGCTACTGTTAAACATGAGGTCGAATTTGTTAGTAGAGGTTTAAATCCTGGATCGACCAAAGGTAAGGCTTTTTCCATCTGGAATTTCTCAGTGGCAGCCCGGAGCCTGGGCTCGTGCCCGGTTGATGGCAATAGACTCGCCCCCTATTATATGGGACCTAAAATCGCTGGCGAAATTTGGGTGTAGGTACTATAGGGACACCTCTGCCTCACCCTTCGAAGAACACAGGCGTGCTGTCGTGTTAAAAAGTTTATATTCCCTTCATTTATAACCAGCTGGCAATTGGGAATTATTGTAGAACGTTTAAGGGGGGAAGCGCCAGAATGCACGCGAAATTCAATAATTTGTAAGTGTAATGTTGTATGTTGAACAAAATAAGATTCGCGACCGTAACAAGTACGAATTTTCAGAATCACAATCATTAAAATCATCAATATAACTCTCTACGGATGATATTTTATGAAATTCAATAGATATTATTCAATTTGACAAGGTAACTTTCAAGCCATGAGATCGCCATCAACCTTCAAACGGCCATAAAACAAACACTTCTAAAGTTTCAACCAAAAGTAACACTATTCTAAAACAGCTCGCAATAGACTCGCAATAAATTCGTCGTTATCAGAGGCACACATCTTCAATCATAATGGTCGTACTCGTAACTCACAGCAGGGTATTGTTGCACTTGTTTCGGGTAGCTCTGTGAGAAAGAAACAGAATAGTTGCACAATATAACTTGTTATTGATTGTTTTAATTTTTTGCTGGCCACACCTTACAATTCGATATTTTTGTGGGCCTTGTTCTATGGTTTAAAACAATGAAAGGTCTGAGTTGAGCAACACGATAACTGACAAATGATTGCACTGACTGGACAGGTCCACTCAATTCTGTGGTATCCTCAAAATACCATTTCAGACACGAATTTTTCATAGTCTTTAAAAGAGACTGTGACCTCTGAGTTTGTTTCGGACTTTCTTCTCAGAGTAGTCGTATAGGAAACGCCGATCTCATCTAGTTTTTTAAATATGATTGACGTGTAAGTAGTAAAAGTGTTTGTACAAACCTACTTACAGAAATAAAATCATTTATCACTTAAGTTGGCAGGGCACTGGTTGTATATCAGTGTCATTAAGATGTTCCCCTAGATTCCCTTTTTCGCCAGCTCTTCATAAGAACTACATTTTGAAAACAAGTCCCTCTGCTATTCCGAATATCGTTTCTAAGGATTACAGCTTACCTATTCGAGGTTATACTAACTACTTCTCAATGCAAGTTGCACAGAAATCGCAGCATTATTCTGGCTCGATGCCACGGTCAAATATTCAATGTTAAAGGCTCCTTCAAACAGGCGTGACAAGCCAACACGTGACACATAAGCACCGCTCGTCGCGCGACAGGCAGCCGAGCCGGCCGGTGCCTTTGTGTCGCGTCGCGTTTCGTGCCTGTTTGAAGGAGCCTTAATGCAATGTCGATGCTTTGGAAGATAAAATCAGAAATTAAATTATCCGGAAAAGAACCGGGAGTTACCGACATAGCTTGCAGAGTAAGCAAGCTGAAGTGGCAGTGGGATAGTCATGTTTGTCGAAGGAGAGTCAATGACTGGTGGAGTAGACGACTCCTGGAGTTGAGACCGCGTATTGGCAAGCGCAGTGCGGGATGCCACCCAGCTAGACGGACGGACGAACTTAAAAAGGTGGCTGGGACAGACTGGATGCAGAAGGCGGAGGACAGGATGTTGTGGCGCACCCTGGGAGAGGCCTATGTCCAGCAGTGGACTGCGCTAGGCTAAGTTGATTGATTGATTGAATGCCATCCACTTCTTTTACAAGCAACTCAGATTGAATCGAACGTACCTACATAAAACGAATTTAAAGTTCATAACGATTTACAAAATTACAGTGATTGCTCTAATGACATAGCGCTTACAAGTGTTTCCTGGACAAAGTTCCCACCAGAAGAGGTATTTACTATAATTAGTACTCACATACATAGCATTCAGTTTAGTTTGCTAAACGTTTTCCGCGTTCACTTTTTAAATAACGCAGGAAAGTTACATAGAGCTTCGTTGGCAGCAGCTGTAATGCAGACTCTACTTCCGAGACTTTTTTATGGTTCCATACGTCTGAATGAAAAAACGGAACCCATAAAGGATCAGTCGTTTGTGTCTGTCTGTCTATCCGTCTGTCACAACCAATTTGCTCCGAATCTAATGAACCGACTAAGTTGAAATTTGGTACAAATATGTATTTGTCACAAGGTTGACGAATGACCTTGTGAAGGCTGCAGGAATCCGCTGGATGTGCGAAGTATTAGGTATACAGTAGTATATAGTAGTAGGTATTGGATCATTTAGTTCCCTTCAAAATGGCTGATCCATACGTCATGTTCGTGAACGGGCGCCGTCAGTTGGCACTGGTCATTTCTTAGCTGCCACGGCTTATTTTAATTCTATAATTGTTTTTATCTTTTTATTACGGACGCTTTTAACGTGCACGTCTTTCTACATCGTTCTCACATGTATAATTACAACATGAATGATGTAACCACTTTTTTGTAACAATATTTTGATTTAAAAGAGTGTCCATGGAGTTTCTTGCCCGTTTTTCTCCATATGTACCTACTACGCTTTGGAATGGGCAACTAGCTTCATCTTTCTGACTGACCGACCCCTTGACAGTTAAAAAGTGCCTGTAATTGGTTTATTTGAAATAAATGCTTTGAGTTTGAGTTTGAAAAAGCACAGAGCCGGTCGAAGTGGCGGTGCTTAGGGGAGGCCTTTAGGAAAGACGTCCACTGCTTCAGCAGTGGACGTCTTTCAACTGAAATGATGATGATGATGTATTTTCTGACCCAAACACGGACGTGTAACGTAAATAATTTAATTCTGCATATCACTATTGGGAGGTCACCTTTGGAGGCAAATAAAAAATAAAAAGTTTTGCAAACTGTACCGTGTGAGATATCAAATGAAATGGCTTACTGTGAGGGTCTGAAATATATATAATTTTATAGTAAACAGTTTTAAAGTTATTTAAGAAAATATAAAAAAATAAGCATTCCTCCACCCCTATATCCGAAACTATTGAGCCTAAAATTTGGAAAAAATACAGAAAATATTTCTATATGTACTTAAATAACAGGAAAGCTTGTAAGAAGTCTATGGTCTTAAAATAATATAATAAATCTCTCAATATTGTGCGTAAAAACGTACATTAATTTGCTTTTATAATGTATGTTCGAATATGTTTTAAAATGACAATCTTACGTTTAATCTTGGTATAAATTCATCCAACTACGGAACCCTTCATTATGCGTGGCCCAACATGGAACAGGCCGGTTTTTTTCTAAGTAAGCGTTTCGTTTTGTTCTTTGTGACGTTAAAAAGAAATAGTTCTAATAGTGCATCGAGGTCGCACATTTTAGCGAATAAGTATGTTTTATTTTTTTATCTGCAATATAGCGTGTTTTTTTTTTATAAACCTACATGATCATTTATCTAGAAAACAAGAAGCTATCGTCCGTGTTCTTGTGTAGTCGTGCCAAAAGGAAATAGATGCCTATCTGTTTATGAAGATGATAAAACGTTTAACTAATGATCTCATCAAAATGTTATTAAAACGTGTAGCTACACAGTGTACACACGTTGTTATAATATTTTATTTATTTACATTATTATCAAGTTACATCACTCAGATGAGCCATGAGACTACCTGATCAATTCATAAAAGCAACAAAACAATTAGTATTTTTAGGATTGTCCGCAATAAAACGTAATAATGGTCAATCATAAGCAACAAATTCACTACGATTTTTTTGGCTAGGAAATAGAAGACATAATTTTGACTTCTCCGAAATTACCCTAGGGCCTAAGCTGATAAAATTGTGCACATTTTGTACTGGCATGGAAACCATGCTACCAACCTCACAGAATTCAAATGGGAAATATCTAAAGACTGGTCCTCTAAAAACTTTTTGCGCTTCTAATGATGCTCACCTTTTTAATAATAGAGCTTCTTTTTAACAATCTGTCCTTTTCTCACATATGGTCGTAGTAGCTCAGCTAGGGCACCCTGACCAAATGGATTAGGTCATATGTTAGAACTGTGACCAACCGCGCCACATTAAAGTTGGTCGCAGTTACTTGGTTATTTATTCTATTAAAATCATTAAAAAAAAAATTAATTGAGGTTCACAAAAATAGGCGCAATCATTAGGTATATACACACATCAAAAGTGTCTAGGGATCAAGCATTTTTATGCGGATTTCTTGAGATTAAGGTGTGGCTTTGTAATAAATTTATGATTTTATAAATTTATATGGATCCTTTTTGGTGCATTTCATAATTTGAATCAGGAACTGTGAATCAAATTCGAGTAAAAGATGAAAATCAGCTGTCAATATTTTCCCTATAAAAACATACAACGCATTGAAGACATTATTAGTGCTACTGTTTCCCTACTACTGATTAAAACCAACGTTATTATGGAGCGGCGACGTCATTTAAGCAGGGAAGAAATGCTCAGAGCCGTGGGAATGATAGAAGCTGGTTCCCGGCAACGTACTGTGGCTTTAGCTCTGAATACAAGTCAGAGTGTTATCAGTCGACTTTGGACACGTTACCGAAGCACTGGTACCGTGGCTGAGCGCCATGGAGGACGGTATCGCTGCACCACACGGAGACAAGACCGATACATTCAAATCTTAACTCGAAGAGCTCCAACAATAACCGCCATGATGTTAGCCGTGAGGCTTCATCACTCTTCAGGGAACTTAATTAGCGACCAAACAGTCAGAAACCGCTTGCATGAAGTGAACCTTCATTCCCGAAGACCGCTACGGGTACCAACTATAGCAATGCACAATCGTAGGATTCGATATCAATGGGCTCTTGAACACAGAAATTGGGCAGAAGAACAATGGCGTTTCGTGTGCTTTTCTGATGAGTCTCGTTTTGGTATGAGACCGGATACAAGACGTATACGACACTGGAGAACCCCTGGACGCCAACAGCGATTAAAATCCTGCCAGGAAGTCCATCCTTATAGTGGTGGAACCATCATGGTATGGGCGGGTATTTGGATCGGCGGAAGAACTGAGTTGATTTGGATCAGAGGCAACCTCAACGCTCAAATTTATGCTGAGACGATTGTATCAGACGTCATCGTTCCTCTACAAGTGCAAATCGGTCCCTTATTTCAGTTAATGCATGATAATGCACGACCGCACACCGCAAGAGTTGTAAGACAGACTCTCGCCGCAGCTAACATCAATGTCCTGCCCTGGCCTGCTCAGTCGCCAGACTTGAACCCGATTGAGCATGCATGGGATATGCTACAGAGAAGAGCTCTGCCGAATATGGAGGGTATCCAGTCGCAAGAAGACCTTTTTTTGTTGTTGCAACGAACATGGGCGGCCATTCCACAGCGTGATTTGGATGAACTCATTTTGAGTATGCCAAACCGATGTTCTTGTGTTGTTAGTGTTCGCGGTAGAAACACGGATTATTAATTGTTTAAGTTACCCAATAAAATTTTAAAGAAAACTGTTATTTCAGTCTTTTTTTCGAACTTTTGTGTTAGTGGTTCAAATGTCAAAAATCCCTTTATTAGGAAAATGGCAAATTTCTTTATTAATGCAAAGGTGACTTGGTTTATCGTTACTGTGACAAACGAAAACACTTTATTTTATGAATCCTTAAAGAAAATTTTAATTAATATCAATCAGGAGAAAAGTTATTGCAAAAATATATGTTGATCCCTAGACACTTTTGATGTGTGTATTAGAAAGTTCAATAATATTTTTACAAACTTAGAATGGGAATTATTAGAGGTTCGAATAAATACATGCCAATTCAAATCGGCACTCTCGACGAGCGATAATTTACAATTTTAAATGAGCGGTCCTTAGTTACCAACACCTTTCCATTTACAACTATCAGTTTCTATTCCTTAAGTAGGTAGGTAGGTACCCACTAGGTACCTTCTGTAATTATTCTAATTATATTGATACACTTTAAGAAGTTAATAATGTAATGTGTTCGCAATTTCTCAGAATTTTAATAGTAGTTTGTATACAGGGTGTGGCGTAAATAATGTATAATCCTGAAACTGTCGATCGGCCAGATTATTATAATCTATCATTTACCCCGAACTCAAACTTAAATATATTCCATTTATCAAACCTTCCTACGGGACGAAAGTAACTTATGTCGGTGATAAGTCTACTTTTATTGATCTGAGGTCTAATTTGATATGAGTGTAACTACTTTGGGTATCCCAGAAACGGAATAACTAACAACACTATTTTATTTACACATCAAAGGGTTGAATCTTCGGACAGAAATGTACACATTAATTAAGCAGACAGTCACGAGTCACGACCCACAGGTAATAGCCATTGTAATTAATGTATTATTCAAGCAAAGGTTATTGCCTATCGTTTTTTCTCGCAGTTTATTCAATAGCCCCTCACTCCGAGTTCCGCGCTTTTTCTTCGACAATCAACAATCACTAATTGACCGACTATGGGAGATCGGTTGAATGCCTGAGAATATCCATCTGTATTCATAAACATGAACAATCGATTGGCTTCACAACAAGCGACGGAGCTGACACTTCTTTAAGCAATTCGAGAATTTAATAATAATACGAGTACACTATACAATACAATAACATTATTAAATTATTATGATAAACATAAATATAACGTAACATCACGCCTGTAATACGAAGGGTTGGGCAGAGGTGTACCTATATAATATACACCCACATTTTCTCTTCGATATGTTGAAGTCCCATGTTATAGGGGGCGAACCACGGGCAAGCCTATAAAGAATATTTGGGATACAGTCAAAATTAATTAGGCCGAGAAGCAGCATGTTTTGGACGTTATAAAGGTACACAAAAAAAAAAGTTATGTCAAATGGTTTGGGTGGCCAAGTAAGCTGAATTTTTCTTTAGGACAGTCTCGAGAGATACTGCGTTATTCATGTATGAGTAAATTTGAATTATTTTCTTAAAAGACTAATAAAATAGCCTTTATCTTTTGTTGTTGTAAAAGTCAATTTATTACACACTGGGTTTAACTACATATTCATGTAATTGCAAGCTTATAGGAAGACGGCAGTACTTGTAATATGAGCTTGAATTCTTATTGATATTGGTACGTTTGAAGAAAAGAGAAATCATAGAAGACTGCTAACCATTGCGCAAACGGAATTTAACAAGTTGAACTATGTATTTAGAGCGTTTTCTTCACTTACTTTCATTTTTTTTTGCATAGGGCAAGGTAGTTACATTAGAAGACCAATAATAGGTGCAAACATTAAAATTTCCTTCACACGGTACTTTCATTATGTATTCTCAGAAGAGAGCAAGTTATGCAGACACTTCGTCGATGGCAGGGATTAGTTGCGTGTAATGGGGCTCATTAGGGGGCTGAAAGTTACCCAAATGGAGGGCAATAGTGAGGGTTATGCCTAGTTTCCCTACGTGATCGAATCAGAAATGAAGAGATCCGTAGGAGAACCAAGGTAACCGACATAGCCTGAAGAATTGCCAAACATTGCTCGCAGAAAAGATGGCCGATGGGGCCGAAAGGTTCTGGAGTGGCGACCGCGTACCGGAAGACGTAGCGTTGGCGTAGCGTGGCGTTGGCGTTGGTTGTTCCACAAGGTGGACCGACGACCTTGTGAAGGCCACAGGAACCCGCTAGATGCGGAAAGCACGGAACTGATCGAAGTTACGATGTTTGGGGAGGCCTATATCGAGCAGTGGACGTCTTTCGGCTGAAATGGAAATGATGACAGGGACGGAGTACGGGGTGAACTATTGCCATTTTTCAACCCTCAATAATTCATGAAATTTATTTATTTTTAACCGACTTCAAAAAAGGAGGAGATTCTCAATTCGAATGTATGTTTTTTTTTGTATGTTTGTTACGCGATCATTCCGATAATTATGAATTGATTTTGATGATTCTTTTTTTGTTTGGTAGGCCATACTTCAGAGGCGGTCCCAAATAAATTTTATTGAAATCGGTCGAGCAATTTAAAAAAATATACAATAAATTATTTAAAAAAACCACCTTCAGACGGACGTGGACGTGTAAGATGATCGTTTTCGAATTGATGTGGGGTAGGTACCATAACTAAAAAGTGAAAAATAAAAACTATTTTACAAATAAAAAACAACCGACTTCCAAAAAAAAACACTACAAAGTGAAATACAACCTTAATTTCTGAAGTCGGTGGAAAAACCTGAAATACAGATGCAAAGACACCGACTTCCAAATTTAATTTAGTTTTCATTTTGTAATTTTTTTTTAAGGCGTTTTTTTTGTATTTTTTTTTATATTAGCTAGTATTTGCTTACTATATGCCTATCGGTTTGCTTGGCTTCATTAATGAACTCTTATGAATATCTCTTGAAATATGGTCAACATTCAACAGTAGACTGCAAATACCTACTGCAATAGGCAATTATTACATAATTTGAACATTCCTGAAGTCATGCACCAACTAACCGCAATTGGTATCATGATATTACCAGCAAGGATCGGGTTTAAAGATTCATATTCGTATTACTTATTGTCCCTTATCATTTTCAACGATTTCTAAGACTCTACAGCTAACAATTTATTATGAGATGTCGCTGGCCCTAAGCTCAGCTCCTGCATACAAATGGCGTTTTCGTAATAGATTGCCTAATGTCACATCTTCAACCATAATAAAGGCAAACATTGAGTAATGTTCCGTACTTGAATTCCATGTTTCATAGTATTTTATTAATGTTCTGTTTGACCCACATAAGAAATGAATCTATTGTTTTATTTTCAGACTCAGTTTTATTGGCGAAGCTACAAAAATCATCACAATTTGCCGGTACTTCTTAATGAAAATAAACTTGAAAACTTGCTGTGACAGTTCTTGTTTAAACACTTTTAGTAGCCTAAACAAGTAAACCAAAAAGATTGCGTAAGTATTCAAAGTTATATTTAGCGTCAGTTTTCGCAATATTAATGAGTTCCTCTTTCCACGACGGTACCCAAGAGGCAGGCAGGTAGGCATACCTACGTGATATCATCTCGGCGGAGCGCGAGGCGTGGCGGAGAAGATTAACGCGACTCCGATTTACATAAACTAGTCACTTACATAAGGGAAAGTGGTTAAAACTTTGGAGAATAACAAAATTCTCATAATGTCGCTAGCTAAAAAGTGGTGTTTATTATTTTAAGTTGCTATGGTGACAGAAAAGAGAATAGTCGCAAAATGTTTGGAGAGGTCATTTGTAATCCTGGTGAATAAAATTGTTATGACGCTTTTAAACGTGTGAGATATTAAGAAACATATTTTTTCTAAGTTTTGATTTAACATTTCTCACCAAAATCGCAGAGAAAATTGACGAAAGAAAAACATAACCGTCCTTTCATGTCGGGAAAAGGTTATAAAATCTTTCCAAAAACGAAATCTTCGACTGGAAGACTTCAATTTCAGAAGCATTCTTGTTATTCCTGGTGCACCCTAATCACATTTCTAGTTTGCATAGGTACGCTTTGTACTTATTGCAGCGACAGCTTCAACGTTATCATTGCTTAATCAAACTAAGGCACTAAAACGGATTAAAACCAAATCGATTCATGGCAGTGACACAGTCAGTAGAATCTCAATCACACATTAAGAACCACAAACAACACGTAAGCATTTGCACAAATGTATGGATAATGGAATATATCAATAATGCATGACTCACATTATTATTTGTGATAATTACGTAATGCTCCACAGGTCGCAGGTACCTTATAAAGCTTTAACGTTTAAAAAAACCGGGCTGTTGAGCAAGTTTTTGTACCTACTTGCTGGGCTACAAAACGGTAAATAATATGTGAAGCAAAAAGTTCAAGTATTTTGCTGAGCTCATAACATAGCATCACGCCTCGTTGTCCCGAAGGGTGAGGCAGATGTGCGACTATAGGTCACCCACATTTAGCCAGTCTCATGTAATGGAGCGAGCCTCATAATAAATCTTTAATGAATACGGGCTACGGCTTTACCCTGTTACGAATAATCAGAAAGAAGATCAATACAACGCACAGAGGCAGGGCTGAGAGTGGGCAAGAAACTAACAAATAGCATTTAAAGAATTGGTATTTTGTTGAGAGAGTTGGAATTACAACTTGTACACCAAACTAAACAAGATAAATTCGATTCTTGCTTGTTTTCATTTGCTTCTAATGATTTCTGGAAGATTTCTCATGGTCGAAGTAGTCGCCTTGCGCTATTTGCCATTTGATAAAGCCTTTAGCCCCGAGCATCCCAAGCTCGTATTTAATCAACGCTTCAAACTAAATCAGTTCATTATCAGTAGAAGATAGTCATAAGCAATTTTTACTGCACTTCCAAATCTCAGCAGTTTAAAATCATGTTTTTAAAGATATCTCTTTCGCTTTTCAACACGTTATGCACGGTGCACGCACGCCTGTTATGGATGCTCTTCAATCGATCATCAATAATCACGCGATTTGCTCTTAAATTTAATATCTGCTTCATCGAATGACAAGAATTATGACCGGCACTGTGTCGTAAAGCATCGACAATGATGTTATTTTTTATGCAGTTTATTCTCAGTATTGAATAATTCCATGAATACTGGGATCTGTCAAATAAATTGATAACAGGCATTCTATGGGTGTTTCGAAAGGTGTTGCGTAACAAGAATAAACAAGTAAGTAGTTGATTAATGCGTTTTTAATATTTTTTTGTTTTTTCTGGAGATTTATTATCTATATCAGTTCATTCACCCATCTACCACCCGAAAAGCTTACGAAAATCCAATTGCCTTTTTAATTGCAGTTTCTGTAGCCACGAGCAAATTTCAAGGTTTAAGTAGGTACAAGGCAATATTTTATTTATAATTTTTAATAGGTACCTATTTCACTACTTACATGAATTATAAGTATTTCTCAACAGTCCTACAACTTAATTTAATTAATTTGAGTAAAATTTGCACACAACCTGTCGCAACTTTTTAAAGTAACAAGTTCGTATCCTGTATTATTCATCAAAATTCATGGCCAATACGTTTCTATTTTGAGTTTCGATTGTGCCTGTCATCTAAATAGATCTAAAACTGCCCATGCTGCATTTTAGCAACCTAGGTATTTTGTGTATGTAGGTATATAGTTTATTAAATCAGTCTTTGTGAATTTATTAATTAGGTTTTATGAATAAAATAATCGTCTAAACTCGACCTTCATAGTAGTTCATAGCGTCTTCGAGTTAATTAGGAGAATGCCATGTTTACAAACAAATTAATTCGAAGGTAGGTGTTTTTATCTCTGAAATTAAAAATATAAACATGCAATGCAGTAAATAGTTATTAAAGAAGTCTAATTAATACACTTTCAAATTACTTAATAATTCTAATGAATTGCACTTTCTAACATTTTGAAATGTTTCGTGAAGTTGTGTTGTTAGTGAAACTCACCTTTCCAATTATTGGAATCCAGTAAGAATTTCGAATTTCTTCAATCAAACATCCACGGTTTTCGACGTACACAACTAGTACCTATTCAATCGTAGATAGGTATAAAATGACTACAAAATCCATAACAAACTATCATGGGATGCGAACCCGTTTCCACGTAATGAAATTCCTTTCCTTTCCAATATTCACTGAGTCGACTCAAACTCGATATTTCACAATAAATCCTTCAAATAATCGATTAATTTAAGAATTTCAATCGACATTTACACTCACTCAAGTCTACTTATTTCAAATTTAGAAACGTTCACTTCGGCGTCACCGCGCATGCGCACAACAAACGAGCGTTCCTTCGTCGACGGTGCGACTGTCTGAGCCAATCGGCGTGTTGCATTCTCCGAAGATCGAGTTATTACACAAACGAGTTTGAATGGTCGTCAGCTGTCGTAAATAAGCTGCGTTGAGTATACGTTCTTGTAGAACCGGCTAATACGATTGTTTCTTATTGTCAACACAGTAAAAGCAATCTTATTCTTTGGCATTAAGATTCAGAATATTTCTCCGCCTAAATTTATTTTCTTGAAATGTTGACATGAGATTGCTATAGGAAATTGATATTACGAGAAGGTCGGTTAAGATTTATATTTATTTAACAGGTAACAAAATGAATGATACTTTTTATGGGAGATATTTTGAGTTTTATGAGTCAGGGAATAGTGGTTAAAATGGCATGTTTATGATAATGCTGAGTTGATCACCTTAGAAGAAATGCTGTGGCCTCGAGTGGTATGTGCAGTGCATAGTTGAGTGGCCCGAAAGCCCGCGCAGAATCTTGATATTTTATCATCGCAAGTGATGTAACACCTGCTGAACTTTTCTATTGTTTCCCAATGCATGTATTGTAATTGTGAAATGATAACGGTCTTTATTATACAAAGAATAATGTCATAAGACTTGTAATAAATTTAACTAAAATATAGGTAGTTTTCTGTTAAGATTTTATTTCAACCACTAGCGACATCTCGGCGCGCAAAAGATTTCTTCAAGTGAACAATTATTTATACCGTATATATTTAGTGATCATGGCATTATTTATCTGAGATTATTTTCAATGAAAATATGGCATACTCCAGATATTTATTTCAAATTTGCAGATATTATGAAAGCTTGCGTTTCCTTACTTAAGCTACTCGACGCTAGATGGCGTTAATCTAAAGCAAATAAGCGGTAAAACACGGCCTACCTAACTACGATACCGCGGTACATTTATATTTATCAGAATAATTGAAGCCAATCACTTTTCTAGCATTCCTTAGGTCTCAGGTAAGTGAGTCATAAATACGCCTAGAATAGAAACCAGTTACTGTCACTCACGTAGTTGGTAGGTATCTATTCACTTCCGTCAACATACGTGACCGAACGCGCAATGAGGCCTCGATAATTTTCAACCTAGCGACTAATAAACTTTGCGAATACTGTTAATTACCTGTCTAATGGCAACTTCCGTGATTATATAATGTGAAGATGTAATCAGATACTTTAAAAGAGAAATCAGCTGACAGTTTATTGTTTGATAATTGTTAAACAATTATTAGGTGTGAACATTAGAAAATTACGCGGCAATTTTTTGCGGAAGAATTTATCTGCATGCAATTGTACTTTTGCACAATAATCGTTTGTTAACGATATTGCAACTTGATTATCTGTCATCCATACTCACTACCTATGTGTACTGTGGCAGAGCCCAAAACGAGGGTAATGTTTTTCGATTATCAATAGTAACGGGACATGAAAAGGCGCCTAATGATAAGATGCTACGCGAAAAGGGCTACACAGTGGTCTCTCGTTTGATAACAACATATTGCAATCAGTAGACCGTTTGCCAGGCGTGGTGATAATGATAACTTCCAAATTCCTCTTAGCCCTATGAACCTTTTGACCGCTTGGTTTTATATCAATTGCCGTCCTCCCAGCGCCCAGCTCATAAATCGACAAATAAATATCGACGACGAATAGGGTCGTGCAATGAAATAAAAAACATAATATTAACCCTATGTATTGTATTGTGTACATAAATAATAAAATAAATAGGTAACATAGGTTCTAGGCGGCACGGGCACGAAAACATTAGTCGTAGGTATTTCTACGACTGAGGCGGTCAATACGTTAAATTTCTCAGCATCAAAAGATAGATAAATACAGACCTTCTTCATAATAATTATGACCGCGCGTCATGCGTCCATTGATTATTTATCTCCCATTGCAATTTACGTTTTATAAATCATCTATAGTTGACTATAACCTCTATAATATCTGCTGTACATTGTCGTAGGTCGATTTCTAGTTTCGCCTGTTCTATGAGGCAGGCTATAAAATGTAACTTCTTCCCAAACAATATTTGCCATCAACACGCTAAGATGAAAAATAAATAATACCTGCCTGACAAGTGCACCCACCCACTGCTCTTGTTTTGGCCTCAAATTCAATCTCAGCTTTGTATGCTCTATTCGAATTGGCTTGAACATCACGGGACCGAGTCCAGATTTTGAATGTTGATTAGCATAACAATTTTGTCAAATAAATTTTGCGACAATGTTCGTTCTCTCTCTCTTGTTACTCTTGTCTGCCAAATTACAGTTTGTGAAAGATTATGATGTTTTCAGAATATGATATTTTGAGTATATAATTATGATGTTTTGCGAATATCGTGTGTTACGCTTACGAATGTGGTCTTTTGAGAATATGATATACAGCGACGGAGCGATATTATACAGTATATAATATAAAACTCACGGCTCACTATATTTTGTCTATGTGAGGTGGCCCACGTAGACATAATAGTGAGCCGTGAGTTTATATCTTGATCGGATTCTTTCAACAGTCAACCAAACCATTGTAGTAAGTCTGTTAAGGGGATTCTGAGGAGACGGCGCGTACGCAGTCCCCACTATCAAAAATAACGCATCCGAGTTATCCACATTAGGGATAATCGCAGGGGTCAACCCAACCGCAGTGCAATGGGAAGGCCTCGCCCTGGGGGAACCGCCTTATTGATCACGGTATCCCCTATGCCAGGTAAGTATGATATTGGCAGAGAAATACGAGAGGGTCATTCAACGGCGGACAATCTTAACACCGCGATTCAGAAACGTGACGTAAATGTATAGCGCCATCTAGTGAATAGAAACTGTACGAATCCACGATTCCTCTCAAGCCTTATTCATTACAAATATACTTCTTTTGTTACACATTTGTTGTTTTGTTATTAATGTTATTATATTTTACTATCCATTAATGTGTGGTGTCAGACACGGTACGTACGGTACAATCGATGGTCTTCGAAAGTAAGAGAGACTGCTACATTGAACTGGATATTGGTGCCGATTCTCTTGTACACCGAACTAAACTATCAGTAAAATTCCTTACTTTTGGCTATGAGAATCTTAAAGCTATTCTGCAAAAAAAATCTCTTAATTTTAAAATAATTTCGACGCAACTAATTTGGAATTTGCCAATCGCGACTCCACCGTGTGCTGTTTGTTTGCCCTATGCCGTGATTTTTTTTAGAGCCGGAGGCGCGCATCTTGGTTAGCCTCGACGGTGTACCTACGTTACCCTAGCAGGAAAGAGGTTCCTACTGTTTCTAGAGTGATATGAGTGAAACGTATAATTAATGCATAATCTGCTGTGTATATGCACCACATAAAAAAATTGTGCGCTTTGTCGTTTGGGAATAAAACTGAAAAAACGATTCCTGCTAGAGTAATGTTTTTCCAGCAGGAAAATTCTAAAGGAATGATCCGAGAGAGAAATAAAGTGCACGGCCAGAGAGCTTATATATTTGTGTAAAAATGTGCACCAAATATATACTTAATTTGTGCGTCTTCGAGATATTGCATTTCCTGCTGGAGTAACGTTTCGTAGAATCGTGTACCTCTAAAACCATTGCATGTGCGCCTGTAGAATAAACATACACGAGTAGCTCTTTATTTGTGCGTATTTGTGCCAGAATAAGATTTAAGAAAATATTTATAATTTCCAAGTAATCGCGGTTTTTTGAAAACCCGAAAAAATATTGCAGCGCATATATATGAGAAAACGTATAAGCTCGCTGAAAACTGTATTCAGTCCTTCTTGACGCTTATAATAACCATAAAAAGTTTCAAAAGTGTACATGCATGCGTTATTGAATAATAAAAGTCAAAACGACGACGGTGTCATAACTTTGACGGCAAAATACTCAGAACAATAACTAAAGCAGCAAAATACAAGAAACCGGCTCAACCCAAGATGTGTAGGTGTAAACCAAAAATGAGTGTTTTTAGTCAAAAATATATAGTGAAAATATTCAGCTTGGAATGTTTCGCATTAAGTAAATATAAACAAAGAACAAAACATGTAAACAACGGGTGGTTATCCGACCAAATTCGAATGACTACAAAAGAGCGACGGATTCCTACATATCGATGACCCGGTTACTTTGTAAATGCTATTAGGTACGTAAAAAGTATTAAAGTTATAATTATTTATGCTATTCAACATTCTTAGGCCTGAAACTGCTTTAAGCGGGCGCCCGCGTCGGGCACCAGTTGCGTTTCTACGCGCGTGGACACGCGGGTGGGCTCCGTGCGAACACTGCGAACCATATTATAATGTAGTCTGTGCGAACGCGACGGTCCACGTCGCGGAGACCGGATTGGTTTTATGTACGTACGCAGTTTCAAGTCGATGGAGAACTTAATAATAATATATTATTATCTCCTTTAGTTTATTTAGATACTTAAAAATTCAATTTTTTTAATATAAAAAATAGTAGCCCACCGGTATCGGGAACATGGTCCAAGCTACCGGCTGTCAGTGCTCCAAAGAGAGGAACCTCCTAACAATGCGAGCCGTGCCCAGAAGTACCGCTTTCTGAATCAAGCCCATGATCCAGCTGTCCAACAAGAGGCTTCTCAAATTATGTTGGTCGAGGCTCTCGTTATTAAGCCATTGTCAGTCACGTCCATCGGCACAATTATCGCTGATTCCATATCCCACACGTCGACAACCGAAACGAGCCAAGTCAAGATACTTGATCTTATCTTTCTTGGCTTTCACGAGGTTCCCGTCATACGTATGTGCGCATGTCATTCGATCCACCATTATAAGTCAATGATCCACCACCAGGCTTGTTGGCAAGAATAGACCTGTCAGTGATGATTGTTCGACCCCAGTACCTACATGTGATATTTCCAGTTTCGAAAACTGGGTTGGGCACATACCTGTAGTACGGCAATTCCGATTCCACAAGGGTGTATTTCGGAGCAAGTTGGTAATGGATAATCCTAGCTACAAGGTTGTGTCTCTGCAAGTACTCTTCGTTAGCTAGACGAGAATACCCAGAGATAATGTGTCTGATTGATTATGATTCCCCCGGCCGGTGGCATGGCTGACAGATGTCAACAGTCATGCCGTTGTACACAATAAATCTCCAGTAATTGTTCGTCATGATAATTTCATCCATAATTGCACAGACAAAACCTTCGGTTTCCCCGAAGAGGTCGCCGAAACGCAGCCAGGCTACGGACGCTAGTAGATCTACATAGATTTATGTAGGGCCCGGTAAAAGCATTCGTGAAGCTCTTTACTCTGTTATACCTCCCTGCTACAGGCGCGCCAGTTATCTTTTGCCAAAGAGAGAGGGGTGAGGCCCTTGTCCACTTCGACCACATCTCGGTGCATCCCCACGTCGTCTTCTAGGCAATATTCCCTGAGACTGAATATCTCGCGGAGGGTCTTAGCGTTTAAAAGCCTCAACCTCCACTATTTCGCGCGCTATACAGTCTCATTACCGATGACCGTGGGTGATGCATTCAATTTCCAGCCATCAGCCTACGGACCCTTCTATCCAGAGCGTCGAGTTCGTTCCGAGTCCATTTGAGTATGCCGAACGAGTACAAAACCGGCATGACCCAACCGTTGAAGGCGCGCACCTTATTTCCCCCGGGTAGAAGACTTTTAAATACTTTCTTCAGGCAGCCAAAGAAACGCTCCTTTAATGATTGCTACATGTCAGTAACATTGATGCCCAACGCTTCCGACATACCTACCCAAAATACTTATTGAGTCGGATGCGGAGACGGCTCTAAAGTTTATGGAATCCGAGAGATTTATATTATTACTTCAAAAATTTCTGACATACCTTGAGACCCTAGAGATAGATAGATATCGTGATGCCCTAATAATATCCAAAGGTCCAGCCTTTGGATATTATTAGGGCCACGCGCGCACTTTTTTAACCGCTTAACGCAGTTTCATGCCTTAGGTACACTTGTCTTGGTCCCGCGGTCTTTTTTTTGTTTTTCTTAAAGACGTTTACCTTGGCTTTGCAGTACCCACTGTGGAGTTAGTGTTATTTGCGTGTCGATGACAATCTAAATGGAATACGCTCAGAATTTGGCTAAGAGCTTGGCACCTTCAGTGGCATGCAGAAAACAGGACACGCTGGATGCGATATAAAGTGCCCCATTGTTTGTGGGACAGCACCACATTTAGCTCCACCTGAGCAGGTTTTCTTTGCTTCGGTTTCCCTAAGTGTAGATAACAGACTTCTTGTGAAAATCCATCTTCCTTCAGAGCGGAAAATAAAATAAATCCAAACATTTATGAAATTGAAAAGACTTAACTTGCTCGTATTCATTTATTCTATCATACAAATTCTATTTAGAGAGAATCCTATTAAATATCACACTCCCAACACAAATAATGTATCATTAATTAGTTTAAAATAAAATGCTACAATTTGGTCTGAATTAATACATGAAGCCAAACATGAGATCATACAATTTCGAATTTACAATTGTACAAAAAAAACCTACTAAGTATAATTAGAAAAATACACTCGGAAAAGACAATAAACCGTGAAAACCGTTGAGAAAAGAAATAAAGAAAGAAAAATTGTTTATTCTGCACAAACAAAACGCACATTACAAATAAAAAAATAATAAAAAAGAGACTTAAAAGTATACACATCCAACGTTGTCAAAAGCCACATATTCAAGCAATCATATTGCCGACAATTTTGTCCATTGCTTGATTTTGAGCGCTTCCATACTTGAAACGGCTTTTAGTTGGTGATCGTTTGAAGGCTTAAAGTAAAATATCACCTCATTCTGTTGTCATATCATTGATCGATGGTCTTCGACACTCGAGTGACTTTTTGTGATATGTTGGGTAAAACAATAGACTACACACTATAGTATGCTTTATCTAGGTCACTCGTTCAGTATTTTTTTTTTTTCTGGAATGTCAATATTGTCATGTACTTATCTCAAAATTATCTCTGCTATACAGGGTGGTTTTTTGTGACGGGGCAGTAAAGGAAGGCACCTTAATCGTTGTTGCCTTACTGCCCCGTCTCAAATATTCACCTTGTATACTCTCATCTCTCTATTTTCACCACACAAAGATGTGATAGTGAAATATTCCGTTTGTCTAAGGAAATCCTTTTTAACCGACGAAAAAAGGAGGAGGTTCTCAAGCCGACATGTATTTTTTTTTATAGTATTCTGTCGTAGATAACGTGATAATTGAAAAAATTAAGATGCTGTGGTGCTGTGCTGTGTGTGTGTGCAGTTTTTTTTTTGTGTATTAAAAGCTAATAACATTATTGGTAACTCGTATAATGAATAAGACATGGCTGGGTTCTGACTTATCTTAGGGCCAATTTCTTGGACGAAAATTATAGCAAAATTAAAGTGAAGAATTTTGCGATATTTTTTTTTAGAACAAGTGGCTCTATCTTGTAAACAATCGTAATAATACTATTTTATCTAAACATTAACTTTTAGTCGGAATGACCAATTATTAAAAAAAAAACCCCTGGCTTTAAAAAAGAGCTTTTGTTTGATAAAAAATGAAGTTTTCCTCTTATGTGGCAATCACAGCACTATTAATTACTATCAGTAAATGCATCTGTATTTTTCAAAGCAGTTTGTCGCCGCGTCCTAATCAAAATGATCGTTCGCGCGAATACGCGGTCGTCGCGTTCTTATGTCACTCATTTGTTCGGAAAACCGGAATGGCCTGTTAACGCCACCAAGCGATTCGGATCACGAAAAAAAAAATGAACGCGGCGATCGCTTATACATACAGCAGCAGGTCAAGTTACCACTGTCAAATTTTCCCATTCGATTTTGAACTTAACCCTCAACATTTTGAGATTTAAAATCATTTGGAGAAGTTTGACAGTTTCATACTGGCGACTGTAGGCGCGACGATCGTTTTGGTTAGGACGCGGACGCGGCCTGAAAGTGGACAACTGTTATTTTCTGTGGAAAAACATCAACAAATTAAAACTATACAGGGTGTCAGGGACATCAACGCGCAACGTGTTACCATGGATTCCGTACACGTTTATGAATAACCCCTGCGTAGAAACTTTTCGTCGGTTATAAAAAAAAAATACCTGTTCCATATATTTTGACCGCATAAGTATAGCACTTTTCTATGAAACTGAAATATTTTTTTTTATCATTACCGGCCAAGAATTTCTACGCTAGGATACGCTTATTTCTAGTCTAGAATCATGAGCTGAATTAATGGTTACAGTTTGGGCGTCGATGTCCCAGCCGCTCTGTATACTTCGGTCTTCAAAATTACAACTTATACATAAAAACACAATACGGTCGATGAACCAAGGCCGGTCTGAACATAGGCTCTTTCGCGCTGGTTCTCTCACTCGCACTCGCCTCTTATCACCATTTGGTTTCTAAAAAATATTATTGCGCAGCCTTCTGCGCAAAGTTCGGACCGGCGGTGATTCATCGGCCGTATTCTACATCTGTCTTCAAAATTACAACTGACACATACAAAGACGGTTATACAGAACTAATACACACATAAGATTATACAGGGTGTAAAAAGACCCATCACATAGCCGTCAACTACGCATTCTGTACTTGAAAGTAAGTAACATTGCACAAAAATAATTGCTGGGAAACGAATTTTATTTTTGGTGTGAAATATCGCTGTCTAGGTAGTGCGCAACATAACGCACGCAAAACATTGTGCTTATGGGGCATGCAACAGTACAGGGTTCTTGGGGGTATTTAATGTTGTGTTATTTATAACATTAAAAACTTGTTTTCGTAAAATAACGCCAATAAAAGTTGTAATTTTGAACTTCAATATCTCCGTAACCAGAAGGTTCCCAGGTATGGTCTAGTACAAAAAAATTATTAGAATGACGGGGAGTACAAATGACTTTCGGCTTCGTTAAGTGTCCTTTTACACCCGTTATATTTGTACTAAAATCTACTTAAAATATGAATAAATATAGCGAATAATACTCTTAAGTAACCATAGGATAATCGACATACAGACTAGATGCACACGATTTAAACATAAACTACATTATACTATCATAAACACACTAAAATATTCGAACTTCTAAACTAAATACTCACTTAAATAAAAGTACCTAGGTGAGATTTTTTGTCATTGCATTTGATAAATCAAATATGCATATTTTTTAACGCTTTGCAAAAGTGAAGGGCTAATTACAGGCATGCAACATTATACCAGCCCTATTATCATCCCTGTGCAGGGCGAATGCCTCTTCTCATAGAGAGAAGGCACGAGCAATGATCACCACGCTTGTTGAGGGTTGAAATGATATTGTCTCTACTTCTTGAATAACAATTTTTATGGTATAAAATGAAACGGCAGTAGAATGTTGGACACACGCGGTAGCGACATTAGGATTGACGAGTGTGCCGCAAACGCTTATTCAGTGAATCTGGCCGAATGTCGAGTGGACATTCGTTTATTATTCATGTTTAGCGCATTTAGGCGCGTTCACCACTTGCTCAAGACGGGTTGGCGGGCGTCCAGACTTTTAGTTAAACTACAGTCAAACGGGGTGAATAGGCATGCAGGGGTGAATAGAAACGAAACTTTAAAGGGGATTTTAACCTTGAAATAATATAGTTTATTGCCAAAAAGGACTCTTAATGTGTTTATTGTAATATAATTAACGATTAAGTGCTCTTGTTGGGGTCAAACTAAATTATTTCAAGGTTAAAATCCCCTTTAAAGTTTCGTTTCTATTCACCCCTGCATGCCTATTCACCCCGTTTGACTATATGACTAGGTTTCCTCACGATGTTTTCCTTCACCGATGCCAGTGATTTTCAAGATAAACTTATAAAGTAGGTACATATGAATTGAAAAAGTCACAGGCATTCAACATTATTTGGTTCAAATCATCAAACTTCCATTCAAAATTGTAATCATGCGATTTATATTAATTGCCCTCAAATTGTGATGAAATTCTTAGACCCGCTTACACCACCAATCACATAGCGAGGAAGCCGGGGTAGACTTTTTGAAAAAGTCATGGGATTATTATAAACTTACGAGGGTTGTATTAACAACAACAAACAATACAAACTTGTTACGGTCGCGAATTATATTTTGTTCAACATACAACCTGTCACTGACCTGCAAATTACAAAAAACGTAAGAAAATTATTTCGGCTCCGCCATATTCAAACGACTGACAGGAATGGGATTATATTTTAAATTCATAGATACATAAACTCGCGATGTTTTCTTTCACTGTTTTGAGAGCAGTGATGATGGAATAATTAACACAAAGTAAAGCGCCTGTCTGGGTTCGAACCTACGACCTGCAACTCGTAAGTCGGGGCCGCTACCACTGGCCCACCACTGCTCACATTTTAAATACGTTTAGCGCTAAATGCTTTTAATGAATTGTGGTGTAAGCTGAAATAGTCTGAAGTTGCAAGTGATAAAAATAAAGAACAGATATTATTATTTCACTACTTACATAACGTGAGGACTGTGTCTACAAATATATTTAGCCCTACACAAATCGCTCATTTGCAAAAAGGGTGACATAACTAAAAATCTGCAATTTTGAGTTATGAGCGTTTACACCTTATGAGTGGCAACGTCGCAATTTAGTGTCATATTTTGTGGTTTAAAATTTTTATCATTTAATCGGAGATATATTTTAAAAATCTGTTTAATTAACTTTTTAGAATTACGTGAAAGTGTTTAAAAAGTAAGTAACCGTAATGCTTACAGTTATTTTACAATGAAAATAACGCCCTGCAAGTTTCCAATGTATTATTTGCATATAAATATAACTGTAAACGCAACGATTTCTTACCTTTTACACAGTTTTCACATAATTCTAAAAAGTTAATTAAACAGATTTTTAAAATATAGCTCCGATTAAATGATAAAAATTGAAAACCACGAAATATGACACTAAATTGCTACGTTGCCACTCATAAGGTATAAACGCTCACTATAGCTGAACGTTTAGTTCGTGAAGTTTTTGTAACAACATTTTGATTTAAAAGAGTATCCATGGAGTTTCTTGCCTGTTCTTCTCCATAGGTACATATTACGCTTTGGAATGTTCATCTTTCTGACTGACCGACCCGTTGACAATTGGTTTATTTGAAATAAATGCTTTAAGTTTGACTTTGAATGCAGCAAATTTTATTTTTTTTGCTTTAATAACGACAATACACTAAAGCCTAAAAATGAGGGAGCTAGAAAGATGTGACAGTAATATGCTTCGTCGCACTGTCACTGCTCCTTTTACTCTTTTAAATCATCATAAAAATTGCTCTTTTTGAATTATGTCAAGCTTTTCGCAAATGAGCGTTAAATGACTTACGTGTATGATATCACAGTACTTACAATTTATCATTATAAGCTCCGCGGAGATATCTTCACACCATTTTCAATGAAATCCCTATTACAATCATGATAATTATAACCAGTGATCGAAGTAGGTAGAGCTATTTTGGTTGAATGACCGCAAACGTTGATGTTAATATGGACATTTCCCGGGATTCGAAAAAAAAAAATTGTTATTAACAAGAATAAAAGTAAGTTTGTCTTACCTATGTATGTTACAAAATTGTTACAGAAAATTATAATAATAAATTATGTATTTAAAAAATAAAGTTTTTAATTTCATTAACCTGAAAAGTGTCCGTCTAATACTTACCTATCCGTCGGAGGGGTGGAGGGTTATGTGTTCGTTCATAATTCTTTAAAACGTGAATAGCTTTTAACTTATTTAATAATGACATAGTATAGTCACTTTTTTGTATGCTTAGATCTTTTAAACGGGCGCCAGGGATGATGCGGTTTTCACCATCAGTTAGATATTTGTTCACGAAAGGTTTACGTTATCTTTTCATGCGAAAATCACTGAACGGATTTCGCAAGGAGATAGATGTCCCTGTATCCACGCGGGCGAAGCCGCGGGCAGTAGCTAGCAATATACATTTCAAATCCCGGGATTCCGGGAGTGTCCATATTAAGACAACGTATCGCAAGTACAAAAAATAGCTCTACCTACTCCGATCACTGCTTATAACATACCTGGCAATATTTGGGAGTGCTACATTGTATACACCTCTGCCTAGCACTTCGGTTAAAACAGGCTCAATGTTATGTTAAAAATTCCCTTCATTTCACCCTGGACTATATTCTCGAACATTTTGATAAATAAGTATGATGTAAGTACTAAAACAAATGGAATTATAGAATTAAAAAACTACAAAAAAAAGTGTAATAAAGAAAAAAAACATTTAAAAACGGACAATAAAGTAACTTAAAAACTTTAAATTTTTCTAAAATAAACTACCTACGGGACTTTATCACACAGTTCATTTTAGACTGAACTAGTGTTGTACTATACAGATCTAATTATACTGTGTTAACGAGATGATTATCGTGGCTTCTGAACATATTGAATTTTGCATAGTTCTTTAAAGTTTTGTGACCAGAGATTGCCTCGTTGGTCTAGTGGTCACCTGCGCTACTGCTGAGCATGAGGTCCTGGGTTCGAATCTCAGGTCGGACAAAGTGCAGTGTCGGACGGCGAGCAATGGATAGCTCGCCGTCCGATAAGGACCAGGCCCGGGTCGACGGCGCGTTGTGTTCCACGCGCGCCTCAAAGAGCTGTCAGCAACAATGACGGGGTCCGCTAGGGCCGATGCCTACCAGGGTTGCGGGAAAGTCCGAAATGGTTACCGTGGCCCCTGGCACAGGCAACTGAAGGAACACGGGTGGGTTTTAGTCAGTAAGAGTCTGACACGCGCTCCCGTTCCGCCCAGAGCGGGAGAAGTTATTGGAAGATTTCCTACCCAAAAAAAAAAAAAAAACTGTCGGACATAGTTTTATAGGGTTTTTCCAACTGGAATTTGTCTGTAGCAGCCCCGATGTATCTGGATGTACTATAGGTATTCCTCTGCCTAACTCTTAGGGGATTACAGGCGCGATGTTATGTCATTCTACATCCTTTATCTATAAAAATCAATGCCACTTTTCGTTGTAATTTTATAACTCAAGAGCGGATGGACCGATTTTGCTAATTCTTTTTTTAGAATATTCCTTGAAGTACGAGGATGGTTCATACGGAGAGAAAATTAAAAAAAAAATCTTAGGCGGTACGAAATTAGCGGGGTCAGCTAGTTTTATAAATAATACCAAATTCAAGGTAGCCCTTTATTGTGCGTGGTCCGCCACATACTTGGGCGGTTCTTCTTTGATAGCTCTTGTCGCTGCGAAAATCTAGTGTAGAGAGAGTTCTCGCCGCCGCCGCCGGCCGGCGGTGAACAGCGATCAACTATTAATATACGCATCTCTTTAACTGACGCGGGACCAACTTCTATTGTACGTTTACACATACATACCTACCATGCATAAACTCACGCCTTCTTCCCATGGGGGTAGGCAGAAGCTACAGAATGACACCTGCTACGATCCTCACAGACTCCTTTTGCTTCGTTTACGTTTATAGATCTGGTCATGCACGCATTTGGTTGCGAGTACTATGCACCTGACCATTCTGAAGAACATCACGATTAAAGTCGCTGTACGTTTATTGAGTGAGAAAACTCGATAGGTAGTTGCTTCCTAGTCGGCGGTGGTACAAGTGTCTTTTTTTTTGTTTTCGGGGGTAACCTTCAAAAGGCACCCGAGCTCCGGGCAGGGAGGTCAGGTAGTGTGGGATTTTTACCTCACTAAAACGACCCCGGTGATCACCATCAGCACATAGAGCGGTTCCTCTTAAAATACCAATTGCGGAACCCCCCCTGGGCAACGACTGTAAGGCACATCCCTGGAGGGGCAGGTGCCTAAGGTTACTTTAAGAACCAATACGTCCAAAAGCCACATACCCCCCACAACACACCCACTACAATGTACTCTAGACACAGTGACGTCACAGCTAGTCCGGCACAGTCCAGCTGTCGTATATGTACTGCCAGTCTATGTGTTTGAAGTATGGATGGCGCTTTATCTCTTCGATGCCGTCTTTGCCAGCGCCTAAACGCTCTGATGGCTCGTACGTGAGAAGCTGGAAAAAAAAACAATGTTTATATTAATCTGGATTTGTGCCTGGCTGAGGGCAGTAGGCTAAACTTAAGAGGGCTATAACCATTTTTATTGTATTTGAGTGTTTGAAGAGTCTCACACTCAAATACAAGAGAAAAATTATTTAGAACATTTACAAGAGAAATAATCAAACATTTTCGGGCATATTTTTTTTAATTTTTGGCTTTAATCCATAAAATTTTAAAAAAAAAATATGCCCGAGAAAGTTTGATTATTTCTCTCGGGACTGTTATAAATAAATATCACATTTTTTCTTGTATTTGAGTGTGAGACTCTTCAAACACTCAAATACAAGAAAAAATGTGATATCCCTCTTAAAACATAACTGGCGAAATGTGGGTACTATAGGTACATCTCTGCCATACAGTTCCGGGTTCACAGGCGTGATGTTATGTTATAAATGCTGATGGGGGCAAAGAACAAGTTCCTTGACTGATAGACTGACAAAAACTGCTGAAGACGTAACATGAAATCTGGGATTTCATCAGTTGGGGAGCACAAAGAAAGGATAAGAAACTCCTTTCATTTCTTGAAATAATCAAATGAGGGGTTGCAAACGCACAAAGTTTTTTAAGAGGGGATTTTTATTGTGACTGGAATCATAAGATGGATAGACAGCATTACATTGTGAAAATTATGGACAAATCCCTTCCCTTCAATTATAGAATATTTCCTCATTCATGTACAAGGGATCAGCGTCTTATTTACACATTTTTAGGCAAAGGACAATATACGTAGAAATTAATGCACTCGGCGGTTTTTTTTTATATAAAGAAAGAAAGAAAAAAAATATTTTCTTTCTTTTAAAAATAACTAATTTCGGAAGTTGGTGGCAAAAAAAGTGAATACAGAACCAAAGACAGCTATTTCCTAAATTAAAGTTATTTTTCACCGCGTACTTGCTTTTTTGCTGTTTCAATACAAGCTCAAAAACACAAAAAGAGATATGTGGCCCATGAGGGGATCGAACCCGCGACCTTCGCGTTATTAGCACGACGCTCTAACCAACTGAGCTAATGGGCCGATATGTGACATGTCGAAATACGCTAACAATTCACTAAAGCTTTCAATCTTATCGCACAATCTTTATCAAAGAAGTTAAAAATTATACACACTGGATAAATTTATAATATACTATGTAGATTGTTGCATCGAGCGCAAAGTGAGTTATTACTGCACGAGTGTTATGTTGGTGACCGAGTGCGTGCGAGGGCACTAAAACACGAGTACATTAATTACTCACTTTACCAAGTTGCGTAATCTACTTTTCTTTCAACTACCAATCTACCTACCGTGATAAAATATACCTACTCAAAATAAAAACTCAACCTAATGAAAACAAAGTTTAATTTATCTTCTCCTCAAACATTTAAAACTTACAATTATTAAAAGTGAAATTTGCACTTTTACTTGGAACATTTATTCTAGTATTTGTTTGGTTTAGTGGTATTATTAAATAATACCATTAAACCAAACACTGTTTTTTTATATATAAACCAAATTTTGGTTTATTTAAAACAGTGCATTAATGAAAAATTGTGCAACCATGAGATTTCATATAACATTTCTGCACTGTTTTGGTTCTAAGAGAAAACTACGTCCTTTGTGATCGGTTTTGTATTGAATAATGATAACATTACTACTTACTAAGTAGTTGAAAGAAAAATGAATTAACAAACTATTCAAATAAAAATAACAAAAAAGCCTATCCTAACTAAAACTATCAACAATAGCACTAGATTAGGGATTAGGAACAAAAACACATCGCTCAAGTGGCCGCGATTGCATAAAGCTTCATTATAAACCTTAACACTCAAACATAAAGTTAATTATCGTTTGCAATATATATTTATTACTTTGACTGAAAAGTAAAGGTATTTTTAAAATAAGATCCAAAATATTGATGGAAAAATAAAGCATATAAGTAATTTCTAACCAATAAGGTTGAAACAACTTTGTTGCAAAATAAGACCACATCATTATTTGTGGGCGGCCGTTTTTCATGCGCTCATCAGAAATCTAGTACTATTGTTGATAGAAGCATACGACTCATACGAGACTATAATAATACTAATCCTAACTAATATTATAAACGCGAAAGTAAGTTTGTTTGTTACCTTTTCACGCCTAAACCACTGAACCGATCATCCCGAAATTTTTCATTTGAAAGGATTTGTCAGGGGTACAGAAACGGACTAGGGTACCTTTTATTCCGAAAAAAAGTACTGTTACCAAGGAAAACTGGAAAACTACAATAACGTTCTTATGATAATAGATGGCGCCACGTGTAGTGTAGTGTGTTGGGAGTTTATTTTAATTTTTTATTATAATACATTTTAGATAGAGTGTCGATACTGTCGATAGACCGGTTTTTCATCCTCCTAACTATAACATTATAGATGCGTAAGTAAGTTTGTTTGCTTGATACCTTAAATTAACGCAAGCGAATCCGCGGGCAAAAGCTAGTAATACAAGGTGTTGTTTTGCATCCTCGTCAAATTCGACGAGGTAACTATGCTAATGATTCTCGACACGATTCAATAATAAAATAAGTAGGTATTTATTTTAATTTTTTGTATTTTTCGGAAATCGGCATGTGTAGGGCCCGTGTGATACCGCCCTGTAACTGCGCTGTAACTGTAACGCATGCACACAGCGACATAGTCGTACGACACTGCCTACCGCATACGCAACGGGGCGATTTTGTTCTTTGAAAGTGGAGTATTCTGAAATACTGTCAAACTTAAATACCTAAAAAAACAAGTATGTATTAATTATTGAGCAGGATCGTAATTTTATTTGATTATTTATGTCTTTCATAACAGCCTCCTGAAATTTGACGAGGATGCAAAACAACACGTTGTATTATAAAGAGGTAAAATTTATGAGTTTGTATTTAGGGGGTAATCTTCGGAACTACTGAACCGATTCCGAAAATTCTTTTACTAATGGGAAGCGACAGTATTGGCGAGTGTCATACGATATTATAATTTAAGTTAAAACAAGAAAATTCACGTGGACGAAGTCCCAGGTAGAAGCTAGTGGTTAATAACAATAATCTCCTTTGTTTAAAAATATAATATTTATAATGGTTTATTACGAAAGACTGATTGTGATTGATTACCAATACTCTTGAAAACTGAAATTGTTTTAAGTACTGATTTCAATTAATTTAATAATAACACTATTGTCTGATTTCCGTTCTTGCTTTCTTCGATCGTCAAGATCGATATTTTGGTCTGATACGATTTATTTATTATTATTTATTTTTACAATATGCTTGGTAATTATTTGGTATAAGCTTTTCCCTGTGACTTCATCCGCATGAAATTTCTTGTTCAAACATGAAAATAAAAATGTAAAAATTTATTACTTAATTATTGTAAGTGACTGAAATTAACCCCTTGGGCCCTTGGTAAGACATCCGAAAAGTTGTGATTTGTTAAAAAGTTTAATAAAAGCTTGCACGTCAACCATTACTTATCTTAAACGTACTTACATGATTCTGATCCCCTGCGTTGAAATTTATCGTCATTCGTAAAAAAAAATGCTGTTTCATACATTTTTACCGCGTAGGTATTGCAGTTTTCTATAAAACAGCTGTTGTTTTTTTTAAATTCGACGAAATATTTCTACCTTAAATGGGTCTAGAATCATGTGATGAATTCATGATTACAGTTTGCGAGGCGATGCCTCTGCCATCCGGAATATTCTATGATACTTGGAAATAGTATAGCTATCAGTGAAAAAAACATTTGTAATTGGATAGGTAAGTACTTTCGGTGAGATTTCAATATAAAAACCTCAATAAATTATTTTTTGTAAACAAAAAAGCAAAAAGCCAACGTCACGCGGTGTTCCCAGGCGGTCACCCATCCAAGTACTGACCGCGCCCGATGTTGCTTAACTTCGGTGATCGGACGAGAACCGGTGTATTCAACGTAGTATGGACGTTGGCGAGTGCTAAGCCGAAATATTAGACCACTATCGTACAAATGATTGAACTGCGGGCAAGTTGCTAACGAGCACTTTATAATCAAGCTTGTAGTCGCTTAGCATAATTTCAACTGCTTTATACGCGTAGAACGTGTATGTTTTATGCAAATTAACGATTCGATTTGAACAAAAATAAACACACATTTTTGATCTATGGATAAAAATAGTCGAGAGGTGCCACTGCCATGGGACACCAGATTGGAACGCCATCTAATATTGTCTCAAGTTTTAAAAGCTCTTATTTTTGTTTTATACATACTCTGTACTAAAAACAAAACCTTTCACTTAAAACGAACCTTTCGGGCATAACGCTTTTTGTTACATGACGATTTCTGCCAGATCACTCCTACCGTAAGCCGCGTTAGAGAACTTCGTTCCAATAATAAAATTAAATCCTCGATAAGTATTTTTTTTTTGTAAATAAATATGCACACAAAAAAAGCAAAAAGCCAACGTCACGCGGTGTTCCCAGGCGGTCACCCATCCAAGTACTGACCGCGCCCGATGTTGCTTAACTTCGGTGATCGGACGAGAACCGGTGTATTCAACGTAGTATGGACGTTGGCGAGTGCTAAGCCGAAATATTAGACCAATATCGTACAAATGATTGAACTGCGGGCAAGTTGCTAACGAGCACTTTATAATCAAGCTTGTGGTCGCTTATCATAATTTCAACTGCTTTATACGCGTAGAACGTGTATGTTTTATGCAAATTAACGATTCGATTTGAACAAAAATAAACACACATTTTTGATCTATGGATAAAAATAGTCGAGAGGTGCCACTGCCATGGGACACCAGATTGGAACGCCATCTAATATTGTCTCAAGTTTTAAAAGCTCTTATTTTTGTTTTATACATACTCTGTACTAAAAACAAAACCTTTCACTTAAAACGAACCTTTCGGGCATAACGCTTTTTGTTACATGACGATTTCTGCCAGATCACTCCTACCGTAAGCCGCGTTAGAGAACTTCGTTCCAATAATAAAATTAAATCCTCGATAAGTATTTTTTTTTTGTAAATAAATATGCACACAAAAAAAGCAAAAAGCCAACGTCACGCGGTGTTCCCAGGCGGTCACCCATCCAAGTACTGACCGCGCCCGATGTTGCTTAACTTCGGTGATCGGACGAGAACCGGTGTATTCAACGTAGTATGGACGTTGGCGAGTGCTAAGCCGAAATATTAGACCACTATCGTACAAATGATTGAACTGCGGGCAAGTTGCTAACGAGCACTTTATAATCAAGCTTGTGGTCGCTTAGCATAATTTCAACTGCTTTATACGCGTAGAACGTGTATGTTTTATGCAAATTAACGATTCGATTTGAACAAAAATAAACACACATTTTGGATCTATGGATAAAAATAGTCGAGAGGTGCCACTGCCATGGGACAACAGATTGGAACGCCATCTAATATTGTCTCAAGTTTTAAAAGCTCTTATTTTTGTTTTATACATACTCTGTACTAAAAACATATCCTTTCACTTTAAACGAACCTTTCGGGCATAACGCTTTTTGTTACATGACGATTTCTGCCAGATCACTCCTACCGTAAGCCGCGTTAGAGAACTTCGTTCCAATAATAAAATTAAATCCTCGATAAGTATTTTTTTTTTTGTAAATAAATATGCACACAAAAAAAGCAAAAAGCCAACGTCACGCGGTGTTCCCAGGCGGTCACCCATCCAAGTACTGACCGCGCCCGATGTTGCTTAACTTCGGTGATCGGACGAGAACCGGTGTATTCAACGTAGTATGGACGTTGGCGAGTGCTAAGCCGAAATATTAGACCACTATCGTACAAATGATTGAACTGCGGGCAAGTTGCTAACGAGCACTTTATAATCAAGCTTGTGGTCGCTTATCATAATTTCAACTGCTTTATACGCGTAGAACGTGTATGTTTTATGCAAATTAACGATTCGATTTGAACAAAAATAAACACACATTTTTGATCTATGGATAAAAATAGTCGAGAGGTGCCACTGCCATGGGACACCAGATTGGAACGCCATCTAATATTGTCTCAAGTTTTAAAAGCTCTTATTTTTGTTTTATACATACTCTGTACTAAAAACATATCCTTTCACTTTAAACGAACCTTTCGGGCATAAAGCTTTTTGTTACATGACGATTTCTGCCAGATCACTCCTACCGTAAGCCGCGTTAGAGAACTTCGTTCCAATAATAAAATTAAATCCTCGATAAGTATTTTTTTTTTTGTAAATAAATATGCACACAAAAAAAGCAAAAAGCCAACGTCACGCGGTGTTCCCAGGCGGTCACCCATCCAAGTACTGACCGCGCCCGATGTTGCTTAACTTCGGTGATCGGACGAGAACCGGTGTATTCAACGTAGTATGGACGTTGGCGAGTGTTAAGCCGAAATATTAGACCACTATCGTACAAATGATTGAACTGCGGGCAAGTTGCTAACGAGCACTTTATAATCAAGCTTGTGGTCGCTTAGCATAATTTCAACTGCTTTATACGCGTAGAACGTGTATGTTTTATGCAAATTAACGATTCGATTTGAACAAAAATAAACTCACATTTTTGATCTATGGATAAAAATAGTCGAGAGGTGCCACTGCCATGGGACACCAGATTGGAACGCCATCTAATATTGTCTCAAGTTTTAAAAGCTCTTATTTTTGTTTTATACATACTCTGTACTAAAAACAAAACCTTTCACTTAAAACGAACCTTTCGGGCATAACGCTTTTTGTTACATGACGATTTCTGCCAGATCACTCCTACCGTAAGCCGCGTTAGAGAACTTCGTTCCACTAATAAAATTAAATCCTTGATAAGTATTTTTTTTTGTAAATAAATATGCACACAAAAAAAGCAAAAAGCCAACGTCACGCGGTGTTCCCAGGCGGTCACCCATCCAAGTACTGACCGCGCCCGATGTTGCTTAACTTCGGTGATCGGACGAGAACCGGTGTATTCAACGTAGTATGGACGTTGGCGAGTGCTAAGCCGAAATATTAGACCACTATCGTACAAATGATTGAACTGCGGGCAAGTTGCTAACGAGCACTTTATAATCAAGCTTGTGGTCGCTTATCATAATTTCAACTGCTTTATACGCGTAGAACGTGTATGTTTTATGCAAATTAACGATTCGATTTGAACAAAAATAAACACACATTTTTGATCTATGGATAAAATAGTCGAGAGGTGCCACTGCCATGGGACACCAGATTGGAACGCCATCTAATATTGTCTCAAGTTTTAAAAGCTCTTATTTTTGTTTTATACATACTCTGTACTAAAAACAAAACCTTTCACTTAAAACGAACCTTTCGGGCATAACGCTTTTTGTTACATGACGATTTCTGCCAGATCACTCCTACCGTAAGCCGCGTTAGAGAACTTCGTTCCAATAATAAAATTAAATCCTCGATAAGTATTTTTTTTTTGTAAATAAATATGCACACAAAAAAAGCAAAAAGCCAACGTCACGCGGTGTTCCCAGGCGGTCACCCATCCAAGTACTGACCGCGCCCGATGTTGCTTAACTTCGGTGATCGGACGAGAACCGGTGTATTCAACGTAGTATGGACGTTGGCGAGTGTTAAGCCGAAATATTAGACCACTATCGTACAAATGATTGAATTGCGGGCAAGTTGCTAACGAGCACTTTATAATCAAGCTTGTGGTCGCTTAGCATAATTTCAACTGCTTTATACGCGTAGAACGTGTATGTTTTATGCAAATTAACGATTCGATTTGAACAAAAATAAACACACATTTTTGATCTATGGATAAAAATAGTCGAGAGGTGCCACTGCCATGGGACACCAGATTGGAACGCCATCTAATATTGTCTCAAGTTTTAAAAGCTCTTATTTTTGTTTTATACATACTCTGTACTAAAAACATATCCTTTCACTTTAAACGAACCTTTCGGGCATAACGCTTTTTGTTACATGACGATTTCTGCCAGATCACTCCTACCGTAAGCCGCGTTAGAGAACTTCGTTCCAATAATAAAATGAAATCCTCGATAAGTATTTTTTTTTTGTAAATAAATATGCACACAAAAAAAGCAAAAAGCCAACGTCACGCGGTGTTCCCAGGCGGTCACCCATCCAAGTACTGACCGCGCCCGATGTTGCTTAACTTCGGTGATCGGACGAGAACCGGTGTATTCAACGTAGTATGGACGTTGGCGAGTGTTAAGCCGAAATATTAGACCACTATCGTACAAATGATTGAATTGCGGGCAAGTTGCTAACGAGCACTTTATAATCAAGCTTGTGGTCGCTTAGCATAATTTCAACTGCTTTATACGCGTAGAACGTGTATGTTTTATGCAAATTAACGATTCGATTTGAACAAAAATAAACACACATTTTTGATCTATGGATAAAAATAGTCGAGAGGTGCCACTGCCATGGGACAACAGATTGGAACGCCATCTAATATTGTCTCAAGTTTTAAAAGCTCTTATTTTTGTTTTATACATACTCTGTACTAAAAACATATCCTTTCACTTTAAACGAACCTTTCGGGCATAACGCTTTTTGTTACATGACGATTTCTGCCAGATCACTCCTACCGTAAGCCGCGTTAGAGAACTTCGTTCCAATAATAAAATTAAATCCTCGATAAGTTTTTTTTTTTTGTAAATAAATATGCACACAAAAAAAGCAAAAAGCCAACGTCACGCGGTGTTCCCAGGCGGTCACCCATCCAAGTACTGACCGCGCCCGATGTTGCTTAACTTCGGTGATCGGACGAGAACCGGTGTATTCAACGTAGTATGGACGTTGGCGAGTGCTAAGCCGAAATATTAGACCACTATCGTACAAATGATTGAACTGCGGGCAAGTTGCTAACGAGCACTTTATAATCAAGCTTGTGGTCGCTTAGCATAATTTCAACTGCTTTATACGCGTAGAACGTGTATGTTTTATGCAATTTAACGATTCGATTTGAACAAAAATAAACACACATTTTTGATCTATGGATAAAAATAGTCGAGAGGTGCCACTGCCATGGGACAACAGATTGGAACGCCATCTAATATTGTCTCAAGTTTTAAAAGCTCTTATTTTTGTTTTATACATACTCTGTACTAAAAACATATCCTTTCACTTTAAACGAACCTTTCGGGCATAACGCTTTTTGTTACATGACGATTTCTGCCAGATCACTCCTACCGTAAGCCGCGTTAGAGAACTTCGTTCCAATAATAAAATTAAATCCTCGATAAGTATTTTTTTTTTGTAAATAAATATGCACACAAAAAAAGCAAAAAGCCAACGTCACGCGGTGTTCCCAGGCGGTCACCCATCCAAGTACTGACCGCGCCCGATGTTGCTTAACTTCGGTGATCGGACGAGAACCGGTGTATTCAACGTAGTATGGACGTTGGCGAGTGCTAAGCCGAAATATTAGACCACTATCGTACAAATGATTGAACTGCGGGCAAGTTGCTAACGAGCACTTTATAATCAAGCTTGTGGTCGCTTAGCATAATTTCAATTGCTTTTACGCGTAGAACGTGTATGTTTTATGCAAATTAACGATTTGATTTGAACAAAAATAAACACACATTTTTGATCTATGGATAAAAATAGTCGAGAGGTGCCACTGCCATGGGACACCAGATTGGAACGCCATCTAATATTGTGTCAAGTTTTAAAAGCTCTTATTTTTGTTTTATACATACTCTGTACTAAAAAAAAAAATGAGTGTGCTTTAGACCACACAACTGAAGTAAAACTTCTTTAGCTCCACCCATATGCGTTCGCCTCGCCCGATCACACTTTTCGTAACGCTCTCGTCATGCATTCGCCAGCTTACTCCCCAAGCCAAGCGTGCCTAAAGAAGTTTTACTTCAACAAAACCTTTCACTTAAAACGAACCTTTCGGGCATAAAGCTTTTTGTTACATGACGATTTCTGCCAGATCACTCCTACCGTAAGCCGCGTTAGAGAACTTCGTTCCAACAATAAAATAAAACCCTCCATATTTTTTTTTGTAAATGCACACAAAAAAAGCAAAAAGCCAACGTCACGCGGTGTTCCCAGGCGGTCACCCATCCAAGTACTGACCGCGCCCGATGTTGCTTAACTTCGGTGATCGGACGAGAACCGGTGTATTCAACGTAGTATGGACGTTGGCGAGTGCTAAGCCGAAATATTAGACCACTATCGTACAAATGATTGAACTGCGGGCAAGTTGCTAACGAGCACTTTATAATCAAGCTTGTGGTCGCTTAGCATAATTTCAACTGCTTTATACGCGTAGAACGTGTATGTTTTATGCAAATTAACGATTCGATTTGAACAAAAATAAACTCACATTTTTGATCTATGGATAAAAATAGTCGAGAGGTGCCACTGCCATGGGACACCAGATTGGAACGCCATCTAATATTGTCTCAAGTTTTAAAAGCTCTTATTTTTGTTTTATACATACTCTGTACTAAAAACAAAACCTTTCACTTAAAACGAACCTTTCGGGCATAACGCTTTTTGTTACATGACGATTTCTGCCAGATCACTCCTACCGTAAGCCGCGTTAGAGAACTTCGTTCCAATAATAAAATTAAATCCTTGATAAGTATTTTTTTTTGTAAATAAATATGCACACAAAAAAAGCAAAAAGCCAACGTCACGCGGTGTTCCCAGGCGGTCACCCATCCAAGTACTGACCGCGCCCGATGTTGCTTAACTTCGGTGATCGGACGAGAACCGGTGTATTCAACGTAGTATGGACGTTGGCGAGTGCTAAGCCGAAATATTAGACCACTATCGTACAAATGATTGAACTGCGGGCAAGTTGCTAACGAGCACTTTATAATCAAGCTTGTGGTCGCTTATCATAATTTCAACTGCTTTATACGCGTAGAACGTGTATGTTTTATGCAAATTAACGATTCGATTTGAACAAAAATAAACACACATTTTTGATCTATGGATAAAAATAGTCGAGAGGTGCCACTGCCATGGGACACCAGATTGGAACGCCATCTAATATTGTCTCAAGTTTTAAAAGCTCTTATTTTTGTTTTATACATACTCTGTACTAAAAACAAAACCTTTCACTTAAAACGAACCTTTCGGGCATAACGCTTTTTGTTACATGACGATTTCTGCCAGATCACTCCTACCGTAAGCCGCGTTAGAGAACTTCGTTCCAATAATAAAATTAAATCCTCGATAAGTATTTTTTTTTTGTAAATAAATATGCACACAAAAAAAGCAAAAAGCCAACGTCACGCGGTGTTCCCAGGCGGTCACCCATCCAAGTACTGACCGCGCCCGATGTTGCTTAACTTCGGTGATCGGACGAGAACCGGTGTATTCAACGTAGTATGGACGTTGGCGAGTGCTAAGCCGAAATATTAGACCACTATCGTACAAATGATTGAACTGCGGGCAAGTTGCTAACGAGCACTTTATAATCAAGCTTGTGGTCGCTTATCATAATTTCAACTGCTTTATACGCGTAGAACGTGTATGTTTTATGCAAATTAACGATTCGATTTGAACAAAAATAAACACACATTTTTGATCTATGGATAAAAATAGTCGAGAGGTGCCACTGCCATGGGACACCAGATTGGAACGCCATCTAATATTGTCTCAAGTTTTAAAAGCTCTTATTTTTGTTTTATACATACTCTGTACTAAAAACAAAACCTTTCACTTAAAACGAACCTTTCGGGCATAACGCTTTTTGTTACATGACGATTTCTGCCAGATCACTCCTACCGTAAGCCGCGTTAGAGAACTTCGTTCCAATAATAAAATTAAATCCTCGATAAGTATTTTTTTTTTGTAAATAAATATGCACACAAAAAAAGCAAAAAGCCAACGTCACGCGGTGTTCCCAGGCGGTCACCCATCCAAGTACTGACCGCGCCCGATGTTGCTTAACTTCGGTGATCGGACGAGAACCGGTGTATTCAACGTAGTATGGACGTTGGCGAGTGTTAAGCCGAAATATTAGACCACTATCGTACAAATGATTGAACTGCGGGCAAGTTGCTAACGAGCACTTTATAATCAAGCTTGTGGTCGCTTATCATAATTTCAACTGCTTTATACGCGTAGAACGTGTATGTTTTATGCAAATTAACGATTCGATTTGAACAAAAATAAACACACATTTTTGATCTATGGATAAAAATAGTCGAGAGGTGCCACTGCCATGGGACAACAGATTGGAACGCCATCTAATATTGTCTCAAGTTTTAAAAGCTCTTATTTTTGTTTTATACATACTCTGTACTAAAAACATATCCTTTCACTTTAAACGAACCTTTCGGGCATAACGCTTTTTGTTACATGACGATTTCTGCCAGATCACTCCTACCGTAAGCCGCGTTAGAGAACTTCGTTCCAATAATAAAATTAAATCCTCGATAAGTATTTTTTTTGTAAATAAATATGCACACAAAAAAAGCAAAAAGCCAACGTCACGCGGTGTTCCCAGGCGGTCACCCATCCAAGTACTGACCGCGCCCGATGTTGCTTAACTTCGGTGATCGGACGAGAACCGGTGTATTCAACGTAGTATGGACGTTGGCGAGTGCTAAGCCGAAATATTAGACCACTATCGTACAAATGATTGAACTGCGGGCAAGTTGCTAACGAGCACTTTATAATCAAGCTTGTGGTCGCTTAGCATAATTTCAACTGCTTTATACGCGTAGAACGTGTATGTTTTATGCAATTTAACGATTCGATTTGAACAAAAATAAACACACATTTTTGATCTATGGATAAAAATAGTCGAGAGGTGCCACTGCCATGGGACAACAGATTGGAACGCCATCTAATATTGTCTCAAGTTTTAAAAGCTCTTATTTTTGTTTTATACATACTCTGTACTAAAAACATATCCTTTCACTTTAAACGAACCTTTCGGGCATAACGCTTTTTGTTACATGACGATTTCTGCCAGATCACTCCTACCGTAAGCCGCGTTAGAGAACTTCGTTCCAATAATAAAATTAAATCCTCGATAAGTATTTTTTTTTGTAAATAAATATGCACACAAAAAAAGCAAAAAGGTCACGTCACGCGGTGTTCCCAGGCGGTCACCCATCCAAGTACTGACCGCGCCCGATGTTGCTTAACTTCGGTGATCGGACGAGAACCGGTGTATTCAACGTAGTATGGACGTTGGCGAGTGCTAAGCCGAAATATTAGACCACTATCGTACAAATGATTGAACTGCGGGCAAGTTGCTAACGAGCACTTTATAATCAAGCTTGTGGTCGCTTAGCATAATTTCAACTGCTTTATACGCGTAGAACGTGTATGTTTTATGCAAATTAACGATTCGATTTGAACAAAAATAAACACACATTTTTGATCTATGGATAAAAATAGTCGAGAGGTGCCACTGCCATGGGACAACAGATTGGAACGCCATCTAATATTGTCTCAAGTTTTAAAAGCTCTTATTTTTGTTTTATACATACTCTGTACTAAAAACAAAACCTTTCACTTAAAACGAACCTTTCGGGCATAACGCTTTTTGTTACATGACGATTTCTGCCAGATCACTCCTACCGTAAGCCGCGTTAGAGAACTTCGTTCCAATAATAAAATTAAATCCTCGATAAGTATTTTTTTTTTGTAAATAAATATGCACACAAAAAAAGCAAAAAGCCAACGTCACGCGGTGTTCCCAGGCGGTCACCCATCCAAGTACTGACCGCGCCCGATGTTGCTTAACTTCGGTGATCGGACGAGAACCGGTGTATTCAACGTAGTATGGACGTTGGCGAGTGCTAAGCCGAAATATTAGACCACTATCGTACAAATGATTGAACTGCGGGCAAGTTGCTAACGAGCACTTTATAATCAAGCTTGTGGTCGCTTATCATAATTTCAACTGCTTTATACGCGTAGAACGTGTATGTTTTATGCAAATTAACGATTCGATTTGAACAAAAATAAACACACATTTTTGATCTATGGATAAAATAGTCGAGAGGTGCCACTGCCATGGGACACCAGATTGGAACGCCATCTAATATTGTCTCAAGTTTTAAAAGCTCTTATTTTTGTTTTATACATACTCTGTACTAAAAACAAAACCTTTCACTTAAAACGAACCTTTCGGGCATAACGCTTTTTGTTACATGACGATTTCTGCCAGATCACTCCTACCGTAAGCCGCGTTAGAGAACTTCGTTCCAATAATAAAATTAAATCCTCGATAAGTATTTTTTTTTTGTAAATAAATATGCACACAAAAAAAGCAAAAAGCCAACGTCACGCGGTGTTCCCAGGCGGTCACCCATCCAAGTACTGACCGCGCCCGATGTTGCTTAACTTCGGTGATCGGACGAGAACCGGTGTATTCAACGTAGTATGGACGTTGGCGAGTGTTAAGCCGAAATATTAGACCACTATCGTACAAATGATTGAATTGCGGGCAAGTTGCTAACGAGCACTTTATAATCAAGCTTGTGGTCGCTTAGCATAATTTCAACTGCTTTATACGCGTAGAACGTGTATGTTTTATGCAAATTAACGATTCGATTTGAACAAAAATAAACACACATTTTTGATCTATGGATAAAAATAGTCGAGAGGTGCCACTGCCATGGGACACCAGATTGGAACGCCATCTAATATTGTCTCAAGTTTTAAAAGCTCTTATTTTTGTTTTATACATACTCTGTACTAAAAACATATCCTTTCACTTTAAACGAACCTTTCGGGCATAACGCTTTTTGTTACATGACGATTTCTGCCAGATCACTCCTACCGTAAGCCGCGTTAGAGAACTTCGTTCCAATAATAAAATTAAATCCTCGATAAGTATTTTTTTTTTGTAAATAAATATGCACACAAAAAAAGCAAAAAGCCAACGTCACGCGGTGTTCCCAGGCGGTCACCCATCCAAGTACTGACCGCGCCCGATGTTGCTTAACTTCGGTGATCGGACGAGAACCGGTGTATTCAACGTAGTATGGACGTTGGCGAGTGTTAAGCCGAAATATTAGACCACTATCGTACAAATGATTGAATTGCGGGCAAGTTGCTAACGAGCACTTTATAATCAAGCTTGTGGTCGCTTAGCATAATTTCAACTGCTTTATACGCGTAGAACGTGTATGTTTTATGCAAATTAACGATTCGATTTGAACAAAAATAAACACACATTTTTGATCTATGGATAAAAATAGTCGAGAGGTGCCACTGCCATGGGACAACAGATTGGAACGCCATCTAATATTGTCTCAAGTTTTAAAAGCTCTTATTTTTGTTTTATACATACTCTGTACTAAAAACATATCCTTTCACTTTAAACGAACCTTTCGGGCATAACGCTTTTTGTTACATGACGATTTCTGCCAGATCACTCCTACCGTAAGCCGCGTTAGAGAACTTCGTTCCAATAATAAAATTAAATCCTCGATAAGTATTTTTTTTTTGTAAATAAATATGCACACAAAAAAAGCAAAAAGCCAACGTCACGCGGTGTTCCCAGGCGGTCACCCATCCAAGTACTGACCGCGCCCGATGTTGCTTAACTTCGGTGATCGGACGAGAACCGGTGTATTCAACGTAGTATGGACGTTGGCGAGTGCTAAGCCGAAATATTAGACCACTATCGTACAAATGATTGAACTGCGGGCAAGTTGCTAACGAGCACTTTATAATCAAGCTTGTGGTCGCTTAGCATAATTTCAACTGCTTTATACGCGTAGAACGTGTATGTTTTATGCAATTTAACGATTCGATTTGAACAAAAATAAACACACATTTTTGATCTATGGATAAAAATAGTCGAGAGGTGCCACTGCCATGGGACAACAGATTGGAACGCCATCTAATATTGTCTCAAGTTTTAAAAGCTCTTATTTTTGTTTTATACATACTCTGTACTAAAAACATATCCTTTCACTTTAAACGAACCTTTCGGGCATAACGCTTTTTGTTACATGACGATTTCTGCCAGATCACTCCTACCGTAAGCCGCGTTAGAGAACTTCGTTCCAATAATAAAATTAAATCCTCGATAAGTATTTTTTTTTTGTAAATAAATATGCACACAAAAAAAGCAAAAAGCCAACGTCACGCGGTGTTCCCAGGCGGTCACCCATCCAAGTACTGACCGCGCCCGATGTTGCTTAACTTCGGTGATCGGACGAGAACCGGTGTATTCAACGTAGTATGGACGTTGGCGAGTGTTAAGCCGAAATATTAGACCACTATCGTACAAATGATTGAACTGCGGGCAAGTTGCTAACGAGCACTTTATAATCAAGCTTGTGGTCGCTTAGCATAATTTCAACTGCTTTATACGCGTAGAACGTGTATGTTTTATGCAATTTAACGATTCGATTTGAACAAAAATAAACACACATTTTTGATCTATGGATAAAAATAGTCGAGAGGTGCCACTGCCATGGGACAACAGATTGGAACGCCATCTAATATTGTCTCAAGTTTTAAAAGCTCTTATTTTTGTTTTATACATACTCTGTACTAAAAACATATCCTTTCACTTTAAACGAACCTTTCGGGCATAACGCTTTTTGTTACATGACGATTTCTGCCAGATCACTCCTACCGTAAGCCGCGTTAGAGAACTTCGTTCCAATAATAAAATTAAATCCTCGATAAGTATTTTTTTTTTGTAAATAAATATGCACACAAAAAAAGCAAAAAGCCAACGTCACGCGGTGTTCCCAGGCGGTCACCCATCCAAGTACTGACCGCGCCCGATGTTGCTTAACTTCGGTGATCGGACGAGAACCGGTGTATTCAACGTAGTATGGACGTTGGCGAGTGCTAAGCCGAAATATTAGACCACTATCGTACAAATGATTGAACTGCGGGCAAGTTGCTAACGAGCACTTTATAATCAAGCTTGTGGTCGCTTATCATAATTTCAACTGCTTTATACGCGTAGAACGTGTATGTTTTATGCAAATTAACGATTCGATTTGAACAAAAATAAACACACATTTTTGATCTATGGATAAAAATAGTCGAGAGGTGCCACTGCCATGGGACACCAGATTGGAACGCCATCTAATATTGTCTCAAGTTTTAAAAGCTCTTATTTTTGTTTTATACATACTCTGTACTAAAAACAAAACCTTTCACTTAAAACGAACCTTTCGGGCATAACGCTTTTTGTTACATGACGATTTCTGCCAGATCACTCCTACCGTAAGCCGCGTTAGAGAACTTCGTTCCAATAATAAAATTAAATCCTCGATAAGTATTTTTTTTTTTGTAAATAAATATGCACACAAAAAAAGCAAAAAGCCAACGTCACGCGGTGTTCCCAGGCGGTCACCCATCCAAGTACTGACCGCGCCCGATGTTGCTTAACTTCGGTGATCGGACGAGAACCGGTGTATTCAACGTAGTATGGACGTTGGCGAGTGTTAAGCCGAAATATTAGACCACTATCGTACAAATGATTGAACTGCGGGCAAGTTGCTAACGAGCACTTTATAATCAAGCTTGTGGTCGCTTATCATAATTTCAACTGCTTTATACGCGTAGAACGTGTATGTTTTATGCAAATTAACGATTCGATTTGAACAAAAATAAACACACATTTTTGATCTATGGATAAAAATAGTCGAGAGGTGCCACTGCCATGGGACAACAGATTGGAACGCCATCTAATATTGTCTCAAGTTTTAAAAGCTCTTATTTTTGTTTTATACATACTCTGTACTAAAAACATATCCTTTCACTTTAAACGAACCTTTCGGGCATAACGCTTTTTGTTACATGACGATTTCTGCCAGATCACTCCTACCGTAAGCCGCGTTAGAGAACTTCGTTCCAATAATAAAATTAAATCCTCGATAAGTATTTTTTTTGTAAATAAATATGCACACAAAAAAAGCAAAAAGCCAACGTCACGCGGTGTTCCCAGGCGGTCACCCATCCAAGTACTGACCGCGCCCGATGTTGCTTAACTTCGGTGATCGGACGAGAACCGGTGTATTCAACGTAGTATGGACGTTGGCGAGTGCTAAGCCGAAATATTAGACCACTATCGTACAAATGATTGAACTGCGGGCAAGTTGCTAACGAGCACTTTATAATCAAGCTTGTGGTCGCTTAGCATAATTTCAACTGCTTTATACGCGTAGAACGTGTATGTTTTATGCAAATTAACGATTCGATTTGAACAAAAATAAACACACATTTTTGATCTATGGATAAAAATAGTCGAGAGGTGCCACTGCCATGGGACAACAGATTGGAACGCCATCTAATATTGTCTCAAGTTTTAAAAGCTCTTATTTTTGTTTTATACATACTCTGTACTAAAAACATATCCTTTCACTTTAAACGAACCTTTCGGGCATAACGCTTTTTGTTACATGACGATTTCTGCCAGATCACTCCTACCGTAAGCCGCGTTAGAGAACTTCGTTCCAATAATAAAATTAAATCCTCGATAAGTATTTTTTTTTTGTAAATAAATATGCACACAAAAAAAGCAAAAAGCCAACGTCACGCGGTGTTCCCAGGCGGTCACCCATCCAAGTACTGACCGCGCCCGATGTTGCTTAACTTCGGTGATCGGACGAGAACCGGTGTATTCAACGTAGTATGGACGTTGGCGAGTGCTAAGCCGAAATATTAGACCACTATCGTACAAATGATTGAACTGCGGGCAAGTTGCTAACGAGCACTTTATAATCAAGCTTGTGGTCGCTTATCATAATTTCAACTGCTTTATACGCGTAGAACGTGTATGTTTTATGCAAATTAACGATTCGATTTGAACAAAAATAAACACACATTTTTGATCTATGGATAAAAATAGTCGAGAGGTGCCACTGCCATGGGACACCAGATTGGAACGCCATCTAATATTGTCTCAAGTTTTAAAAGCTCTTATTTTTGTTTTATACATACTCTGTACTAAAAACAAAACCTTTCACTTAAAACGAACCTTTCGGGCATAACGCTTTTTGTTACATGACGATTTCTGCCAGATCACTCCTACCGTAAGCCGCGTTAGAGAACTTCGTTCCAATAATAAAATTAAATCCTCGATAAGTATTTTTTTTTTTGTAAATAAATATGCACACAAAAAAAGCAAAAAGCCAACGTCACGCGGTGTTCCCAGGCGGTCACCCATCCAAGTACTGACCGCGCCCGATGTTGCTTAACTTCGGTGATCGGACGAGAACCGGTGTATTCAACGTAGTATGGACGTTGGCGAGTGCTAAGCCGAAATATTAGACCACTATCGTACAAATGATTGAACTGCGGGCAAGTTGCTAACGAGCACTTTATAATCAAGCTTGTGGTCGCTTAGCATAATTTCAATTGCTTTTACGCGTAGAACGTGTATGTTTTATGCAAATTAACGATTTGATTTGAACAAAAATAAACACACATTTTTGATCTATGGATAAAAATAGTCGAGAGGTGCCACTGCCATGGGACACCAGATTGGAACGCCATCTAATATTGTGTCAAGTTTTAAAAGCTCTTATTTTTGTTTTATACATACTCTGTACTAAAAAAAAAAATGAGTGTGCTTTAGACCACACAACTGAAGTAAAACTTCTTTAGCTCCACCCATATGCGTTCGCCTCGCCCGATCACACTTTTCGTAACGCTCTCGTCATGCATTCGCCAGCTTACTCCCCAAGCCAAGCGTGCCTAAAGAAGTTTTACTTCAACAAAACCTTTCACTTAAAACGAACCTTTCGGGCATAAAGCTTTTTGTTACATGACGATTTCTGCCAGATCACTCCTACCGTAAGCCGCGTTAGAGAACTTCGTTCCAACAATAAAATAAAACCCTCCATATTTTTTTTTTGTAAATGCACACAAAAAAAGCAAAAAGCCAACGTCACGCGGTGTTCCCAGGCGGTCACCCATCCAAGTACTGACCGCGCCCGATGTTGCTTAACTTCGGTGATCGGACGAGAACCGGTGTATTCAACGTAGTATGGACGTTGGCGAGTGCTAAGCCGAAATATTAGACCACTATCGTACAAATGATTGAACTGCGGGCAAGTTGCTAACGAGCACTTTATAATCAAGCTTGTGGTCGCTTATCATAATTTCAACTGCTTTATACGCGTAGAACGTGTATGTTTTATGCAAATTAACGATTCGATTTGAACAAAAATAAACACACATTTTTGATCTATGGATAAAAATAGTCGAGAGGTGCCACTGCCATGGGACACCAGATTGGAACGCCATCTAATATTGTCTCAAGTTTTAAAAGCTCTTATTTTTGTTTTATACATACTCTGTACTAAAAACAAAACCTTTCACTTAAAACGAACCTTTCGGGCATAACGCTTTTTGTTACATGACGATTTCTGCCAGATCACTCCTACCGTAAGCCGCGTTAGAGAACTTCGTTCCAATAATAAAATTAAATCCTCGATAAGTATTTTTTTTTTGTAAATAAATATGCACACAAAAAAAGCAAAAAGCCAACGTCACGCGGTGTTCCCAGGCGGTCACCCATCCAAGTACTGACCGCGCCCGATGTTGCTTAACTTCGGTGATCGGACGAGAACCGGTGTATTCAACGTAGTATGGACGTTGGCGAGTGTTAAGCCGAAATATTAGACCACTATCGTACAAATGATTGAACTGCGGGCAAGTTGCTAACGAGCACTTTATAATCAAGCTTGTGGTCGCTTATCATAATTTCAACTGCTTTATACGCGTAGAACGTGTATGTTTTATGCAAATTAACGATTCGATTTGAACAAAAATAAACACACATTTTTGATCTATGGATAAAAATAGTCGAGAGGTGCCACTGCCATGGGACAACAGATTGGAACGCCATCTAATATTGTCTCAAGTTTTAAAAGCTCTTATTTTTGTTTTATACATACTCTGTACTAAAAACATATCCTTTCACTTTAAACGAACCTTTCGGGCATAACGCTTTTTGTTACATGACGATTTCTGCCAGATCACTCCTACCGTAAGCCGCGTTAGAGAACTTCGTTCCAATAATAAAATTAAATCCTCGATAAGTATTTTTTTTGTAAATAAATATGCACACAAAAAAAGCAAAAAGCCAACGTCACGCGGTGTTCCCAGGCGGTCACCCATCCAAGTACTGACCGCGCCCGATGTTGCTTAACTTCGGTGATCGGACGAGAACCGGTGTATTCAACGTAGTATGGACGTTGGCGAGTGCTAAGCCGAAATATTAGACCACTATCGTACAAATGATTGAACTGCGGGCAAGTTGCTAACGAGCACTTTATAATCAAGCTTGTGGTCGCTTATCATAATTTCAACTGCTTTATACGCGTAGAACGTGTATGTTTTATGCAAATTAACGATTCGATTTGAACAAAAATAAACACACATTTTTGATCTATGGATAAAAATAGTCGAGAGGTGCCACTGCCATGGGACACCAGATTGGAACGCCATCTAATATTGTCTCAAGTTTTAAAAGCTCTTATTTTTGTTTTATACATACTCTGTACTAAAAACAAAACCTTTCACTTAAAACGAACCTTTCGGGCATAACGCTTTTTGTTACATGACGATTTCTGCCAGATCACTCCTACCGTAAGCCGCGTTAGAGAACTTCGTTCCAATAATAAAATTAAATCCTCGATAAGTATTTTTTTTTTTGTAAATAAATATGCACACAAAAAAAGCAAAAAGCCAACGTCACGCGGTGTTCCCAGGCGGTCACCCATCCAAGTACTGACCGCGCCCGATGTTGCTTAACTTCGGTGATCGGACGAGAACCGGTGTATTCAACGTAGTATGGACGTTGGCGAGTGCTAAGCCGAAATATTAGACCACTATCGTACAAATGATTGAACTGCGGGCAAGTTGCTAACGAGCACTTTATAATCAAGCTTGTGGTCGCTTAGCATAATTTCAATTGCTTTTACGCGTAGAACGTGTATGTTTTATGCAAATTAACGATTTGATTTGAACAAAAATAAACACACATTTTTGATCTATGGATAAAAATAGTCGAGAGGTGCCACTGCCATGGGACACCAGATTGGAACGCCATCTAATATTGTGTCAAGTTTTAAAAGCTCTTATTTTTGTTTTATACATACTCTGTACTAAAAAAAAAAATGAGTGTGCTTTAGACCACACAACTGAAGTAAAACTTCTTTAGCTCCACCCATATGCGTTCGCCTCGCCCGATCACACTTTTCGTAACGCTCTCGTCATGCATTCGCCAGCTTACTCCCCAAGCCAAGCGTGCCTAAAGAAGTTTTACTTCAACAAAACCTTTCACTTAAAACGAACCTTTCGGGCATAAAGCTTTTTGTTACATGACGATTTCTGCCAGATCACTCCTACCGTAAGCCGCGTTAGAGAACTTCGTTCCAACAATAAAATAAAACCCTCCATATTTTTTTTTTGTAAATGCACACAAAAAAAGCAAAAAGCCAACGTCACGCGGTGTTCCCAGGCGGTCACCCATCCAAGTACTGACCGCGCCCGATGTTGCTTAACTTCGGTGATCGGACGAGAACCGGTGTATTCAACGTAGTATGGACGTTGGCGAGTGCTAAGCCGAAATATTAGACCACTATCGTACAAATGATTGAACTGCGGGCAAGTTGCTAACGAGCACTTTATAATCAAGCTTGTGGTCGCTTAGCATAATTTCAACTGCTTTATACGCGTAGAACGTGTATGTTTTATGCAAATTAACGATTCGATTTGAACAAAAATAAACTCACATTTTTGATCTATGGATAAAAATAGTCGAGAGGTGCCACTGCCATGGGACACCAGATTGGAACGCCATCTAATATTGTCTCAAGTTTTAAAAGCTCTTATTTTTGTTTTATACATACTCTGTACTAAAAACAAAACCTTTCACTTAAAACGAACCTTTCGGGCATAACGCTTTTTGTTACATGACGATTTCTGCCAGATCACTCCTACCGTAAGCCGCGTTAGAGAACTTCGTTCCAATAATAAAATTAAATCCTCGATAAGTATTTTTTTTTTGTAAATAAATATGCACACAAAAAAAGCAAAAAGCCAACGTCACGCGGTGTTCCCAGGCGGTCACCCATCCAAGTACTGACCGCGCCCGATGTTGCTTAACTTCGGTGATCGGACGAGAACCGGTGTATTCAACGTAGTATGGACGTTGGCGAGTGTTAAGCCGAAATATTAGACCACTATCGTACAAATGATTGAACTGCGGGCAAGTTGCTAACGAGCACTTTATAATCAAGCTTGTGGTCGCTTATCATAATTTCAACTGCTTTATACGCGTAGAACGTGTATGTTTTATGCAAATTAACGATTCGATTTGAACAAAAATAAACACACATTTTTGATCTATGGATAAAAATAGTCGAGAGGTGCCACTGCCATGGGACAACAGATTGGAACGCCATCTAATATTGTCTCAAGTTTTAAAAGCTCTTATTTTTGTTTTATACATACTCTGTACTAAAAACATATCCTTTCACTTTAAACGAACCTTTCGGGCATAACGCTTTTTGTTACATGACGATTTCTGCCAGATCACTCCTACCGTAAGCCGCGTTAGAGAACTTCGTTCCAATAATAAAATTAAATCCTCGATAAGTATTTTTTTTGTAAATAAATATGCACACAAAAAAAGCAAAAAGCCAACGTCACGCGGTGTTCCCAGGCGGTCACCCATCCAAGTACTGACCGCGCCCGATGTTGCTTAACTTCGGTGATCGGACGAGAACCGGTGTATTCAACGTAGTATGGACGTTGGCGAGTGCTAAGCCGAAATATTAGACCACTATCGTACAAATGATTGAACTGCGGGCAAGTTGCTAACGAGCACTTTATAATCAAGCTTGTGGTCGCTTAGCATAATTTCAACTGCTTTATACGCGTAGAACGTGTATGTTTTATGCAAATTAACGATTCGATTTGAACAAAAATAAACACACATTTTTGATCTATGGATAAAAATAGTCGAGAGGTGCCACTGCCATGGGACAACAGATTGGAACGCCATCTAATATTGTCTCAAGTTTTAAAAGCTCTTATTTTTGTTTTATACATACTCTGTACTAAAAACATATCCTTTCACTTTAAACGAACCTTTCGGGCATAACGCTTTTTGTTACATGACGATTTCTGCCAGATCACTCCTACCGTAAGCCGCGTTAGAGAACTTCGTTCCAATAATAAAATTAAATCCTCGATAAGTATTTTTTTTGTAAATAAATATGCACACAAAAAAAGCAAAAAGCCAACGTCACGCGGTGTTCCCAGGCGGTCACCCATCCAAGTACTGACCGCGCCCGATGTTGCTTAACTTCGGTGATCGGACGAGAACCGGTGTATTCAACGTAGTATGGACGTTGGCGAGTGCTAAGCCGAAATATTAGACCACTATCGTACAAATGATTGAACTGCGGGCAAGTTGCTAACGAGCACTTTATAATCAAGCTTGTGGTCGCTTAGCATAATTTCAACTGCTTTATACGCGTAGAACGTGTATGTTTTATGCAAATTAACGATTCGATTTGAACAAAAATAAACACACATTTTTGATCTATGGATAAAAATAGTCGAGAGGTGCCACTGCCATGGGACAACAGATTGGAACGCCATCTAATATTGTCTCAAGTTTTAAAAGCTCTTATTTTTGTTTTATACATACTCTGTACTAAAAACATATCCTTTCACTTTAAACGAACCTTTCGGGCATAACGCTTTTTGTTACATGACGATTTCTGCCAGATCACTCCTACCGTAAGCCGCGTTAGAGAACTTCGTTCCAATAATAAAATTAAATCCTCGATAAGTATTTTTTTTTTGTAAATAAATATGCACACAAAAAAAGCAAAAAGCCAACGTCACGCGGTGTTCCCAGGCGGTCACCCATCCAAGTACTGACCGCGCCCGATGTTGCTTAACTTCGGTGATCGGACGAGAACCGGTGTATTCAACGTAGTATGGACGTTGGCGAGTGCTAAGCCGAAATATTAGACCACTATCGTACAAATGATTGAACTGCGGGCAAGTTGCTAACGAGCACTTTATAATCAAGCTTGTGGTCGCTTATCATAATTTCAACTGCTTTATACGCGTAGAACGTGTATGTTTTATGCAAATTAACGATTCGATTTGAACAAAAATAAACACACATTTTTGATCTATGGATAAAAATAGTCGAGAGGTGCCACTGCCATGGGACACCAGATTGGAACGCCATCTAATATTGTCTCAAGTTTTAAAAGCTCTTATTTTTGTTTTATACATACTCTGTACTAAAAACATATCCTTTCACTTTAAACGAACCTTTCGGGCATAACGCTTTTTGTTACATGACGATTTCTGCCAGATCACTCCTACCGTAAGCCGCGTTAGAGAACTTCGTTCCAATAATAAAATTAAATCCTCGATAAGTATTTTTTTTTTGTAAATAAATATGCACACAAAAAAAGCAAAAAGCCAACGTCACGCGGTGTTCCCAGGCGGTCACCCATCCAAGTACTGACCGCGCCCGATGTTGCTTAACTTCGGTGATCGGACGAGAACCGGTGTATTCAACGTAGTATGGACGTTGGCGAGTGCTAAGCCGAAATATTAGACCACTATCGTACAAATGATTGAACTGCGGGCAAGTTGCTAACGAGCACTTTATAATCAAGCTTGTGGTCGCTTATCATAATTTCAACTGCTTTATACGCGTAGAACGTGTATGTTTTATGCAAATTAACGATTCGATTTGAACAAAAATAAACACACATTTTTGATCTATGGATAAAAATAGTCGAGAGGTGCCACTGCCATGGGACACCAGATTGGAACGCCATCTAATATTGTCTCAAGTTTTAAAAGCTCTTATTTTTGTTTTATACATACTCTGTACTAAAAACAAAACCTTTCACTTAAAACGAACCTTTCGGGCATAACGCTTTTTGTTACATGACGATTTCTGCCAGATCACTCCTACCGTAAGCCGCGTTAGAGAACTTCGTTCCAATAATAAAATTAAATCCTTGATAAGTATTTTTTTTTGTAAATAAATATGCACACAAAAAAAGCAAAAAGCCAACGTCACGCGGTGTTCCCAGGCGGTCACCCATCCAAGTACTGACCGCGCCCGATGTTGCTTAACTTCGGTGATCGGACGAGAACCGGTGTATTCAACGTAGTATGGACGTTGGCGAGTGCTAAGCCGAAATATTAGACCACTATCGTACAAATGATTGAACTGCGGGCAAGTTGCTAACGAGCACTTTATAATCAAGCTTGTGGTCGCTTATCATAATTTCAACTGCTTTATACGCGTAGAACGTGTATGTTTTATGCAAATTAACGATTCGATTTGAACAAAAATAAACACACATTTTTGATCTATGGATAAAAATAGTCGAGAGGTGCCACTGCCATGGGACACCAGATTGGAACGCCATCTAATATTGTCTCAAGTTTTAAAAGCTCTTATTTTTGTTTTATACATACTCTGTACTAAAAACAAAACCTTTCACTTAAAACGAACCTTTCGGGCATAACGCTTTTTGTTACATGACGATTTCTGCCAGATCACTCCTACCGTAAGCCGCGTTAGAGAACTTCGTTCCAATAATAAAATTAAATCCTTGATAAGTATTTTTTTTTGTAAATAAATATGCACACAAAAAAAGCAAAAAGCCAACGTCACGCGGTGTTCCCAGGCGGTCACCCATCCAAGTACTGACCGCGCCCGATGTTGCTTAACTTCGGTGATCGGACGAGAACCGGTGTATTCAACGTAGTATGGACGTTGGCGAGTGCTAAGCCGAAATATTAGACCACTATCGTACAAATGATTGAACTGCGGGCAAGTTGCTAACGAGCACTTTATAATCAAGCTTGTGGTCGCTTATCATAATTTCAACTGCTTTATACGCGTAGAACGTGTATGTTTTATGCAAATTAACGATTCGATTTGAACAAAAATAAACACACATTTTTGATCTATGGATAAAAATAGTCGAGAGGTGCCACTGCCATGGGACACCAGATTGGAACGCCATCTAATATTGTCTCAAGTTTTAAAAGCTCTTATTTTTGTTTTATACATACTCTGTACTAAAAACAAAACCTTTCACTTAAAACGAACCTTTCGGGCATAACGCTTTTTGTTACATGACGATTTCTGCCAGATCACTCCTACCGTAAGCCGCGTTAGAGAACTTCGTTCCAATAATAAAATTAAATCCTCGATAAGTATTTTTTTTTTGTAAATAAATATGCACACAAAAAAAGCAAAAAGCCAACGTCACGCGGTGTTCCCAGGCGGTCACCCATCCAAGTACTGACCGCGCCCGATGTTGCTTAACTTCGGTGATCGGACGAGAACCGGTGTATTCAACGTAGTATGGACGTTGGCGAGTGTTAAGCCGAAATATTAGACCACTATCGTACAAATGATTGAACTGCGGGCAAGTTGCTAACGAGCACTTTATAATCAAGCTTGTGGTCGCTTATCATAATTTCAACTGCTTTATACGCGTAGAACGTGTATGTTTTATGCAAATTAACGATTCGATTTGAACAAAAATAAACACACATTTTTGATCTATGGATAAAAATAGTCGAGAGGTGCCACTGCCATGGGACAACAGATTGGAACGCCATCTAATATTGTCTCAAGTTTTAAAAGCTCTTATTTTTGTTTTATACATACTCTGTACTAAAAACATATCCTTTCACTTTAAACGAACCTTTCGGGCATAACGCTTTTTGTTACATGACGATTTCTGCCAGATCACTCCTACCGTAAGCCGCGTTAGAGAACTTCGTTCCAATAATAAAATTAAATCCTCGATAAGTATTTTTTTTGTAAATAAATATGCACACAAAAAAAGCAAAAAGCCAACGTCACGCGGTGTTCCCAGGCGGTCACCCATCCAAGTACTGACCGCGCCCGATGTTGCTTAACTTCGGTGATCGGACGAGAACCGGTGTATTCAACGTAGTATGGACGTTGGCGAGTGCTAAGCCGAAATATTAGACCACTATCGTACAAATGATTGAACTGCGGGCAAGTTGCTAACGAGCACTTTATAATCAAGCTTGTGGTCGCTTAGCATAATTTCAACTGCTTTATACGCGTAGAACGTGTATGTTTTATGCAAATTAACGATTCGATTTGAACAAAAATAAACACACATTTTTGATCTATGGATAAAAATAGTCGAGAGGTGCCACTGCCATGGGACAACAGATTGGAACGCCATCTAATATTGTCTCAAGTTTTAAAAGCTCTTATTTTTGTTTTATACATACTCTGTACTAAAAACATATCCTTTCACTTTAAACGAACCTTTCGGGCATAACGCTTTTTGTTACATGACGATTTCTGCCAGATCACTCCTACCGTAAGCCGCGTTAGAGAACTTCGTTCCAATAATAAAATTAAATCCTCGATAAGTATTTTTTTTTTGTAAATAAATATGCACACAAAAAAAGCAAAAAGCCAACGTCACGCGGTGTTCCCAGGCGGTCACCCATCCAAGTACTGACCGCGCCCGATGTTGCTTAACTTCGGTGATCGGACGAGAACCGGTGTATTCAACGTAGTATGGACGTTGGCGAGTGCTAAGCCGAAATATTAGACCACTATCGTACAAATGATTGAACTGCGGGCAAGTTGCTAACGAGCACTTTATAATCAAGCTTGTGGTCGCTTATCATAATTTCAACTGCTTTATACGCGTAGAACGTGTATGTTTTATGCAAATTAACGATTCGATTTGAACAAAAATAAACACACATTTTTGATCTATGGATAAAAATAGTCGAGAGGTGCCACTGCCATGGGACACCAGATTGGAACGCCATCTAATATTGTCTCAAGTTTTAAAAGCTCTTATTTTTGTTTTATACATACTCTGTACTAAAAACATATCCTTTCACTTTAAACGAACCTTTCGGGCATAACGCTTTTTGTTACATGACGATTTCTGCCAGATCACTCCTACCGTAAGCCGCGTTAGAGAACTTCGTTCCAATAATAAAATTAAATCCTCGATAAGTATTTTTTTTTTGTAAATAAATATGCACACAAAAAAAGCAAAAAGCCAACGTCACGCGGTGTTCCCAGGCGGTCACCCATCCAAGTACTGACCGCGCCCGATGTTGCTTAACTTCGGTGATCGGACGAGAACCGGTGTATTCAACGTAGTATGGACGTTGGCGAGTGCTAAGCCGAAATATTAGACCACTATCGTACAAATGATTGAACTGCGGGCAAGTTGCTAACGAGCACTTTATAATCAAGCTTGTGGTCGCTTATCATAATTTCAACTGCTTTATACGCGTAGAACGTGTATGTTTTATGCAAATTAACGATTCGATTTGAACAAAAATAAACACACATTTTTGATCTATGGATAAAAATAGTCGAGAGGTGCCACTGCCATGGGACACCAGATTGGAACGCCATCTAATATTGTCTCAAGTTTTAAAAGCTCTTATTTTTGTTTTATACATACTCTGTACTAAAAACAAAACCTTTCACTTAAAACGAACCTTTCGGGCATAACGCTTTTTGTTACATGACGATTTCTGCCAGATCACTCCTACCGTAAGCCGCGTTAGAGAACTTCGTTCCAATAATAAAATTAAATCCTTGATAAGTATTTTTTTTTGTAAATAAATATGCACACAAAAAAAGCAAAAAGCCAACGTCACGCGGTGTTCCCAGGCGGTCACCCATCCAAGTACTGACCGCGCCCGATGTTGCTTAACTTCGGTGATCGGACGAGAACCGGTGTATTCAACGTAGTATGGACGTTGGCGAGTGCTAAGCCGAAATATTAGACCACTATCGTACAAATGATTGAACTGCGGGCAAGTTGCTAACGAGCACTTTATAATCAAGCTTGTGGTCGCTTATCATAATTTCAACTGCTTTATACGCGTAGAACGTGTATGTTTTATGCAAATTAACGATTCGATTTGAACAAAAATAAACACACATTTTTGATCTATGGATAAAAATAGTCGAGAGGTGCCACTGCCATGGGACACCAGATTGGAACGCCATCTAATATTGTCTCAAGTTTTAAAAGCTCTTATTTTTGTTTTATACATACTCTGTACTAAAAACAAAACCTTTCACTTAAAACGAACCTTTCGGGCATAACGCTTTTTGTTACATGACGATTTCTGCCAGATCACTCCTACCGTAAGCCGCGTTAGAGAACTTCGTTCCAATAATAAAATTAAATCCTCGATAAGTATTTTTTTTTTGTAAATAAATATGCACACAAAAAAAGCAAAAAGCCAACGTCACGCGGTGTTCCCAGGCGGTCACCCATCCAAGTACTGACCGCGCCCGATGTTGCTTAACTTCGGTGATCGGACGAGAACCGGTGTATTCAACGTAGTATGGACGTTGGCGAGTGTTAAGCCGAAATATTAGACCACTATCGTACAAATGATTGAACTGCGGGCAAGTTGCTAACGAGCACTTTATAATCAAGCTTGTGGTCGCTTATCATAATTTCAACTGCTTTATACGCGTAGAACGTGTATGTTTTATGCAAATTAACGATTCGATTTGAACAAAAATAAACACACATTTTTGATCTATGGATAAAAATAGTCGAGAGGTGCCACTGCCATGGGACAACAGATTGGAACGCCATCTAATATTGTCTCAAGTTTTAAAAGCTCTTATTTTTGTTTTATACATACTCTGTACTAAAAACATATCCTTTCACTTTAAACGAACCTTTCGGGCATAACGCTTTTTGTTACATGACGATTTCTGCCAGATCACTCCTACCGTAAGCCGCGTTAGAGAACTTCGTTCCAATAATAAAATTAAATCCTCGATAAGTATTTTTTTTGTAAATAAATATGCACACAAAAAAAGCAAAAAGCCAACGTCACGCGGTGTTCCCAGGCGGTCACCCATCCAAGTACTGACCGCGCCCGATGTTGCTTAACTTCGGTGATCGGACGAGAACCGGTGTATTCAACGTAGTATGGACGTTGGCGAGTGCTAAGCCGAAATATTAGACCACTATCGTACAAATGATTGAACTGCGGGCAAGTTGCTAACGAGCACTTTATAATCAAGCTTGTGGTCGCTTAGCATAATTTCAACTGCTTTATACGCGTAGAACGTGTATGTTTTATGCAAATTAACGATTCGATTTGAACAAAAATAAACACACATTTTTGATCTATGGATAAAAATAGTCGAGAGGTGCCACTGCCATGGGACAACAGATTGGAACGCCATCTAATATTGTCTCAAGTTTTAAAAGCTCTTATTTTTGTTTTATACATACTCTGTACTAAAAACATATCCTTTCACTTTAAACGAACCTTTCGGGCATAACGCTTTTTGTTACATGACGATTTCTGCCAGATCACTCCTACCGTAAGCCGCGTTAGAGAACTTCGTTCCAATAATAAAATTAAATCCTCGATAAGTATTTTTTTTTTGTAAATAAATATGCACACAAAAAAAGCAAAAAGCCAACGTCACGCGGTGTTCCCAGGCGGTCACCCATCCAAGTACTGACCGCGCCCGATGTTGCTTAACTTCGGTGATCGGACGAGAACCGGTGTATTCAACGTAGTATGGACGTTGGCGAGTGCTAAGCCGAAATATTAGACCACTATCGTACAAATGATTGAACTGCGGGCAAGTTGCTAACGAGCACTTTATAATCAAGCTTGTGGTCGCTTATCATAATTTCAACTGCTTTATACGCGTAGAACGTGTATGTTTTATGCAAATTAACGATTCGATTTGAACAAAAATAAACACACATTTTTGATCTATGGATAAAAATAGTCGAGAGGTGCCACTGCCATGGGACACCAGATTGGAACGCCATCTAATATTGTCTCAAGTTTTAAAAGCTCTTATTTTTGTTTTATACATACTCTGTACTAAAAACATATCCTTTCACTTTAAACGAACCTTTCGGGCATAACGCTTTTTGTTACATGACGATTTCTGCCAGATCACTCCTACCGTAAGCCGCGTTAGAGAACTTCGTTCCAATAATAAAATTAAATCCTCGATAAGTATTTTTTTTTTGTAAATAAATATGCACACAAAAAAAGCAAAAAGCCAACGTCACGCGGTGTTCCCAGGCGGTCACCCATCCAAGTACTGACCGCGCCCGATGTTGCTTAACTTCGGTGATCGGACGAGAACCGGTGTATTCAACGTAGTATGGACGTTGGCGAGTGCTAAGCCGAAATATTAGACCACTATCGTACAAATGATTGAACTGCGGGCAAGTTGCTAACGAGCACTTTATAATCAAGCTTGTGGTCGCTTATCATAATTTCAACTGCTTTATACGCGTAGAACGTGTATGTTTTATGCAAATTAACGATTCGATTTGAACAAAAATAAACACACATTTTTGATCTATGGATAAAAATAGTCGAGAGGTGCCACTGCCATGGGACACCAGATTGGAACGCCATCTAATATTGTCTCAAGTTTTAAAAGCTCTTATTTTTGTTTTATACATACTCTGTACTAAAAACAAAACCTTTCACTTAAAACGAACCTTTCGGGCATAACGCTTTTTGTTACATGACGATTTCTGCCAGATCACTCCTACCGTAAGCCGCGTTAGAGAACTTCGTTCCAATAATAAAATTAAATCCTCGATAAGTATTTTTTTTTTTGTAAATAAATATGCACACAAAAAAAGCAAAAAGCCAACGTCACGCGGTGTTCCCAGGCGGTCACCCATCCAAGTACTGACCGCGCCCGATGTTGCTTAACTTCGGTGATCGGACGAGAACCGGTGTATTCAACGTAGTATGGACGTTGGCGAGTGCTAAGCCGAAATATTAGACCACTATCGTACAAATGATTGAACTGCGGGCAAGTTGCTAACGAGCACTTTATAATCAAGCTTGTGGTCGCTTAGCATAATTTCAATTGCTTTTACGCGTAGAACGTGTATGTTTTATGCAAATTAACGATTTGATTTGAACAAAAATAAACTCACATTTTTGATCTATGGATAAAAATAGTCGAGAGGTGCCACTGCCATGGGACACCAGATTGGAACGCCATCTAATATTGTCTCAAGTTTTAAAAGCTCTTATTTTTGTTTTATACATACTCTGTACTAAAAACAAAACCTTTCACTTAAAACGAACCTTTCGGGCATAACGCTTTTTGTTACATGACGATTTCTGCCAGATCACTCCTACCGTAAGCCGCGTTAGAGAACTTCGTTCCAATAATAAAATTAAATCCTTGATAAGTATTTTTTTTTGTAAATAAATATGCACACAAAAAAAGCAAAAAGCCAACGTCACGCGGTGTTCCCAGGCGGTCACCCATCCAAGTACTGACCGCGCCCGATGTTGCTTAACTTCGGTGATCGGACGAGAACCGGTGTATTCAACGTAGTATGGACGTTGGCGAGTGCTAAGCCGAAATATTAGACCACTATCGTACAAATGATTGAACTGCGGGCAAGTTGCTAACGAGCACTTTATAATCAAGCTTGTGGTCGCTTATCATAATTTCAACTGCTTTATACGCGTAGAACGTGTATGTTTTATGCAAATTAACGATTCGATTTGAACAAAAATAAACACACATTTTTGATCTATGGATAAAAATAGTCGAGAGGTGCCACTGCCATGGGACACCAGATTGGAACGCCATCTAATATTGTCTCAAGTTTTAAAAGCTCTTATTTTTGTTTTATACATACTCTGTACTAAAAACAAAACCTTTCACTTAAAACGAACCTTTCGGGCATAACGCTTTTTGTTACATGACGATTTCTGCCAGATCACTCCTACCGTAAGCCGCGTTAGAGAACTTCGTTCCAATAATAAAATTAAATCCTCGATAAGTATTTTTTTTTTGTAAATAAATATGCACACAAAAAAAGCAAAAAGCCAACGTCACGCGGTGTTCCCAGGCGGTCACCCATCCAAGTACTGACCGCGCCCGATGTTGCTTAACTTCGGTGATCGGACGAGAACCGGTGTATTCAACGTAGTATGGACGTTGGCGAGTGTTAAGCCGAAATATTAGACCACTATCGTACAAATGATTGAACTGCGGGCAAGTTGCTAACGAGCACTTTATAATCAAGCTTGTGGTCGCTTATCATAATTTCAACTGCTTTATACGCGTAGAACGTGTATGTTTTATGCAAATTAACGATTCGATTTGAACAAAAATAAACACACATTTTTGATCTATGGATAAAAATAGTCGAGAGGTGCCACTGCCATGGGACAACAGATTGGAACGCCATCTAATATTGTCTCAAGTTTTAAAAGCTCTTATTTTTGTTTTATACATACTCTGTACTAAAAACATATCCTTTCACTTTAAACGAACCTTTCGGGCATAACGCTTTTTGTTACATGACGATTTCTGCCAGATCACTCCTACCGTAAGCCGCGTTAGAGAACTTCGTTCCAATAATAAAATTAAATCCTCGATAAGTATTTTTTTTTTTGTAAATAAATATGCACACAAAAAAAGCAAAAAGCCAACGTCACGCGGTGTTCCCAGGCGGTCACCCATCCAAGTACTGACCGCGCCCGATGTTGCTTAACTTCGGTGATCGGACGAGAACCGGTGTATTCAACGTAGTATGGACGTTGGCGAGTGCTAAGCCGAAATATTAGACCACTATCGTACAAATGATTGAACTGCGGGCAAGTTGCTAACGAGCACTTTATAATCAAGCTTGTGGTCGCTTAGCATAATTTCAACTGCTTTATACGCGTAGAACGTGTATGTTTTATGCAAATTAACGATTCGATTTGAACAAAAATAAACACACATTTTTGATCTATGGATAAAAATAGTCGAGAGGTGCCACTGCCATGGGACAACAGATTGGAACGCCATCTAATATTGTCTCAAGTTTTAAAAGCTCTTATTTTTGTTTTATACATACTCTGTACTAAAAACATATCCTTTCACTTTAAACGAACCTTTCGGGCATAACGCTTTTTGTTACATGACGATTTCTGCCAGATCACTCCTACCGTAAGCCGCGTTAGAGAACTTCGTTCCAATAATAAAATTAAATCCTCGATAAGTATTTTTTTTTTGTAAATAAATATGCACACAAAAAAAGCAAAAAGCCAACGTCACGCGGTGTTCCCAGGCGGTCACCCATCCAAGTACTGACCGCGCCCGATGTTGCTTAACTTCGGTGATCGGACGAGAACCGGTGTATTCAACGTAGTATGGACGTTGGCGAGTGCTAAGCCGAAATATTAGACCACTATCGTACAAATGATTGAACTGCGGGCAAGTTGCTAACGAGCACTTTATAATCAAGCTTGTGGTCGCTTATCATAATTTCAACTGCTTTATACGCGTAGAACGTGTATGTTTTATGCAAATTAACGATTCGATTTGAACAAAAATAAACACACATTTTTGATCTATGGATAAAAATAGTCGAGAGGTGCCACTGCCATGGGACACCAGATTGGAACGCCATCTAATATTGTCTCAAGTTTTAAAAGCTCTTATTTTTGTTTTATACATACTCTGTACTAAAAACATATCCTTTCACTTTAAACGAACCTTTCGGGCATAACGCTTTTTGTTACATGACGATTTCTGCCAGATCACTCCTACCGTAAGCCGCGTTAGAGAACTTCGTTCCAATAATAAAATTAAATCCTCGATAAGTATTTTTTTTTTGTAAATAAATATGCACACAAAAAAAGCAAAAAGCCAACGTCACGCGGTGTTCCCAGGCGGTCACCCATCCAAGTACTGACCGCGCCCGATGTTGCTTAACTTCGGTGATCGGACGAGAACCGGTGTATTCAACGTAGTATGGACGTTGGCGAGTGCTAAGCCGAAATATTAGACCACTATCGTACAAATGATTGAACTGCGGGCAAGTTGCTAACGAGCACTTTATAATCAAGCTTGTGGTCGCTTATCATAATTTCAACTGCTTTATACGCGTAGAACGTGTATGTTTTATGCAAATTAACGATTCGATTTGAACAAAAATAAACACACATTTTTGATCTATGGATAAAAATAGTCGAGAGGTGCCACTGCCATGGGACACCAGATTGGAACGCCATCTAATATTGTCTCAAGTTTTAAAAGCTCTTATTTTTGTTTTATACATACTCTGTACTAAAAACAAAACCTTTCACTTAAAACGAACCTTTCGGGCATAACGCTTTTTGTTACATGACGATTTCTGCCAGATCACTCCTACCGTAAGCCGCGTTAGAGAACTTCGTTCCAATAATAAAATTAAATCCTCGATAAGTATTTTTTTTTTTGTAAATAAATATGCACACAAAAAAAGCAAAAAGCCAACGTCACGCGGTGTTCCCAGGCGGTCACCCATCCAAGTACTGACCGCGCCCGATGTTGCTTAACTTCGGTGATCGGACGAGAACCGGTGTATTCAACGTAGTATGGACGTTGGCGAGTGCTAAGCCGAAATATTAGACCACTATCGTACAAATGATTGAACTGCGGGCAAGTTGCTAACGAGCACTTTATAATCAAGCTTGTGGTCGCTTAGCATAATTTCAATTGCTTTTACGCGTAGAACGTGTATGTTTTATGCAAATTAACGATTTGATTTGAACAAAAATAAACACACATTTTTGATCTATGGATAAAAATAGTCGAGAGGTGCCACTGCCATGGGACACCAGATTGGAACGCCATCTAATATTGTCTCAAGTTTTAAAAGCTCTTATTTTTGTTTTATACATACTCTGTACTAAAAAAAAAAATGAGTGTGCTTTAGACCACACAACTGAAGTAAAACTTCTTTAGCTCCACCCATATGCGTTCGCCTCGCCCGATCACACTTTTCGTAACGCTCTCGTCATGCATTCGCCAGCTTACTCCGCAAGCCAAGCGTGCCTAAAGAAGTTTTACTTCAACAAAACCTTTCACTTAAAACGAACCTTTCGGGCATAAAGCTTTTTGTTACATGACGATTTCTGCCAGATCACTCCTACCGTAAGCCGCGTTAGAGAACTTCGTTCCAACAATAAAATAAAACCCTCCATAATTTTTTTTTGTAAATGCACACAAAAAAAGCAAAAAGCCAACGTCACGCGGTGTTCCCAGGCGGTCACCCATCCAAGTACTGACCGCGCCCGATGTTGCTTAACTTCGGTGATCGGACGAGAACCGGTGTATTCAACGTAGTATGGACGTTGGCGAGTGCTAAGCCGAAATATTAGACCACTATCGTACAAATGATTGAACTGCGGGCAAGTTGCTAACGAGCACTTTATAATCAAGCTTGTGGTCGCTTAGCATAATTTCAACTGCTTTATACGCGTAGAACGTGTATGTTTTATGCAAATTAACGATTCGATTTGAACAAAAATAAACTCACATTTTTGATCTATGGATAAAAATAGTCGAGAGGTGCCACTGCCATGGGACACCAGATTGGAACGCCATCTAATATTGTCTCAAGTTTTAAAAGCTCTTATTTTTGTTTTATACATACTCTGTACTAAAAACAAAACCTTTCACTTAAAACGAACCTTTCGGGCATAACGCTTTTTGTTACATGACGATTTCTGCCAGATCACTCCTACCGTAAGCCGCGTTAGAGAACTTCGTTCCAATAATAAAATTAAATCCTTGATAAGTATTTTTTTTTGTAAATAAATATGCACACAAAAAAAGCAAAAAGCCAACGTCACGCGGTGTTCCCAGGCGGTCACCCATCCAAGTACTGACCGCGCCCGATGTTGCTTAACTTCGGTGATCGGACGAGAACCGGTGTATTCAACGTAGTATGGACGTTGGCGAGTGCTAAGCCGAAATATTAGACCACTATCGTACAAATGATTGAACTGCGGGCAAGTTGCTAACGAGCACTTTATAATCAAGCTTGTGGTCGCTTATCATAATTTCAACTGCTTTATACGCGTAGAACGTGTATGTTTTATGCAAATTAACGATTCGATTTGAACAAAAATAAACACACATTTTTGATCTATGGATAAAAATAGTCGAGAGGTGCCACTGCCATGGGACACCAGATTGGAACGCCATCTAATATTGTCTCAAGTTTTAAAAGCTCTTATTTTTGTTTTATACATACTCTGTACTAAAAACAAAACCTTTCACTTAAAACGAACCTTTCGGGCATAACGCTTTTTGTTACATGACGATTTCTGCCAGATCACTCCTACCGTAAGCCGCGTTAGAGAACTTCGTTCCAATAATAAAATTAAATCCTCGATAAGTATTTTTTTTTTGTAAATAAATATGCACACAAAAAAAGCAAAAAGCCAACGTCACGCGGTGTTCCCAGGCGGTCACCCATCCAAGTACTGACCGCGCCCGATGTTGCTTAACTTCGGTGATCGGACGAGAACCGGTGTATTCAACGTAGTATGGACGTTGGCGAGTGTTAAGCCGAAATATTAGACCACTATCGTACAAATGATTGAACTGCGGGCAAGTTGCTAACGAGCACTTTATAATCAAGCTTGTGGTCGCTTAGCATAATTTCAACTGCTTTATACGCGTAGAACGTGTATGTTTTATGCAAATTAACGATTCGATTTGAACAAAAATAAACACACATTTTTGATCTATGGATAAAAATAGTCGAGAGGTGCCACTGCCATGGGACAACAGATTGGAACGCCATCTAATATTGTCTCAAGTTTTAAAAACTCTTATTTTTGTTTTATACATACTCTGTACTAAAAACATATCCTTTCACTTTAAACGAACCTTTCGGGCATAACGCTTTTTGTTACATGACGATTTCTGCCAGATCACTCCTACCGTAAGCCGCGTTAGAGAACTTCGTTCCAATAATAAAATTAAATCCTCGATAAGTATTTTTTTTTTGTAAATAAATATGCACACAAAAAAAGCAAAAAGCCAACGTCACGCGGTGTTCCCAGGCGGTCACCCATCCAAGTACTGACCGCGCCCGATGTTGCTTAACTTCGGTGATCGGACGAGAACCGGTGTATTCAACGTAGTATGGACGTTGGCGAGTGCTAAGCCGAAATATTAGACCACTATCGTACAAATGATTGAACTGCGGGCAAGTTGCTAACGAGCACTTTATAATCAAGCTTGTGGTCGCTTAGCATAATTTCAACTGCTTTATACGCGTAGAACGTGTATGTTTTATGCAATTTAACGATTCGATTTGAACAAAAATAAACACACATTTTTGATCTATGGATAAAAATAGTCGAGAGGTGCCACTGCCATGGGACAACAGATTGGAACGCCATCTAATATTGTCTCAAGTTTTAAAAGCTCTTATTTTTGTTTTATACATACTCTGTACTAAAAACATATCCTTTCACTTTAAACGAACCTTTCGGGCATAACGCTTTTTGTTACATGACGATTTCTGCCAGATCACTCCTACCGTAAGCCGCGTTAGAGAACTTCGTTCCAATAATAAAATTAAATCCTCGATAAGTATTTTTTTTTTGTAAATAAATATGCACACAAAAAAAGCAAAAAGGTCACGTCACGCGGTGTTCCCAGGCGGTCACCCATCCAAGTACTGACCGCGCCCGATGTTGCTTAACTTCGGTGATCGGACGAGAACCGGTGTATTCAACGTAGTATGGACGTTGGCGAGTGCTAAGCCGAAATATTAGACCACTATCGTACAAATGATTGAACTGCGGGCAAGTTGCTAACGAGCACTTTATAATCAAGCTTGTGGTCGCTTAGCATAATTTCAACTGCTTTATACGCGTAGAACGTGTATGTTTTATGCAAATTAACGATTCGATTTGAACAAAAATAAACACACATTTTTGATCTATGGATAAAAATAGTCGAGAGGTGCCACTGCCATGGGACAACAGATTGGAACGCCATCTAATATTGTCTCAAGTTTTAAAAGCTCTTATTTTTGTTTTATACATACTCTGTACTAAAAACATATCCTTTCACTTTAAACGAACCTTTCGGGCATAACGCTTTTTGTTACATGACGATTTCTGCCAGATCACTCCTACCGTAAGCCGCGTTAGAGAACTTCGTTCCAATAATAAAATTAAATCCTCGATAAGTATTTTTTTTTTGTAAATAAATATGCACACAAAAAAAGCAAAAAGCCAACGTCACGCGGTGTTCCCAGGCGGTCACCCATCCAAGTACTGACCGCGCCCGATGTTGCTTAACTTCGGTGATCGGACGAGAACCGGTGTATTCAACGTAGTATGGACGTTGGCGAGTGCTAAGCCGAAATATTAGACCACTATCGTACAAATGATTGAACTGCGGGCAAGTTGCTAACGAGCACTTTATAATCAAGCTTGTGGTCGCTTATCATAATTTCAACTGCTTTATACGCGTAGAACGTGTATGTTTTATGCAAATTAACGATTCGATTTGAACAAAAATAAACACACATTTTTGATCTATGGATAAAAATAGTCGAGAGGTGCCACTGCCATGGGACACCAGATTGGAACGCCATCTAATATTGTCTCAAGTTTTAAAAGCTCTTATTTTTGTTTTATACATACTCTGTACTAAAAACAAAACCTTTCACTTAAAACGAACCTTTCGGGCATAACGCTTTTTGTTACATGACGATTTCTGCCAGATCACTCCTACCGTAAGCCGCGTTAGAGAACTTCGTTCCAATAATAAAATTAAATCCTCGATAAGTATTTTTTTTTTTGTAAATAAATATGCACACAAAAAAAGCAAAAAGCCAACGTCACGCGGTGTTCCCAGGCGGTCACCCATCCAAGTACTGACCACGCCCGATGTTGCTTAACTTCGGTGATCGGACGAGAACCGGTGTATTCAACGTAGTATGGACGTTGGCGAGTGTTAAGCCGAAATATTAGACCACTATCGTACAAATGATTGAACTGCGGGCAAGTTGCTAACGAGCACTTTATAATCAAGCTTGTGGTCGCTTAGCATAATTTCAACTGCTTTATACGCGTAGAACGTGTATGTTTTATGCAAATTAACGATTCGATTTGAACAAAAATAAACACACATTTTTGATCTATGGATAAAAATAGTCGAGAGGTGCCACTGCCATGGGACAACAGATTGGAACGCCATCTAATATTGTCTCAAGTTTTAAAAGCTCTTATTTTTGTTTTATACATACTCTGTACTAAAAACATATCCTTTCACTTTAAACGAACCTTTCGGGCATAACGCTTTTTGTTACATGACGATTTCTGCCAGATCACTCCTACCGTAAGCCGCGTTAGAGAACTTCGTTCCAATAATAAAATTAAATCCTCGATAAGTTTTTTTTTTTTGTAAATAAATATGCACACAAAAAAAGCAAAAAGCCAACGTCACGCGGTGTTCCCAGGCGGTCACCCATCCAAGTACTGACCGCGCCCGATGTTGCTTAACTTCGGTGATCGGACGAGAACCGGTGTATTCAACGTAGTATGGACGTTGGCGAGTGCTAAGCCGAAATATTAGACCACTATCGTACAAATGATTGAACTGCGGGCAAGTTGCTAACGAGCACTTTATAATCAAGCTTGTGGTCGCTTAGCATAATTTCAACTGCTTTTACGCGTAGAACGTGTATGTTTTATGCAAATTAACGATTTGATTTGAACAAAAATAAACACACATTTTTGATCTATGGATAAAAATAGTCGAGAGGTGCCACTGCCATGGGACACCAGATTGGAACGCCATCTAATATTGTCTCAAGTTTTAAAAGCTCTTATTTTTGTTTTATACATACTCTGTACTAAAAAAAAAATGAGTGTGCTTTAGACCACACAACTGAAGTAAAACTTCTTTAGCTCCACCCATATGCGTTCGCCTCGCCCGATCACACTTTTCGTAACGCTCTCGTCATGCATTCGCCAGCTTACTCCCCAAGCCAAGCGTGCCTAAAGAAGTTTTACTTCAACAAAACCTTTCACTTAAAACGAACCTTTCGGGCATAAAGCTTTTTGTTACATGACGATTTCTGCCAGATCACTCCTACCGTAAGCCGCGTTAGAGAACTTCGTTCCAACAATAAAATAAAACCCTCCATAATTTTTTTTTGTAAATGCACACAAAAAAAGCAAAAAGCCAACGTCACGCGGTGTTCCCAGGCGGTCACCCATCCAAGTACTGACCGCGCCCGATGTTGCTTAACTTCGGTGATCGGACGAGAACCGGTGTATTCAACGTAGTATGGACGTTGGCGAGTGTTAAGCCGAAATATTAGACCACTATCGTACAAATGATTGAACTGCGGGCAAGTTGCTAACGAGCACTTTATAATCAAGCTTGTGGTCGCTTAGCATAATTTCAACTGCTTTATACGCGTAGAACGTGTATGTTTTATGCAAATTAACGATTCGATTTGAACAAAAATAAACACACATTTTTGATCTATGGATAAAAATAGTCGAGAGGTGCCACTGCCATGGGACAACAGATTGGAACGCCATCTAATATTGTCTCAAGTTTTAAAAGCTCTTATTTTTGTTTTATACATACTCTGTACTAAAAACATATCCTTTCACTTTAAACGAACCTTTCGGGCATAACGCTTTTTGTTACATGACGATTTCTGCCAGATCACTCCTACCGTAAGCCGCGTTAGAGAACTTCGTTCCAATAATAAAATTAAATCCTCGATAAGTATTTTTTTTTTGTAAATAAATATGCACACAAAAAAAGCAAAAAGCCAACGTCACGCGGTGTTCCCAGGCGGTCACCCATCCAAGTACTGACCGCGCCCGATGTTGCTTAACTTCGGTGATCGGACGAGAACCGGTGTATTCAACGTAGTATGGACGTTGGCGAGTGCTAAGCCGAAATATTAGACCACTATCGTACAAATGATTGAACTGCGGGCAAGTTGCTAACGAGCACTTTATAATCAAGCTTGTGGTCGCTTATCATAATTTCAACTGCTTTATACGCGTAGAACGTGTATGTTTTATGCAAATTAACGATTCGATTTGAACAAAAATAAACACACATTTTTGATCTATGGATAAAAATAGTCGAGAGGTGCCACTGCCATGGGACACCAGATTGGAACGCCATCTAATATTGTCTCAAGTTTTAAAAGCTCTTATTTTTGTTTTATACATACTCTGTACTAAAAACATATCCTTTCACTTTAAACGAACCTTTCGGGCATAACGCTTTTTGTTACATGACGATTTCTGCCAGATCACTCCTACCGTAAGCCGCGTTAGAGAACTTCGTTCCAATAATAAAATTAAATCCTCGATAAGTATTTTTTTTTTGTAAATAAATATGCACACAAAAAAAGCAAAAAGCCAACGTCACGCGGTGTTCCCAGGCGGTCACCCATCCAAGTACTGACCGCGCCCGATGTTGCTTAACTTCGGTGATCGGACGAGAACCGGTGTATTCAACGTAGTATGGACGTTGGCGAGTGCTAAGCCGAAATATTAGACCACTATCGTACAAATGATTGAACTGCGGGCAAGTTGCTAACGAGCACTTTATAATCAAGCTTGTGGTCGCTTATCATAATTTCAACTGCTTTATACGCGTAGAACGTGTATGTTTTATGCAAATTAACGATTCGATTTGAACAAAAATAAACACACATTTTTGATCTATGGATAAAAATAGTCGAGAGGTGCCACTGCCATGGGACACCAGATTGGAACGCCATCTAATATTGTCTCAAGTTTTAAAAGCTCTTATTTTTGTTTTATACATACTCTGTACTAAAAACAAAACCTTTCACTTAAAACGAACCTTTCGGGCATAACGCTTTTTGTTACATGACGATTTCTGCCAGATCACTCCTACCGTAAGCCGCGTTAGAGAACTTCGTTCCAATAATAAAATTAAATCCTCGATAAGTATTTTTTTTTTTGTAAATAAATATGCACACAAAAAAAGCAAAAAGCCAACGTCACGCGGTGTTCCCAGGCGGTCACCCATCCAAGTACTGACCGCGCCCGATGTTGCTTAACTTCGGTGATCGGACGAGAACCGGTGTATTCAACGTAGTATGGACGTTGGCGAGTGCTAAGCCGAAATATTAGACCACTATCGTACAAATGATTGAACTGCGGGCAAGTTGCTAACGAGCACTTTATAATCAAGCTTGTGGTCGCTTAGCATAATTTCAACTGCTTTTACGCGTAGAACGTGTATGTTTTATGCAAATTAACGATTTGATTTGAACAAAAATAAACACACATTTTTGATCTATGGATAAAAATAGTCGAGAGGTGCCACTGCCATGGGACACCAGATTGGAACGCCATCTAATATTGTCTCAAGTTTTAAAAGCTCTTATTTTTGTTTTATACATACTCTGTACTAAAAAAAAAATGAGTGTGCTTTAGACCACACAACTGAAGTAAAACTTCTTTAGCTCCACCCATATGCGTTCGCCTCGCCCGATCACACTTTTCGTAACGCTCTCGTCATGCATTCGCCAGCTTACTCCCCAAGCCAAGCGTGCCTAAAGAAGTTTTACTTCAACAAAACCTTTCACTTAAAACGAACCTTTCGGGCATAAAGCTTTTTGTTACATGACGATTTCTGCCAGATCACTCCTACCGTAAGCCGCGTTAGAGAACTTCGTTCCAACAATAAAATAAAACCCTCCATAATTTTTTTTTGTAAATGCACACAAAAAAAGCAAAAAGCCAACGTCACGCGGTGTTCCCAGGCGGTCACCCATCCAAGTACTGACCGCGCCCGATGTTGCTTAACTTCGGTGATCGGACGAGAACCGGTGTATTCAACGTAGTATGGACGTTGGCGAGTGTTAAGCCGAAATATTAGACCACTATCGTACAAATGATTGAACTGCGGGCAAGTTGCTAACGAGCACTTTATAATCAAGCTTGTGGTCGCTTAGCATAATTTCAACTGCTTTATACGCGTAGAACGTGTATGTTTTATGCAAATTAACGATTCGATTTGAACAAAAATAAACACACATTTTTGATCTATGGATAAAAATAGTCGAGAGGTGCCACTGCCATGGGACAACAGATTGGAACGCCATCTAATATTGTCTCAAGTTTTAAAAGCTCTTATTTTTGTTTTATACATACTCTGTACTAAAAACATATCCTTTCACTTTAAACGAACCTTTCGGGCATAACGCTTTTTGTTACATGACGATTTCTGCCAGATCACTCCTACCGTAAGCCGCGTTAGAGAACTTCGTTCCAATAATAAAATTAAATCCTCGATAAGTTTTTTTTTTTTGTAAATAAATATGCACACAAAAAAAGCAAAAAGCCAACGTCACGCGGTGTTCCCAGGCGGTCACCCATCCAAGTACTGACCGCGCCCGATGTTGCTTAACTTCGGTGATCGGACGAGAACCGGTGTATTCAACGTAGTATGGACGTTGGCGAGTGTTAAGCCGAAATATTAGACCACTATCGTACAAATGATTGAACTGCGGGCAAGTTGCTAACGAGCACTTTATAATCAAGCTTGTGGTCGCTTAGCATAATTTCAACTGCTTTATACGCGTAGAACGTGTATGTTTTATGCAAATTAACGATTCGATTTGAACAAAAATAAACACACATTTTTGATCTATGGATAAAAATAGTCGAGAGGTGCCACTGCCATGGGACAACAGATTGGAACGCCATCTAATATTGTCTCAAGTTTTAAAAGCTCTTATTATTGTTTTATACATACTCTGTACTAAAAACATATCCTTTCACTTTAAACGAACCTTTCGGGCATAACGCTTTTTGTTACATGACGATTTCTGCCAGATCACTCCTACCGTAAGCCGCGTTAGAGAACTTCGTTCCAATAATAAAATTAAATCCTCGATAAGTTTTTTTTTTTTGTAAATAAATATGCACACAAAAAAAGCAAAAAGCCAACGTCACGCGGTGTTCCCAGGCGGTCACCCATCCAAGTACTGACCGCGCCCGATGTTGCTTAACTTCGGTGATCGGACGAGAACCGGTGTATTCAACGTAGTATGGACGTTGGCGAGTGCTAAGCCGAAATATTAGACCACTATCGTACAAATGATTGAACTGCGGGCAAGTTGCTAACGAGCACTTTATAATCAAGCTTGTGGTCGCTTAGCATAATTTCAACTGCTTTTACGCGTAGAACGTGTATGTTTTATGCAAATTAACGATTTGATTTGAACAAAAATAAACACACATTTTTGATCTATGGATAAAAATAGTCGAGAGGTGCCACTGCCATGGGACACCAGATTGGAACGCCATCTAATATTGTCTCAAGTTTTAAAAGCTCTTATTTTTGTTTTATACATACTCTGTACTAAAAAAAAAATGAGTGTGCTTTAGACCACACAACTGAAGTAAAACTTCTTTAGCTCCACCCATATGCGTTCGCCTCGCCCGATCACACTTTTCGTAACGCTCTCGTCATGCATTCGCCAGCTTACTCCCCAAGCCAAGCGTGCCTAAAGAAGTTTTACTTCAACAAAACCTTTCACTTAAAACGAACCTTTCGGGCATAAAGCTTTTTGTTACATGACGATTTCTGCCAGATCACTCCTACCGTAAGCCGCGTTAGAGAACTTCGTTCCAACAATAAAATAAAACCCTCCATAATTTTTTTTTGTAAATGCACACAAAAAAAGCAAAAAGCCAACGTCACGCGGTGTTCCCAGGCGGTCACCCATCCAAGTACTGACCGCGCCCGATGTTGCTTAACTTCGGTGATCGGACGAGAACCGGTGTATTCAACGTAGTATGGACGTTGGCGAGTGTTAAGCCGAAATATTAGACCACTATCGTACAAATGATTGAACTGCGGGCAAGTTGCTAACGAGCACTTTATAATCAAGCTTGTGGTCGCTTAGCATAATTTCAACTGCTTTATACGCGTAGAACGTGTATGTTTTATGCAAATTAACGATTCGATTTGAACAAAAATAAACACACATTTTTGATCTATGGATAAAAATAGTCGAGAGGTGCCACTGCCATGGGACAACAGATTGGAACGCCATCTAATATTGTCTCAAGTTTTAAAAGCTCTTATTTTTGTTTTATACATACTCTGTACTAAAAACATATCCTTTCACTTTAAACGAACCTTTCGGGCATAACACTTTTTGTTACATGACGATTTCTGCCAGATCACTCCTACCGTAAGCCGCGTTAGAGAACTTCGTTCCAATAATAAAATTAAATCCTCGATAAGTTTTTTTTTTTTGTAAATAAATATGCACACAAAAAAAGCAAAAAGCCAACGTCACGCGGTGTTCCCAGGCGGTCACCCATCCAAGTACTGACCGCGCCCGATGTTGCTTAACTTCGGTGATCGGACCAGGGACCGAAAACCTTTATAAATTACGGTACAGGTATCGAAGAATTTTGGTTACTTCTACGACCTAAGGTTACCGCTATCTGGGTAACCAAGCAGGATAAATATGTTACCTCTATTTATGTTACCGTTTTAATACCGGTTACCTAAAAATTACCTTGATTACGAGAAAGAAACAGAATATCGCAATGCCGACAATTTGTTGGCATAAAAAAAATACTTTTTAAACATTATCAGTCAAATCGTCATGCTGTGCTGTTTACGTTTATTTTGTTTGCCATTTTGCGAAATACTTATTTGAGTAAAAGTAAAAAAAAAGGAAATGAGTAAAGGTAAGATAATATTACATTATTACATTGTAAATTGGTAGAATGCCATTTGATTATCTTTAGCGGTATCTACATCGCCACATGCGAGGTGCGCGTCATACTGACGTCACGCAAATCCTCCACCGCGCAAGCAGAGTTTACCGCGCGACTAACATATATACCCGACAACAATCGTCGGGCAGTTGCCCACCAGACACGACACCCGTCTGGTCGGAGGATCCTCCCTTTTCTATGGAGGTATAATTGAACTTTACACCCTGTTCCTGATGCCTCTATTATGTTTTTCTCTCATCATAGAAATCAATTCGGTAATTTTGGTTTTGCTTAATTTGCGGAGAAACGTACGCGACGTTTTTCTAATAGTGGGCTGCAATTTTTCGTAAACAAAGCTCTTAAACTATTCTTGCTGGCAATTTTTTTGAGAGCGCAAGAAGAGCGTAGATACCGAGTTCTGATACAAAGAGCGTCTCTGGTTGCCAGTTTGGTGGGGTTTCAAGGTAAGCTGTGAATGGGCCCAGCTTGTTCCACGAGCATTTCCATCTATCCGGAACAACGCTATAAGCCTTTTTGACTTTCTCATAGCCCAAGAGCAATGCAAACTGTATCAGTTTACAGTAAATATTGTTGTCCTTGGTGATGTATGCCCAACATTGTTTCTTTACTCATGTGGTTGGCCAGCGGAAAATTGGAACGTTGCAAAGACATGACGCTCTCTTATACTACCTACTAGGTGCAAGGACAGTGGTCAAAAAAACGCCAACTAAAAAGGTATATAAACAAGACATCGTAACAAAATAACATCGGTTTCTGTTTTCGTATTACCAGAGTCACACGTAATCGGTATGATTTATATATTAATTATAGGTACACACGGCTACACATCAAGCTATACAAAACCAGTTTACGCTGGTCTCGCATCGTACGGAAATCCTATACAATGTGAGATCAGCTTATACTGGAAATATAAAGCTTGATGTGTACATGATTAGTAATTACGCGTGACTCCAGATTTACGAAAAATTTTGTGTGTCTTGTTTACATCTTTTTAGTTGTCGTAGATGGGTTTTAATTTTAGCTTTATTTTTTTTATAAACATGTAAGTACATATTATTAGGTCCATATGATTCCACATATGAAATTGGCGTTTTGTATGGAAAAAGCAAAACGATTTTTAAAAAATGAAATTATTTTAACTAACCAAGCAATGTATGTATCATTGTTATCTATGCACTTATTGTATCGGTAGCTTATTGAATCCTTTGCTGAAAAAATTGTGGGAGCGAGAATCAAAAAAACTCTGAAGGTGGTTTTGACGCATATCTGACGGACAGAGCCGTCATCTACCCCGGTCGCGACGGGGAGTGGAACCGGCGAGAGATGTCGTGCGGTGTCCCACGGGGATCGGTTCTAGGGCCGCTCCTGTGGGACATCGGTTACGACTGGGTGCTGCGGGCTGACCTCCCTGATGGCGTCAGCGTGGTGTGCTACGCTGACGACACGCTGGTCCTGGCGCAGGGAGGTCGCATCAGGCGGCGGCCGACGCGCTGACACGCGGGGTTGCGATAGTCGTGGAGAGGATCCGGCAGTTGGGTCTCGAGGTGACTTTGCACAAATCCGAGGACATGTCTTTCCATGGGCCCCGGAACAGGCCACCATCGGGATCCCAACTAACGGTAGGAGGGGTTCACATCGGCGTCGAGTCCACGATGAAGTACTTAGGACTCGAGCTCGATAGCCGATGGAACTTCGTGGAACACTTCCGACGTTTGGCCCCCAAACTGGAACGGACTGGGGCCGCCCTCAAGCGGCTCCTGCCGAACCTGAGGGGTCCAAACGCCTCCTGCCGGAGGCTTTACGCGGGGGTCGTGCGGTCCATGGCTACATATGGGGCCCCGGTGTGGGCGCGTTCACTGCAGCGGAGAGCCGCCCACTATCTGAACGCGCCCCAAAAGGTGGTAGCCGTAAGGCTGATCCGGGGCTACCGCACGATCTCGGGCGAGGCGGCAAGACTCCTTGCCGGACTGCCGCCGTGGGATCTGGAGGCGATAGTCCTCGCGCGCCTGTATGAGTGGCACGCGGAGGCACTACGCCGGGGGGAAACCCCGCTTCCGCGGCAAATCGCGGCGGAGCGGACGGACCTCCGGCGCGATCTCATGGCGGCATGGAAAGAGCGACTGTCGCAACTCAGCGCAGGGCACGCCACGATAGCGGCGGTAAGACCCCTCTTTGAGGAGTGGCTAGAGAGGCGTCACGGCGTCCTCACCTACCGTCTGACGCAGGTCCCTCACCGGACACGGATGTTTCGGGAGGTTCCTGCACATCATCAGGCGGGAGGAAACGCCCGGGTGTCACCACTGCGATGATCGCCCCGAGGACACGGTGGAGCATACGGTTGGGGCCTGCCCTGCATGGGCGGAGCACCGCCGTGTCCTAGTAGAGGCGATCGGCAGCGGCGGCGACCTCTCACGCCCGGCCCTGGTTCAAGCCATGGCCGGAGCGAGGGGGAGTGGGAGGCAGTCGCCTCCTTCTGCGAAGCAGTCATGCTCGCGAAGGAGGTGGCGGGACGGGAGAGGGAGAGAGTCTCCCGTCCAAGCCGCCGCGGTGGACGCTCCGGGCGTCGGGAGCCGCGTGACAACTCCCGGCCACCGTAGGCGCGGGCCTGCGAGCGGTGAGTAATGGGTAGCTCACCGTCCGATCAGGACCAGGCCCGTGCTGGACGGCGCGTACGTGTTCCACGTGCGCCTCAAAGAGATGTCAGCATCGAAGAGGGGGCCCACTAGGGCCCAAGCCTGCCGGGAAAGCGGGATCATCCAAAAGGGGTACCGCTGACCCGGAACATAAAGGGCCAAGGGTGGAACACGGGTGGGTTTTAGTCAGTAAGATTCTGACACTCCCTTCCGGTCCACCCAGAGCGGGAGGGGTCATTTGATGATTTCCCATTCTCAAAAAAAAAAAAAAAAGGTGGTTTTGACAGCCTCATCTTATATTGATTTATTTCCTTGCAAGAAGTTGTCCAAATTCCGGAAAAAGTGGTAATCTGTTGGAGCAAGGTCCGGGGAGTACGGTGGGTGACGGAGACGTTCCAATCGCAGCTCCTCTAATTTAGCGACCGTCTGTTGTGCAGTGTGTGGTCTAGCGTTGTCCTGAAGCAGCAGTGGACTAAAGCAATTGACCAGTCCCGGTTGTTTAACGGCTAGCTTTTCCATCAGGGTTTGCAATTGTTGACAATACAGATCTGCTGTAATCGTCTGGCCAGATCTTAGGAAGCTGTAGTGGATGACACCGGCACTGGTCCACCAGACACTTTTCTGAGTCAACCTTTTTCTGAGTCACCTGTGACCTTTTTCTGAGTCAACTTTCGCTTGGGGTAATATTTGGCCGGTGCTCCTGGGTTCAACCATTGTGATGAGCGTTTCCGAGTATCGTACAGGATCCATTTTTCATCACAAGTAACGATACCGACGATTCTAAATCCCCTCGTTATTGTGACGTTTGAGTAATGTAACGCAGCACTCGACTCGTGTTTGCTGGTTTGCTTCACTCAATTCATGCGGTACCCATTTTTCGAGCTTTTTCACGTTTCCAATTTATTTCAAGTGAATTAAAATTGTTTCATCACTCACACCGAACCCTGCCGCTAACTCTGACGTGGTTTGCGATGGATCCGCTTCCACTATCACTTTGAACTCTTCTTCATCAACTAGGGTCTCCGGCCGTCCACGGGGTTTGCTCTGTGGGTCCACATTTCTAGAACGAAAAGTTGGAACCAAAAACGTACCGTGTTTTCTTTTACAGTAGCTTGCCCATACACAGTCAGCTTAAATATTATGTATTTTTTTCTTTTATATAATTTTTCAGGACATTGTATAATCATATCGGAGAGTGACGTAAGCAGTGAGGAAAATGAGTCATCCATCTGCTGATGAATTAAAGAATACCGAAACTTCAATTGTGCAGATTGTGCTACAGCCACTGCCACCGGCATCTACTACGTTAGATCCAGATGCATCTACAACAGAATTAGATTCAAATGCTCTGCTCCAGATTTATCTGTTAATATGTCATCAAAAGAAATTATGGATAAGGGAATCCTGCCAAACTCAGTACAAAGTATGGAAGATTACAAGATTCATGAATGTTATTCTTTTTTAATCTTAATGGCAAAACCATTGTGTAAATTAGACGACAAAATACGCTATGAATGTATCTATTCATAAAATAGTTCACATAATCATGGATAGCACTCAGGTACAACAAGTTCAAGCTCAATACCAAATATAGTACATATATTTTAAGACGCATTGTATGTCATAACATGTTTATTATACTTAATAAGCTTAGGGCCAAAAATTCAATCGCTAGTCGATTTTATGATGCCGCGTGGTGTCACAGTAACGTTGACGTAAAGTTATAGATACAGCACGAGACTTAACGGCTTAAAATTTACTTAAAATTGAGTAGCGTTTTAATATTTGGGCATTAGGTGTAAGAGCTTGATAAAACTAAAATTCAAAATTAAATACCTATAATTTCTGTAACAAGTTTAATTTTCTTCCAAATTTTGAGATCAACGTGAATAGTTTGACAAAATTGAAATACAAGGAAACTCTTTGACACACACACAGGCGATGTGCGCCCTTTGACTAATGCCGACGGCACGTGTTAGATAGAGGTAATTATAATTCCGGTAACCGGTATTAATACTGGTTGTATTCAATTTAAGAATTAAGCTAACCTTTAATAATACCTGTAAAAAATATAAATGTTGTAACCGAAAAATACCCCTATTTATGATACCGGTTTCGGTCCCTGGATCGGACGAGAACCGGTGTATTCAACGTAGTATGGACGTTGGCGAGTGTTAAGCCGAAATATTAGACCACTATCGTACAAATGATTGAACTGCGGGCAAGTTGCTAACGAGCACTTTATAATCAAGCTTGTGGTCGCTTAGCATAATTTCAACTGCTTTATACGCGTAGAACGTGTATGTTTTATGCAAATTAACGATTCGATTTGAACAAAAATAAACACACATTTTTGATCTATGGATAAAAATAGTCGAGAGGTGCCACTGCCATGGGACAACAGATTGGAACGCCATCTAATATTGTCTCAAGTTTTAAAAGCTCTTATTTTTGTTTTATACATACTCTGTACTAAAAACATATCCTTTCACTTTAAACGAACCTTTCGGGCATAACGCTTTTTGTTACATGACGATTTCTGCCAGATCACTCCTACCGTAAGCCGCGTTAGAGAACTTCGTTCCAATAATAAAATTAAATCCTCGATAAGTATTTTTTTTTTGTAAATAAATATGCACACAAAAAAAGCAAAAAGCCAACGTCACGCGGTGTTCCCAGGCGGTCACCCATCCAAGTACTGACCGCGCCCGATGTTGCTTAACTTCGGTGATCGGACGAGAACCGGTGTATTCAACGTAGTATGGACGTTGGCGAGTGCTAAGCCGAAATATTAGACCACTATCGTACAAATGATTGAACTGCGGGCAAGTTGCTAACGAGCACTTTATAATCAAGCTTGTGGTCGCTTAGCATAATTTCAACTGCTTTATACGCGTAGAACGTGTATGTTTTATGCAATTTAACGATTCGATTTGAACAAAAATAAACACACATTTTTGATCTATGGATAAAAATAGTCGAGAGGTGCCACTGCCATGGGACAACAGATTGGAACGCCATCTAATATTGTCTCAAGTTTTAAAAGCTCTTATTTTTGTTTTATACATACTCTGTACTAAAAACATATCCTTTCACTTTAAACGAACCTTTCGGGCATAACGCTTTTTGTTACATGACGATTTCTGCCAGATCACTCCTACCGTAAGCCGCGTTAGAGAACTTCGTTCCAATAATAAAATTAAATCCTCGATAAGTATTTTTTTTTTGTAAATAAATATGCACACAAAAAAAGCAAAAAGGTCACGTCACGCGGTGTTCCCAGGCGGTCACCCATCCAAGTACTGACCGCGCCCGATGTTGCTTAACTTCGGTGATCGGACGAGAACCGGTGTATTCAACGTAGTATGGACGTTGGCGAGTGCTAAGCCGAAATATTAGACCACTATCGTACAAATGATTGAACTGCGGGCAAGTTGCTAACGAGCACTTTATAATCAAGCTTGTGGTCGCTTAGCATAATTTCAACTGCTTTATACGCGTAGAACGTGTATGTTTTATGCAAATTAACGATTCGATTTGAACAAAAATAAACACACATTTTTGATCTATGGATAAAAATAGTCGAGAGGTGCCACTGCCATGGGACAACAGATTGGAACGCCATCTAATATTGTCTCAAGTTTTAAAAGCTCTTATTTTTGTTTTATACATACTCTGTACTAAAAACATATCCTTTCACTTTAAACGAACCTTTCGGGCATAACGCTTTTTGTTACATGACGATTTCTGCCAGATCACTCCTACCGTAAGCCGCGTTAGAGAACTTCGTTCCAATAATAAAATTAAATCCTCGATAAGTATTTTTTTTTTTGTAAATAAATATGCACACAAAAAAAGCAAAAAGCCAACGTCACGCGGTGTTCCCAGGCGGTCACCCATCCAAGTACTGACCGCGCCCGATGTTGCTTAACTTCGGTGATCGGACGAGAACCGGTGTATTCAACGTAGTATGGACGTTGGCGAGTGCTAAGCCGAAATATTAGACCACTATCGTACAAATGATTGAACTGCGGGCAAGTTGCTAACGAGCACTTTATAATCAAGCTTGTGGTCGCTTATCATAATTTCAACTGCTTTATACGCGTAGAACGTGTATGTTTTATGCAAATTAACGATTCGATTTGAACAAAAATAAACACACATTTTTGATCTATGGATAAAAATAGTCGAGAGGTGCCACTGCCATGGGACACCAGATTGGAACGCCATCTAATATTGTCTCAAGTTTTAAAAGCTCTTATTTTTGTTTTATACATACTCTGTACTAAAAACAAAACCTTTCACTTAAAACGAACCTTTCGGGCATAACGCTTTTTGTTACATGACGATTTCTGCCAGATCACTCCTACCGTAAGCCGCGTTAGAGAACTTCGTTCCAATAATAAAATTAAATCCTCGATAAGTATTTTTTTTTTGTAAATAAATATGCACACAAAAAAAGCAAAAAGCCAACGTCACGCGGTGTTCCCAGGCGGTCACCCATCCAAGTACTGACCACGCCCGATGTTGCTTAACTTCGGTGATCGGACGAGAACCGGTGTATTCAACGTAGTATGGACGTTGGCGAGTGTTAAGCCGAAATATTAGACCACTATCGTACAAATGATTGAACTGCGGGCAAGTTGCTAACGAGCACTTTATAATCAAGCTTGTGGTCGCTTAGCATAATTTCAACTGCTTTATACGCGTAGAACGTGTATGTTTTATGCAAATTAACGATTCGATTTGAACAAAAATAAACACACATTTTTGATCTATGGATAAAAATAGTCGAGAGGTGCCACTGCCATGGGACAACAGATTGGAACGCCATCTAATATTGTCTCAAGTTTTAAAAGCTCTTATTTTTGTTTTATACATACTCTGTACTAAAAACATATCCTTTCACTTTAAACGAACCTTTCGGGCATAACGCTTTTTGTTACATGACGATTTCTGCCAGATCACTCCTACCGTAAGCCGCGTTAGAGAACTTCGTTCCAATAATAAAATTAAATCCTCGATAAGTATTTTTTTTTTGTAAATAAATATGCACACAAAAAAAGCAAAAAGCCAACGTCACGCGGTGTTCCCAGGCGGTCACCCATCCAAGTACTGACCGCGCCCGATGTTGCTTAACTTCGGTGATCGGACGAGAACCGGTGTATTCAACGTAGTATGGACGTTGGCGAGTGCTAAGCCGAAATATTAGACCACTATCGTACAAATGATTGAACTGCGGGCAAGTTGCTAACGAGCACTTTATAATCAAGCTTGTGGTCGCTTAGCATAATTTCAACTGCTTTTACGCGTAGAACGTGTATGTTTTATGCAAATTAACGATTTGATTTGAACAAAAATAAACACACATTTTTGATCTATGGATAAAAATAGTCGAGAGGTGCCACTGCCATGGGACACCAGATTGGAACGCCATCTAATATTGTCTCAAGTTTTAAAAGCTCTTATTTTTGTTTTATACATACTCTGTACTAAAAAAAAAATGAGTGTGCTTTAGACCACACAACTGAAGTAAAACTTCTTTAGCTCCACCCATATGCGTTCGCCTCGCCCGATCACACTTTTCGTAACGCTCTCGTCATGCATTCGCCAGCTTACTCCCCAAGCCAAGCGTGCCTAAAGAAGTTTTACTTCAACAAAACCTTTCACTTAAAACGAACCTTTCGGGCATAAAGCTTTTTGTTACATGACGATTTCTGCCAGATCACTCCTACCGTAAGCCGCGTTAGAGAACTTCGTTCCAACAATAAAATAAAACCCTCCATAATTTTTTTTTGTAAATGCACACAAAAAAAGCAAAAAGCCAACGTCACGCGGTGTTCCCAGGCGGTCACCCATCCAAGTACTGAACGCCCCATGTTGCTTAACTTCGGTGATCGGACGAGAACCGGTGTATTCAACGTAGTATGGACGTTGGCGAGTGTTAAGCCGAAATATTAGACCACTATCGTACAAATGATTGAACTGCGGGCAAGTTGCTAACGAGCACTTTATAATCAAGCTTGTGGTCGCTTAGCATAATTTCAACTGCTTTATACGCGTAGAACGTGTATGTTTTATGCAAATTAACGATTCGATTTGAACAAAAATAAACACACATTTTTGATCTATGGATAAAAATAGTCGAGAGGTGCCACTGCCATGGGACAACAGATTGGAACGCCATCTAATATTGTCTCAAGTTTTAAAAGCTCTTATTTTTGTTTTATACATACTCTGTACTAAAAACATATCCTTTCACTTTAAACGAACCTTTCGGGCATAACGCTTTTTGTTACATGACGATTTCTGCCAGATCACTCCTACCGTAAGCCGCGTTAGAGAACTTCGTTCCAATAATAAAATTAAATCCTCGATAAGTATTTTTTTTTTGTAAATAAATATGCACACAAAAAAAGCAAAAAGCCAACGTCACGCGGTGTTCCCAGGCGGTCACCCATCCAAGTACTGACCGCGCCCGATGTTGCTTAACTTCGGTGATCGGACGAGAACCGGTGTATTCAACGTAGTATGGACGTTGGCGAGTGCTAAGCCGAAATATTAGACCACTATCGTACAAATGATTGAACTGCGGGCAAGTTGCTAACGAGCACTTTATAATCAAGCTTGTGGTCGCTTAGCATAATTTCAACTGCTTTTACGCGTAGAACGTGTATGTTTTATGCAAATTAACGATTTGATTTGAACAAAAATAAACACACATTTTTGATCTATGGATAAAAATAGTCGAGAGGTGCCACTGCCATGGGACACCAGATTGGAACGCCATCTAATATTGTCTCAAGTTTTAAAAGCTCTTATTTATGTTTTATACATACTCTGTACTAAAAACAAAACCTTTCACTTAAAACGAACCTTTCGGGCATAACGCTTTTTGTTACATGACGATTTCTGCCAGATCACTCCTACCCACGGAGCAGAAACAAAGAGGAGGTGTTGCAATCAAAGTAGTCCATCAGCCACCAATGTAGTCGTTACGTCACACGGTAGTTGCACTACTTGCGACCAGGCGGCGCTTTCGTCAGTACAACTGTCGTTGTGAAGCGGATAGGTTGTCATGTATTTGTTTAGTCTTTTAAACGATTAAAAAGTATTCCCGACCCATACTCATTGCATTAACATGAAATGCTGTTTTATCTTGCAGAAGTTATACGGATCAATCAAATTCAAACGGAATAAATATATCTTTCCACTCGTAAATAAAATTATAATTAAATTTGTAATTTATTTCTTCTCGAATGTTCGGTAATTGCCGCCCCCTATCGGCAAGTAGCGGAAGTACTGACAAATTGCAGGTCCGCACTCAGACTTTTTTGATAAGCACATACCTACATATATGCTATATGAAAAGTGAAGTCAAATAGATGTCGAGTTTCGGCAAAAAACGGAATTCGGTTTAGTTTCGGTAACTAAGTTCAGAAGAAAAATTTAGAAGAGGAGAAGATTTAAAGATAAAAAAAATAAAACTATGATTATAAAAACGTTTTCTTTATTTTTCCCTGACACTTGTTAATTTCTGGATGTTTCGGTTTCGGCCGAATCTGAAACCGCTGCCGAAATTCGGTTTCGGTTTCAGTCAAAAAATGTATTTCGGTCGGACATAATAGAAATAAAACTATATCGGTATATTATAAAACTATTAAACCTGAATCCGGCTCCTTACAATAAAAGTGACACTTAATGAAACATAGCAGAACTCTTACGACATCTTAGGACATCTGTCTAATTTGCCTATGAGTTGATTTTGCTACTAGCCACTAGATGGCTTTCTGCTGTTTGGGCTCCCCCCGCACCCCGCGAGGCTGCGACACTACTTTTGTATGGAGAATGACTTTACAACACCTCCTCTTTGTTTCTGCTCCGTGCTCCTACCGTAAGCCGCGTTAGAGAACTTCGTTCCAATAATAAAATTAAATCCTTGATAAGTATTTTTTTTTTGTAAATAAATATGCACACAAAAAAAGCAAAAAGCCAACGTCACGCGGTGTTCCCAGGCGGTCACCCATCCAAGTACTGACCGCGCCCGATGTTGCTTAACTTCGGTGATCGGACGAGAACCGGTGTATTCAACGTAGTATGGACGTTGGCGAGTGCTAAGTCGAAATATTAGACCAATATCGTACAAATGATTGAACTGCGGGCAAGTGGCTAACGAGCACTTTATAATCAAGCTTGTGGTCGCTTAGCATAATTTCAACTGCTTTAAATACGCGTAGAACGTGTATGTTTTATGCAAATTAACGATTTGATTTGAACAAAAATAAACACACATTTTTGATCTATGGATAAAAATAGTCGAGAGGTGCCACTACCATGGGACACCAGATTGGAACGCCATCTAATATTGTCTCAAGTTTTAAAAGCTCTTATTTTTGTTTTATACATACTCTGTATTAAAAACAAACTATACTATTTTATTTCAATGTTAACATCCCTTTTAAAGTTTCGTCCCGGTTCACCCCTGCATCTCTATTCACCCCGTTTTACTGTATTTAAATAAAATAAAATAAACTCATACCACTTAACATAAGATCGTTATTGTTGTTTTCCTCGGGAACAGTACTTTTTTTCGGGATGAAAGGTAACTATGTCATAATGTTTACTTACAACTCTAACACTATACAAACACATCTTTACTTCTTTTTTGTCTGTTTTGTCTTTTGTTTTTTCCATTCATCTATTATTACTTAAGTATTTGTTTTATTATTTTAAACACCTTATGTTGAGCTACAGACCCTAAAAGCAACATACAACCTCCTAATTCAAAATTTGTTAAATCACTTTTATTATTATTATCAATGTATCGAACTGCTAGAGGGCGGAGACCTGGTGACCTGAAACACAGGCCCTTAAAGCCTAGCTTAGGCACCAGTCTCCCACAATATTAAAATGTTGTCCGACTCTGATACTATGTAATATGTATTTTGTAATATTGTGGTGAGAAAATAGATCTTAATATCTTATCTTATGTCCGTTTCTGTACCCCTGACAACGAACATTTCGGGATGATCGGTGCAGTGGTTGAGGTGTGAAAAGGTAACAAACAAACTTACTTTCGCATATAAAATATTAGTTAAGATGCTAAGAGTGCGGGAAATTCCGAAAGGGTTACCGTGGCTCCTGGCACAGGCAACTGAAGGAACACGGGCAGGTTTTAGTCAGTAAGAGTCTGACACGCCCTCCCGCTCCGCCCAGGGCGGGAGAAGTTATTTGATGATATCCCACCTTAAAAAAAAAATACTATGCTAAGAGGATTAAATTACCTGCGTGAGTAGAGACTGCACCTCAATCGGCAGTCCGTCTGGCAGGTGCAGCATCGTGTGCGATGTGAACACACTGCGGTGGTAGTGCGACAGCGGCTGGAATTGTAAGAACAAATATTAATAAAGTGAGACGTTGGGATGATACTTGTTGCCATCTGTGAATCAAACGCAGATATTGCAGTAATTCCGTTTAATTCTAGATACGAAATCTTTACAAATGACAACTCAAAAATGCCAGAAAGGAACGTGCGACTTGCGTGGGGCTCGAATTTGTACTATAGGTCAACCGCTAAACTGAGACGGTGCCTGAGGTAGCTGCGCGGTGCGGGAGGGGTGACATTGTCACAAACTCAAACTCAAAACATTTATTTCAAATAAACCAATTACAGGTACTTTTGAATTGTCAAGGGGTCGGTCAGTCAGAAAGATGAAGCTACACTCGCGAGCAACTAAATCGACTCAACCCATACGTGCGCATAAATATATGTATTTTTCGAAAAATGTATTACTTATTTATCTCTAATCACAGCTTGCAGTCGATTCTTCATCGACCTGATAAATTTTTTGACGGTGTCTTGAGGAATTCCATCCCACTCCTCTAATAACGCCGCTTTCAGTTCCTCTATGGTCGAAGGGACTGGATTTCTGGCCCTGACCCTTCTTTTGAGCTCCTCCCATAAGTGCTCGATGGGATTCATATCTGGACTGAGTGCAGGCCAGTCCATTGTCTGTATATTCACTTCATCCAGGAACTGCCGAGTGATACGCGCCGTGTGACACCGGGCATTATGCATAAAGACGAAGTTCTCGCCGACAAATCCTGCGTAGGGAACAATGTGGTCCTGAAGTATGTCGGTAATATACCCATCAGCTGTCAGCCCTCTTCCTCGGCCTCCGCCGGGCACGAAAACATGCTCGGTTTGTCCGTCCAAAGAGATACCAGCCCACATCTTACAGGAGCCGCCGCCGTATGCAACCGTTTCAGCGAAACAGCACTACGCAAATCGCTCGCCCGGATGCCTGTAGACCCGGCCTCTCCTGTCACTGCCATGCAGACACATTCTGCACTCGTCAGTGAACGAGACCGACTGCCCTTGCTCAACGCTCCAATTGAGATGCTCTCGAGCAAATTGAAGGCGCACTTGTCGGTGGCCTGCAGTTAATTTTGGGCCCGTGGCAGGCCGTTTTGGAGTGAGATTGGCTTTCCTCAAGCGTCTTCTTACTGTCCACTCGCTGACAGCCACCCCACGAACACGCCTCAATTCCTGCATCACATCAACACTCGTTAGGTGGCGATTCCACAGCGCTGTTGTAACGATGAAACGGTCGTCTCTCTCTGAAGTGCACCGGTGGCGGCTGGCTCTTGGTCACCGATTAAAGGCACCAGTCTCTTGAAATCTTCTGTATACCCTTGATACAGCAGACTGGCTCAAGTGAAGCTGGGCAGCGACGGTTCGCTGACTGAGTCCTCGTTGCAACAGAGCAACAACTTCTTTAGGCGTAGTGTCCATAGTTTCTTCAAAACATCAATGTGTGCAATTTGCGGAGATGTGTACAGGTCAACTTCTGATAAGCGACTGATAATGACTGATGTATTTTTTTTTTTTTTTATGTTACATGGCATCTCGCAGTTGGCCTTGAGAGGCCGTGACTGCTTAACCGGTCAATCCTGTGGTGCCTTCGAGCTAACTCAAAGCCTCCAGCCAGGGGCATAATATTAATTATAAACTAAGCGACCATCACCTAAGGGCACCCCCTGTGGGGTACGAACCTCGGCTTAGGGCGTCGCTGGGGGAGGACAGCAAGTTGGGGATAGGCTGGATCTGAATGGGTTCATTATTATTATGGGGGTTTAATACTACTGGCTCAGCTACGCCACCAGCTGGCTCTGTGGATCCGATCAAGGGAGGGGAGAGGAATCTATCGGGGAGGAACGCGGACGCGGACGCGAAGGACCTCGGCGGCGAGGTCGGAACTTCGGTTTGTGTCTGTGTTTGTATTCTGTACTGGTGGCCCTACTGCTTTCCTGGAGGAGGGTGGTGGGGTCGTCGGGCTACTGATTCTAGAGGGGACATAACTGGCGGCCTTCACAACCAGAGGGTTGCGATGGCTGCCAGCGGTATCGAAGAAACGCTTGGAAGCGCGTTTTATGAATTGTTGAATGGATTTTTAAATCTAAATGTAAGTTGATGTTACGAACGAACCAGGGGGAACCCGTGATTTTACGTAGAAAACGGTTCTGTAGGGTCTGCATCCTGTGGATGTGCCGGGGGTGGGCCTGTGCGGAAACAGCACAGGCGTACGTCATAATAGGTCGGATGCATGCCGTATAAATGCGCAGTTTGCACCTGAGTGACATTTTACTGCGTGCATTTAAGACGGAATGTAGTCTACCCAGAGCAAAGGCGGCTCGCGAACGAACCACCTTTATGTGTTCTGCGAAGGAGAGACGTCTGTCCAAAGTCACACCCAGATATTTGGCATGCTTCTCCCAAGGGATCGGCTTGCCAAACATCTTGATCGGGCGGGTGATAAGGTAAATCGGTTGTGAGGGTTTTTATAGGCGTGGATAGTAGCACAAGTCGTGTGTACCGTAGAGAGTGAATTTTCCTATACACCCGTTTAAATTGCTTAAATAAAAATGTACTGAATATTTTTTTATGACAGTGGTGTTGATGTAAAGCTAAAGTCTCCAGCTTTTAATGGACATATGGTTTTTATGTGTGGAGTAATAAAATATGTATTTTCCGAAAAATAAAGATATGTATGCGTGCTTTGGGTTGGTCGATTTAGTTGCTCGCGAGTGTAGTTGCCCATTCCAAAGCGTAGTGGGTACCTATGGAGAAGAACGGGCAAGAAACTCCATGGACACTCTTTTAAATCAAAATATTGTTACAAAAAAAAGGGTTACATGAATGTTGAAATTATACATGTGAGAACGATGTAGAAAGACGTGCACGTTAAAAGCGTCCGTAATAAAAATATAAAAACAATTCAGGAATTAAAATAAGCCGTGGCAGTTAAGAAATTACCAGTGCCTACTGACGGCGCCCGTTTACGAACATGACTAAGTTGACGAATCACTGAGCTGTTGTATCACGTCACCACACCCCTCCCGCATCGCGCAGTCACAGATCCACAAACTCTCGTCCAACGTATTGACGTATACTTTGTAATTATTAAACTTTTAATAATATTAAATAGCTCACCACTCCACACATAAGCCATACATACAGCATACAGCACCGCTCCGAAGCTCCAATAGTCACACACTCGGTCCAGCTCCACACTCTCGTCTAACGTATTGACGTATACTTTGTAATTATTAAACTTTTAATAATAATATAACAATAAATAGCTCACCACTCCACACATGAGCTCATACAGCACCGCTCCGAAGCTCCAATAGTCACACACTCGGTCCAGCTCCACACTCTCGTCCAACGTATTGACGTACACTTCGGGCGCTATATACATGTTGATCGTATTTGTGTGTGATGTCCGTAGTTTGGATAGTCTCATGTCCGTTCCCGGGTAGTGGATGAAGTATGTTAAGATGACCTGTCCCCGGTCTCCTAGGAGAATGTTTGAGGGGTTTAAGTCTCTGAAATAGGCAAAAATTTGCTGTTAGTTAATGCACAATGATACTGCTTCGATCAAAAATAGTGAACAAAAACACATCGCTCAAGTGGCTCAATTGCATATAGCTTGATTATAATCCTTATCAGTCACACATAAAGTTTACTATCGTTTGCAAAATATTTACTACTAAAAAGTAAATGTATTTTTAAAATAAGAACGAAAATATTTATGGAAAAATGAATCATAATTTCTAAGCCAAAAAGGTTGAAAAACTATGTTGCAAATCAAATTATTTGTGGTCTTATTTTTCCGGCCGTTTTTGATGCGCTCATCGGAAATCTAGTACTATTGTTGGTCGAAGATATACTGGGTCAAATTATAAGCAGCCGAAACTTCAGAGAAAAAATGAAAAAGAAAGAAAGATTTTATAAGCTCATTATTTCAAGAAATTACACTACCAAGGCCAACGAGACGAGATAATGAGTGCAAACAACCTGACCTTTACTGAGTTACATTACTATAGCGAGCGATTATTATCTCTCGCACGCAATAATGACGTTAGTTGTTCGACGACGCCTGTCGTTGTGTGATTCGTGGTACAGGAAGGCAGCCGGTGCAGCAGCTATCAACATTTGGTCCGTCCGGTTCATTCCTGTTTAGATTGCGTTCGAAGTGATACGAATTTTTTCGTTTCCGTATTTCTTTAGTTTTTTCTTGTTCTTCATCCGTTATTGTTAGTTTTTCTTGTTGATTTTTACTGTAATTATGAGTGGTTGTTGATTTAATTATGGAACCACAGCCTGGCAGCTCTAGACAACCTTTGAAAGATATCAATTCACCACGAAAAAAACTTTCTTTAAATAAAAGTGTTATGAGCCCCTGAAAGTTTGTTTACATTCTTTATCTCGTCTCGTTGGCCTTACTTTAGATATCAATACCATCACGTCTATACACATCACGTCACATTTACACTAACTAATTTAATATGACCCTGTGTTTATTGTATTCCACAATGTGAACACAGGGTTACTCGCGCATGTAGCTCGCCGTTCGATAAGGACCAGGCCCGGGTCGACGGCGCGTTGTGTTCCACGCGCGCCTCAAAGAGATGTCAGCATTAATGACGGGGTCCGCTAGGGCCGATGCCTGCCAGGGTTGCGGGAAAGTCCGAAAGGGTTACCGTGGCCCCTGGCACAGGCAACTGAAGGAACACGGGTGGGTTTTAGTCAGTAAGAGTCTGACACGCCCTCCCGCTCCGCCCAGAGCGGGAGAAGTTATTTGATGATATACCAACCAAAAAAAAAAACTTGCTCGCGCATGGTTGGTCACTAAACTAACCCATTTGGTTGGGGTGTCTTAGTTTAATTATTGCGAACAACTTTGAATAAATGGCCAAAAAAGTACACTTATTTAAAAAAAAATTACATCATTAAGAGCCCCTATCAGTTTCGCGGTCTAAAAATCAAAAATTCAAGTTTTTTGAACGCTAATTTCTCAATAACTTTAAGGTATCTGTATATTTTTTAATGCACAATTATTCATCACCTATTTATCTAGTAAGTCTACGAATTAAAATTTTGCTAAGTACTCAATATAAATTATAAATAATAAAAATCTAACAAGCGTTGTCACGTAAGCACGAAACACCAGGTTTTTCAAATGCTTTTTTAGCTTACTGGTATTGCTACCAGTATAACAATCTGAGTAAAATCTGAAATACTGGGCATATGGTATATTAGTAAGTCTACGATTTATTTTTGTATAGTATAATGAATAAGTACTTTTAAAAAAATGTGACCCGCGTTGAAATAACGCAATAAAATCATATGCAAAACCGTCGTCTACGCGTATAAATTTATTGAAAATATCAATAATTGTTAAAAAATTTAAAATTTGGTGTGTAAATCTATCAAACTCAATTTTTATATTTTATTTTTGACTATTTATTTAATTGTAATAAAATATCTAAATAATGCCTTGTAAACCGATGCGCTTGCTCGAGGCATTCAGTCACGCCCGCCCGAGGGCTTCTCGACGATGGATCTGTGTCGCCCGTGACGTTCGCCGCTCCCGACGTAACTTGCGAATCGCGCGTGATTTTATACTAGCCCTAACCAGTTTTGAGACTGAGTATTTCTTATTTTATTCATGCAAAGTGTTTTACACTTTATGAGGTGTTAATGTTATTCATATATTTTATTTAATGTTTTGTATTGTACTATTAGTAAAATAGTGATAATTTTTTTGAAAATGGGTGAAAAAAGTGGACTTTATTATCACGAAAAAATCAAAGATAAAAAGAAAAAAGTTGAAAAAACACGAAAGGCAGTTCTTAGGTAATAATTGTTGCCATCATCTTAATTAAGAAAATTGTTTTATTTTACTATTATTTCTATAATCTTAAAACGGGTTAATTATCATTGTAGAGAATTAAATAGGCAGAAATAAAAAATATTTATTTAAAAATTACTTTAATTTATGTATAATATGGCAATTTCATAGGTAAAGACCTAATATATACGCTGGTCACACTTTATAGTTTGATTTTACCATAGTGAATGCCGTACTAGGTAAAGCTATTTTTATAGGGTACCTACCTAAACATAACACGTCATAATCACAATAAAATCCATCCAGTATTACGGAACCTAGTAAGTAAAAAAATATGGAGTACTGATAATAGCGGTTACGGACCAAGATTATTTTGTTCCCGCTTTACCGTACGACAACGCACACTACGATTGTCAGCTATAGCTCGAACGCACACAGACACACTGCGCTCTGATATTTACCTAAACTAGTAGCGCGCCGAAATTGTTAGGGGCTCTTAAGTTTTTAGCACATCAATTAAATATTTCCTCTTTTCTTAAGGGAACTCTTTCTTTCTTAAGGGGGTTTCTTGTTCTTTTTTTTTTAAAGTGATAGATAAGATAGATAGATAGATAAACCATTTATTCAGTGCACACAAAAGACGCAGTACAACACACAAAAGCACAATTAAATTATAACAAATGACATAAATATAAAAACAAGGTGCCAACATACAAAAAATAAACAAACATAAATATAGAAATTAATTGAAACTACTACAGATGAAAATAGCGAATATATACACAGTGCGGTGTGCGTCTCAAGGTTGCACCAAATGGGAGTCCAGCTCAGCACGTGTCAGGCACATGTACCTGACGCTGATATTCTGCTGGATCCCTGCAGTGACATACGGACGTCGAGCGGACGAGATAGATTGGTGTTGTGACAAAGTGTTATGTGCGGAGTGAAATTATGTAAGTGAACCGTTACCTGCAAATAACTCCGCTGTTGTGTAAGCTTTCGACAGCGGTCAGTATCTCCGCGCCCCATTTGCACACAGCTGACGGAGGCAACACGTCGCGACCGCGTAATACCGGCTGAAATATTATAATGAGGCGAATTAGTTGGAATTCACACTGAGAGGAATTTCTCAGTGGCAGCTCGGAGTCTGGATTCCTGCCCAGTTGATGGCAATAGGCTCGCCCCCTATTATATGGGACTTACACCATAACTGGTGAAATGTGGGTGTGCTATAATAGGTACCCATGCCTCTGCCTCACCTTTCGAAGAACACAAGCATGAAGTTGTTATAAAATTTCTGTTCCCTTCATTGATAACCAGCTGGCATTTGGGAATGATGGTAGAACATTTAAACCAGCGCCAATAATAATAATCGGGGCTCGTGTCCAAGTAATAACAGCCGCACGGGTCGATCGATCAGGTTAAGCTACGGTTGCCGCGGTTGGTCCATGGATGGGTGACCATCTTTACATACCAAGACCCCTCCGTGCCTCAGAAAGCACGTTAAGCTGTTGGTCCCGGCTGTCATTCGTTTATTTTTGTCAGTCGTTACGGGTCGTCAGAAGCCCGAAAGTCTGACAACCAGTCTTACCAAGGGGTGTCGTGTTACCCAGTAACTGGGTTGTGGAGGTCAGATAGGCAGTCCCTCCATGTAAAATACTCGTATTCAGCTGCATCCGGTTAGACTGGAAGACGACCCCAAAATTTTTGGATAAAGGGTAGGCAGATGATGAATTAAAGCAGAGCCATTTCATTGAAGAGAAAATGTGGGTGTACTATTATACACGGTGACATTTGAATCACAGTTTTGCTAGAACAAACGTTGTTCAGACCATGGTCTACAACCAATTATATAGCATCCGATAGAAAAAAAAACGTCATTGGTTTTCGAAAAAAACACAAAAAAGGCAATGTTAAAAATGTCGGGATTATCGTTACGCCCTAGAACACAGACACTGCGGCTGCGACGCGCGGCGCTCGCGTCTTGAATGCAATATCGTTACCGTGATGAGTACTTTGATGTTACGGTTAATGTTTCAAACATTATTACACGTTTGACTAATTTGAAAACTCCTAGATTAGTTTGTTTTAATAACATATTTGATGCTGTAGAATAGTAGTAGACCATGGTCTGAACAACGTTTGTTCTAGCAAAACTGTGATTCAAATGTCACCGTGTATAGGTACACACCTCTACCTAACCAAACTCAAATTAAAACTTCGGGGATTACAGGCATGTGTTGTGTAATGATTTTGCTAGAAGACATGCTGCGCCGACCCCAAATGAAATGGTTATGGGGATAATGATAATAATAATTTTGGCACCTGTCAAATGATCAGAGGGGCAATTGCCGTATTTTTAAGACCGTTCGCATTCTAATCTCAGTCTCAATCTGTCAAAATTACAATCAATTTACATACATTTTTGACAGGTTTTTGACATTGATTGTCGCTATAATGAGATTGCGATTTGAATTTGAACGTTTTTTAAGTACGAGCATTGGCCTACAGAAACATTACATGTTAATAATTTGAGTTAGTGGCATTTGTTGGTGATTTTCAGAGTATTTCCGAACATAAACCGCAGTCGGTAATTTTAATTTAACAGTAAATTAGTTTTTTATTTACGCTACCATTACAGTGTCCGAATTCGGTAGTGTAGCTAATTAACAATTCATGAAATAATTGGTAACATATTATTAATAATAATATCCATGCCAAACAAGATCTACAAATTAAAAAAATAACACGTGTAACGTTACCCTTGCGAACTCGCTCAGTGAACATGAGAAAAGATCAAGTAAAAATTATATTATTTTAAAATCAATGAAAATTAAATTAAATAAGTATTTTAAAAATACAATACAAAAAAAAATATATAATATCAATAAAATAATTTACAACATATTAATATCCAAGCCAAACAAGATTTAAAAATTAAAAACATAACACGTGTAACCCTGGCAGTGAAAATGAGAAAAAATCAAGTAAAATAAAAATATATATTATTAAGTTTATTGTGAATAAAAATATATATATATTATATATACTCGCTGACCCCGCGAACTTCGTACCGCCTAACATTTTTTTTTCTCTCCGTATGAACCATCCTCGTACTTCAAGGAATATTCTAAAAAAGAATTAGCAAAATCGGTCCATCCGTTCTTGAGTTACAAAATTACAACGAAAAGTGGCATTGATTTTTATAGATAAGGATTATTATAATAAGTATCAATAAAAATAAATATTATTATAATATCAATAAAATAATTTACAACATATTAATATACATGCCAAACCAGATTTACAAATTAAAAACAACACGAGTAATGTTATCCCTGCAAACTCGCTCAGTGAACATGAGAAAAGACCAAGTAAAAATAAAAAGATGTATTATTATAATATCTATTTTTTTAAACGTTGTCCCACAATAGTAATATCTCCTGTATTGTGGGTGCGTCTTACAAATATTTAAACTAACATACACAAACAGCCAGACCCGGAACAACTACTTGTACGTCATACAAATATTTGTTCCGTGCGGGAATGAACCCTAGACACGCAGCGCAGCAGTCAATCGCTTACCACTGCGCCAACCGTGCCGCGAATCAATAAAACCTTCAACTCTTAATTAACATGATTTCATCCATAGGACCGTTAGATAGTGTTAAGCTTTATTTTTTACTGTCGTACCTACAAAAAAATCGTCGAACCCTTTAGATTTTTATCTAATCTCTGTATGATAAATAAAACAGGTGTGCAATCTGCAGCTAGCTTAACTTGCAAAGACAAAAATACTTCGAAAACAACTCACCCTTATAAAAGTAGGAGTATCACAAGCGTTATCAACCTTATCAGTCTGCTTGTCAGTCACTGCCTCAGGTACCTCACACAACACCTTATCAACAGTCAACAACAGCTTCTGAGAGTTCAACACAAGTTCATTCACCGAGAGATTCTCATTATTGTTGGACGGTTCAACATTCTCCAACATGTTGGTACTATTCGTATTACCAACATTATCATTCTGTTCAACATTTTTATTCTTCGGTTCTGTGAACACGTTTTCTAGGTTAACCTCTCTGGCAGGCGTTGTTGGTAGAGATTTCGTATAGTTTTTGATGTACTCAAATAGTTTCTTCCCCGGTGCATAGGAGAGTATTAGGAATATTAAGTTGTTGGTTTCTATGTATGCTTGTAGGGGTACCATGTATGGTATTACGGTTGGTAGCACTGGTTGTCGGGTTTCATTTGTTCGTTGGAGGAAGAATTCGTCGAATTCCGTCAGGTTGTTTGGTACTTTCTGGATGACCTGTGGATGAAAGGGTATGATGTAGAATAGGAAGTATCTTTCGGCAATGATAGTGAAGCATTTGGCCATCACATCATAGAGTGATGATGGGTCTTTGCAGCACCAGGGTTTTTGCCACTCTTAAACACAAACATTGCAATGTGCAACCCGCTTTCAGCTTTCTGACCAAACAGTCAGAAAGTTAAAGTGGCACATTACTAGTACCTAGCCAAACAAACACCATCAACCTCTTAACGGGTCATTGTACTCATCATTATGAACAACTTTTACAACGGGACCAAATATGAAATCGCGAAACAAAAATCAGCTGTTCCCTACATTTTTGTTTGCAGAACTCGTCAAAATGTAGGGAACAGCAGATTTTTTTTTTCGCGATTTCATATTTGGTCCCATAGTAAAATTTGTTCATAATGATGAGTAAAATGACCCCTTAAGAGGTTGATAGTGTTTTACCAGTAACCCTGTATTGGCCAGTTAAAGTAAATGATTGATACATTTTAAGTAACGACTCTTGAGTACCGCGGATTGACCCACTGTTTAATAGCACATTCCGTCTTATCTCCTTATCAACAACACACAAACTTGGATAAACTGTCTATAACTATGAGACAGCGTGAGTGAGTGACCTACTGACATATTAGTGTTGCTAAAATTGAGATAACAATGAGCGGGTGCTGTTTGAACATATGTATTTACTACTTTGTGTTAGTTAGTTTTCATCCTGGATCGCAGACGAAATCGCGGGCTAGTGTGTAAATAAAACGGTGTATAATGATGATTTATGAACGTTTATTGAGGATGATATTCTCGTAGCATATACATGCTACATAACAGGAATATAAAAATAAAAAGATTAGAATTAAAATCAATAATATTAATAGGATTTATCCTCTAAGGCTGAATTCTAAACAAATCTGATAATTTTGGGTATAAAATAAAATAAATGTTCGTTATTTCCCTGACTTGCGCAGTTTTTAGCTTCGCACATGGGGAAATACTTTTTTTTTATGGTGGGAAATCATCAAATAACTTCTCCCGCTCTGGGCGGAGCGGGAGGACGTTTACTCTTACTGACTAAAACCCACCCGTGTTCCTTCAGTTGCCTGTGCCAGGGGCCACGGTAACCCTTTCGGATTTTCTCACAACCCTGGCAGATGGGGAAATACCTGAGGGGCACTTCCCGTATTTTTCAGAACATTCGCAGTCTAATATTAGTCTCAGCCTGTCAAACATACCTCTAATTAACCTACATTTTAGATGAGATCGCGACTAGATTTTGAACGTTTTTAACTACGGGAGTTGACCTCCTGGGGGTCTACTCCCTTTGTACGAAGTCCGTAGTTTTATCCGAAGTGACGGAACGTTCCCACTCTTTATCACTTACGGAAATAAGATAAGTCCCGAACTAAAATTAATGACAACACGATTACTACCGATGTGTTTTTGACTGTCCGAAAAAGTTCATTAATCTGGAGTAGGTTTCACTTCTAAGTATCGAACTACTTTCGGACGGGTCCGTATCTCCATTGGCCTTCTGATTTCACGAATAAATAAGATACCTTCATAGCATAATACGCCTGTTCCCGTCGATGCAGCACCAACATGATGCTGGCGCCCAGGATATCCAGTACTCTGTATAGTGACAGCTCTTCGTAGGGACGCTTCAACATTGAGATCGGGATCGGGCAGTGTAGCGGTCGGAGGTTGTCATCGCGGTCGGGTAGCAACTGTAAAAGATATTATGTGATTAACAAAGTGGTAGTGTGATAATGCTCGTGGCTAAATAATAACTTTAATAACGATGGGTATATAGATGAGAGTTAGTAATGTGAAGTTGAGGCTTGCGCATGGACAAGTGAATATATTTTGTCTTGTCGGCATTTAAAGTTAGTAAATTGCTTGGAAGCCAATCAGTCACAGTATTAAAACAGAGTTGAGCGATTTAAAACAATTCGCTAGTGGTTTTAGGGGAAAATATTAACACAGTTTCGTATGATATAATTTTGCCGACTTTAATACTAAGATTACACAAGTAGTTAATATTAATAAATAAGGAATAGAGCGGGGCCCAGAATACGTCCCTGAGGAACCAGTATTTTTCTGGTTATCGCTCGTAATATTATCTGTTCTAACACATTGGTACCGGCCATCTAAATAGTCAGTAAAAAGTTTCAGCGGCGGCGTTCCCCTTATTCCTATGGTCTCTAACTTGTTCAGAAGAACAGAAACAGTCACCGTGTCAAAGGCCTTGGCTAAATCGAGAAATAAACCTATGGTCTAGTTTTCTTTGCCAGGTTCTTCTGAGATATAATCAGTCAGGCTATGCACTGCATCGTTTGTCGATAGATTGGCTCTAAAACCAAATTTCGCAGGGGATAATATGATGTTTTTTTTCTAGGTAATTAACTAGTCTAATATTTATAACTTTTCTATTATTTTTTCAATTGAGGGGAGTAAGGATACTGGCCGACAATTCTTAACTACTTATTAACGTCTTTACTACTAGATTTAAAGATAGGGATTACAACTGCCTTTTTTAGACCACTAGGGAAAATTCCTTCGTAAAGACATTCAAAATATATGCGTTAAGGGACGTACCAAAATATGCTTAAAGAGTTTAAAGATCTTATTGCTTATTTTATCCCATCCAACTGCTCAGTCATCTTTTAGGCCAGAAATGATTCGGGTTATTTCATCGTCATCAGTGTCCATAGCAAAAGATTTCGGGTTACAGCTATTGCTTGATTTTTTGGAAAGCTGGCAGGTCACAATATTTCGGAATCTGTTCGGCAAGTTTTCCCAACATTTACAAAAAAGTTATTTACATTATTAGTAGTTATTTACACTGAAGAACTATTGACACCGGGTTTGTGATATTTTGTTTAACCCTAAATTGCGTATTTAAGGCTTTTATTAATATATTTTGCAACTTAGAACCTCAACATATAAACTTGACAATTTGTATTTACGTTTGTTTTTACGGGAAGCCTAAATGACAAGCTGATATTTACAGGTATAGGCTAAATACTCAGTGTTGTCAATATTTGAGTTTTTTTTTTGTAGACGTTTTCCCACACTAGGAATTTCTCCTGTATCGTGGGTGCGTTTACAAACTGTGTTAGTTTCCTTTGTTATTTTTTATGATGCATGTTTCATTGTGCCTCGGTAGGTTTCATTGTACCCCAGGATGTGCTCCAATGTACCCCAGACCTGTGGTGCGACCACGGCATTTGTGATAGCTACCTACCTAAATAAGTAATAAAGTTATTAGTTTTAAGTACGAAGTTTATTTAATGTATAAGAGACTCACCGACCCCACAGTCAAACCACTACTACGGTTTTGTGGGGCTTAATTTATAAGTTATACTTACATGTCAATATAGTCATAGTCATTTATTCATAAACAAATAATTTTGTATCTGAATTTAATCACAATTACAGGAGACACACAAAAATAAAAAAAAAATTACATTTGAATTTCATAGATTCAAACACCAACTTAAAAATCATAAGGTCACATTTCATCAATATGTCGACAAGTAAAAGAAACAAAATGGCCGACAGTTTAAAATTCAAAATAATAACAATAAACTAAGTAACAAAAGATACATTTCATAGATTAATATAATTCATTAAAAAAAATATATAGTTAGATCAATAAATCAGACTGAACAAAATCCAATGAAATTCAACATGGTTTTCTCAATAATAATAAAAACAAAAATTACAGCTCAACAAAACTAGAGCTCTTACACCGCATATAGCCATTTATTCAACAGGAATTCCTATAGTTTTATTTTGAAGGTGCTACTGTATACAGCACTTTTTATGTCTAAAGGCAACCTGTTGAATAATTTTACGGACTGGTATCGTGGACTGTGTTTAAAAATTCTTAGGTTATTAAGTCCAGTCTACGGGTGCCTTCCCTTATCTGCCGTTCATTTATTGTCTCATAGTCTTGTATGTATTTGGCCATATTACTTAAAAGTACCAGTACATAGAGACTTGGTACTGTAAGTATTCCCAAACTGATAAAACGTTGTCGGCAACTTTCCCTTTGTGAGATGCGGACCATAGTGAGTGAGTGACATATAGATAAAATAAATAAATAATAATAGGCTTGAGTCACGCATTTTATCACGGTTTTTGCTAACAAACTGTGATAAAAATGTGTGAGTCAAGCCTATCACAGTAGGCCGTGCTCGCCCCGCTGTGGTACAATGAAGTAGAAGCAAGGCCTAGGGGACATTGAAAAAAGATAGAGTTAGGTTTAATTTTCAATCTCGTTTCTATGACTGACTTTTAGATAATTAAGTAAAGACGTACGACGTACGTAAAATTTAGAGTTAATAGAGGTATGAGGAATAGGGTGTAAAGTTCACTCATACCTCCATAGAAAAGGGAGGACCCTCCGACCAGGCGGGTGTCGTGTCTGGTGGGCAACTGCCCGACGATTAATGTCGGGGCGTTGTATACATGCTAGTTGCGCGGTAAACTCTGCTTGCGCGATGCAGGATTTTGCGTGACGTCATCGTGATGCGTAGTTCGCATGAGGCGATGCTATTAACATAGTTTTTTTATAACGCAAAATGTTTTTTTCGTCTCACTCTTTGTCCCTATATATGCAGCACACATCCAGCGGTACAAATTAACAGACTGGTATAGATTTACGAGATCAGCTTATGTCATATATAAAAGACTAACTAGTGTCCATACAACTTTGTAGCGAGGCTACGTGTGCCGTATTGTTACTTGTAAAGTATAGGCATTACAGGGATTTACAGGCGTGATGTTGTTACGTTCTAAATTGATGTAGATAATGAAAGACAAGGAAAAGACAAAATAACTAGTTATTTTGTCCAACAACGTGACCTTTATGCTGTTTCCTGAAGTTGAAGTTGGTTTCAACTTCATGTTTAAAAGAGGTAAGTACACACAGCAGCAGGTCAAGTTACCACAAACTGTAAAATTTTCTCATTCGATTTTGAACTCAACCTTCAACCCTTTAAGGTTTAAAATAATTTGGGGCAATTTGACAGTTTCGTATAACCTGATGCTGGCGACTGTAGGTACACTAAATGATTAAGATAATACTCACACTCTGTTCAGTATCACACAGACGATTCTTGTAGATCTCCTCAGCATATGACAGGTACTTGTTGGTCTTCTCCTTGATTAGAGCTCGTCGCTGTGGGTCAGTGTCGCCTGAAAGTGTGAAAATTAACTATTTACTTTGGGAATTATCAATCAAATCATTTATTTCAGATAAATATCCATAGATAAATTTTAATGAAACCCAAAATTAAAATGTAAATTAAGCTTCGAATAAAGTCGCAAACATATAAAATTAAAATCAAAACCAAAATTAAAACTAATTTAAAACTAAAAATTAATACACATATGACATTATACAATAATGATCGCGGGCGCATACGTACGCCGATATATTATACTGTGTTCAATTTATTTAATAAAAATGGTAATTTTACTGACAGACCACGCATAACCTAAGCCGCTGGGTCAGGCCTCCGTCACTCCATGTACTTGCGCGCTATAATTACCTACCGCTCGAGCGAGCGCTCTCGGACCGTTTGCGGTCCAAATTCGGTTCCCTGCGATTGCTGTAGGATCGCGCGGTGCGAAGCAATCACAACTGTACGCTTGAGCATTTAGGCACATTTTAGCATGCGGTGGTTGTTGAGGCGACGGAGTAGGCTATTATCTCAATAGGTATTGGAAATTTTCTACTGAGTGAAGTATCTGTTACGTAGTAACTATTTAGTAATCTGTGGCTGGGTCTCGGAGCATGAAATTTTGCGCAAGAGTTTCTTATACAGGGTGGCAGGGACATCGCACACCCTGTTACCATTCAGTACACGACTCTGAACCCGCCTGCGTTGAAATTTTTATTCGGTTATTGGAAAAAGAAATCGCTCTGCCATACATTTTGACCGCGTAGGTATTGCACTTTTCTATGAAACAGCTGATTTTCCTTTTGATAACCGACTAAATGTTTCTACGTTAGGGAGTCTAGAATGATGTGCTGAATTCATGGTTTCAGTTTGCGCGTCAATGTCCCTGCCACCCTGTATAGTACTTTCACAGTTATTTTACTTGACAGCAGTAACCCAACAACAACCTTATTGTAACGACAATAAGGATCACTGTGATTTTGAGAGACTTGCCATAACTAAGGTGAGCTGAGGAACTAAGATTTTTTTATTTATCCCCCATTTTTTTTTTTTGTGGTTGGTGAATCTTCGAATAACTTCTCCCGCTCTGGGCGGAGCGGGAGGGCGTGTCAGACTCTTACTGACTAAAACCCACCCGTGTTCCTTCAGTTGCCTGTGCCAGGGGCCACGGTAACCCTTTCGGACTTTCCCGCAACCCTGGCAGGCATCGGCTCTAGCGGACCCCATCATTTGGAATTCATCCCCTGAGTGGGTTAAATAAGGGAAGATAGTTTGTAATATCGTATATTCTTTCAATTTAGAAACGTGAAAGTTCGACTTCGAAGTTCGAGTTCGACAAGCATAATATGATAACTTACGATGCTAAGTTAACATGTCCTACACGAAGAAATAAAGAATATGCAAAGCAACTAAACACAAAACTGCTATCTACGGGAGACACTCATGTTTCCTTGCTCCTTATTTATATAATAAACTTAACTCTCTTTTAGATATATTCCCAAAAATATTGCATGAATGTAAATCTATTATCCAAAAATATCTTCTAACTTTAAATTACAATGACACGGAATACTTGCTTATAATTTCTAAATAACATCTCTGGTCTGTCTGCAGTGAATCAAGAGCAGTCAAAGCTCACTCATCCATAACCACTCAGTCATACATTTTTTAAAATGTATTATTATTAATAATAATGATAATATGAATAACGTTACATTTACAACCATAATCGACATTTTACTAATATTTTTTATCCAAATTCTATTGATCATTTTATATTATTTCAAAGCTTGTACTTAGTTACAAGCTCGATACTAACATCTATGTATAACAAATTAAAAACAGTGCATTCCTTGTGAATTCACTCAGAGAAAACAACAGAATAAATCCGTCTCAATCGCTAGTCCGCAAGATTGAACGAAGCACAACAGACAAAGCTTCAAAGCGTTTATCATTGTCCGGCTCACTGTCAATGTATTAGTTTGATATCAATCGTCGTTCGTAGCATTATGATAAGGCTAAGCATTTCTTAAAACAACACTTGTTCAATGAGCTCAGTACAATCTTTTGATAAAATTATGTATGGCGCGTTGTTGACGAATGATATTACTTTTGTAGTTTTTACAAAATTTGAGTTGCCACGGGCATAACATACCTAAACATTTATTCACAAAGTTCCGTCCGCGGCGGGGCCTTTCGGGCTCCGGGCCATTACCTACTGTTAAACTTGTCAACTTCATACAAAATTGGAGCAATCAATCTTTTCTATTTTTTAACCGACTTCAAAAAAGGAGGAGGTTCTCAATTCGACTGTATGTTTTTTTTTGTATGTATGTTACGCGATCATTCCGCCAATTATGAATTGATTTTGATGATTCTTTTTCCTTTGGTAGGTAATTTTTCAAATTTTATCGAAATCGGACGAGCGGTTTAAAAAAAAACAAAAAATAAATTATTTTAAATAAAAAAAAACCGCCTTCGAACGGACGTGGACGTGTAATACAATCGTTTTTGAATGGGTGGGGTTAGGTACCATAACTAAACTCTGATAAAAAAAACTTTTTTTCCAATTTCGGTAAAAATAAAAAGTTCGGCTGAATCTCGGTGTTTTTACCGCGCTTTCTCAAGAGTGATAAATGATTTTATTTCTGTAAGTAGGTTTGAACAAATACTTTTACACGTCAATCATATTTTTTTTAAAACTAGATGAGGTCGCATACTACGAAACTAAGATCGAAGGTCACTTCGATAATAAGATTTCAATTACCACTTTTAAAAAATCGTGATTTCGGCGCTCATTATTTCAACGTTTAGATGTCAAAATTCTAATAACATTTAATTGTTGAATAAGTGTAAACTAACAAACAATAAAAAAAAGCTTCTGGTTCTATTTTACCACTTACTTTTAGTTTCATTATTTTAGTCAAAACAGTTGAATTATTTAATATTTTCTTGTATCAAATGTTCGGAACGGAATTTCGGCCGCATTATTTCGGTTCGACCTGCCGAAGTTCGGCGAAACCGAATATGAAACGAAATTCAGCCCATCCCTTATTGCCCAAAACCCGGATAGCTCTAAGCTCGGTCGCTGTTATGGAGAGACTATAACTTTACTACACTGCTATGCTACAAGGATCATTGGCGCTCGAATGCCGTTGACCGGAGGGCGCTGTTTGTAAACATTTGTGTGAAATGTATTGAAAAAACAAAATGGCGGGCGGCGTTCGTTTTGATTTTGGTCACGCGCCAAAACATAAAATATGATACTTGGCATACATTTCTCGTAAATTAGAGACTTCCATAGACCAGTACCTAACAGGCGACAAGATCACTCTAGTTAGGGTATCCGGCGTCACTACATACAGTCGATTACAATCTTATACTAGTTTGATTTTCGATCTCTAGCTCTTTTGTTCTATTTTGGAAAGGGCAGTTTAAATTGTTCCTCTATGCAAACTATTCTATTTGTGACCTGGCCAGTCACAATATAGAATATACAGGGTGGTAGGGATATCGACGCAAAAACTGTAAACATGAATTCAGCACGTGATACTAGACCCCTACATAATCAGTCTATGATGTTCCCACTGCTGGGACACAGGTCTCCTCTCTGTGAGAGGGAGTGGGCCGTAACCCACCACACGGGCCCAGTGCGTGTTGGTGGATATCACATATCTTCGAATTTAGGGTTCTAGGACATGCCGATTTCCTCACGATGTTTCCCTTCACCGTTTGAGAGCAGTGTTGATATAATTTACACAAAGTAAAGTGCCTGCTTGGGATCGAACACGACCTACTCGTAAGTTGCAGCCGTTACCACTGGGCCACCACACTGCTCGACCACCTAGCGTAGAAATGATTCGTCGGTTATCAAAAAAAAAAACTGCTGTTTCATAGAATACCTTTGCGGTCAAAATGTATGGGGCAGCATGAGCAGCAATTTTGTTTTAGTACTTGATTGACGAAACATTTCAACGCCTGGATGATTCAGAATCATGTACCGAATCCATGGTAACAAGTTGCGCTTCGATGGCCCTGCCACCCTGTATACGATAGGCTTGTTTTATTTTGTTTTAATGGATAAGCGTGTAATAAATAATAATATAGATAAGCAACTCAATAAAACCCATAACGTTATCAAACTGCGAGCAGTCGCGTGATATCATTAACACCTCCTTATAGTTCAATAAATTTAAAAAGTTGATACGATTCTGGTCGTTATAGGCCTTGTTTAGATTGGTTTCTGTCTTGCGTACGCGACGCGTTCCTCGTACACTGCTCGATCGTCAACTCGAATCAAATCAAAAGTCATTTATTCAAATTAGGCTGAGGATCAGCACCTTTTGAACGTCAAAATAACATATTCACCACCTCCTAGTGTTGTAGCTGGGAAGAAGTGGCGCAATAAACTCCAATGCTACGTAAGATGTGCATGGAGAGGTCTGTCACGTTAGTGTGTGTCACGAGCCGCACGCGTCAACGGCAGATGCAACTGCAGCCGTCGACACGTCTACAGCTGCCGTCGACAGGTCTACGGCTGCCGTCAACACGTCTGCGGCTGCCGTTGACAATGTGCCGTTTGTGTATTTGGTGGTCAAATACACAAACGCATGTATGCACACTTAGCTGCGCGGTTCATTCATTTGCCAGCCACGCATTCGTGCGTGGCCGTGGTTCGCAGAGGATGATCCTGCCTACATTTTCATACAGAGCGATGCTAAGTACATGTGCGTAGCTTAGCTGTGGGCCGCTGTGGAACGGTGCCTTTGCTGTTGTATCTTTGTCGTTGTGTTATATTGTTATGTGTGCGATCGCGAGCACGTTCGCCGACAGCTCAAAGTTAAAGTCAAAAGTTACGTGATTTATTTCAATAGGTCATTAAAAAGAACGTTTGAACGTCAAATTTAGTAGAAAATAGAATTCGATTTCAGGTGCCCCATCCAAAAGGTAGTTGCATAGGGAGAAGAATGGGCAAGAAACTACACAACTACTCTTTTAAAATGTTTTAAAATATTCTGTATACATTAATTATAATTGTATGGTCGGTCATTGCTTTTTTTGTACTTTTCTCTTAAAGTGTAATCTGCAGATGTCTCTGGCAGTTTGAGTAACTTATGCGTCCTACTCTAAGTCCTTTCTTTGGTATTGTTCGTCGAATCGTTGAGCTCCTTAAGTTCTGAGTTGAGCTGCACGATTGCTGACAATTGCGTTCACTGACTGGACAGTTCCAGTCAATCTGTGTGGTTCTTTCCTCAAAAGACCATTTCAGACACCGATCTACATAGCTTTCACATGATCTGACCAAGATTCTGTCTGGACTTTAAAAGAGACTGTGACCTCTGAGTTTGTTTCGGCCTTTCTTCTCAGGGTAGTCAGATAGGAAACGCCGACCTCATCTAGTTTAAAAAAAAAATATTGACGTGTAAAAGTGTTTGTACAAACCTACTTACAGAAATAAAATCATTTATCATTTATCAATATATTTATCATTTATGTGATTTCAATGTAAGTACTACAAAAGATACAAAGTATTAAGCTCGAGGAACGCGCAATTTACAATGTGAATGAAGCCTAGGGCTGAATATCTCGTTTCCTTTACTAAAATAAGATTATCAATTAATTATTTAAATTATAACAAATGTTTGTTTGATTGATTATGGAAACGTCTGTCAAAGATAAGCTTGTTTGGACGCAAATGGCGGAATTAGCCGTTTACTTCCACTTTGGGGTGCAGCCCGCGAAGGTGTGAAGAAAAGCGTAATTTTAGTAGCTCGATTTTTTCAAGGTAGGCTCTTTGTAAATCTAATAAAGGAGACTGGGCAAAAGTGACCAATAGACCAAAAGCGACACGTTTTTGATATAAAAAACAAAAACGTCTTTGGTTTTTTTTTAACAAAATCTGAATTTGGAGAAAATATACTTTTAGGATTTACAGGATTTTCAAGGACAGGTACCTTAAGTTGTAGCTACAGGAAAACGTTCTTAGAAGACTGAATGATAAATGATAAATGATTTTATTTCTGTAAGTAGGTTTGAACAAACACTTTTACACGTCAATCATATTTTTTTTTAAACTAGATGTGGTCGGCGTTTCCTATCTGACTACTCTGAGAAGAAAGGCCGAAACAAACTCAGAGGTCACAGTCTCTTTTAAAGTCCAGACAAAATCTTGGTCAGGTCATGTGAAAGCTATGTAGATCGGTGTCTGCAATGGTCTTTTGAGGAAAGAACCACACAGATTGAGTGGACCTGTCCAGTCAGTGCACGCAATTGTCAGTAATCGTGCAGCTCAACTTAGACTCATGGAGCTCAACGATTCGACGAACACTCTGATCTGAACGATTCGACTGTCTTTAAATGTTTGAGTTAGTGCTAACCGCATTCACAGATTTTGTAAAAATGGTACGTAGTCAGCTAGAAAAATGTAAATTCTTACGTTTAATTTTTAAGACCGCCTCGAGTGCAAATCGATGCATCAAATTGTACTATTGTGTAAAACCGAAGTAATTTGGACGACTCGTCTGCCCTTACCTAGAACTTTCTACGACAAGGTATAGGGTTAGGTATCCCTCAGTTTCGTCATCATCGTTGCTACAAAACTTTGGGGAGACATTTTAATGCCAATGAAGCGTGATACGTGTATCGACAGATTCGACAGTCCGGCCGTCAAGAGAATGCGTTCCTGGGGGCCTTCTGCCTAAGCACGAAATCCGTGCTTTCGGCCGAAGTAACGGACGTTTCCTACTCCGTATCACTTACGTACATAATATTAATCCAGGGCCCGAACTAAAAACTAATGACAAAACGTTTAGACAGTTGTCCTTACTCCCGATGTGTTTTTGCCCATACGGAAAAGTTAATTAATCGGGAGTAGGGTTCATTTTAAGTATCGAACTACTTTCGTACGGGCCCGTATCCTCGTTGACGGACTAAGAGAGTAAGCCCCTGACACCTGTCACTGTGATAATTTCTAGTAACTAATAAAGATCAAATTCGCAAAACACGTATTAGCTTGTATGAAACAGACAGGTGTCAAGAACGCATTCTGTCTTCGGCCGGACTGTAAATATATTATCTTCTCAACTGTCGCTAATGAGCAGTGATCGGAATAGGTGGAGCTAAAATACCTAAAGTTCGAAAAAGAACAGAGACAAAGTGGAGACAGATGACAAACTATTTTTTTCGGTACTAATGTCCCAGGTTTCTGAACATTACTTAAGTACAACTAAAATTAATAAAGTAAAATAACTATCGAATTAATTTCCTGTTTCTGTTTAAAAAAAAAAGAGAATGCACGACTTTTAATGTTAAAAAAAATTAAAATTATAAAAATAAAATGAATTTAATTAGTTTAATGTATTAATATCTAAGATTAATATTAAATATACTCAAGAGGTGTCCAAAACTAACAAAAAAAAATGTTGTCGTAAGGAAGTCTCAATTTTTTTTGTTTCTGTTCTTTGAACTTTAGGTATATTATCTCAACCTATTCCGATCACTGCTAATGAGACACAATTACTTTATTTATTTAACACTTTAAGCACACAACTGTACAGAGGCGTACTTAATGCCATAGGCATTTTCTACCAGTCAACCTTTGGGTGATGCAAGACAAACAGCGGTAGGTGCAATTTATAATAATAATTTAGAAAAAAATATAAAGACACGCATAATCTTACTTACTTACCTACTTTTTCTATTGTTACCAAATTTAATCAGCACGATCGAAAGATGAGGGGATAAAACAGCGAATTTACTTGTAGCGGTATCTACATCACCACATGCGAGCTGCGCGTCATACTGACGTCACGCAAATCCTGCACCGTGCAAGCAGAGTTTACCGCGCGACTAGCATATATACAACTTCCCGACATCAATCGTTGGGCAGTTGCCCACCAGACACGACACCCGTCTGGTCGGAGGATCCTCCCTTTTCTATGGAGGAATGAGTGAACTTTGCACCCTGTTCCTCGTGCCTCCATAAACTAAATACAAATCAGGAGTTTTTTAGCAGCAGCGCAGAGTCCGAATTCATGCCCGGATGATGGCAACAGACTCGTCTCAATTACATGGGACTTATACAGAACTGGCGAAATGTGCTATACCTACTATAGGTACACCTTTTTTTTTTGAGGGTGGTAGATCATCAAATAACTTCTCCTGCTCTGGGCGGAGCGGGAGGGCGTGTCAGACTTACTGACTAAAACCCACCCGTGTTCCTTCAGTTGCCTGTGCCAGGGGCCACGGTAACCCTTTCGGACTTTCCCGCAACCTTGGCAGGCATCGGCCCTAGCGGACCCCGTCATTGTTGCTGACAGCTCTATGAGGCGCGCGTGGAACACAACGCGCCGTCGCGTCGACCCGGGCATAGTTACAACTCTGCCTAACCATTCATAATTATGTTACTTAATACTAACCAAATTCACAGGGAACTGCCAGAATGTCAGCATCTTTAGTCGGCTCAATAGAGTCCTTCTTGTAAGCCCTCAAATAGTGACACAAGTGTAAGAAGTCCATCTTTACCACTTCACACTACACACAATAATTTAGTTTCAAGGAATTTCACTTTTCATATCACTTACTTCACTACAAGAGTTCTTATATCCCGTTCTTTTATGTGAAATAGCCTGAATTGGTCATTATTGGTACCATCAGCGAAAAAGTGGGTGAAGTAACAATCCAAAGTTTCAGAAGAGATTTATGTATATATTTTTTTATTTATTTATTTAACTAACGATTTTTGTGGCTGACTGACCACATGAACAGTTTTTAAGCTAGTGTGTGGTAATATCATTTCGTGAGTGATAACATTGAGCAATTTTAACAATTAACACTAAACAATGATAAATGTAGTAAATAAGGATTGAAGGGGCAATAACAACACTTTGATACGACCAAACTGATCAAGTCTCGTTTACACAATGCATTTAAATCAGCAGTACTTTTCTAAATTGTCAGCTATTAAATTGAGTTACAATTTGTTTAATTTCACTATGTACAACACATGTAATCCACACCATAATACAATTGGAGCCAAAATCAAAAGATATCCTTTACATTTTCACATCAAAAAAAGTGGAAACATTTTCCATAATAATATAATTTTCCTCCAAAATCGTGTAAGTAAACAAAGATTAAAGGCTTGTACGTATGTTATCGCGATGCCGGTTAGCGCAGTACTGGGTCGAGTCGATAATAAGCGTGGACGCTTATCACTTCCTTGCTACTAACGTTGTAATCAGGGCCGTCTTTTCTGTTGGCCATTCTAGGCAAGTGCTCAGGGACCCGCGATTCATGGGGCCACATATTGCCTGCCAGTGTCATAGCTAGTGGCTATCAGTGGCAGGGTGCTAAAAATTTCAAGCTCACTTCGGTCGCTTTTGCATCCTAGATTCTCTAGGGGCCCAGTATCCTCAAGTGCCCAGGGCCCCGCGATTCATGGTGCCCCATATTGCCTGCCAGCGTCATAGCTAGTGGCTATCAGAGGCTGAGTGCTAAAAACTTCAAGTTCAGTTCGGTCGCTCTTACATCCTAGATTCTCTAGGGGCCCCAGTATCCTCAAGTGCCCAGGGCCCCGCGATTCATGGTGCCCCATATTGCCTGCCAGCGTCATAGCTGGTGGCTATCAGAGGCTGAGTGCTAAAAACTTCAAGCTCAGTTCGGTCGCTCTTACATCCTAGATTCTCTAGGGGCCCCATTATCCTCAAGTGCCCAGGGCCCCGCGATTCATGGTGCCCCGAATACAGGCCCTATGCCTATGGCATGCTTTACAGCAATGTCCAGCGCCCCACATGCGGGCCCTATCGACTAATGAAAACGGTTCCCTGCATGCGTCATGTTCGTGAACGGGCGCCGCGCCGTCAGTAGGCACTGGTCATTTCTTAGCTGCCACGGCTTATTTTAATTCCATAATTGTTTTTATCTTTTTATTACGGACGCTTTTAACGTGCAAGTCTTTCTACATCGTTCTCACATATGTATAATTACAACATGAATGATGTAACCACTTTTTTGTAACAATATTTTGATTTAAAAGAGTGTCCATGGAGTTTCTTGCCCGTTCTTCTCCATAGGTTCCTACTACGCTTTGGAATGGGCAACTAGCTTCATCTTTCTGACTGACCGACCCCTTGACAATTCAAAAGTGCCTGTAATTGGTTTATTTGAAATAAATGCTTTGAGTTTGACCGGGCCCTATGGAATGCGTTACAGAAATCTCCCGCACACCCATACGAGTCCTATAGATGAAAATGAGCCTTATTTGATATTCATCACATCACATTGATATTTGTTACGCATACGTATAACAAATATCAATCGTGTGTAGTTAGTAGTTTCTTGTATAACCAGCTGTTGGCACTGCGACACACCTGTTACGCAGTAAGATAATATTGAAGAGTAATCAGAATAGTACATTACTGCAGCGGCCAGCAAAAGAGGCATTGATGGACGAACGTGTAAATGTGGGCCGAGGCACACATACGTAAGTCCATCAATGTCTAGTTGTGGCCAAGGCTCGTATAGTACTTTTCTCAAATAATGCGCGGATATAAAAATATCAATGACGAACAACAATAATTTTTCCCGCGTTAAAGTGTTCACACAGCTTTCTATTTGCAAGCCAGTTCGAAATTTAAATAAAACCTTCAATAAGTTACCTCCTTGGTTGCCATGTTTCGGAGTAAAAGATCGTTCCATTTTTAAATTACACAATAGATATGAGTATACTATGTAATTTATTTTGGCCGCTAAACCACGACAGATAATTATGGATTTTCATACAACTTTTGCCGGCCGCTGCTCGCATGTATTTGGCCAGTACAGCAATTTCGATTTATCTCGAAGAAGGTTGTCAAAATAATGCTCAAATTTCCAAGCATATTTGAGAAAAACCATTTACCAAATTGTAATTTGAGAAAATAAATCAAGTTATCTTTTCGTATACCTAGCTCCTTTAAAAAGGTTAAACGGGGAAATACTAGGCTGCCAGCACATTTAATCGCTTTTGGCATAATGATGGCGATTATTTATTTTGGAAGACACGGAACACAGCACACTCTCTTGACACCTGATATAAACGTCGAGATGGCGGGAAACGGTTATACTTATCCAATTTCGGCCGCACGCAGACTTATTTTGCTTTTTTTTGACTATTTTTGTCTTTTGAAGAGACAACTTTTTTGAAGATTGGCAACATTACTGCAAAGTTCTTGGTGTTCATTTTCAATCAATGCCTATCTGGTTATAACCTATCTGGGTATAACCGTTTTAGAGGTATGAGTAACAGGGTGAAAAGTTTCTCTTTTTTCTTTGAAAATGGCGAATTCTCCACCCAAACGGGTGTTGTCTGGTCGGCTACTGAAAGACGGTTTTTGTCCGGATACATAGTCAAATTAAATTAGGAAGCAAAACTCCGCAGCCGTGATGGGTCTAAACATGTGATCTCAACATGATAAAAAAAATTGGGTCAACGAACGTAGGTAGTGTTGTAACTTGAAATATCAATTTAAACATCTGTTTTTTTTTTTGTGCAAGCTTTGCAGACGTAATACCAATTTTTTTTTTAATATATTTATACCCATCACGGCTGCGGAGTTAAGCTAGCCAAATTTAATTTAACCCTGTATATGCTAATCGCGCGGATAACTTTGCTTGCGCGATGTAGGATTTTCGTGACGACAGATGCAACGCGATGTACGTATGTGGTGATAAATATGTTGCCACAGCGTTATCTTGAAAGCGACCATAGCTTTGATTAGTATTAGCGATACTTCACGGTATTTCACAACTGAAGTGGCCAGCGTGACGTCAACCTCTTCACTGCGTTCGATAAGAAAACCAATTAATATTTATATTCGAGTATGGATAAGTTAAGTGGATTTGTTATTACGGCTTGTTTTACTCAAAAGTGTAAGCCGAGATGTATAACTTATACCCAAGCATAGCTGACACGGTTATTGAACAAGCTCAATACAAATACATAATAAGAAACTACTAGAAAAGGTGTGTGATACTCACTTTGAACACCAATAAGCATCTTCTCAATACCAGACTTGTAACACTCGAAGGCTCGCTGATAATCCCCCATATCTTCGCACCTCGCCGCTAAATTCAGCATATAGCCCGCTTCAAACACATAACTATCCTCCGTCTTTGTTTTACAGTCCGCGTTAGAGAGAGACAGAACACTTTTACTGTACAATGACACCCGCGAACTACTCCGTCTCGAGTCTACCTCGCACGAAGTCGACGAACAAATATTTGAATTTAGAGACACTGTATCTGATTCCACCTTTTTGCGCATAGTGTGGTAATCATCGAATTTTGACGTTGACGGTGCATCGAAATTTATTAAGTCTGGCAACACTGATTTTGTTTTGACACTAGGTTTTTTGTCCACTGTGATTTTGTTGAGTTCGTCGTAGAGGTCGCTGTCTATGCTTTCTATGGAGTTGATGGATTCGAAGCTGTCTGCGAGCGAGACCTTTTTGGGTGAGTGTCGTATTTCGACGTCTGCGGCCTCGTAGATGGGTATCTGTGAGATGAAGTCGGTCTCGTCGCGACTCGTCAGGGAAGTGTGCGAGGACTCTGTGGCGGCGCGTGCTGAAATTGTATGGTTTAGTGATTAGGTGCTTTACGTGCAGAATCTACTTATGAAAATATTAAATGCATTCATTCACTGACATACACCGCAAAACCTATAACGAAAGTAAGACGGAAGGACTTTTCAAAATTATGGTAGTTAGTCATTTTTGCCCTTCGATCAACAATACCAACTCGATAACGGGTGACGTAAGTACAAAATCAGAGATAAATAAATATCGTCTGACATTGCACACAGCACCATCTAGTTCCAAGTTAAGCACTTAATTAAGGCTTGTGTTATGGATACCAGATGGTTGATACACTACTTAAATACATTTTTTTTCGTAAATACATACATATTATAAATATACATCCATGACTCAGGTACAAATGTCCATATTCATCATACAAACATTTGCCCCTACCGGGATTCGAACCCAGGACCATTTGGTTTCGCTGACTACACTTAGCCACTGTAGCCACTACACCAAACGTGTCGTCAAATAAATGCTGAACGCGTGAAAAAAATTTCAAACAGTTATAAGTTCAACCTAATTACAACCATGGCACCTAGTAATAAATTCGTGTTTACATTGGCTGTGTTTCAAGCGAACTAAACAAAATAAGAGCTCACGTCTCAAGTGCGCTGTTATTTATCGAGACGTATTTCTAGCGCCGACCCGATATCTAGTCGGTATTGTTGATCGAAGTTTTTGTCGAAGGAAAATGCCATGGGCTGAAATAAAGTGTGCTAATGATAATTAGTGAGTTATTATAAGCAATTGTTAATTACACATTAGGATTTTGTTGTTCTTAGCTGACTCACAGTTATTAAATTGTATTTTAAACTCAATTTTCAACTAATTACCCGTAATTTAGAAGACATTAAAAACTAATCAACTATTGATGAATCATTGCAAAACTTTACTGTGGAATACATAATTAAAGCGTCGGGTATCCTTAACTTCACTCTGCAATCACACTGTCACAACACCAATTTATCGCGTCGGCTCAGCGTCCGTGTGTCACTCAGGGATCCAGCAGGATATCAGCGTCAGGTATATTTGCCTGACACATGCTGAGTTGGACTCCCATTTGGTGCAACCTTGAGACACGCACCGCACTGTGTACTTCCGTTAGATAGTAATTAGTTTTTATGTATTTGTCAAAGTGTCACTTTTACTGCGCTATGTATGTTTTTCTTCTTGTTACTTTATCGGCACCTTGTTTTTTTTTTTTTGATAATTATTTAGTATATTTATCTTTTGATTGTATTCTTGTGTGTTGTGCTGTTTTTTGTGTGCACCAAATAAATGGTTTATCTATCTATCTATCATTATATAATTAATATTGTGAAACATTTTAAAACTCCTTAAGGAGTTTCTTGCCCATTTTCTCCATATGAAACTACCTTATGGACGGGACAACTAGAATGGATTCCATTGTCTTGTAAATTTTGACGTTCAAATGCGCCTTTTATGTACCTATTTGAAATAAATGATTCACTTTGACTTTAACAGACCTTATTATTACTTTGTCCGCGCCCACTGCCTACACATGTCCCGCTTATAAATTGCCAAAAGTAGAAATGTCTCATTTGCTTGTAACTATGCCCTTAACACGACCATCCCAAACGTTTTAGATCTAAGATCATAAATGAGGGGAAGACTGAAGACAACAAAATAAAAAAAAAATGTCAATGTTTATGTCGATGAGGGTATTCTCTCTACTACCGAGATTTTAGCTTTTTTTTGGGTATGGCATCTCGCAGTTGGCCTTGAGAGGCCGTGACTGCTTAACCGGTCAATCCTGTGGTGCCTTCGAGCTAACTCAAAGCCTCCAGCCAGAAGCATAATATTAATTATAAACTAAGCGACCATCACCTAAGGGCACCCCCTGTGGGGTACGAACCTCGGCTTAGGGCGTCGCTGGGGGAGGACAGCAAGTTGGGGACAGGCTGGATCAAAATGAGTTAATTATTATTAATGGGTAAAACTACTGGCTCAGCTACGCCACCAGCTGGCTCTGCGGATCCGACCAAGGGAGAGAAGGGGAATTTATCGGGGAGGAACGCGGACGCGAAGGACCTCGGCGGCGAGGTCGGAACTTCGATTTGTGTCTGTCTGCTGTATTCTGTACTGGTGGCCCTACTGCTTTCCTGGAGGAGGGTGATGGGGTCGTCAGGGTCGGTCAGTGCCGAGAGTTTAGCTAGAGCTTTTGTTCTTATATTGCTTTTGTTTTTTAAATTTATTTTTGTAACGTGAATACTGTGTTTTTTTTTCTTCTATTTTGTTGTGAATACTGTGCACGTCTGTAATTGGCGTAAACACTAGTCCATGTCATGTTCTCTTTTATTTGTAAATGTTTGTGTTTGTGTTGTTAATGTGCCTTAATAATAATAAATAAAGACACCAAAATATAACAGCCTGTGTAAAGTTCGTAAAAACGGTTTCCTAGAAACGCGGTTCCGTCATATTATAACGACCGTCATGAAAATCTGTCCCAGTATTTGACATTAAGGTGTCTAAAAACGCTCTGTACAGCGCGGACAGCGGTCACACTATAACGCCTGTTCAATGACAGTCGTTTTGTGACCGTTCTCCGCTTTGTTAGAAAACCAAAGCTTATACGTACTTGGCGGTATAGAGGTACCGGCGGTATAGAGCGGTATAGAGGCGAGGCGAGGCGATATAGGCGGAATAGAGGTATAACTAGGACCTTCGAAGTGAAATAAATAAACAGTTAATTACTAATAACAATAACAAAACTACGGTCAGCGTGACGACCTGTCACCACAAGCAGCACCCCCGTTCACGAGCATAATGCAAATATCAGCCATTGCCCCCCTCGCCATATTATTTGAGGGAAGGAGGCAACCCGACCTCCGACGCTACCGCAAGCAGTGACATCTAAGCTGTAAAATTATGCAACAAAATACGTGGCCCCGAAAATGCGTTGAGTGCAGCAGCTTCTTTCAGAATTATGCGCTTTTTTAATTTCTAACGTGACGATATTATCGTGAAAACCCACGGCACGGCAACACGGATAACACAGGGAAGTAAAATGTATGGAAATATAATGAAGACGGTTTTTTCTGTCCACGATAACGTTACAACGTGCAAGTATTTCCATACATTCAAAGCCGTTTCAATACGTAATTTTTATCGTAGTGCGAGTAAACGATAACACGTTTGGTTTGTATGGAAAGTGTGGACAATGCCACCTCTAGCAGCGGCCGCCGAAGCGTCTCCATGCTCTGTGGTATAATCCCCCAAGGGCTAGGCTAGTGTACTTATAGTAACACGGCGCGGCATACGCTGGCAGAATGTGCCGCTTGGGAGGAGCCGCGGCGTGCCCTCGTCTCAGAATTAGGCAATGACTTGTCGCTGCCGGCCGTAGTCGAGTCAATGGTCGGCAGCGACGAGTCCTGGGACGCGGTGATTTCCTTCTGCGAAGCAGTCGTCTCGCAGAAGGAGGCTGCGGAAAGGGAGAGGGAGATCTCATCCACTCACCCGGCCCGCAGAAGGCGCATCGGACGTCGGCGGAGGGCGGACAACGCCCTCTTCCAGCCCTCCTAAATGGGTCCAGGGGCGACGGACTCGGGGACGTCCGTCGCCCCCCACACACCAGGTCCCGAGGTGGCGGCGCTTAGTGTTCCACGCGCGCCCCTCTTAGACGTCGCGGAGGGAGTCAAACACCTCACTCCCCCCCGGACCCGAGGAGGCCCGCAGCGGCGGGCCGGCAGCAGTCGGGGGTTGCGGAAGGATCGTACGTTCCCGCAACCCCCGGCGTAGGTGTGACATGGAACACCGGGGTGGTTTTTAGTCAGTAAGAGTCTGACAGACCCCACCGCCCGCCCCAGGGCGGCGGGCCTGCATGAGGATTTTCCAGGTCGGAACCAAAAAAAAAAAAAAAGTGTACTTATAGTACACTCCCATTTCGCCAGTCATGTTTAAGTCGCATGTAATAGGTGGCGAGCCTATTGCCATCAACCGGGCAAGAATCCGGACTCCAGGCTGCTCCTGAGAAATTCCTGATGGAATAACCCATTAACACTTTTCGTAACCTGGGAATCAAACCCAGGACCTCATGCTCAGCATTTGCGCTTGCGACAAATAAACATGAACTAACATACATAAACACTTATTATTAAGATGTAACTAAAAATAAGAAATGTAAAAAAAAAACGGTGCAAAAACGGAGAGGTTACACGCGTGACAATACATTGTTGTTACGTCAGATGCTAAACACAAACTCAAAGCATTTATTTCAATTAAACCATTTACAGGCACTTTTGAATTGTCAAGTGGTCGGTCAGTCTGAAATATGAAGCTAGTTGCCCATTCCAAAGCGTAGTAGGTACCTATGGAGAAGAACAGGCAAGAAACTCCATGGACACTCTTTTAAATTATATTGTTACATAAATATTAGTTACATCATTAATGTTGAATATAGGTATAATTAATAATTATATGTGAGAACGATGTAAATAAGACGTAGGTAGACGTTGAGTGTCCAGTGTACAGCAAATATACATTTAAACATCCATAATAAAATAATTAAAATAAGCCGTGGTGGTGAGTAGCAGTGTAGCGCTGTCTCTGTCTAGAATACTTTAAAACGCATACAACTTCGCCATTTTAGATACGAAAAAAAATCAGGGCCTCATTTTTCTTCTAGGATTCGAAATAAAAACTTACCTCAACTATGTTGAGGTCGGCTTCCAGTCTAACCGGATGCAGCTGAATACCAGTATTTTACATGGAGCGACTGCCTATCTGACCTCCACAACCCAGTTACTAGGTCACACGACACCCCTTGGAAAGTCAAACACCCTATTGTGCCTTAATGTTCAATTATAATTATATATTTAACACTTACCCGTATGTGCAGGGCTGGTCGCGTCATCGTCGTCGGTCTGGTACTCCAGCGGCGGCGTCTCTTCTATGGGCAGGTGGAGAGATGATCTGATCGCGTTGATCACGCCGCCCGCTTGAGGTTCCGGCTCGGGGTAGCCGGTCTGTCGGTTATTTGTATCGTCATCAGTTTATAGCAACGAACTGCTAGAAATTGTATACATATATTTAAAATAAAACATTTATTTCAGGCTACAATGGCGTAAAGAAAGCAGCACAGAGGGGCAAATGGAGACAGTTGGAGGTGGCCTATACCGAAGAGGTGCCTACTTATTATAGGGTCAAACAAAAATAGCTAGCGAATCTCCGCAGACGTGTTGGGTTGGCTAAACATGATAATACAAAAAATAAATTAATTTGATTGCCTTTTTTTTGCGGAGTAATTGACCGGAATTAGTGTAGTCACTTGAAATATCAGTTTAACAAATCCGTTATTAGTGTGTTAACTTCACATACATGATAGGTTTCGATCGATAACTTAATACGATAAAACAAAAGAAAACAGATTTTCTTAACTCACACTTCAAGTACCTAACAACAATGCCAGCAGTCGATGACCCAAAAAAAAAATTATCATGTTTAGATATCGATATCCATCACGTCTGCAGAGTGTCGCTAGATAATTTAATTTGACCCCGTATTTATTCTTTAAAAGAGGCATTATGAATATTATTTTAAACGCACGCCACTCTGATTCCAGACCCATCCCCACAGCACAGTGCCAGAGTGGAGCGCCGTCACAGAATATGGCTCACTTTCTTTTTTGCCCATCATACACAACAACCCGCACCGTCCAAGATTTACACAAAGCCAATGACAGAGCTGTCCACGTTGTTACATATTGATCGAATAAAATTTGAGTAAATTTGAGGTAGTGAATCTACACGAAAATATTTTGCACATATATTGTCGCCACGCCATAAGGCACCTGTCAGCAAATAACAACGAGTTGGCGAGCAACGAGCAGCGAGGGCGCGACGGCGGCGACGAGAAATGAGTCATTTCTCGTCGCCGCCGTTTGGTACATACGTACCTACGCATACCAGCTTGTCATTTCAAATGACACGCTGGTATGCGTAGGTACGTATGTACCAAACGTGAGTTCTGCCGGCCAAGCGAGCGTCGAGCACTCTATTTGATAGCTCTTGTCGCTGCGACAAACGAGTACTCGCCGGCGGTGTGACAGTCAATGATCAACTATTAATATATAAGAAAGAAAGAAAAATAGGTTTATTTGTCACAGAAACACGTGCATACAATAAAAATAATTAGCTCTACTATTTAAGAAAAAATTAAAACAAAAAGGATCTATAATCACGAGCACAAAACAGAAATAGTCGACAGCTGCACGTCATGACTGTGACAAGAAGGCTTCCACTCAGCATGATGCTGTGCTATGGGGGACCCACAGCACAGCGCTGTTTTTTTTTCTCTTTGTCTTTTTTATTTCTGATTCTATAATGTATCTCTTTTACTTACACGGGACCTACAATCTTGAGAAAATCGTTGATAGCGAATCGCTTCCTCGTGAGAGATTGGTGCCTTATAATATCAAGTACCTAAGCATAGAAAATCCTCCTTGACCCATCAAAATGTTTATGAACAAACCTGTAGAAAGTTGACGAAGTCTGTGCTAGTGAAGAGCAGTCTGTGTTCAGCAATGAACTCCACCAAAGACTTGATTGTTTTAGCTCTCTCTGTTATTACCTGGAACATAGCATAGCATAATCAGCCTATAACGTGCCCACTGCTGGGACACAGGCCTCCTCTCAGTGAGAGGGAGTGAGCCGTAATACACCACGCGGGCCCAATGCGGGTTGGTAGATGTCAGATGTGTTTGAATTTTTGGTTATAGGAGATGCTGGTTTCCTCACGATGTTTTCCTTCACCGTTTTTGAGAGTAGTGGTGATTAAGTAATTTACACAAAGTAGAGCGCCTGACAGGTTCGAATCTACGACCTACAACTCGTAAGTAGCGGCTATCACTGGCCCACCACTGTTCTCAACCTGGGACATACCATTGTTAAAATATTGAAATAATGATTTTAACCGTTTTATGCCATCTGTTAGGACAGGTCAACTCAAAGCTGCAATGGCTCTTTCTTCAAAAGGCCCTTCCAGACATGGCCCTGCATTGTTAGACTCACATAAAATCCTAATAAAATAATGTTTGGACTTGGAAAGAGACCATGACCTTTGAGTTTGTTTCGGCATTTCTTCTCAGGGATCAGTCAGCTAGGAAATGCCGGCACCATCTAGTTTTAAAATATTGACGTGTAAAAATATTCTATTCTATTCTATTCTAAAAGCGTCTTAAAAGATCTATTTACAGAAATAAACATTCCATTTCATTTCATAACCATACTCATATTTTTTCATTCCTAGTTTAAGGCAATGTAAACATTTAAATGATTATTTTTTGTTTGTCCTTACCTAGTGTACATATGTACATATTATGATTATAACATAATGTTCTAATTGGGGTGTTTGGTGGTCCAGGACATGTTGTATAAAATAGTTTTAACTAAGTACTTTCCCCAAAAAAATTGCTTTATTCAAGGCAAAGGCCTAATGGTTTAATAAAATAAGTCTGTATCTGCAGGTTATGTTTCAAGACTTATTACTTGTTTAAGGATAAATACCAATTGATACGACAAATAATAATAAGAAGTAATAGTAGCCAATGTTTTATAACAAGTTAATGAAACTGACCTCCTGCTGAAATCTTTTAAAGAAACTGTATCGGGGCAGCGATGGGAAGGTTCCTCGTAGATGTAACCCTGCGTGCAGGGACCGCATGCTCTTGTGGAGCCGCTGTACATCACTGTACCGCTTCCACACCGAAATCACCGTCAGGGCTTCGGGAGACTGTAAGGGGAACAGCTGGAATTATAACAAAATTTGTATTAAGACTTCTACTGCTACCCTTTCAAGTACAGTCAAGGAAATGTATTGTTTATCAAAATGACACACTACGTCTATTTGCTTTCGTATGTATAACCATTACATGTAACTGTAAAAGAATGACAGTGTTGTGATTCAAATAACAGGTGTAAAAAGACACTTAATGAAACCGAGAGTTACTTGTACTCCCCGTCATTGTATTTTTTTTTTGTACTGAACCATACGTGGGAACCTTCTGGTTACAGAGATATTGAAGGTCACAAATCCAACTATTGCTGACTTTTTTTTGAGAAAACTAGTTGTAATGTTATAACACAAGCATAATTTCAAGCATTCAGTCATAAGCACAATGTATGGCGTCCATTACATTGGGCACTACCGTATACAGCGATTTTGCACACCAAAAATAAAATTTGTTTCCCAGCAATTCTTATTTTTGATTTACAGAATATGTATTTGACGGCTATGTGATAGGTCTTTTCACACCTGTATACAGATAATTTAAATGGGTACTTAGTCAATTTGATAAACAATTAATTTTCATGACTTTACATCCCATTCACTAAATGTGAGTCTCTTAAACACTTAAGACAGACATGTGGAACATTAATAACTCAGGGTCAGTTTCCAGTCTTACCAAATGTAGTTGAATACAATTATTTTGTATGGAGCGACTTCCTATCTGACCTCTGTATCCCAGTTACTAAAGAACACAATCAATACCCCTTGGTAAGACTTACAGTTCTTTAAAGATATCCGAGAATAAGTTATAAGGTCATCTATTTGATGTCATTTGTATTTATAAAGTTGAATTTAATAGAAAGAGGAAAGAGAGACTGGCCTAATATTTGCTTAGAACTGTGCAATATATAAATAATTGTTTTGTTTACATTCTCATCTGCTTATCGGGATCTATTTACTGTCTGTATATTGACATGCTTCTGTTAATCAGTATAATAAATTATGAAAGGAAATGATTAGGTAAATTATAAAGGTTTAAAGGTTTAGTCAGATGTGAGTCAGGTTTTTTTTCCTCAAAATATTCATAGTTTGTAGTTTTTGGAACATTTCCATTAAGTCAGTCTGTCATTAAATAAAAGCAAGCTTTCTTCTTTAGAGATTTGTGATTGCTGGAAAGTTACCCAACCAGAAAGGGAACCAGGCAAATATTGTGCAATTGGTGAATCATTTCACATTAAATTACTTTTTTTATTCATACATTACTTAAAATAAGATTGACTTCTGCTACCTTCCATTCCCAACTCCTTCCCAAAAAAATATCCATTTATTATCGTGAACATTGAATAGAGAGTTTGGCCTAGTTACTAAACCAATGTTGAAAGTAACAGGAAAAAGTAATGTAATACATAAATATTGTATTGGCTTGGATTCATATGATAAGAGTTTACTATGATTCACGATTTATTACTAAAGATAATATCATTCCTACGATATACCGAAAAATTTACCACTGAAGTAATTTTGTAAATAGTAAATCCATTCTTGTGTTTTGCTGTTTCGTCCACAGAGAACCGGCGAACCCACTTGTCTTTAGCCGACATTGCAAAATGCGCCAGATATACTTAATTTTACACTATCACATCACTGTTTTACACAAATGCAAAGCGTATACGACACAGATCATTATTTATCACTGAAATTGTGTTAAAATAACCTGATAAATTCACAAAACTGAATAATCGAACAATGTAGAAAATGGTACACAAATAGTTGCATTTGCATTCGCGTTCCAGCTGACAGCTGACATATGTCATAATATGTCAAGCACTTGCATTTCCTATTTCTTTTCTTCTCAAGTAAACGATGAGTGTGTCTCTTTCTAAATGCACCTTAATGTCAAGTGGTTAGGAAAAGGTAAAGATTTTTTATGGTTTTTATTTTACGTTTAAAAGCTGAGAAAGGCCTTCATACACGGTTGGTTGTCTCATATAGGTATATATACTGTACTCTTTGGTTGGGAGTCGAGCACACAGACAGAAGACAGAACACTACAATGACTAAATTAGTCATTGGAACACTATTAGGTACCTTGCCTTCATATTTTATTGGAAATTGGGCAGATCAGTACGTAAATCAAAAATTCTAAGGTTGAAAGGTTGGTTTGAAAATTACCAAGGCCTACTTGTTGGACATGTAAATTTTAAAATAAGTATTTTTTGTTTACTGTCGCGATTCACGATCGTGGCGCAGTTTTCTAATATTCTATTAAAAATAAGAATAACAAATTAGGTACTTATTACATTAATAAAATGTTTTCGGTAGAACCTCAGGGTAGAAGCTAACAACTGGTGGTTAGTTATTATCTTTTACAATAGGTGTCGCGATTGCTTGACGCTTTTGTTATTCCATTCCACAGCCTAGATGTCGCTTAAAGTACCTAGATTTTATAAGTACTAAAGTGTTTGAAAACTATAAAATTTAACACGATTCTATGAAGTTCTTCTTCACTCATTATAATTATTGAATTTTTGATTCAAGCATTCATTTCAGATGTATCTAAAAGAAATAACAGTTAGAACAAAAATATAGGTGCTACAATACAACTCGAAGGCGATGGCGATAGGTCAAGCTTGCAGCTTCATTACTTATCCCCACTCTGACTCACTTAACCGAATGGCGCGCGGCGAGAGGTTGTGCCAACTCGTGTTTCGTCCGTTCCGTGTCGTGTTTCTCGCGTCCTCGAGTACTTTGCAATAATACTTTTCCTTTGAGACATGAATGGAATCAGTGCTACGCAAACAGACAAGCCTTAAGAACTGTTGCGCAAGAACCATACTCGAAAAATGTGTTATCAATAGCGTGTGATTTGTTTTTTGTGTAGTGTTTGAAAAAAGTTAAGTAAACAACCGGATATCAACAAGATGGGTTCAAAAATCGAGTACGTGGATTCATCACATTTATACGCGACCAACTATGTTCGAAATTCGAAAGCTATCGGTGTGCTTTGGGCGATATTCACCATTTGCTATGCGATTATAAGCGTCGTTGCTTTTGTAACCCCGGAGTGGATTGGTGATTTAGAGACTGAATACCCGAGAAAGTTCGGGTTGTGGCAGATATGCAGAGCGGATGAGGCTCTGGAGGACTGTAAAGGAAGACTCGATGATTTCCTATCGATAAATGGGCTCGTGTTTAAAATTGCGACCGTGTTAGTAGGCGCAGCGGTCGCCCTGGCCCTGTTTACGATCTGTGCAATGTTGTTATTCTTCTTTTGTCAATCGACGACGGTGTTTCATATCTGCGGCTGGCTGCAGCTGTTGTCTGGTGAGTTCTAATGGGAAAACTTATGGGTTAAAGCATGTCTAGCTCTAAGGTTTGATTACTAATTCCTCAATAGGTACTCGTATCTAACCAAGTTCTACTAACCTCCAACTTTAGAAAACAAAGAAGGATAACATTATAGTGTTTTTCAAAAGATATAAACCAGTTAAAAAGGAGGGAACTGGCACACCGACAGACAGTGTCATTTTTATCGACTATAGAATCGGTCATAAATTGTCCCGAGTGAAAGTTTTGCATATAGTCGACTTGCTTAAAGTTTTGCATATAGTCGATTGACCTTGCTCTGAGTTGGTCGTTGAACAAGTCTTGAGTGGAACAGACGTAGGTGATATACAAGCAGTATGCATAGCCCAGACAGGTGTGTACCAAGCACCAAACATCCGGTACGGGACAGGTGCTAGATTCCAACAATCACCTTTATCCTGGAGTTACTAGATAACGGCAAAAATGAAAGGCGTTTAAAATGCCAAAGTTGACGTGACTAATAACTGAGGACATTGGACAATGAAAGTATAGGTAGACTGTTGAACAGTGGATAGGTAGGTATTACAAAATGCAAATTTCCATGTGGCTTTAACTCATGGCGATTTATTTGGCTACGCGCTGTGGTATTATCATAATCGTAGAAGTAATTGAATAATTAGGTATGACTTTGAGAAAGAAATCAAGTGATCACTTTAATGCGATCATTACTTAAAAACCAGGAAAATAAGAACAAATCTCAAAAAGCCAAAATGTACCATAAAAACCTTTTGTTTGAAATCTTGAGAAGATTGAGCCTTTAGTCATACACAACGGGAAACTGATTTTATGATCTTCCTTAACTTCCCAGCATACTCTTAATGAGTTGCATTAAAAGCATCGTTTTTAACAAAGTCGGATTCCTAGAAGACACTATGCATCGAGTAGGTATCACAGAATCAGCAAATATAGGTAATCTACTCATAGGTAAAGCTTACTTTTAACGGTACTAATCCAATTAGTGTAACTTGCCTTGACATTATAAAGGAACCGTATGGAGTAGAAATGGCATTTTTAGGTTCATTTGAATATCAATAGTGTCGAATGAGCGAAAATCCTTGAGTTTACCATACATACAATGTAATCTCACTCAATCTTATCGATTTATTTTATTGGATGAGATCAATACCATTATCTAAATGTTAAGTGGTATTTAATGAAAGCAATATACCTACGTATGCCAAGAATTCTTCTTGCGTAATGAGCAAAAAAAAAAAAAAAAAGATGGACGTGCATAGTGTGATGCAGATGGCTTACCAACTTGTCACGCGGCTTACCAGTGGCTGTGGCTTACTAAGAGCTCAGCTCTGAAATATTTCTGCGCTTATGTGCATCTAAATTGCTTAGATCGACATACATGTTTTTAGCGCACCTTATAATATAGCACTTTAGGGAATATTCTGATCACGTACCTCATACGGGAAAAAGGTGCGCCGATGTAGCCGGTGTCGAAAGTATAGCTATAGATGAAGGAATTTAGAACTGAAATATTTGATAGCTTGGAAAAGCGGTTAAACAGTTCAGCCTCCCTGAATGTAACTCCTAAGTCTTGGTCGGTTATATGTTTTTAGCTTCGTTTCTATTCAGATTTGGGTCTTATCGATATGGATTAAATTAAGTGAGTAGCCAAATTCCATATTCCAATTACCATAGAGCGTTCACTGGAACATTAGACAACGCCAATTTATGTGAAACATTATCAGAAATAGCGAAGTGCGGACAACGAAACCGGTAAAACGCCTTTGTCATGCAATAAAATGTTTGCACAAAAATTTTGCGCAACTTGTAATAAATGTTGAAGACGCCTTACGATGTATATTTGAGTAGAAGGACAGGTTTATGGGTTTACTGGTCTATGTAACCCAATTCCGTATTTATGAATTGAAATTGATGTGGCACACTATACAACAGTGATTGATGGAAGCAAAATTTGTCCAAGTCTACGATCCAAATACTTTTGAATTTAAATTAAATGGATTTTATTATTTAATATTTTTATGTGGGACGCAACCTGTGTCGACACCCTTGCGCCATCTCATGTTCCTAGCACGACGATCTGTGATGGTGCCGCTGCTGCGGCCGCTGAGACCCTCTAGCGGCGCAAATACCTTACTAAGGGTAACTACAGTTTTGAGCCGTTTGGAGTTGAAACGATCGGTTCATGGGGCCCGAATGCGCGTCTCCTTTTTAAGGAAATTTCTCGCCGACTGGTCGACACTTCACGTGACCGTAGGGCTGGGTTCTTCTTTGGCCAAAGAATTGCCATTAAACGTGGCAATGCTGCCAGTCTCCTGGACACGTTTCCGGATGACAACGATGCTGACGAATACTTCGACGCCTAAGTGTCCTTTTGTTTTGTATTTATTTGTATAGTTAGTTAGTCTTTTATTAGTAAAATCGTGTATCAAATGGGATACTTTGGAAAATAAACCTAGATCAACGCTAGAAAGGTCAGTTTAATACCCAAAATATTGACGACGCAAGCAACAAAATCGAATTTAACCTCATATGGACTTAACAAAGCCGTAAAGCCTTTGTAAGCAGTCATTCATGCGGACGACCGGTGTTAACATAATATCGCACAATTGCTAACGAAGCCGCATGTGTCTGACCTCATCCAGTTGCGAGTTCACTTCTCGTGAACCGCTACGTGACCGGAAAAAAAGTTCTATAGAATATGTGCGAGGAGCGGCGGACTAGATTTTCTGCGATGTGTTAATTGGTAGCTTGGAAACGCAACAGTTAAAAGGTATTTTTCTCCTTTCTCGTTCAGCGGAAGATTTAACAAATGAATAGTAAGTACATATTAGTAATCTAAGACATGGACCATTACATAAGGAATATTCAAACGACTAAGATAAGGATCATCTTAACTTTGCCGGTACAAAATTTAACTGATATTGGTGCCGATTCTGTTGTACACCGAACTAAACTATCACTAAAATTCCTTACTTTTGGCTATGAGAATCTTAACGCTATTCTGCAAAATAAAATCTCTAAATTTAAAAATAATTTTGACACAATATCTAAAATCAAATTTGGCAATTGCGACTCCACGTGGTACTTGTTTGCCGTACCACGTGATTTTTTTTTAGAGCCAGTGTCGCGCATTATTTTGCAGCCTCGACATGCTTTGTATGGAATTTTTCACTTTTTGTATGGAAAATAAGAAAAACGAAATTTTTTTTTTACCAACACGTTGGATTTTATATGTTCCGGGGTTTTATAAAGGAGGTCGAAATTTTCATTATTTTTGCGATAGGACACACCGTTTTCGAGATATAAGCAAAAGAAAAGAAAAAAAAATACAGTACTGTTTTTGCATCTGAAGTCGAGGTGTTGGTATGAATTTTAGTTCATGACAACTAATTTTATTCCACACCTTTTTAATCGCGATTAAAAACAGGCAGATTTAGTTACGACAATAAAAATTTTTGGTGAAAAACGTAAAATTCAGAATAGCAAAATTGCCATTTTCACTAAATTATAATCTCAGTGCCATCATAGTGCTGTCAAACTAAAATTTGGTTAAGTTGTGTCACCAGAATGGGAAATCGTCGTTTGACAGGAATAAACTAAAATTTGGTGATTTTTAGTCTAGTTTAGAGAATTTTGTGACAAGAGAATCGGCACCATTATCAAGCTAAGGGTTATGTCAAGAACGGACCACCATTAGAGCTACCAAGGTGGTCCTTTGTTAACCTGATGCAGACCTCAACATGCCAAATATATTTCAAAGTTTCGTCATCGATGCAATTCACTCGATTTAAAGATAATCTAAGAATTAAAGCAACCGTATTAAACCGAAAATGGCTTATAACATCGTAACATGCAAATTCAAATTAAGGCCACCTTTCCAATAACTTCAATCAATCTGATTCAGATAAGAGTGATTATTCTGTCATTGGGTACCTACCAGAGAAAATTGCGTAAGCACCATAGAAACTGTAAAGGTATGAATAAAATACTACGCACGTACAATGATTTTGCCGCTCTGTCCAATTTGGCATCATAAAAAGTAAAAGTCGACTACGATTGTCTGTGATATAATGATGAGTTCCACGCCATAACGTACCAACAAGCGGCGCGACGCGGCGTAAGAGAAAAAATGTAGGTTTTTATAGAAACACTTAATCATTCATACGAATAGGTAGTCATTTCACGGATTTGTGATTCGCTTAATAGTCATAAATTGATATTTAAAGCGTCATTTGTTATTAAAGAGAATAGTGAGTGTGTTAATTTTATAAACTAGTGCCTCTAATTGATTACGTCACCCTGATGTTATTTTCTTCACTTCACTTCTTCAAACGGTTACACTTGCTTTGTTTAAATTAATTGAATTAAATTTGCAAAAATGTGCAAAAATCTAGTGAATTATGAGATTGCGTGCTTTTTGCACAAAATTTTTAGGTACATCTTTTTTATCTACACTAGAAATAAACATTTGAAAATTCATTAAACAAGTTCGATCACGAAACCAGAAACTTTTTTATTAATTCGATTTGCTTATTCCAGTCTTTTTCTGTACCTACCGTACCTACCTACCTAGCTACCTCCTATCGATTACGTGAAAGGGCATAAATTCGATTCGCCTTAAAATTGGGAAACCGTTTTCACTTTGTCCCATAGCGAATAATAATCCGATGATTATTGCTAATCGATTACCCGATCCATAACGATGAACATCGACGAACGCGCAAGAAAGTTCGTTTGACAGTTAGATAATGGTAAACTACAGTTCGGAAATTATGTTCTAATCAGTTTCCATATCTAAATAATTATTAACACTAACGTTTGTACCAGAAAACATTAAAATTTTACAACATGTTTTGTTGAATTTGCGTTCGCACTGCGAGTAGCTAAGTTTTAAGACAGATCTCAAGATTTTTTGTTAGCTGCGTTCGCCGGCGTTCGCACTGTCTAGAAACATTCAATAGACAAGTTTTGTATAGAGATTTGTCACGTTAACGTACGCACTGTTGTTTGTTTGTCTCGAAACTTGTGTTTTGTAGGACGGTAATCATCGAAACAGTGTGGAACCACATTATGGATGTTGTTGTACAAAATTTACCAGTCGTCTAAATTTTGCCCGGTAAGTTATAGGGTAAAGCCACCAAAGAGTACGCGCTACCAAAGAGTACGCAGACTCTTTTTGTAGGTTTATTTTTTCTCGAAATGGCAACACCACTGCCACATGTCAGTGGCATCTGTTATGTCAAGGTGAAGGACGACAAATTGCATCGCTAAGGTATTTATTATGAATTTTATAGCTAAAAATAGATTTTTGAGGTGTTTGATCTTAATTTTCAACATTTTAAACCATGATTTGTAAGGGTTGTGATTAATTTGCATCCATCGACTGTTATTTTACTAGACATTTTTGTGTTTCTAACTTTGATGCTTTTGCGAGGTTATGTCGCCATTATACGTGCTTTTTAAAATAATACAGTCCATGCCCAATAATGCGTATTAGCTAAGAGTACGCACCTAAAGAGTACGCATGCGTACTCTTAGCTTGTATGAAGCTAAAATAAACAGCATGCTTGGGTTATTAGATTTTTAATTTTTATTTTACAGAACGAACAAGATGGGGAAATATAAAAGAAAATCTGACAGAAAATTAGTTTTTACTGAGGAAATCTTAAAAGAAATAAAAGAAAAAATAGCAAGAGGTCTGTTGCGGAATCATTAAATATTCCGGAAGCAACATTAAGAAAAAGACTAAAAGCCGACACCGTTCCCGAGTCCCTCGGTAGATTCAAGAGCGTGTTTGGCCCCGACTTAGAAAACAGCTTGGCAGACCATTGCCGAAAATTAGACGCATGTTTCTATGGACTCACGAAAAAAGAATTAGGAAGAATTGCATACGATCTGGCGGAAAAAAATGGTCTTGATCATAGATTTAATAGAGAAAAGAAACAGGCTAGCAAGCAGTGGGTGGAAGGATTTGCAACAAAACACCAACTTAGTCTTCGTCAACCAGAAAAGACCAGTTTGGCACGTGCTGCTGGCTTTAACCGTGTTCAAGTACAGCGGTTTTATGACAATTTAAAGGAGGTTATGAATAAATATAAATTCGTTGGCAGACAAATTTTCAATATGGATGAAACTGGTTTACAAACGGTTCCTAACAAACTACCCAAAGTTTATGCCACCAAGGGGAAGAAAATAGTTGGGAAAATAGTGTCTGCTGAAAGAGGACAGACAGTGACTGCTGTATGCTGTATGGGCGCCACTGGATCATTTGTGCCGCCGGCATTAATATTTCCTAGAAAGCGACAAAAGCAAGAACTGCTTGATGGAGCACCAGAAGACTCTTTGCTGCTTGTTTCAGATTCAGGATATATGAATTCTGATTTATTTGTTTTGTGGCTGAAGCACTTTATTGAGATGGTGAAAGCATCTAACGACACGCCAGTTCTTTTAATTTTGGACAATCATTCGTCCCATTTGAGTTTAGCTGCAATTGAATTAGCACGTGCAAATGGAGTAGTTCTCCTAAGTTTGGCACCACATACGAGCCATCGCATGCAATCTCTGGATACAGGATTTTTTGGTCCACTAAAAAAAGCCTATGCTGTTGCTTGCGACAACTGGCAAGTTTCTAATCCTGGGCGCGCTATTACGCAATTTCAAGTAGCCAGGTTATTCGGCACAGCATATTTAAAGGTTGCTTCAATTCAAAGAGCCCAAAAGTCATTTGAATCCTGTGGTATTTGGCCATTTAATGATCAAGTGTTCACTGATGAAGATTTTGCTCCAGCAGATGTAACTGATCGCCCATATTTAAATGCAGAAACAGTTGAAAGCCATGCCCTGCATTTGGAAATTCCAAGACCATCGGAAACATCAGGTGTTCAAGATATTGAAGAACCGACTGAAACTATTGATATCCAAGCTCCTGAAGCACAATTATCTCCATCGTTGCTACGTACACTCTCTGTTGAAGGCTTGGAAGAATTCGTACATCGCACTCAAAAAACTCCAGACCTTCCTGATGATGTTAATGATACTAATGATGTTTTTCAAAATATGTCTGCAGATGAGCCGGCATCGTCTACATCAGGTGTTTGTCAAAATATATTAACTGATGAGCCAACACCTTCCGCATCAGGTTTTCGTCGAAATGTACCAGTTAATGAGCCAACACCATCCACATCAGGATTAACAAAACCTTCTGACATTCGGCCTCTGCCAAAGGCAACCCATCAGTCAAAGAGAAATGTGAAACGGAAGAAATCTGAAATTTTAACGAGCACACCGTATAAAAAACAATTAGAAGAAGAAAAACAGAAAGCAGAAAGAAATAAAAATAAGACAGCAGCAGATAAGAGAAACAAAATAAACAGGACTACTAGAAATAATCCACAACTGTTGAATACAAATACAGGTCAAGAAATTATAAGATGTCCCCTTTGTCTTGAAGTCTACGTGGAGCCGCCGCCAGAAGATTGGATTCAGTGTGGCCGATGTACTGCTTGGTGGCATGATGAATGCACAGACTACATGGGATTTGGGGCCTTCACTTGTGATAATTGTCAGGGTTGATGTCTTAACTTCGCTCTCTTGCGCACTCTTAGCTTGTATGAAGGGTTGTCAGTGCGTACTCTTTGCAACAGAGCACCCTAAGAGTGCGCACGGGACGAGTATTATGTTTGAGACTATTTAAAATTATTTGAGACTGGTTACCTTAGATTAAAGTTTAAAATTGTATTCCTGAATGACCAAAGCTTAAAATTAATAAGAAGTACAAAGTGTAATTTTTAAGTTGATTTTTTAATAAATAAAAGTTTATAAAATGCGCACTCTTTGGTGGCTCTACCCTACGTCTTTTACCAGCGGAAGAGGGATATAGAAATATTTGGCTAGGAAATTGGTTTATAAAATATGTCAAGAGAAACAATTTTAAATTATTATCTTAAACAATTTTCGGATCAACATAGTAGGTGACAATGCGAACATGAGTCGATACATTGACAGAAAACATAGATTTCAAAATGTTTTGTGAATGTTTCACCAGTGCGAACGCACAGTTAGACCATATTATTAACAGTAACCTTAAAGTTATGGCGATGAAAAAAATTGTTTACTACGCAGAATGATAGAGCTATTAGCGGTACCTAGACATCATGAATGTCCATAATATGCATAGCCCTTACGCACGCCCCTTACTACAATTCGTCGAATAGACACGGTTTTAATTTTCCGTTAGTAGTAACTAACCAAGTACCGTACTTTTGGCTGTCGAAAGACGTCGACAGAAGGGCGCTGTTGTTAAACATTTGTAAATAAATGTCTTGATAAAACAAGATGGCGGCGATAGTTCCGATTTTGGCCACGCGCCAAAAGAACAATAGTAGCGCCATCTAAAAATTGTTTTTTTATGTGTTAGGAAGAATGAAATAATGCTTATTTCGTTAAAAGAGCAAGATGGACTGAGAAAGAGCAACTACTTAGTTAGCTGTCACTAGTGTCAACTGTCAGCAGTTGTCAGCCACTGCGAATGGCGGGAAAGGTTGTGAAAGTGAAGCGTAGCCTGCACGAGGCACGAGGGACTTGGGACTTTGGGACCAGTTTCTCGAACGAAAATTATCGCAAAATTAATGTGCCAAATTGTCAAGCGCGCGTAAACTGCTGCCATTGGCTGTTTATAAATCATTCAACCAATCACAGCAGTTTACGCGCGCTTGACTGACAATTTGTCGCCCCGACCCTTAGTGTTGTGGTGAGCCAAAGAAGTGTGAAGCTTTTAAATACGGGATCAATAGGATTCTATAACGTTGCTCTAATTTACCGTCCATCGTTTTTTTCCAAATCGTCGAATGGATAAAAATAAAAACAATAATTACCTAAAATAAGTAGGTATGTAGTACTTCTACTTCTATTAGACTTTCATAGTACATCCTTCGGTTACTTTTCGTTTCCTTTTAGAAAACACGGCTGACGGGAGTGGCGGGTACACGTTAATCACTTGAATGAAATACGTATCTAACTTGAAACTAGCTGATTGCAGTAAAAGCGGTTGTTAGAAAGTCGTCCAGACTAGACTTGATTAGTTAGTACCTACATCAACTTTTCAAATGGAGCTATATGTAAAGGATATCCCGACATCCTCATGTTATAGATACTGCATATCATGTTATAGATACTATATACTGCAGGTGAGCACCCCTAGATTAAATGTATGTTATCGATATGGTATTTAGTATTAGTAGCAATTTACTACTAATTAGGTAGGAAAATCAAATGAAAGAGTAGGTATGCTTCTTTTCTAATACGATCTATTCTGTTAACATCTCACGGTGAGACTGAGAACTCATGTGAAGTGAGCATAAAGTTAGCTGTCAATAGTGTCAATCCCCAGCACCAGCCGATCTATTCTGCAAAAATCTCATCGTCAAAACTTAGGTGCAGTGAGCTTGAAGTAAGCTATCATTCCACTAGGGATTGACAATATTGACAACCCACTTCACCCAAGTTTTCACTGTGAGATTTTTATATAATAGACCGGCAGCCCTCATGCTCAACCCACTTATCCATCATAATATGCACAGGATGGTTGGTATTTCGATTGCATTCAGGTGTTATAAGTAGTTATGGTAGCAGAGCTAGGTTTCATTGACCCTATGACATGGCGTCGAAACTGTTTTTTTTTTCAAGTTAATTAAAACCTATTAAAACAATGAAAAATGTGAGAAATGTACTTGACTGTGGACGCAAATCTTATTACTTTCCGATAGCTCATGAACAATAAATCCTTCAAAAACCCATACAAAAACTCAAGTCAAAGACTCAAAATAGGTCTGGTATTACAGAACCCTGTGTAACCCCTTTCAAAGAGTGTATCGAAATTACCCACCGCTCTGTATATGTGTGTATTACGACATAACCCAAAAAGTTTCTGCAGATAAGTTAAACTTTTCACTACTGGTCACTAATCTGTTATAATGTTTATTTTTTTAAGATATGGAATTTATGACGTTTATGGCAGAAACTAAAGTCATTTCGCCAAACGCGATATTATCACGATATTCAAAACGATATATTTATTTGTCTTTAGTTTTCTTATATTAAGTATTATATTTTTTTATATCAATCATGATTACTCCAAGCACCGGTTTTCCTGACGAAGATATTTGCCCAACGAAAAGACAACTGAGAGCTTTTAAGAAAGCTCAAACGACTCCCGAAAAAGCTTTGGAGGAAGTGGCTTTTAAAGAAGCGCAATTAGCTTTGCAAAAGAAGACAGTCCCAAGTGATGTGCAACATGAAGCTCCACAGGAAACGCCAAAACTAGTAGAACATGCATCACCATCACCATCCGGAAGAAATGGTTTTCAGTATTTGCCAAATTTAAAACCTGATTCAGACGGAAAAATTGACTGGACTCCGCTAGGACCGATGACAGGTACAAGACCGGATGTTAATAAGTATTCTATAAGTAGATATTCCCTCAGCGAATGGAGGAAACATAACGAGCGTATTTTAGACCCTGAAGTAATAAATGAGTCTAACATCGTAGATTATAACGCTAAGACGTCTATGATGCAAGCATTTGGAAATATTGATAAACAGCAATTGGAAAATAATAAAAGGTTAAAGCAAAAGGCAAGGGATATATTCAGATGGAAAACTGAGGTAGAGAAAGCTTGCAAAGAAATCACACAAGAAGTAGAATTGCTTGAAATCGATAGACAACGGTTAAAAGGTGCTGCCAGAGTATTAATGTTACCTGAATCGATTTCCAAAGAATGTTTAGAGCTTCGTTCAAATCGATTTAAACCAGATTTGGTGGCAGACATTGCAGAGCAAGAATTGATCAAAGAAACAAAACTTGTTCAAGAAGTCAGAGCTACTTTGAAAAATACACTCGATAATATAGAAGAACAAATGGCAGTAAACAAAGCAGCGAAGCACAGGATAGAATATGATTGGTGTGATAAAACTATGGCCTATAATACGGAAGCTACAAATTTAGGTCTCAACCCAAAATCTAACACCTTAATGTTCAGACCTGGCTCGACGAGATTCGGTGACTTATCTGCACCATTGGAATATTGGGAGTATTTTTGCCGAGAAAATGTTCAACACTGTGAAGCAGCTCGACAAAAGTCATCCGACTTAAGAGGTAGCTTAAACGCCATTTTAGTGAACAATGGTAGAAAGTTGCGTAACCAAGCGGACAGAACTGACATGGCATTAGCTGAAACTGTAGCTATTACTACAGAATTGTGCACAAAACTGGAGGAAATTTTGAGAACCACTCTGCAAAGAACTGCTGATATGGAAGGTTTGATAGAAGACCTAAAACAGTCTGTTAGAAAAATGGACGCAGCGATGAAATTAGCTCAAACCAGACTTGACAATAGAAACAATTGGAGACCTCATGGAGAAGCTGTTAGAGACCAGCCACATTTAGGTTTGATTGAAGAAGTAAAGAAAATTCATGAGACGGTGACGTCACTTCTTGGTCAACTGAACAATGCTGAAAGACTGAGACGGGACTTGATGCAAAAAAGGACCGACTTGGAAGAAGCGATAGCAGCAAAGAGGAAGACTCTAAACATAGACCGGGATCGATGTGGGATGGTTCGCTCTCACTACCCCTCTGCGTCAGAATTAGCTGGATTCTGAATTTATGACGAAGTATTTTAGTGTAGGTTGTTTTCCATGTGTATGGTATTTCGAATATTTTATTCTATATTTTTTGAATAATTATGGCATTATTGATATGTAAAACGCGGTTTTACTCACACGTGGCAGCCGTATTAATTGCGAAAACAATGTTAAGACATTGAATTTTACACTTTTGATTTTTTTCACGCTACGTACCTACTTTACAAATACTTCAATAATATGTTTTAACGACACACCGCACTTGCGAGTTACAGGGGAAACCTGTGAAAACCTCAACATTGGTACAGTTTAGTGCTGCCTTCATTGCATTGGTGCTCTTTTACCCAACTACGGCAAAGCCAAAGGTGTTAATATGATTTTAGCCGGCTATGTATGTATGTATTCTCATCTGTCGTGTCTAGTCGTATTTGGGCATACGAGTATCGTGAGAATCGCCATGTTGTTCCACGTGTAATAGGTTATATGACGTCACATAAAATCCAACAGGGTAGCCACCTTATTATAAAGCGGATATTACCGAAAAAAAAGATGAGGTTGAAAAAGAGGTTCTTCAAACCACCGGAAATAAATTAGATAAAACGCAATTTTTTTTTGGTTCTTAGTACCGACGTTCGTCATAAATTTGGAGGTCCATTTGAAGATTTGAGAATGAAAATAAAACATGACATAATCAATCATAGTAATTTTTTTAAACACCATCCTGCCGTAATTTCACAAAATAATTAGGTACTGGAAAAGTTATTGAAGATGTGTGGATGTTTGTTACATACACAATAATGGCTTAGCGGTTGTTTTTTGTCCCAGAAGGATGTTCCCGTGGGATATTTTTTTCGAAATGACGTTGGTATTCGATATCCACACGAGCACTGCCTCTGTGTCACTTCACTATATTCGTCATGCTGAACAGTGTTTCCAAATTAGCGTTCGAATCCGCAGTGGTTTTGGTATTTGAGAGAAATATTTTCGTAAACTCACTGACACAGGTTTTAGATTAACAATAAAACATGCCAAAAACGTGTTATTAAAATATTTTCTCCCGTCGGAAACAGAGGGGTGTTATAAGTTTAATGTGTGTCTGTGTATCTGTGTATTTGTCTGCGCCATCGTAGCCCCCATAGCTTTTGATTTCTTATGTTTTGTTTGAAAGGTGACTTGATCGAGAGTGTTCTCAGCTAGATGATTCTATAAAATCTGTTCAGACGTTTGCAGATTATCAGCTCTTTTCTAGTTGATGAAAGGATGTGAGCATCTTCCACAGGTCTGATCGAGATTTTGTATTCTGTTACTTCAATGATATTAGAAGAACATAGTAACCTTGAACTGATGCTGCAGCATCTACATCGCCACATGCGAACAACGCATCATACTGACCCCACGCAAAATCCTGCATCGCGCAAGCAGAGTTTACTGGGCATCTAGCATATTAACAACGTCTCGACTTCAATCGGCGGCCCGCCGGATCAAGATGTTTGGCAAGCCGATCCCTTGGCCGAAGCATGCCAAATATCTGGGTGTGACTTTGGACAGACGTCTCTCCTTCTCAGAGCACATAAAGGTGGTTCGTTCGCGAGCCGCCTTTGCTCTGGGTAGACTACATTCCGTCTTAAATATACGCAGTAAATTGTCACTCAGGTGCAAACTGCGCATTTATACGGCATGCATCCGACCTATCATAACATACGCCTGTGCTGTCTCCGCACAGGCACACCCCCGGCACGTCCATAGGATGCAGACCCTACAGAACCGTTTTCTACGTAAAATAACGGGTTCCCCTGGTTCGTTCGTAATAATAACTTACACTTAGATTTGAAAATCCCCACCATTCAGCAATTCATGATAAATGATAAATGATTTTATTTCTGTAAGTAGGTTTTGTTTTTACAAACACTTTTACACGTCAATCATATTTTTTTTTAACTAGATGAGGTCGGCGTTTCCTGACTACTCTGAGTAGAAAGGCCGATACAAACTCAGAGGTCACAGTCTCTTTTTAAGTCCAGACAGAATCTTGGTCAGATCATGTGAAGGCTATGTAGATCGGTGTCTGGAATGGTCTTTTGAGGAAAGAACCACACAGATTGAGTGGACCTGTCCAGTCAGTGCACGCAATTGTCAGCAATCCCGAGCCGCCGGACCGGCCGGGCTGAGGCCCGTTTGGCATTATAATTTTTGTATTCTGTTTTTATAGTATTAAGGTGTATTTATTTTGCTGTAATGCCAATAAACGCATTTTCTTTCTTTTCTTTCTTTCTTTCAATCGTGCAGCTCAACTCAGAACTTTAGGAGCTCAACGATTCGACGAACAATACCAAAGAAAGGACATTTGAGTAGGCCGCACAAGTTACTCAAACTGCCAGATCATGATTACACTAAGAGAGAAAAATACAAAAAAAAAAGCAATAACCAACATAGTTCTCACATTCACAATAGTTAAAATAATACTTAGCATAATACTTTACAAAGTAAATACTCTTGTCATAGTATATATAAAATTCATTAATGTCAATGTGTATATAAAACCAGGACAAAATCGTTGAGGACCGGACATGGTCCTCAACGATTTTGAGTCCATTTCAGACACCAATCTGCATAGATTGGTGTCTGAAATGGACTTTTGAGAAAAGAACCACACAGATTGAGTGGATCAGTCCAGACAGTGCACGCATTTGTCAGTAACCGTGCAGCGTGTAAGCGTGCATGAAACGCGCTTGCAAGCGTTTCTTTGATACCGCTGGCAGCCATCGAAACCCTCTGGATGTGAAGGCCGCCAGTTATGTCCCCTCTAGAATCAGTAGAATCCGCGGACCCCATAACCCTCCTCGAGGAAAGCAGTAGGGCCAACCAGTACAGTATACAGCAGACACAGACACAACCGAAATTCCGACCTCACCGCCGAGGTCCTTCGCGTCCGCGTTCCTCCCCGATAAATTGCCCTCCTTATCCCTTGATCGGATCCGCAGAGCCAGCAGGTGGCGTAGCTGAGCCAGTAATTTTACCCACACCCGTCTGGTCGGAGGATCTTTCCTTTTCTATGGAGAATGAGGGAACACTTTACACCCTGTTCCTCTCACCTTTATAAGTTGGAAATGGTTTTTATGAAAACTAAAATAAGGCTGGCTTTGAGGCTTATAAAATACCCAGCAATCATTTATTTATTTAATGAATGTATTCTATTGTAGAAAGTATGGCGTTATCATTAGCAGTCCCTCGACGTGACGACGCAGAGACGCGACGCTTGTATGAAAATATTACCTACAACTTGTATTAAACAAAAAGTGCTAATATAGTTATATATTTTTTGTTTTGTTTTTTAAATTGGTTTTTAAAATTTTGAAATTTTAAACAGTAAGTACCCCATAATGAGTTTTCATTAGCCAGCCCAGGTTTTAATTCGTCCCTAGCGCTAGTGTTATAATTGTGTATTTCTATTTCTCCTGTTTTACTAAAAAGATGTAGAACCTTACGTACTTGATGTTTTCATAGATATATTGAGAAGGTACCGTCATGATGTTAGAATATCTTCAAACAGTTCTCTTAGAGAGTCGCAGCTGCGGAGGCCATATATAGCTGTGATGGTTCTTTTCTAAAATGTCTCATGGAATAAAATAGACTCGATGTCTGTAGCCCGTCCCTATAGTGAAATACCGTAGGACATAATACTATGAAGGTAACTAATACTCACTTTTAACATTAGGTAAAGCAAATCTTATGCATTTAGTTTTTTTTTTCCCATTTAATACAATTTTTTTTGCAGTGAACCGATTTTGGACCTAGTAGGGCGTTATTTACGTCGCCAAGATTTGATGCACGTCTATTAATCTTAAAAATTAAGGAAGTATCGTCAGCAAATAACACCATTTGTGATAGTTTTTTTTTTAAATAAATGGCATAGATCATTGATATCTACTAAAAAGAGTAAAGGACCCAATATCGAGCCTTATCGAACAATCATTTTTAATTTTATACCGAGTGAATTGACACTATTATACTAGGTAAAAATTAAAACCCAACCATGACAAAAACGCCTACTAAATAGGTATCAACGAGTCATAGCAACAAAATACAAACAAACATAAGGGCGTGTCCTAATATACGCGATCGTCGCGATCATTATTTAGTTCAATTTACTACATAAGGACAAGAAAATAAGACTTTGGACATCAATTAATAGAGGACTTAAATTAAACGACGCTAACGAAACGAAATTTCTTGGTATCACGATTGATAAATACTGCAACTGGAAGGTCCACTTCAATAACGTATGCAATAAAATAAATAAATTAGTGTAGGTACGTTTTTTATACGAACTCTCAAAAACATCAGCGTTAAAAACAGTATTACCTGTGTACTATGGGTACGTTGATTCTGTGTTGAGATATGGCCTTATTACATGGGTTTACTCAACAGCATATCAGAGAGTGTTCATCGCACAGAAAAAATTAATATGCGCCATAGTGGGAATACGCCCATGGAAATATTGCAAACGCTTTTTCCAAACGTTCAAGTCTGTATATCTTTGAATGCGCTAAATTTGTTAAGGCGACAATAAGTGTAAGCGACCTTGAGCGAGTGGGAGGAGCTTGCTTCACCCCCCGCGACCCGCGTGCTGCACGCACGTAATTTCGTAAGATAGCCATACGTTTCACAGGGTGAGGACTATCCTGCCTGATTTTTTTATCACCGTCCAATTTTAGTAGGTATTGCTACTCTTGCTTCGTGGTTAGCCCGGCACTGGTCACAAGTGATCACTATGGTCCGACTAAAAATGTACTCTGTGGGTCCGACTGTCGAGAGAATCATTGAGCTAGGAAATATATGTCAATGGAGAGAATGCGTTCCTGACACCTGTCAGTGCGACAATTATAGTAACAAACAGGTATTCAATCAGTGTATTCAAGGTAAAGCCGTGGTCGCATGTCTGTATACCATGTGGATGCCAGGCACACCTACAAAATTAAAACGGCATGCGACGATGGCTTTACCTAGACTATTTTTAACCCCCGACGCAAAAGAGGGGTGTTATAAGTTTGACGTGTCTGTTTGTCTGTGTGTCTGTTATTTCGTACTTTTTAGGTAGGTTTTTGTGTCGGGGGTTTTTTAAATTTTTAATTTAAGTTTTTTTGTACCTATGCCTTGATTTGTCTGAAATATTTTCTAGTTTAGTACTTTTTGGATCACTTTTATTTTTCCGTTGTCGGGTTACAGTTTTTAAACGATAGAATTGATTTATGACGTTTATGACAGAAGTCATTTCGCCAAACGCGTTTTATATTATTTTTTCTTATAAATTGTTTTTTTATACCGTGTCCTTTTAACAGCAACCATGATGAATCTAACCGCCGGTTTTCCCGAGTCGTTTTGTCCAACGCAAAGAGGAATGATAGCGTATAAAAAATCTCAGAATTCTCCTGAAAAAGTTTTGGAGGAACTTAAAAAAGCGCAAATAACTGTGCAAGAGAAGACAATCTCAAATGATGTGAGTGATGTGCAACCTGAAGCTCCACAGGAAACGCCGAAACTAGTAGAACATGAACATGGTAATTGTGATCCATTACCATCTGGAAGAGATGGTTTTCAGTATCTGCCGAATTTAAAACCTGGTCCAGGCGGTAAAGTGGACTGGACTCCGCTAGGACCGATGACAGGTACAAGACCGGATGTTAATAAGTATTCTATAAGTAGATATTCCCTCAGCGAATGGAGGAAACATAACGAGCGTATTTTAAACCCTGAAGTAATAAATGAGTCTAACATCGTAGATTATAACGCTAAGACGTCTATGATGCAAGCGTTTGGAAATATTGATAAACAGCAATTGGAAAATAATAAAAGGTTAAAGCAAAAGGCAAGAGATATATTCAGATGGAAAACTGAGGTAGAGAAAGCTTGCAAAGAAATCACACAAGAAGTAGAATTGCTTGAAATCGATAGACAACGGTTAAAAGGTGCTGCCAGAGTATTGATGTTACCTCAATCGATTTCCAAAGAATGTTTAGAGCTTCGTTCAAATCGATTTAAACCAGATTTGGTGGCAGACATTGCAGAGCAAGAACTGATCAAAGAAACGAAACTTGTTCAAGAAGTCAGAGCTACTTTGAAAAATACACTCGATAATATAGAAGAACAAATGGCAGTAAACAAAGCAGCGAAGCACAGGATAGAATATGATTGGTGTGATAAAACTATGGCATATAATACGGAAGCTACAAATTTAGGTCTCAACCCAAAATCTAATACCTTAATGTTCAGACCTGGCTCGACGAGATTCGGTGACTTATCTGCACCATTGGAATATTGGGAGTATTTTTGTCGAGAAAACGTTCAACACTGTGAAGCAGCTCGACAAAAGTCATCGGACTTAAGAGGTAGCTTAAACGCCATTTTAGTGAACAACGGTAGAAAGTTGCGTAACCAAGCCGACAGAACTGACATAGCATTAGCTGCAAATGTAGCTATTACTACAGAACTGTGCACAAAACTGGAGGAAAATTTGAAAAGCACACTGCAAGAAACTGCTGATATGGAAACTTTGATAGATGACCTAAAACAGTCTGTTAGAAAAATGGATGCAGCGATGAAATTAGCTCAAACCAGACTTGACAATAGAAACAATTGGAGACCTCATGGAGAATCTGTTAGGGACCAGCCACATTTAGGTTTGATTGAAGAAGTAGAGATGATTCATGAGACGGTGACGTCACTTCTTGTTCAACTGAACAATACTGAGAGATTGAGACGGGACTTGATGCAAAAAAGGACCGACTTGGAAGAAGCGATAGCAGCAAAGAGGAAAACTCTAAACATAGACCGGGATCGTTGTGGGATGGTTCGCTCTCACTACCCCTCTGCATCAGAATTAGCTGGTTACTGAAGTTGTCATGTTTTATATGTTTGTTTTGAATTTAACTTTTTGATAATATTCTCTATTTTTTTACATTATTTGGAATGTTTTGTATGCTTTGATATTATTTGGAATATATTACTCTGTTTTTGGAAAAACGCGGTTTTACTCACTCGATGTTGCCAAATATACTAATTAATATTGTTTACTTTAGATTTTTCCGCATACTACGTTTCAAATATATTTCAATTATGTGTTTTACGTAAAATTTTTGCCATCTCGGTGAACAGGCCTTATGGGCGAAAACCGGAATTATTCACACCACACTTAATGAATTACAGTGGCATCAAATCTATTAAAGCGCTTACATAAGTAGGTAGTCGTACCTCATTTCAGACATAAGCATCGTGACGAAGTGCCATTTGCCCCAACCTTTCACTCTTTGTTATTGTTTTGCACATCATCTACTCTTGAGTGCGCATTGTGCAACGAGCAATAACTATCACATTTCGTAGATTTAAAACTTTAACCATAGCTTATGTACCTGCTCGTAAAAGTGATGTAAGGAAATATTTAGATATAATAATATTTCATAATATTTTGTCTACGGTAAGCGACTGGTATTCGTTACAGAATAGATGGTTTGAGAATAACTTTTTCCTTAGCCCTCAATTCGTTACTATTCAATTAGGACTGAGAAATAAGTCTGGTAAGAAGTGTTGAGAGTTGAGACCTTTGCTCTGTGGTAGAAGAATTATAGATATAAATAAAATTTAATTGAACATATTAAAAACCAGACTGCGCTTAAAAAGGTTCAAAACAACCGCATACTTTTCAAGCAGTCTGATGCAGTTGCTGGCAGTTATTTTAGTTCAAGCTCAGATTTAATGCCTTCAACTGCATCACCTCTACTCTCAGTCTAAGGAATTTTCCTTAGTCTGAGCCTCTACTACAGAACACTATTACTCCTAGAGGAGACCTCTACAAGGGTAGGTGAAACTACGTGAAAAACAAATCCCTGTCTTTGCTGTCGTGCAGTCGGGTAATAAGAAAGGAAACTGTGACAGGACTCTGATAAGGGACAGGCCTTAGCATCGACACGACCATCTCAGTGCTCATCTCCAACAGGGAGTCAGTTGACAGTGTTGGCCGAAATAGTACTAAGTACAAGGTTATTATGGTGCGTGGTCAAATCGGAACTAACGCCGCTGTCTTGTTTTTCGAATACATTTCTAGTGACATTCATTCACAATACAATTGCACAAATGTTTACCAACAGCGGCCCCCGATGGCCCCCCGCCAAAGTTATTCGAGCGCCAAAATCTCCTGTAGAAGTGAACATACTTAATATGCTGATGATAAGAATTTCCATTGTTCTGTTTAGTGGTAACACTTGTAGTCCGGTAGATACCTACTGAAGGATGGTGAAGTGAATAAAAAAATACGGAAACGGAACCTATTGAGGGAAGGAACCTTCTTCAAACCAAAACCAGGCATGTCTAAGTTTACATTACTGTACAATGCAGTATCCCACGAGTGATGAGAACCGTAGAACAATGAGTACGATATACTGACCTTTTGTATGAAGCAAGTGTTCTCCCATCGCACCGTCGAGAAGATAATGAATCCCATAATTTGATCAAAGATACTGCTAAAATTACACATCAGCTTTTATAGAAGAACCGTTGGTTTCGTCATTAGAGAAAGATTGTGATCTATTGGAATAAGAAATGTTATAAATTAAATTTGCTCTTTGAACCGATGGTTTTCTCTCGTGGACTGGGAATAATGTAGTACTTCTAAGTACAGTTATTACAGCGCATTGTGTAGTTCTCTTGGAATGCTAAATTAGCGCTTTGTCCGAGTGGATTTTGGGTTTTATCACAAATTACCTACATTCAAGTCCTTTATAAATACGTATATATGTCACCGTATGATTGTGAACACCGTTAGCTTATAATCTATCTCGCGGGATTGTAAACCGTCGATAAATTGGGAACTATACCATACTGCTGGCAATACGTAATAATAAGTATCTCTGTGCCAAATTGCCGCCCAATCCGTTCAGTGGTTTGCGCTATGTGTTGATAGATCAGTCAGTCAGTCACGGTTTCCTTTTACATATCATGTAGAGATTCGTTACTTTCCAAGTCAGGACCGTCAGGACACATAATACATTTTGAAGCTACGCCACTGAGCAGGCTATTGCATAGAAAACTCTATTTTGTTATTTAAAAACAAAGATAAATAAATAGCGTAAAGGGCTACAAGTAGCTTTTGGCGCCTAAAAGCCATTTTGTGACACCTTTGGCTAAAAGTTTCCAATGTGAGCGGATGACTTTCCTGGCCATATGTAATTATGACAAGTTCAAAGAAAAAAATATAATTTGATATGTCATTATAATGTAATTATTTTGCTTGTGTAACAGATTTTCTTAGGTTTAATTTGATATTATTTAGTTTCTTGATACAGCTATCTCTAAATTGTAGTGAAAATGTCTAATCCAAACGATGACAACGATAAGTTAGTTTGCCCTTTTATTTGTCCAACAAATGCTGGTCGCCACTCGGGGCAGCCGACTTACCTGCAAACTGGTGGGAAACGTATGTCTCAGAACACTAATACATCCACCTATGTTCCTGGTTTTATAGTACCACCGAAGAAGAAGTACTACCCTCCGGATGCACCGCCTATGTACCTCCCGCAGCCCACAGACAGCACGAGCGGCGACATACTCAGCATGGGCCCCATCGGGCCGTGGGCGCCGGGTCACGTGGACTGGACGCCTCAAGCCGGTATGACAGGCGTTAGGCCTGTCGTCGACAAGTACTCGATCACTCGATACTCTACTGGAGAATGGAGACATAAGAACCAATATACTTTAACCCCAAGAGCGACCGACAAAGCTAAAGCATTAGAAGCATCCATTAAATCTGATCTGCAAAAAGCTTTCCAAGGATTGGATAACAAGCAGTCTGACACCAACAAAAAGCTAGATGGAAGAGTTAAAACCTTGGCTCGTTGGAAAAAACAAGCTGAAAAGACCATACATGGCATTCGTAAAGAAATTAAGAATTTAGATGATTATAGAGCTAAACTAAAGGGTGCTGGTAGAATTTTGATGTTGCCTGAATCGATTTCGAGAGAATGTTTGGAACTACGCACATTCAGATATGAACCGGATTTGGTAAGGGACGATGCGGAACAAGAATTAATAAAAGAGGTAGCCATTGCCGCAGAGATAAGACGAGTGTTCCAGGAGACTCTAGCGAGGGTTGAAAAGCAGATGGCCAATAACAAAGCTGCCAAATCCAGACTTGAATTTGACTGGGGCGACAAAATGACAACGTTAAAGCAAGATATCGTAAATTCGCATTTGACGCCGGAATCGAATCTTATACTCCATCACCCAGGTGTAGCTCGTTGGCCTGAAAACGCAACCACCTTGGAGTACTGGGAACACTTTTGCGCAGAAAGCATCAGAAACTGTGAGGAAGTTAGAGAGCAGTCTGCGGAATTGCGAGGGGAATTGATGAGTGTAATTGTGAAAGGTGCCCAAGATATGAAAATACAAGCTGATAGAACTAATCATGCGCTAGGAGAATCTGTCGCTGTGACGGAACAGGTATGTGCAAAGTTAGAAGAAACCTTGAAAGACAATTTGCAAACTATCGCTAATGTAGAAAAACTTATCGATTTTCTGAAGGATTCGTTGAGGAAAGTAGACGAGCGAGATAAATTGTCGAACACGAGGTTAAAAAGCAGGAATTACACTCGGCCCAATGTAGAAAACTGTAGAGATGAAGCGCAGTATGCCTTGATGGAAGAAGCTAAGTTTATTAAAGAGACCGTCGAGTCCCTGACTGGACAGATGAGACAGGCCGAGACGGTGCGAGCGGAACTGTTGAAGTATAGAGGAGATTTGGAGAAGGACATAGCGTGTAAAAGAAAGAGTCTCAATATTGACCAGGACAGACTTTCTAGAGTTCGAGCACATTTGCCAACGCCTGAGGAATTTGCAAATGCTTGAGAACAGTAGTTTCGTTAAATGGAAACGTTATTAAAATTTCCGTATCAAATCGATGTTTAATTTTAAAGCTACCTGTAGGAAAATTCTACACTGAACTGCTCTTGCTCGTGCTCTTAAAAAAATGAAAATTTTACCTTTTTACCCTTTTTTTATATATTTATTCAAAATCTGTATTAACAATAACAAACAAAGTCTGCCAAATTGCATAACAGTTTTTCGGCAGTTCTCGTCTAGCAACGTATTACAAATTTAAAAAAATTACCTAATTGCTGATTTTGTTACCGACACCCGCCCTAACTTATTGATGCGCGTGTGCTCTCCGGGGCAATCGTAATAATTATATGTAATACTAGCTCTTCGTTGGCTAGGATTTCGTACTTTCCCACTTGGAACTTCAACGCCTCCTCCAACCCCTTTAAAGGGCAGTTCGGAAAATTAATTATTACGATCTTTATTATTAACCTAGTTAAGTATTTGCGCCAAGTTTCAAGTTACTAAACTGAAGGAATGAGATCAAATCGTATTCCTCCTTTTCCGACCATCTGGGGTATTCTTTTTTTAAATCGTTGTAATATGTTTTAAGTCGATCTAAAGCTTATGTCTCACCATTAGTCGAGGGTTTCTTTTCCATGTGTTCCTAGTTTGCACATCGCCATAATTATTTTTAAGAGAGCAATAAGGGCTCAGTGATTATAACAGGTAAATTTGTATGATAATAAAAATACAGCGATGAGCGATAATTCTATCTGTGCCTTAAGCTGCAGCTGAGTTTATTGCTTGTTATGTCACAAACTTTCAGGTTTATGACACTCTTCAACACATTTTCCTGTCGTTTATGTTTGCATTGTGTCTTTGTGTTTAACATTTCATCGAATACATCCGTGTTTGTTGACGTATACTTCTTCATTTTACGCTTTCTTGTTTGTAATGGCAATGCGATTAACACGACCAAGTTGTCCCCTACAACTTTATTCATTGACAAGCCGTGTGTCCGAGAGTATTTCCTATCATCAAAATTATAAACATCTATACAAAATTCCATTACCCAATTAGTTCCTATAGGGGTGGAATTTCCCATAATCCTTCCTTAGTGCTAAATTTCGTTGTATAAGGAACTCTTGTGTGTATCATGCTTGTAGACCACTGACCTCTATTAAATTGTAGACCCAGCGGGTTAGGCATTGATTTGTCTGTCATCGAATGAATGAATTTAAGATTGATTCGAACCTTGTTAGCATTCTTAGCAGATGGCAATTTAAGTTATATCAGTATGTGTTTAGTTTAGAGTACATGTGTCAAATATCAACGATACGACTGCACCACTGACCACACACTCCTTGCGACACTACAGGACAATAAAGCCTCCAACAGACGTCATTATAAGATCTGTTGTAATATTCCCATAAAGTGATCCATTCATTGTTAAAATATTTGCGGTTGGGACACAACGACCCAGTTCAATGAGAAAATGATGTAACAACGAACATTTGACAAAGACGTGGCTTTCAAAGATTCTGCAACGTGCAACGTTTTAATTACGTCGATAATCTCTGTAATCTCGCTGTATATTAGTGATGTTTTTATAACAAGTTACTTTGACTTTATAATCTGCAGAGTAGGATCGGGCGGCCTGTTCATGAAAATGAAAATTATCGACAATGGGCTCATTCTTGAGTGTTACAGGCAGATCTTTTTGTTTAAAACTGAAATATTTCAGGAATATTGTGCAATATACAACGGAACACAATAAGCTTTTGCGTCTTATACAGACGGTATCTAGTGTATCTATTGGGAATTATTCTAGGCCCCATTTTGCCCAAAGTACATTCTTTTTTTTGATGTAGGGAAACCATCAAATAGCTTCTCCCGCTCCGGGCGGAGCGGGAGGGCGTGTCAGACACTCACTGATTAAAACCCACCCGTGTTCCTTCAGTTACCTGTGCCAGGGGCCACGGTAACCCTTTCGGACTTCCCGCAACCCTGGCAGGCATCGACCCTAGCGGACCCCGTCATTGGTGCTGACACCTCTTTGAGGCGCGCGTGGAACACAACGCGCCGTTGTCGACCCGGGCCTGGTCCTTATCGGACGGCGAGCTACCCTGCCCAAAGCACCTACAGTGGTTTAAGAATCTTTTGGCGCTTGACTGACATTGACAGGAGGGCGCTGTTGGTAAACATTTGTTATTGTTTTGTGAAATTGCATTTAAAAAACAAGAAGGCGGCGTTCGTTCCGATTTTAGCCACGCGCCACAAGATCTTTGAACGTGAGTTTCTTAAAGGGCTGACAACAGCTAAAGCACGGTCACTGTCGGACTGCATAGAAAAGAAAGAGAAGCGCGATGACACAAAGCTGGTAATTTATTGCAAAATTTTTAGCTATTCTCTATTTACAAAAAATCTATTGATTGGACAAAAAATTAAAACATTAGCACGTTAATATTTTGCTTGAAGCACAATCTGAAAAAAAAAACAGATTTATTGCATGTATGGTTTATAATCTTACAAATAATTATTTTGATGTATCTTCGTGATTTTTTTATATCGTACCAAATTAGTTATATTATGTTTTCAACACACTATCTAACTAGCATATATCCTGAAAAATATCTTATATTTTTCTAATTTTGTTTACTGCAGTGGATCATTATAGTTTTAGGCATTATAAAACTTGCGTTTAGGTCATATAGTCCCCTTAAAAATGACCTGTGTCGATATGTTGCACAGCAGCGCTAACATTCAGCGATCTCAAATCTATTTAGTATTGCATCCACATCCTCCAACTTGTGAACAAGAGAGCGTTGTAAGTTGCATGTACGATTACATTAGAAAGTGTTGATACGGAAGCGTTAATTAATGTAATGGGGCATGCAGCCGTCTGGTTGTCATTAATCAGGAGTGCTTCGGTTCTCACGGGCATCATAGTAGGAGGTGGCACGATGATACCTTCTCGCTGAGTATTGATGGCATGATATGCGTGATTCCTATGTGCGTATGTGGGTTAAAAAAAGGTTTCTTGAACAAGAACACCCTTGATTATTAACGTTATTTAACCGTAAAGCTTTGGTGTCCTAAGAAAACTGTGAACGTTCACACAATAATGGCTGTCCGAATACGAAGATTTAATGTCAAATACTGGTGAAAATTACAGATTTTCATGACGACCGTTGTTTTATGATGGAACCGCTTACCTAGGAAATAGGGTGGAGGTAAGGAGAACTATCTCATATGGGGTGAAAGTTGAAAAAGTGTCCAGCATACAGTAAACGATAGTTCAAAAACCCTCCAAAATGGCGCTAGCGTAGGCAAATGGTGTGGTATGAATGTAGCAGTTGGTAACGGACTGAAGAATTACTAGTATTACGAGTTACAAAATTTTTTTTTTTTAGTGACTAGAGTAGTTAGTGACAGTCCAGTATACCATACCTCAACAATTTTCGTAGTCCAACATTATTTTGTCAATATTTACCCGGTGGCTACTGTAGCGCCACCCTTATGTAGCACATTTTAACGGACACTTTTTAAACACAGAGATAGTTCTCCTTCTAACTACCCTCCATACTAGAAAACCAAAGCTTAAGATGTTGTTTAGCCTCGGATATTGCATGCACTTTTAAAAGTCACGTGTTTATTGCAAAGTCAAATCATTCGTGACTTTTAGAAAATTACCGGTTGGTATCTCTAGGCGTGGTAAATGTTTCGATAGATACCAAGCAATGCCTCTGTCCTAAAGCCAGTCACTTAGAGATACAGTTAACTATTAAAATAAACGCTAACATAATCTGTAGGTGACGACGTGACACGCGATGTAACGCGCGCGGCACGTAAACGCGTGCGTTCACGTAATTTAGAGTTGACGCGCTCAATTGAGTAAAATGTATGATTTACAAGATCATACGGAAGATAATGACGAGAGATACGATCTTAACACGTATCGGCATGATGTTTACAAGGATAATAATTCAAACAACAAACAAAGCCAGTCAGCAAGCGGTATCCCCACGTACCTATCTTTGCTCTCGTCCATTCGTTTTGCCCGTCGCTTTACCCGCGTGGAGGTCGAAAATTATCCCACGGGAATGTATTACCCTATAGAGGTACGAGGAACAGGGTGTAATGTTTACTCATACCTCCATAGAAAAGGGAGGATCTACTGACCAGTACGGGTCGGTGTCTGGTGGGCAACTGCCCGAGGATTGATGTCGGAAATTGTATACACGCTAGTCGCGCGGTAAATTCTGCTTGCGCGATGCAGGATTTGCATGACGTCAGTATGACGCGCAGTTCGCATGTGGCGATGTAGATACCGCTACAACCCGAATAAAATAGTAGATTGTTGTACAAGGAGCTAAAATGACCCATTATATACGAGGTAGTTTTACTCCCGAGCTTTAGCGAGGGAGTAAATAGAAACCGAGTTTTAATGGGTTTTTAGTGCCGTGTGTTACACTCTACTTTTCACTACGATTGCGAGAAAATAAAACAATCCAATACAATTAATTACAGTCACTACCAATTCAATTTGCAATTAGAGAAAAATTATAAAGATTTTGCAAAGATTTCGCGCCAATGTCTTTTTTTTTGTTTTTTCTTCTGCAGCCGCAACGCATTGCATCCATACCAAAGAGATCGCCGATTTTAGTTCCATTTTCAAAAATAAAATGAAGTTTTTTTTTTATGAAACAGTAATACGTCGAGTCTATATTCATGATTATTCTACTTATGACTAAAGACTTTTTCGTGTTTGTAGGCTCATTGTCATTTGACACACAAAAATTAAAAAAAAAAAACTTTTTCCCCTAGAGGAAGAATTGCTATTTTTTCTTCGCTCTGGTACGTCACAATGACGGTCTTTTTGAGCAAGAGGAGTGGAAAGTATTCTTTATCCTAACCCAGGTCACGGTACAAGTGTCAATCGCAATCCGTTTAGCCGCTAAGGCGTGTTATGGTAACAGACTGAGTTACTTTCACATTTAGAATATTAATATGGATGGGTGCAATTCGACGGTCTCGTATAACCGCTGTTGAACCTGAAGATTTACCTAATAACCACTACCAGTAAAATGTTTGCAACCTAAAGATTGGCCAACTCAACACAAGCCAGAGTTGACGATGACTAAGATGATGGGTCATCATCGTTTATTAGGATTTCTAAGTAGAAAAACTTGTTTTCTTAAAGGTTAGGACTTAGGACACAGTCTACCACTTCAAACATACTAACAAATTTAACAATATTAAGTATAATATATTCTACGACGAACTTATAAAGGCGGCTGGAGCAGATATACAGCTTGTATCATAGATGTGTGGTCATATTTAAGTATGTGGTACAGACCCTCAACCTGAACAACTTTGTGGCGATTAACACATCGTCCTCCTGAATGATGAGGGTAACATCACTACGATGGTAGGACACTACTAGTGTCTTTGACAGGAACAAAAAAAAATGACGAATCTCCCAATATATTAATGTACTCTTCGGCTACTCTTTTTGATCCTCACTATTTCTAATGTGTGACTAGCACTAGTAATTTATGATTATATCAATGTACATATCGTACGTGACAAGTTTGTGAGCATTCCTGTTTGGATTAAACTGCATGGCCTCTAAAGTCACAGTCCTTTAGTTTCATTTCATACACATGGTGGGAGCAACTAACTCCCGCATTGGTGACCCCGACGTGACCAACGGGACCAACATCGTAATCGGGAAAAATTCCAAGTTTCAAGTCAACAGTATAAATTCTACGACGAACTTATAAAGGCGGCTGGAACAGATATACGGCTTGTATCATAAATATACTTATGGTCATATTTAAGTGTGCGGTACAGACCCTCAATCGAGAAAAATTATCAGCTGTCTCATACATTTGGGTCGACTGTGTGGGTATTGTAGTTTTGTATGGGACAGCTTATTATTTTACTGGATGCGGAAGGCGGAGAACCGGGTGTTGAGGAGCAACTAGGGAGAGGCGTATATCCAGTAGAGGACTGCCATAGCTTTTGTTGTGTTGATTGGTCTTACTATTCTATGGAATACAAAAAAAAACTTTTTATGAATAAACAGCTACGCTCCGAACTCCTGGCAATACGAGATCAAGATAAATTTTGGGAGCAAGCGCGTCCACAATCACAATATAATGATAAAACTTAGGAGACGAATGAAATTTCAGACCATTCCACAGTTTCGTAACACGTATTTAGTATTCCTTACTGCATATTTTTCCAAAAGATTCTTTCATTAAAATTCTCTCAGTATTAGTCATTGCTATGCTGGGACGCGTCTGATTGGCTAGCGGTTTTCCTCATTTAGCCGAAGACATGCGCGCACGCAATTGAATGTAAACATTACCGTTTTGTGTGCATCTGTGTCTTCACGCAAATTTTACCTAACGGGGTGACTAGCAGACAAGGCAATGCGGGAATGACAGTAAGTGCGTTGGCTTGGTTGGCCCCGATGGCTACCTCGGTGGCCTACATGCCTACTTGCTGAGTAACTTAGCCTATTGTACTTTATTGGATACTAGCTTCTGGCAGCGACTTCGAGCGCGTAAAATTTCTTGTTGGGACATAAACTAAATCCTATAAGTAACACTCGGCAATAGCTTCCCATTAGTAAAGTGATTTTCGGCATCGGATCAATCGTTCCGAAGATTACCCCCTACATACAAACTTACAAATTGTACCTCTTTAAAATATTATTATTAGTACGGATAGGCTTAGGTCTCTTGCCAGATGCGCCATGCTTACCAAATACCAAGCATTACTAATAATATCACATAAATAATTGTATAAGTTCCTGCCGGTTATACCTTTGTCATTCAGGTTCCTGACTTTTTTTTTTTTGTTTATGGCATCTCGCAGTTGTCCTTGAGAGGCCGTGAGTGCCGTGACTGCTCAACCGGTCAATCCTGTGGTGCTTTCGAGCTAACTCAAAGCATAACCAGGGGCATAATAAAATTATAAACTAAGCGACCATCACCTAAGGGCACCCCCTGTGGGGTACGACCCTCGGCTTAGGGCGTTGCTGGGGGGGGGGGGGGACAGCAAGTTGGGGACAGGCTGGATCAAAGTGGGTTCATTATTATTAGTAAGTAAACCTACTGGCTCACCTACGCCACCAGCTGGCTCTGCGGATCCGATCAAGTGAGGTTCTTGACTAGACTCATACTTGGTTTGGTACACAAATTGTATAGTAGGTACTGCAGCATGGTATATTTTGAGGAAGACCATTTGTTATTTTCCTAAGTACCCGTTACTTTTTGACAGGCCTACAGTTTAACACTACACTCTGTTTTTTTCTGTTTCGTGACTACACTACACTGTACACTGTGACCCATATCTATTAACACGGTTATTTGAAAACCAAATCATCATTTCTGCTGAAAGACGTCCACTTCTGGACATAACCCTGCTTCGACTGGCTCTATACTTCCCGCATCCAGCGGATTTCTGCGGCCTTCACCAAGTCATCAGTCCACCTTGTGGGAGGCCTTCTAACGCTAGGACTTCCAGTACGCGGTCACTATTCCCGAACCTTTCGGCCCCATCGACCATCTGCTCTGCGAGCATTTGAAATCATTGTAAAAGCCAATTATTTTTAAAAGAGTAACCGTGGAGTTTCTTGCCGGCTCTTCTCCATAGGAAACGACTAATTGGAACCGTGCACCTAGCTTGTGACGTTTTATAAGTGCCCATGTAGGTTTATATGAAATAGAACATTTTATTTATTTATTAAAACTTTATGCACAAGTAAAAAAAAATACTGTACAAAGGCGGACTTAATGCCTGAGGCATTTTCTACCAGTCAACCTTAGGGTGATGCAGAGATATACCATGGCAGATGCAACATACGGGATAGATAGCTTGGAAATGACTATAAAATACAAGAATAAATACTAATATATATAAGCAAAATAAACCTTGGTCAGGAGAAATAACGATCGGTAGAGGAGAAAACGAATCCAGCAACTCAGCGCAGGGATGTTTCAGCCAACTTCTGACGGATATGTTCACGTGCCTTCACTTTAAAAGATAACCGACTGGTTGTTGGTTGCTGTCCTGATATTCAGAGGGAGCGCATTCCAAAGAAAAACCGCCTGGACAAAGAAAGAAGAATGAATGAAGCCAGAACGGTGAGAAGGACATCGTGAATTTTGAATTTAATTTTAAATCTGTGTTAGTATTCAGCTACCTACAGATTTATTTCTACCGTTATGATTTGAAGCATATCCGGTACAAATGCGTAAACTGTCGAATCGGAAGTCATCGATCGTCGAAATAATTTACCGGTTGCAACCACAACCACAAAAAGACGCGCTTTATGTAACACTCAAAAGGAAACTAGAAAGTTTGATATAACCGCGTGTACATAAAGTTAAGTTTGCACATAATGTCATTCATGCATGCTCGTGGTCCAGCGGTCGCCAGCGCTATTGCTAGCTGAGCACCGTATTGTCGTCGCACCCACGGATTTCTATTCCGTGGTCGCACCGTAGAGTAGACAAAAATGACGTTCCGTGTAGACAGACGGCAGCAAGTGCAGTAGAAAGAGTCAACTGCACTTTTTACGAAATTCAATCTTACATAATTCGCTCAGAATTCTTTGTTTTGTCGTAGGATTTTTTTTCTGTTTGATTCTCAATTTTTACTGATTAAGTCACGTCAACTACAACAATTTTTCTCAAAGTGACGAAGTACCGTATTTTGGATCAAACAATTTTACAGTAATATTGGCCTTAACTATTTCCTTGGTACTTATGCCCTATTAACTAAATGATGTAAAATGGGAGAAGATAGCGTTGTTCTTCTATTAATTATCACAGTTTTGTGTTCAAAACGCTCCCTTGTAAAATCATGATAACCGTTTATACTTTGTGGCCGTCGAGTAGAAAGTTTTCTACTGGTGATTCCAAAATCAAATTGTCTTCACTAACTTAGACAAATGTCTGTTGTCGAAGCCAAAACAAAAAAAAAAAAAAGTGTCAGTTGTCAGTGTGATTTTGACAGTAAGGATAGAAAACTTTCTTCCAGAAATAGTCTACATACTGAGTCTACATATAAACAGTTAGACAAGGAGTTAGGAGCGTTAGAAATGAAAGACAAAATTACAGAAGGATTTCTACGGTGCGACGTCAAAAATGAAGAAACGAAATATCGCTTTGTATAGAAAAAGCTATGTCTATTCTTCGTAGAAATAGAAATCGTCATGCTTGGTCCTTGGTTTCCCGGGTCGGGCAAAATGTTAATGGGTATATTTCCATCTGGAATTGTTCAGTATCAGCCCGGAGTCAGGATTTGTGCCCGGTTGAAGGCAATCGGCTCGCCCCCTGTTACATGCGACTTACACATTAACGGGCGAAATGTGGGCGTACTACAGCACTGGGATTCTGTGACCATCTCACCGTGAAAACTTAGGTGAAGTGAGCGTGAAGTGAGCTGTCAGTGTCGTCCCACTGATGCTAGGGATTGACCAACGTTACCTACATTTACAATCATTAATAATCGAGATTTTAATAATTAATTTTATGCAAATTCTATCCATGATTTTATATCATTTCAAAGCTGGTACTTTAGTGTCTAAAAAAAAGACAACATTGAGTTTTTAACTGAACTTCTGTTCTGCTACTTTATTTTAAAACCCCGAAAATAATAATGTTTAGCCACTTAACTACATACTAGCTTTGAAATAATATAAAATGATCCATAGAATTTGGATAAAAATATAAGTAAAATCTCGATTATGATTGTAAATGTAACGTTGGTCAATCCCTAGCATCAGTGGGATGACACTGACAGCTCACTCCACGCAAGTCTTCACGGTGAGATTTTTACAGAATCGTCCGGCAGGTGCACTTCTGCCTAATCCTTCGCGGAATACATGAAATCATGTTACGTGTACATAAAGTCTGCACATTATGTACGTAATTTATGCATGTTCAGCTTTGGCTGATAGTTCCGGGTTAGCAGCAGGTCACACTTGTGCCAAAGTAAAGCCAATCAGTCATTTTTACTACCAACTTGGAACGTGATTGGTTTGAAATCAATCAATAATCGGATTGTATTTTTATAACGGAAACTCTAATAAATCCCATTTGGCGCTCCTAAAAATATGATTGAACACTCTAATATAATGACTCTTTTTATGAACTTCAATTAATTCCTATTTTGGGGACCCTAAACTAGAAAATAACCAAGTAACTGCTACTTGGAAGTTGGTTGGTCACCTAGCTTAGTTATTGTGACCAACTGTGAGGAAAGGTCAGAAAGAGGCTCTATTAATAAAAAGCAGTGCATCATTAGAAGCACAAATCGTATTTAGAGGTTCTTCCAACATTAGAAAATCAATAAGTTTATAGAGGTTCTGTTAAATAAATCATCCATTTCAAATAAATCATGTTTTATTAAACTTTAGAAACGTGTATGATACCAGGAAGGAATGTTATAAGAAGACACGTATTTAATATTATAAACTAAAGATCCAATGTTATGTAACAATACTCAGAAATCTAGATATTTAACAGTCTCTGATTAAAATTGGTAATTAAGCAAACTAATCTACATGTTATGATAGAATCCAAGTGACTTATTCTGACTTTCAATATCAAAAGTCATTTATTCCAATTAGGCTGATAATTAGCACTTTTTGAACATCAAAATTACATAAGACAGTCCCCCAAAACTCTCGCCCTTCACCACTTCCTGGTGCTTTAGCTGGGAAGAAGGCGCAACAAACTGTCCAGCAGCACAGCTATCTGTTCAGTTAGAAGAACTTCCTCGACTGTGGTCCACTTTTTCCAACAACATTTTAACACGAAGAGAAACTCAGGTTTTCTAAGTAAAACCATGGATTTACTCAAAGTGAATGATCGGTCTACATTGGACTAGAGAGTATCAATTTAACGCAGCGTTTTGCCTTGGATACTTACTTTCTTTGTTCCGCTGAGGGGCTCGCGGCTAAATAATAACAACCGCACGGCTTGCCAAGACCGGTCCGTGGATGGGTGACTATACATATCAAGGACGTTAAGCCGTTGGTCCCGACTGTCATACGTAGATTTTTGACAGTCGTTACGAGTAGTCAGAAACCCGAATATCTGACAACCAGTCTTAGTACAGGGTATCGTGTCACCCAGTAACTGGTTTGTGGTCTGTGGAGGTCAGAAAGGCAGTCGCTCCATGTAAAATACTGGTATTCAGCTGCATCCGGTTAGACTGGAGGCCGACCTCAACATATGTAGTTGTGAATAGGTTAGGCAGATGGTTACTTTTTTTGGTCTGTAGGTAATTTAGAAATTAACAAAGTCATGTATTTTATTGTCTTCAATCATTTCTCTAAAGTTTTCATTAAACCAACCAACGCTTCATTAGCTTAACGACGCTAAGTAGTGACCGAGAGTGGTCTCAACAAGTGACCGCAAGTCGTTAACATCGAAAGTGGTCTAGAAAGCAGGTAGCTAACTAACTACTTACTCATTTATAAGCACTATGAGCTTGCAAAGTTATAGGCAATCCCGCTACTTCGTCTGTTGACTTGGAGAATCTACCATTATAGTTTCAGTTGGCCACTTTCCTTAACTTTTCCGTAGAGTCAAACTGACTGAAAGAGCTTTTTTTGTTAGCCTACATTGTGTCGCTCTGCTGGGAAAAGGCCTCCCCATTATTCTTTCCAAATCTCTCTATTTAGTTCGATTTCTGGCCATATCGTCACAGCAGGTTCACCGCGGTCTACATCTACAGCGATATCTTCCCTCAGGTGTTCAGTAAGTGACTATCTTTGCCCATATCTCCAGATGCATTCGTGCAGCGTCTCCAGCCACTCCCATTTCAGCCTGGCCGTCTTTTCCCCAACATCCGCTACGGGGTTACTTAATATCTGCATTTATCGTTTCTCCCATGTATGTAGCATCGTTACAGAGGTCCTGATGATCTTTCGACTGCATCTTTGTTAACTACGGAACTACAGAAACATTCAATAATCATCTTAATACCTTCAGTGGCTTCAGCGACACACAGACAGCCTTTCAGTCTCCTACGTCACTATATTTAAGCCAGTTGGAAAGCGAATATAATTTGTCAACGCTCTCCACTTCATAATCAGCATTAACCGTACAAGCTGTAATTAAAGTTTCTCCGGTACACAGGTTTTATATAAACAGCTGCTTTATGAGAGGTAATCTAAAATCTATTACCTACTTGCAAAGTTGTCATGCTCTTTAGAAAACTAGAAATCTGCAACGAAATCTTAGCGCTTGTATGCTAAATGTACGTTGTTACGTTTGGACTGAATGAAGGTGTAAAAGTAAAGTAAGTTACATTCCCAGATAAGTAGCTTATTCTATTTTGGTGCTGATTCATCATCATAATCATGATCATTGGCAGCCCTTTCCCACCCACTGCTGAGTATTAGCCTCCCCCCCTTTATGCTGCTGGTCAGTTATCATCAAATTTTGCCAAGTATGGTGATTGGGCTAGCTAAAACACCTATTACACTTTATACCCCATATTTTAAAAGTTGTAGTTCAGATATTTAGGGCCCGATATTTAGCTGGTGTTTTTTTTTAATAGGGACCCCTCCTCCCTCACTCTTATTACACCATCCCAATTTAGGGAATGGGTCCCAGAACATCGCGTAGTGTAATAAGGCCTTTAGATTGAGGACTTGAGAACATACTGAGACTTGATGCGGTAGGTGGAGAAACATGTACATGGCGTAACTTGCGAAAGGCCTATGTCCAACAGTAGACTCGGATAGCCTGCGTTAAATAAATGGCCACAATAACCGTTAATGCAGTCATTAAGAGGCTCATATTCAGGAATAATTATCTACGTTTTTGCTCATCTAATAAGTCTATTAAGTCAATAATGGTCTCAATTTGTTTTAACAGTCGTGTTACAAAATGTATGTTACGTCACGGCTGCGTTCGCCACCTCACCTTTGCACTTTTTTTTATGTTTTTTATTGTAGTTTGCACCGGCGAAGGTGTTACAGCTTACAGCCACTCACAATAGTCGTCGAAAGTAGTGACTTGCAATATTCGCTTAACATCTAGCTTATTATCTAGATTTAACGAGTGTGTGAGAGGTGATTGGGTAATGTTCTGTAAGATGAAGTTATTTTCAAGTCTACGTGTGAAATTGGTTCATATTACGAGTTTGTTTTCGTCATTGTTGTCATCCTATTGCTGAAGATTATTCGCCGGCGGCTAAGGATATAGGTTAGTTTGAACAGCGTGTTTGGTATTTTCTTTGTTGTTGCTGTTTTTTGAGATAAATTGTAACTTATGGCGAATCCGCAAACGTAAGGCAGAACGCCCTCAGGCTAGGTGGTGCCAAGATGTTCGCAGGGTGGCTGCTGGTTTAGAGTTGCCGAGAATCGAGTTGAATTGCGTGCAATTGGAGAAGTCTATGTCCAGCAGTGGACTGCTAGGCTGATGATGAAGTTGTTAGTTGGTTCAATTTGAGATCAAATTTGCTTGCTATCTCTAACGTTCTTACTAATTGGACTAAACCAAGAATTATTCCACAATTAAATATGACTCAAAATCGAATCACTTACGAGTAAGTATATCATCAGCGTACTAAAGGTTCTATACAGCAGACAATAGCGCATCGCGGCTACAAATAAGGTTCAAAACAGCAATGCGTTTGATGTTAGTTGAATCGAATGACCACCAAATTATGCAGTTATAATAAAATTAAAAAAATTACGCACGGCTCAGTGGAATAATTTTTAGGTAGGTATTTCTTTACTTGATTGAATTCCATTTATTATCATTATTACATAAAATATGATAGTTTACGTTCAAATTTTTGAGAAATATGCGTTCAAAAATAATTCTGAGCTCTGTTTTACAATTTATTTATCTATCATGATATTAGATAACTTTTTATGAAATATTTTTGAACGTTTGACAATACACTCAACTTTTTTTGTCTGCCTTGTAATACGTATACTGTGCGAAAACAAAATGGAATGTTTTAAGGTGTACTACGCTTAGGCAGCGCCTAAATAAAAGCCAAACACAATTTTAATAAAACACCTGTAGCTAATTAGGCACTCCGCATAACCTTTGCTAGCATTATGTCATGCGTTACAAGCTCATAATGTAATAATACTTTTGAATGTGTTACATAATATGCGGCTGACGGCTGGATACTTTAATTAGGTACTGCTTTAATGTTAACATTATTAGTAGGCGGTAGTGTCACGCTTGAAGTATCGCTGTGGGAAACAGTGGCTGGTTAGATGATTGTGTAATGTGTGCAACGTTTTGTCGTGTGGTTCGTGGCATGGAAAATGCTAAAACTGGTCTTTTATACTATCACCAGCTTCTATGTACTTAAACGAATGTGTAGGACGCTTATCATCATCATCAGCCTATAATGTTCCCACTGCTGGGACACAGGCCTCCACTCTGTGGGGAAGTAGGCCGTAATCCACCACGCAAGCCCAGTGCGGTTTGGTGGATGTCACATGTCTTCGATTTTTTTGGTTCTAGGACATGACGGTTTCCTCACGATGTTTTCCTTCACCGTTTTGGAGCAGTGGTGATGAAGTAATTTACACAAAGTAAAGCGTCTGTCTGGGTTCGAACATACGACCTACAACTCGTAAGTCGCGCCCGTTACCGCTGGGCCACCGCTGCCCTCTTACGGACGCTTATGATTGTTGATAAATCCTAGCTTCTTAGTTTAATCAGTTCAGTCTCAGTTTTCCTCAATAGTTTTTTAAACTTGTTGCGTTGAAATATCACGACTACGCTTTGATCCACAAATCACTATAGCGTCACGTCTGTGATCTGTGAGTTCGATGACAGAATGTTAAAAGTGAGGCAACGACCTAGCACGTAGTGGTGCCTGCATGACTTTCCATGAAACCTCCATGGTTATTTTATAAGTTGATGGCATGTATAATGAGATAAACACTATTTCTTATTTAAAAGGATAGAAAAAAGAATAGAGGATAAGGTCGGAGAGCTGACAGCAGTGTGATCTTAAATTAGTAGCATTTAATATAGATTTTTAATACGAGATTAGCGCCTTCATCCTCTCTCCTATTAAACATTAAATTAGCTGTGCCCGACAGGGTCCATAATTGATTCGATGTTTTAACATACCAACTGTTATAATATACACATTATGGAATGCAATGAAGTATTGAGTATAAATATAAAAGTACGCCCTTTATTGATGGTCCCGGTAATTTATTAGATCTCATGTCTCATACGAAATCTGTAGTAAGACATTGTATTAATAGACATAATTATTGTATTTTTTTTTCACCTTACACATCATCTTTTAAAAGATTTAAAAATAACCGACCAGTACCAGTTTCTTTAGTAGTACTTACCTATCTAAGATTCCACTTAACACTATAGGTAACGTGTTTTAAATCCAATTTTGCTTAACTTTTGAGAAAATACCGCAATAGCCGTAAGACTTTTCTTTTCTTTTACTCACTTGCAATTTTATTTTAAGTTATCTACGAGTACTTACATAATTATGTTTGCGGAAGTTATTTGTTTTAAATCAAACAGTGTAACAGAATAAACGCAAGCCCTGAAAGTAGTTTGCTCTTAATTGACTACTGAATCGATTTCAGTAACTAATAAAATAGGTATTTTTTTCAATTATTATGTATTTTGTAATACTGACCGCCGTTTGAGCCAAAGAAAATTGAATCTTATCTCAAGACAATAGGACTCAATTTTAAATACATAAAGTAATGCTAGGGACAACACGATTTTCTAACAATTACCTTTAAAAAAAATGTGTTGTTCTTTGTATTATGATTTTAACTCAATACTCTAATTGGGGTGTATGAGATCTTGCGTTTATTATGTTACATATTGTATATTTACACATTTTATTTACACTTTTTGCTGTGCCCCACCGCATCCGCAAACAAAAACACCAAGATAATGAATATTACGAAAATGAAATCAACACTATTATGCTATCAGCAATATTATCATAACCACTCAGCTGACTCAGCTCCAGTTTCCCGCGTTTCCCTTCAGCGGTGACAGCTGACAGCACAGACTAAAAATCTTAATCGTCATCGAAAGTCAAGATGCACGGGCGCAAACGGCCGGGTCACGCTTCGCCGAGTGTGAACACAGCCTTAGTTTCACACTGGCCTAATGAATGGTTCGGAAACTGAATGACAAGCATCTGTTAATTCCTTATTCGAAACGGAAAGACTACTGCGTAACGGAACCGGAACGCTTTTCTTCTTTTATATTGATTATTATGCTACGCCTGTTAATTGGATGATTTTGCAATGTTGGTAGCACTGGAAGTGGAATGGCTTACGAATTTTGTAATTGCAACTACTTACGGGATTTTTTGTTTTCGGTGTGATGAATATTTATGTGACTGAACATAAATATTTAGCAGAAGATTTAGAAATACTTCCTGGATAAAGTAGAGGAAACTGAAATCGTGGGCAGTTAAAAACCTTAACAGTCCTACCAACTTATCTGTGAACTGAAAGAGGACGGCACCGTCGATTCAGTGTTGCTAATTAATATAAGGTGCCCAAAATTGAGTAAGTTTTCAAGAAGAAAATTTGACATTAGACATAATCGTTTAATAAGGATTACAAATTAAAACAATGATACATTTATAAAAATAATAAAATAGATAAAAAGAAATTGATAATTTACAGTTACGTAGGTAGATACGCTAACAGTTTAGTCTCTCAGCATTCTCAGCAATAAACAATGGCTTTATCTAAAAAGTAATCCAATGAAGTGGAAATTCAGCAGATAATTTTTCCGAATTTTAGTACCAGTTTCTTCTGCTGCGTGCCCTTCCTTGACTAATTTAAAAAATAGTTAATTTTTTTTTTAATTAGTCCTTGACTCACACCTAAATATAAGATAATAAAATAAATGTTAGTAGAAATTTGAAATCTGGCAGGTTAGTTGGCTCACTCACTTAGCAGATTACCGAATAGATGTATGTTACCGTTACGCTAACCTGCAGCAAGAATAGAAACGAATAATTCGTGGATAATTAGTTAAGTATCGGGTAATTTATAACAAGAAAGTTGACAACACGAACCTGTCGCTGCCGAAATTCGTTTGTATATTTGATTAAATGGAATAAGTAATCGGAGACCCCGCCCGAGCTTCTTCTTCAAAAAAGGTTTTAACGTTTAGAATAATGTTTCTAGCATCACTTTTAATAGCTTTCGGCATATTTAACTTTATAAATTCAGCAATATCACGACAAAACAACCAGAGAACCCGAATGTATTAGACACTGACAATCGAATGACATTTCAACACGACGGCCGTAGTTCCAATTTTCGCCATTTCACAGATAAGTTGTAGGAGTGTAGCTACTACTGCTATTTCTCTGTCTACGACTGCTACCTACTTGATTTGTAACGAACTACACACATCAAAAGTGTCTAGGGATCAAGCATTTTTATGCGGATTTCTTGAGATTAAGATGTGGCTTTGTAATAAATTTATGATTTTATAAATTTATATGGATCCTTTTTGGTGCATTTCATAATTTGAATCAGGAACTGTGAATCAAATTCGAGTAAAAGATGAAAATCAGCTGTCAATATTTTCCCTATAAAAACATACAACGCATTGAAGACATTATTAGTGCTACTGTTTCCCTACTACTGATTAAAACCAACGTTATTATGGAGCGGCGACGTCATTTAAGCAGGGAAGAAATGCTCAGAGCCGTGGGAATGATAGAAGCTGGTTCCCGGCAACGTACTGTGGCTTTAGCTCTGAATACAAGTCAGAGTGTTATCAGTCGACTTTGGACACGTTACCGAAGCACTGGTACCGTGGCTGAGCGCCATGGAGGACGGTATCGCTGCACCACACGGAGACAAGACCGATACATTCAAATCTTAACTCGAAGAGCTCCAACAATAACCGCCATGATGTTAGCCGTGAGGCTTCATCACTCTTCAGGGAACTTAATTAGCGACCAAACAGTCAGAAACCGCTTGCATGAAGTGAACCTTCATTCCCGAAGACCGCTACGGGTACCACCTATAGCAATGCACAATCGTAGGATTCGATATCAATGGGCTCTTGAACACAGAAATTGGGCAGAAGAACAATGGCGTTTCGTGTGCTTTTCTGATGAGTCTCGTTTTGGTATGAGACCGGATACAAGACGTATACGACACTGGAGAACCCCTGGACGCCAACAGCGATTAAAATCCTGCCAGGAAGTCCATCCTTATAGTGGTGGAACCATCATGGTATGGGCGGGTATTTGGATCGGCGGAAGAACTGAGTTGATTTGGATCAGAGGCAACCTCAACGCTCAAATTTATGCTGAGACGATTGTATCAGACGTCATCGTTCCTCTACAAGTGCAAATCGGTCCCTTATTTCAGTTAATGCATGATAATGCACGACCGCACACCGCAAGAGTTGTAAGACAGACTCTCGCCGCAGCTAACATCAATGTCCTGCCCTGGCCTGCTCAGTCGCCAGACTTGAACCCGATTGAGCATGCATGGGATATGCTACAGAGAAGAGCTCTGCCGAATATGGAGGGTATCCAGTCGCAAGAAGACCTTTTTTTGTTGTTGCAACGAACATGGGCGGCCATTCCACAGCGTGATTTGGATGAACTCATTTTGAGTATGCCAAACCGATGTTCTTGTGTTGTTAGTGTTCGCGGTAGAAACACGGATTATTAATTGTTTAAGTTACCCAATAAAATTTTAAAGAAAACTGTTATTTCAGTCTTTTTTTCGAACTTTTGTGTTAGTGGTTCAAATGTCAAAAATCCCTTTATTAAGAAAATGGCAAATTTCTTTATTAATGCAAAAGTGACTTGGTTTATCGTTACTGTGACAAACGAAAACACTTTATTTTATGAATCCTTAAAGAAAATTTTAATTAATATCAATCAGGAGAAAAGTTATTGCAAAAATATTATTATGTTGATCCCTAGACACTTTTGATGTGTGTACTTCGGGAAATAAATCAAAGTCTAAATGACCCATTCAATGAGGCCTAAAATAAAGGAGTTTTGACAACCTTGTATCGAGTATTTTATTTAAGTTGGGTATGCTCTTGACTCTGGTCTCTATTGAATTAATTAATTTTAATTACGCTTACACCTTCGGAATTCGCTAAAACAATGCACTTTGACTAACTTTCTAGTCTTACGCATGGAAAGCTAAAGTGGGTAGGTATCTTGAATTTCCACACCTATGCATATCTTAATGTATGCAAATAACTACTTGTACATAACAACAGTTTACATACGCAAGTGAAACACGATATCCTTAACGTGGGGGTCATGGTAGGCTGTCGACACCTACCTATATACCGCACACTTTCGATAACTTCGCTAACTTCAATGCTCAAAGACTTCGCCAGAGTCGCTAGAGATAAGTGAATTTTCTCCTATGCATAAGCTTGTTTCTGAAAAAGATTATGACCTGCCGAACATGATCTTTGCTTTGTACGATGGCACATGCATGGTCTTAGAAAATCTTAGGGACGTCAAATCTTATTGTGGTTTAGATATACATTGATCACATTCAGCTTCATTGGTGATATTCGCCCTTAAGCTTAAAAAAGACCACTTCAATATACACCAACTACTAAACTTGTCACTCTCATTCATTACACAGTAACAAAAAATAAAACATCACAAGTCACATTACACCCAAAGAATTCGTTTTCAATCAGCCAATCAGTTCTCAAATTCTTCAACAGCCTCTCATTGCATCATGGGAAGTAGCGGCACCTGCGTCTCAATACCTTGGGCTTTACAAACAATACAATAAATAATAATGTACCTATACAATACAATGTACTTACTGCCAGTTAGTTCCCACCGTAGCCGGTCGGTTTCCGTTTCAATTCGATCTGCTTACTTTGCGGCTCCCGTTACAATTAGGTACACTTGTTGTGAGAGCTAAACAAAATAACCGATTCTGTTTGTTTTGTCGTGGGAAACAATTGAATTATGATCTTCTTTGATGGCATCGATACTCATAGATTTTCAATTTTTATTATTTAATTAAGCTGTATTTAAGAAATATGTACCTTTAGCTAACTTTTAGAATTACGTGAAAGTGTAAGTAACCGTAATGCTTACAGTTGTTTTACTATAAAAATAACACCCTGCAAGTTTCTAATGTATTATTTGCACATAGATAGAACTGTAAATGCAATGATTTCTTAACTTTTACGCACTTTCCACGTAATTCTAAAAAAATTGTTAAACATATTTCTTAAATATAGCTCCGATTAAATGATACAAATTCTAAACCACGAATTATGACACTAAATTGCGACGTTGCCACTCATAAGGTATTTAACGCTCTTAACCACACTTCGGTCACCTCTGTGATGGGAAATTCGGCACGATGCGTATTCTTTTCCAACCGGCATCGGCGTCAAGACGCGTCCTCCGAACCGAAAGGAAGCTACTTCTTTTTCGTTTTTATGCCATGGACATAAAGCGTCTATAAGAGTGGTCACTAACTTTTCCCATAAAATTTTCCGTAGGCATAGTTAATATCTTGAAGCCGTATAATAAAAGTGTGATCTTCTCCAATTCCAGCGCTGAGTATGGTGGCCGGCGTGGCAGTCTACCCAGCCGGGTGGAGCGAGACCGCCGTGCAGGAGACGTGCGGGCCCACTGCAGACCAATACAATATAGGTAAGTAAGAGAAGGCATCACTAGCCTAGCCATCTTTATAAGGTTCCCGGGCCAAATGTCTTACCTCTGCAAATATGGACCCAAGCACAACTAACAGGGATACACTACACATCACATACATGAACTCATGCCTTTTCCCCATGGGGGTGGCGGAAACTAAAGAAGGCCACCCGCTACGTACTTACTATCTCTGAATGCCTTGATTAAGTCAACCAGCCTTTCTCTCCAGTGTGGTGTAAGTAATCTACTGATATATAGCAGACCATGATGCTCAGGTGAAGCATAACAGGCCAAAAACTCAAGACTTGTGAATGTTATAATTTTTTGTACAAGCTCGGATCAACAGCTCTGGATATGAACTGCTGCAAGCCTGCAGTATAGTTCATCCAAGGTAGTCGTCAATGCTATAGACACTACAGGGCTTTTTTTGTACAAGCTTGGTTCAACAGCTCTGGATATGAACTGCTACAAGCCTGCAGTATAGTTCATCCAAGGTAGTCGTCAATGCTATAGACACTGCAGGGCTTTTTTTGTACAAGCTTGGTTCAACAGCTCTGGATATGAACTGCTGCAAGCCTGCAGTATAGTTCATCCAAGGTAGTCGTCAATGCTATAGACACTACAGGGCTTTTTTTGTACAAGCTTGGTTCAACAGCTCTGGATATGAACTGCTGCAAGCCTGCAGTATAGTTCATCCAAGGTAGTCGTCAATGCTATAGACACTGCAGGGCTTTTTTTGTACAAGCTTGGTTCAACAGCTCTGGATATGAACTGCTGCAAGCCTGCAGTATAGTTCATCCAAGGTAGTCGTCAATGCTATAGACACTACAGGGCATTTTTTGTACAAGCTTAGATCTACAGCTCTGGATATGGACTGCTGCAAGCCTGCAGTATAGTTCATCCATGGTAGTCGTGAATGCTATAGACACTACAGGGCATTTTTTGTACAAGCTTGGATCTACAGCTCTGGATATGAACTGCTGCAAGCCTGCAGTATAGTTCATCCAAGGTAGTCGTGAATGCTATAGACACTACAGGGCATTTTTTGTACAAGCTTGGATCTACAGCTCTGGATATGAACTGCTGCAAGCCTGCAGTATAGTTCATCCATGGTAGTCGTGAATGCTATAGATACTACAGGGCATTTTTTGTACAAGCTTGGATCAACAGCTCTGGATATGAACTGCTACAAGCCTACAGTATAGTTCATCCAAGGTAGTCGTGAATGCTATACCCAAAACATGCAGCAAAAAAAAAATACATAATGTTTGTTGTATTGTGCATTTTTTGTACAAGCTTGGATCTACAGCTTTGGATATGAACTGCTGCAAGCCTGCAGTATAGTTCATCCATGGTAGTCGTGAATGCTATAGATACTACAGGGCATTTTTTGTACAAGCTTGGATCAACAGCTCTGGATAAGAACTGCTACAAGCCTACAGTATAGTTCATCCAAGGTAGTCGTGAATGCTATACCCAAAACATGCAGCAAAAAAAAAATTACATAATGTTTGTTGTATTGTGCATTTTTTGTACAAGCTTGGATCTACAGCTCTGGATAAGAACTGCTACAAGCCTACAGTATAGTTCATCCAAGGTGGTCGTGAATGCTATACCCAAAACATGCAGCAAAAAAAAAATTACTTAATGTTTGTTGTATTGTGCATTTTTTGTACAAGCTTGGATCTACAGCTCTGGATATGAACTGCTGCAAGCCTGCAGTATAGTTCATCCAAGGTAGTCGTCAATGCTATAGACACTACAGGGCTTTTTTTGTACAAGCTTGGTTCAACAGCTCTGGATATGAACTGCTGCAAGCCTGCAGTATAGTTCATCCATGGTAGTCGTGAATGCTATAGATACTACAGGGCATTTTTTGCACAAGCTTGGATCAACAGCTCTGGATAAGAACTGCTACAAGCCTACAGTATAGTTCATCCAAGGTAGTCGTGAATGCTATACCCAAAACATGCAGCTAAAAAAAAATTACATAATGTTTGTTGTATTGTGCATTTTTTGTACAAGCTTGGATCTACAGCTCTGGATATGAACTGCTGCAAGCCTGCAGTATAGTTCATCCAAGGTAGTCGTGAATGCTATACCCAAAACATGCAGCAAAAAAAAAATACATAATGTTTGTTGTATTGTGCATTTTTTGTACAAGCTTGGATCTACAGCTCTGGATATGAACTGCTGCAAGCCTGCAGTATAGTTCATCCATGGTAGTCGTGAATGCTATAGATACTACAGGGCATTTTTTGTACAAGCTTGGATCTACAGCTCTGGATATGAACTGCTGCAAGCCTGCAGTATAGTTCATCCAAGGTAGTCGTGAATGCTATAGATACTACAGGGCATTTTTTGTACAAGCTTGGATCTACAGCTCTGGATATGAACTGCTGCAAGCCTGCAGTATAGTTCATCCAAGGTAGTCGTGAATGCTATAGATACTACAGGGCATTTTTTGTACAAGCTTAGATCTACAGCTCTGGATATGAACTGCTGCAAGCCTGCAGTATAGTTCATCCAAGGTAGTCGTGAATGCTATAGATACTACAGGGCATTTTTTGTACAAGCTTGGATCTACAGCTCTGGATATGAACTGCTGCAAGCCTGCAGTATAGTTCATCCAAGGTAGTCGTGAATGCTATAGATACTACAGGGCATTTTTGTACAAGCTTAGATCTACAGCTCTGGATATGAACTGCTGCAAGCCTGCAGTATAGTTCATCCATGGTAGTCGTGAATGCTATAGACACACAGGCTTACTAGTTGCCACAAAATCCACCTGCCTAGCCTTTTCCCAAATATGTTGGGGTCGGCTTCCAGTCCAACAGCTTTGGGGTCAGATTGGCGACTGCCTATCTGACCCAGTTACTGGGTAATACGATACCCCTTGGTAAGATCGGTTGTCAGACTTTTTGGCTACTGATTTCCCGTAACGACTGTCAAAGATCTACGAATGATAGCCGGGGCCAATGGATGAACGTAGTTTCCGAGGTACGGAGGGGTCTAGATCGACCCGTGGGGCTGTAATCATATAGCCACGAGCACCCCTACTAGTTGCCAAGTGGTAAGTATTAACAGCACGTTTGGGCAACTTCTAATACGGCCCAAATTGGCTCAAGCTTATGATACTATTTAGTTTCTAATACGAGTATGTTACAGCTGCATTACAATACAATGTAATCTTACAAAACGTTTGGAAGAAACCTTGAGTTTGAACATTGTTTAATTTCGTTCTCACTTCTGATTTTCAACAAATCTTAAGTGTTTGGAATGGCAACGCATGCATTTCGTCATCACAGTCTTAAATATAACTTCATCGTTTCAATATCGACACGAATTAATTGATATTATAGGTGTGAAATGAGTGAAATCGTCTAAACTGAACTGAATTAAATAGACACGTAGGTTCGGCCCAGTTACATGATGATGATCATCTGCTTAGCCTTTTTTCAATAGGTTGGGGTCGGCTTCCAGTCTAACCGGATGCAGCTGAATACCATTATTTTACATCGAGCGACTGCCTATCTGACCTCCACAACCCAGTTACTGGGTAATCCGATACCCCTTAGTACCTAACACTGGTTGTCAGACTTTAGGGCTTCTGACGACCCGTAACGACTGTCAAAGATTCACGAATGACAGCCGGGACCAACGGCTTAGCGTGCTTTACGAGGCATGGAGGGGTCGTGGTATGTAAAGATGGTCACCCATCCACGGACCGACCACGGCAAGCGTAGCTTAACCTGATCGATCGATCCGTTCAGCAGTTATTACTTAGCCACAAGTCCCACAGTTACATAAACATTGCAATATATCACAGCCATTCAATATAGAACGATCTTCTATACATATTTGTCGCTTTTCGTGTGTAGAGGTCTGTGCGTTCGCGTTTTATTTGTAAACTCCGCAACGGATATTGATGCGGTTTTCACCATCATTTCGAGATTTTATTCCGATAATGTTTATGTTTAATTAGTATTATACTTAATATAATAATATATTAAAGATACCTCGATGTTTTCTCAGGTCGTGGATCAAGTTTAGTCAGAAGATGAATGTGATAGTGAGCGACCTTCGATTGTTCGTCGTGCTATCAAATTGAATTTAACGGCAAATCGAATAGTTGATTCAGATCTATAAAATGTTCTAAAGATTAATCGTTAACCTTGATTCTTTTGATTAAATATCAATATAATGGTTGCCCTATTGACGCCTTAAGTATCTATTAATGGTTTTGGTGATCTAGATAACCTTGCGTAACGTAACATTACATTAAAATGTTATCGTTATTAGTCACCGAGTCTCAAAAGTATTTTTAGTCACAGGTCACAGATTAGGATTACTAAATAGTTACTGGTCAGGTGCCTGTTTTCTTTTAGGTTTTCAGGTATTCAAAGTATTACTAACAAAGTGGCTCTGCTCACATATTATTAGTTACGGTCGCGAAACATATTTTGATCAACAAACAAGCTAACACTGAACTTAAGAAAATTTTAATTTTGCGGGCGTCCCTAGCTCATCCCTCGGATCGGTTGCACAAACAATACATTTTGTTGGCAGCCTGACCTTGGTTGCCACAGAGTACTTTTTTTAGATAGGTTGGTTGCACAACCATGATGCCTGGTGCCCCAGGGTAATATTTAAAGGTCACCAATAAAAAAAAATTGGAAAATCCAAAAGTGCACGCCTCATAATGCTCATTTTATTTTAACAAAATAATAAATCGTTTAATTGATTTGTCATTTATAAAAATTCAAGTTTAATAAGAAAAGAAAAGTTCGTATATTTTTGTACGTGTGTATCATATTGAATTTAAAAAAAAAGCATCTAAAAAAGAAGCTACGTAAACTAGGCTACTGATATGAAAAACTGCACCAGTTCACCGAATTCTGGAACTAATATGAAAAGCCCGGTCTCGAAATATAATTTTTTTCAGGAGTTATCGTTGGTACATACAAAATCAGCGTGGACGACACGTAAAAAAATTTCGAAACGTAAAATCAGCGTAGGTCAGACACGTCCACGTAAAATTTATTTCGAAACGTTATTCTTTCAGAATGGCAACATTTTTTTTTTAAATTATAGCTTGAACTCAAACTCAAACCATTTATTTCAATTAAACCATTTATAGGCACTTTTGAATTGTCAAGTGGTCGGTCAGTCAGAAATATGAAGCTAGTTGCCCATTCCAAAGCGTAGTAGGCACCTATGGAGAAGAACGGGCAAGAAACTCCATGGACACTCTTTTGGTTTTGGTTTGGTTTTTGGTTTTTTGGGCTTGGTTTAATTTAAGTGTTTTCTCGATGTACATCTACGCATATTATTGTATAAGTGCACTAAAGTTGTGATAGAGGCATTTGAAGATCACAAAATTGCTTGACCTTGACGAGTCGGGAGTAAAGCACTACCTCAACCGCTTCGCGTTATGAGGCGCGCAATTTATACTCACGTTATGTTCTCTCATTCCCCAGGTCGATGTCACATCCGCTGGGCGTACCTGCTGGCAGTGATAGGCTGTCTGGACGGCATCGTGCTGTCCGCGCTGGCGTTCATCCTGGCCACCCGCCACGTGAGGCTGCAGCCCGACAGCGGCTACCCGCCGCCCTCTCTTTACAAAGGTAAAAAGTATACCTGCCTATTATGTCCCACTGCAGGCGGTCGCCTCCCTAAGCACGAAATCCGTGGTTCCGGCAGAAGTTACGGGCATTTCCTACTCCGTATCTCCTACGGACATAAGATTACTTTGGAGCCCGAACTAAGAATGAATGACAACACCATTAACCAACGGCCAGACAGAAAAGACGCAAGAAGAGGGCAGGGCGCGGACCCGTCGCAGACAGGGCGCCGTCACGACTTTTTATGGCGCGCAGTAGAAGCTTTTCCCGGCATTCAACCGTCCGATTTTGATACGACAACATGTCTTCTTCTGAAGATGAAGATGTATTGGCACTGGTATATCTCGATAATCTGCAGAGGGTTAGACGTCACTGGGTACATCCGGTATGGCTAAGCAATGGACAGAATAGATTTTTTTAAATAATGGAGGATCTACATTAATAATAATTTACATTTTTTTTTTTTTAATTATTAAATTAACATTAATTAAAAAATAATAGAGGCGAGCGCTGTGAGAACCTGCCCTCCGCGCCCTTTCCGCTCCCCCGCTTGCGCCCGTGCAGGCCCGCGCCCTGCCCGCGCCCTGTCCTTGCTATATGTTTTCCAATAGGGCGCCGACGAGTTAACGTCGTGACGGCGTCCCGTCTTTTCTGAATGTTTTACGTCGCGACGGCTGTATAGTATACATTTTATATGAAAGTAGTTTAAACGGGCGCCGCGACTGCGACGGGTCCGTGCCTTGCGTCTGTTCTGTGTGGCCGGTGCCTTAGACAGTGGTCCCTCCTCGCGATGTGTTTTTGGCCCGCTCGAAATTTTTTATTTGTCACTTGTTTTAACGGATCAACTACTTTCGGACGGGCCCGTATCTTCGTTGAGGGACTTAGAGAGTCGACCCACAGGGAACACCCGGAAAGGCCTGTTCTCACACAGAGAAGGCACGAGCACTGATCGCCACGCCTGCTCAAGATGGGTTTGGCATTTCAGACGTATATATATTAACTATATCTTCAGCTCGCGACTTCGTCAGTGTGCAATTTCTAGTTCCCCCGACCCACCCCGTCGCATCGCATCACCTGCCTGCGCTGTTACTTCGTTTGCCCTAAGCGTTCTTTCTGACTTTTTTGCTTTTTGCTCGGCTGCTAACGGCTCATAGCGTGATGTTGAATAGCCTATAGCCTTCTTCAAGAATTGGGCTGTCGAATGAAAAATACTTTTCTCAAATACGACCGTTAGTTCCAGAGATTACCCTACATACAAACAAGCAAATTTTACGTCTTTATAATCTTCTTTCTTCTACTATATAAAAATAAGTCGGGTTTTCCTTCCTGACGCTATAACTCCAGAACGCACGAAACGTTTTCCACGGTTTTGCATTCGTTGGAAAGGTCTCGGGCTCCGTGAGGTTTATAGCAAAGAAAATTCAGGAAACGGAGAGAAAAAAAAAATGTTAGGCGGTACGAAGTTCGCGGGGTCAGCTAGTATTAGTATATACAAGAGAAGTCCACGTTTCCTCACGAGGTTTTTCCTTCACCGATGCCAGTAATGTCCAAAATAAATTAAGACAGTTTAGCGTCTTTGGAACTTACGGGTGCAATGCTCCTGAATTAATGGCCGATGGGGATGAAAAGTTCTGAACGGGGTAGTGTCATGGATAGGTCCCCCACGAGGACCGATAACCGATTCATGCAGGTAGCGAGAATCTAATGCGGAAGCCATAAGACCAGCACCCTAATTTCGTAATACACTATAAATCACAATCTGAATCATTTTGAAGTATACCAAATCCATTGCTTCATTATGTTCGAAATATTTAACTGCTCAACAACGTAAATAACGCAATGAATGTTGTTGAACTGTCAAAATGGAACCCATTTCTACTGTTAGTGTATTTACGCAATTGTAACGGTGGGTGCTTGGAGGCGGCCTATGTCCAGCATCAGACGTCTTTCGGCTGAATGATGCTATTGATTATAAATCTGCTTTGTGTCATGTGAAACGCCCGTTTGCTCCATATTCTTTGATGACATGGTGCTCTGGTCTGGTAAGCTGTTTGCCTCCAAAAAAGGAAGGTCTGGATTCCCATCTTGTCATAATCCATGCTTAGGACACGGTGTTGAGGTCGCTGCAGTATTTATTATTATTATCAGTTCCTTGACAGTCACTTAGTCTTGTCTTAGACAGAACAAGTCAATGCTTACAGAAGAGATGTCACTCGCTATAAGCAGTATTATCATTGGACATAAACTAGTTTCGCTAAGTCTAGAAGGATATCGTCTTCAAAAGCTGACACTGTACCACATAAAACAAAGCCAGCCTCACCTAAACACTAAACAAGAACACTACAATTACAATTGCGCAATAAACGCGATATTATCCGAGTTTCCAGCCTGATTGCTGCGGGCACGGTGCGACACGGTGTGACCGATGCTGTATGTCTGTGTGTTACTGTGCTACTAGGGATGGCACTGCTGGAAAACGGACCGTTGAGTTGTGTGTGCGTAATTGGACTAGCAAGGAGGTTCTGCAACCCTCAGGTTGGATTAGATGCTAGGATATTCTTACTTGTTGGTAATGGAATTTTTAGGTAAATGACAATAGCTCATCGCGACGAGAAATAAGGTTCAAAACAGCGATGCGTTTGATGTTATATACATGTAGTTGAATCGAACGACCACCATAATAAAAGTATCTTTTCGGTTTTAATTAAATTTCCATTTCCTAGCTTATAATAAGTACTAGAACGCGACAAAAAACTGAGCGTTTTATTTTACGGTGTCCTACGTTTGGGCAGCGCCTTAAAGTACCTAGTTACCTACATAATTTGTAATTATTTCCGTATCACACTGATCTGCGAGTAGTGAAGTCATAAAATCATAACTAAGGAACATAGAGTCAATGCTATGAGCCAATAAAGCACTGTGCCGGACCTAAATCATGTTATTTTACTGTTTGACAAGATTTGCTTCATATTTCACGAGGTAACCATAACACAACTGTATAGAAAAGAAAGAGAAGATCGATGACATAAAGCCGGTAATTTATTGCAAAATATGAAGCAATTCTCTATTTACAAACAATTTATTGATTGGATTAAAAAATTAAAAACACTATCACGTTACTATGTTGCTTGTTTATTATTATTTTTTCAATCTGAAAAAAAACCCAGAATGATTTCATGTATATTAGTATGGTTTTTAATCGTTAAAATAATTTTTTTGAGGTATCTTCGTGACTTTTTTCTAGCGTACCAAATTATTTGTATTATGTTTTCAACACTATCTAACTAGCATATTATATCCTGTAGAATATCATATATTTTTCTGATTTTGTTTACTGCAGTGGATCATATACTTTTAAGCATTATAAAACTTGCGTTTAGGTCATGTAGTCTCCTTAAGGAATACTCACAAAAACTTAGGACAACATGTTTTTCTACTGAAAACCTTTTTTTTTTTTTTTTTGTGGGTGGGAAATCATCAAATAACTTCTCCCGCTCTGGGCAGAGCAGGAGGGCGTGTCAGACTCTTACTGACTAAAACCCACCCGTGTTCCTTCATTGCCTGTGCCAGGGGCCACGGTAACCCTCTTGGACTTTTCCGCAACCCAGAACCTGCGACAACTATCCATAAACAACGTGTATCAAAAGGTGTGGTCAAATTTAAGGGCGTGATGCAGACCATCAAACTCAACCACTTTCTCCATGAGACCAGCATCGTAATCGCGAAAAAGTCATCAGCTGTCTCATACAAAACTTCAATACCTACTCGACTCAAATGTATGTGAGATGTGACGGCTCATTATTAACGAGCAGTAGGTACAGACGCCAGCACATCAAGCTACTACAATCTGTCAAATTTCTTTAATAGATTTTCAACTTTATCGCTAAAGCATTAAGGTTCAAGGTTGATTGGGAAAATTTGACAGTTTCGGGTAGCTTGACCTGCTGGCGTCTGTACATACAGAGTCCCCGTAATCAAGAACACATAAATTAGGTTTTCAATGGGGAAAAGTATCAAACGTAGGTATTACAAATTCGGGACGACTGTGAAGACTGTAAAAGGCTATAGTAATAGTTCCCTAGCAACTAAAAACTGTAATACACACATCAAAAGTGTCTAGGGATCAACATATATTTTTGCAATAACTTTTCTCCTGATTGATATTAATTAAAATTTTCTTTAAGGATTCATAAAATAAAGTGTTTTCGTTTGTCACAGTAACGATAAACCAAGTCACCTTTGCATTAATAAAGAAATTTGCCATTTTCCTAATAAAGGGATTTTTGACATTTGAACCACTAACACAAAAGGTCGAAAAAAAGACTGAAATAACAGTTTTCTTTAAAATTTTATTGGGTAACTTAAACAATTAATAATCCGTGTTTCTACCGCGAACACTAACAACACAAGAACATCGGTTTGGCATACTCAAAATGAGTTCATCCAAATCACGCTGTGGAATGGCCGCCCATGTTCGTTGCAACAACAAAAAAAGGTCTTCTTGCGACTGGATACCCTCCATATTCGGCAGAGCTCTTCTCTGTAGCATATCCCATGCACGCTCAATCGGGTTCAAGTCTGGCGACTGAGCAGGCCAGGGCAGGACATTGATGTTAGCTGCGGCGAGAGTCTGTCTTACAACTCTTGCGGTGTGCGGTCGTGCATTATCATGCATTAACTGAAATAAGGGACCGATTTGCACTTGTAGAGGAACGATGACGTCTGATACAATCGTCTCAGCATAAATTTGAGCGTTGAGGTTGCCTCTGATCCAAATCCACTCAGTTTTTCCGCCGATCCAAATACCCGCCCATACCATGATGGTTCCACCACTATAAGGATGGACTTCCTGGCAGGATTTTAATCGCTGTTGGCGTCCAGGGGTTCTCCAGTGTCGTATACGTCTTGTATCCGGTCTCATACCAAAACGAGACTCATCAGAAAAGCACACGAAACGCCATTGTTCTTCTGCCCAATTTCTGTGTTCAAGAGCCCATTGATATCGAATCCTACGATTGTGCATTGCTATAGGTGGTACCCGTAGCGGTCTTCGGGAATGAAGGTTCACTTCATGCAAGCGGTTTCTGACTGTTTGGTCGCTAATTAAGTTCCCTGAAGAGTGATGAAGCCTCACGGCTAACATCATGGCGGTTATTGTTGGAGCTCTTCGAGTTAAGATTTGAATGTATCGGTCTTGTCTCCGTGTGGTGCAGCGATACCGTCCTCCATGGCGCTCAGCCACGGTACCAGTGCTTCGGTAACGTGTCCAAAGTCGACTGATAACACTCTGACTTGTATTCAGAGCTAAAGCCACAGTACGTTGCCGGGAACCAGCTTCTATCATTCCCACGGCTCTGAGCATTTCTTCCCTGCTTAAATGACGTCGCCGCTCCATAATAACGTTGGTTTTAATCAGTAGTAGGGAAACAGTAGCACTAATAATGTCTTCAATGCGTTGTATGTTTTTATAGGGAAAATATTGACAGCTGATTTTCATCTTTTACTCGAATTTGATTCACAGTTCCTGATTCAAATTATGAAATGCACCAAAAAGGATCCATATAAATTTATAAAATCATAAATTTATTACAAAGCCACATCTTAATCTCAAGAAATCCGCATAAAAATGCTTGATCCCTAGACACTTTTGATGTGTGTATATATCTACATCACAGAAAAAAAAGGGATAAGGAGAAGAGTGGAAGACCAAGACACAATGCTCAAAACAAAAAAAGAGGAGATTGAAGAAAAAATTGAGAGAAAGAGAGTGAATCACTGGACAGAAAAAGAAACAAATAACCTTCAATTATCATGTTTGTTTCCAGCTTTTGCAGACTGCAAAAACAAAAGTTATGTAATCCACTCAAACGTTGAAATAACACATCGTAGATCAAAACATTGCGCGCGCGCACGTCATCCCTAATTGGATCACACGCACAATGTGAACGACAGTGAAAGTGCCTGAATTTGGAGGTATCATTAAAATTGTAAACAATGGGAAAACTACGAGAATTACCGAAATTGTATGGGAACTGTAGCGTTCGTAGTGTCAGTGTGAATGTTGCATGTTTAGAAATTGTGCTGTTGTTGTCTGTGGTTAACACTTTCAGCGGCAATTCGAAAATTTTAAATGATATGGCGCGATGACGTAGCTTGTAAACGTTGTGTCTATAAAGGTATGAGGAACAGGGTGTAAAGTTCACTCATACCTCCATAGAAAAGGTAGGATCCTCCGACCAGACGGGTGTCGTGTATGGTGGGCTACTGCCTGACGATTGATGTCGGGAAGTTGTATATATTATGCTAGTTGCGCGGTAAACTCTGCTTGCGCGATGCAGGATTTGCGTGACGTCAGTATGGTACAGGTATAAAGATAAAATTTTCTTATAGTTGCGATCATTAGTTTGCTAGTTATCCTCAGTCAACGTCAACTGCGCCGCGCTGTTATTAAATTCCTTACCAAACTCGGAAAAAGTCATAAAACTATTCACGAAGAGATGATGGCTGCTTACCAAGATTCTGCACCTTCGTTATCAATGGTTTAAAAGTGGTCAAGTGAATTTAAAAGGGGCAGAGAGAGTATTGAAGACGACACTCGCTCGGGCGGTCCGGTTACTGCCTCTACGGACGAAAACGTAAAAAAAGTTGAGAAGCTTATACTGGTGGATGCCCGAACGAAGATGAAAATGATAGCACAGATGACCCACCTCTCCGTTGGTACCGTTCACACTATTCTTCATGACCTTCTTTACCTTTCAAAAGTCAATGCAAGACTGGTGCCGCGAATACTCACGGTGCCTCAAAAACAAGTGCGAAACGAGTGCTGTAGAGACTTTTTGGAGCTCTGTGGTGAAGTTCCATCAAGTATTTTCGACCGAATTGTTACTGGAGATGAAATGTGGGTTCATCATTGTGACCCTGAAAGTAAGCAGGAGTCCATGCAGTGGCACAAGAAGGGTAATGCGCCCCTAAGAAATTCAAAGTCGTTCCGTCTGCCGGAAAAATCATGGCCTCAGTGTTTTGGGCCTCAAAGGGAATTTTGCTGATTGAGACCACAAAAAAAGGTGAAACCATAAACGCAGCATCCTACGCATCCACGTTACAAAATATACGGGAAGCAAGTTAAGAAAAAAAAACGGGGTAAGCTGACTACCGGTGTGTTGCTTCTTCACGACAACGCCCCGGTCCAAACGGCGCGTATTTCCAAAGGTTGCTGTGCGAGATTGTGGTTTCGAAGCAATTAACCACCCACCCTACAGCCCGAAACTAGCCCCAACTGATTATTATTTGTTCCCTAATTTGAAGAACGACCTTCGTAGTTAACGATTTTCCAACGATGAAGAGCTCAAGACGGCAATAAATGCGCATTTTTCAGAGAAAGAAGAAATATTTTTTTGCAGGGTATTGAAAAGTTGATTTCGATATGTATATGCATTGAGGTAATGTGGGATTACATTGAAAAATAAAAATAATTTTAATTGAATTTACGTTTGATTTCATGCCGATACCGAGAATACATTGAACGCCCCTCGTACAACTTGCTAGTCTCCACAAATCGTCGCATACCTGAGATTATGTGTGTCGCATACGACGGCGACTGAACCAATCTCATGAATATGCTATCACCTGCCGACTTGCCGACACAGTTACCTCACGGACCATACAGTAGGTGGATGACAGAATGTCTACTACACCTAATCACTAGAATACAATAGTAATTGGTAGACATCTTTTACTCAATAAAAAACTTAAATTCACTGGCAGACAACGCAGATCTTAAATCACTGGGTCTAGAAGATTTAAATTTTGCACAAGATTTTATAACCCAAGTGAGCAGTAATAAATCATTTTGCACAAGATTTTATAACCAAAGTGAGCACTAATAAATCATTTTACACGAGATTTTATAACCAAAGTGAGCACTAATAAACCGTTTTACGCACAAGATTTTATAACCAAAGTGAGCACTAATAAACCATTTTCCACAAGCTTTTATAACCAAAGTGAGCACTAATAAATCATTTTGCACAAGATTTTATAACGAAAGTTATAAAAAAATAAATTCTAACAAATATTTTTTTGAAATTCATCCCCTTGAGGGGTTAAATAAGGGATTAAAATTTGTATGGAACTTTGACATTTTTGTATGAACTAAAATGCCGCATGCATATAAGCTTTATTCGAAACGTCATCCTAATCATCGCCTTACGAAGTAAGTGTCCTCTCATAGAGATGAGGCCTGTGCCCCAGCAGTTGGAACGTTATTGGCTGATAATATGCTATAGATACGAAGTGGATTAGGTTTTCACATCAAAGAAGTGGCACTTTATCTATTCTGTAAGCCCGTACAGAATAGATACAGCAATATGTACAGCTACCTAAGCAGAGTTAACGATTACCTTTCTTCCATCATCTGCCCGCCCAGCATTTTGGGTCAGCTTCCAGTCTACCCGGATGCAGCTATTTTACATGGAGCCACTGCCTTTCTGATCTCCACAACGCAGTTACTGAGTAACATGATCAGCTTGATCAGCTTGATAGTTGTCAGACTTTCAAGCTTCTCAACCGACCGTCAAGGACAGTTTTTGGTTTGATGAGTTCAAATGTCATTGAACTGGCTACTACTATAATGTACCTACTACTACTTACATATCTAATTAATATAATACTTCCAAATTTATTTATTTATTTTTTGGACAACATCCACTACACAAGGTCTTCAGGTCCCGAACTAGGTAGAGCCTGTACTACGGTAACCTGATGACTGATATACATACTTATATACATATACACACCCAGACACAGGTCAAACAGACATGTTCATGCACACAAATGTCACAAAAATGCACACAAATGACACTTGTCCGGGAATCGAACCCGGGACCAGTGGCTCAGTAGGCAGGGTCGCTACCAACTGCACCAAACAGTCTATTATTGATTACCTACTTGAGTCTGTCTCCTTTGACGTGTTTGAGGATTGAACCTTCTGTCAAATGATTGTTTAAGTGAAGGCGTGATCAGGACCTTGCGGATCTTGTAAACTTATGGTGTGGGTAAATGTTATTGTGTCTGTGGGACCTATCAGTGCGTGGGTTGTTTGAACTTTGAAGTCAACAGTAGTAGGTACCTACCTTGTCTGTTAATGGAACTAGTTGACGGAATTTCTATGGTTTCAAATGGTAGGCACTGGTGCCGATTCCCTTGTTCACAAACTAAACGAAATTTAAGTTGAATGCATCTTTTTCTTTCTATTTCATTATGAAAAGGACAGAAGATAAAATATTAGTTTAGTCCTGACAAATTAGTCAGCACCTGACGTAATTTGATGTAATTTTAGTAGTCAACTTTTTAATCACGTCTAAACTTGTATGGAGTAGTGTCAGGCGCTGATTAATTTGACAGGACTAAACTAAAATGTATCTTCCGTCCTTTTTTTAATGAAATAGAAAGAAAAAGATGCACTGATCTTAAATTTGGTGTAGTTTTTAAACAAGGGAATCGGCACCACTGTTGACAATTTGACTTCAACGTAAAATGCGCATATATAAGTAGGTACATTATATTATGTGACGTGCACGTGTCTTTTGTGTATCTATCATAAACATCATGTATGAATCGTTGAATTCTTTTAATAATGATTTCTAACAATTTGGTAGATTGTATGTTTTGTTGATTTGCATTATTTCATGGTCAACTGTTTAGCATAAAATCAAAGATAACTCTGATATTCTTAAATAGTTTTACGTTTGGGTCCATTTAACCCGTTTAAAGACTTTAGTAGAGCGATATTTTTACTAACAAAATAAATAGAATTTATTTGATTTCTTTCTCACTAAACTACCTACAATCCTACATGGACATTCCTCTGTATGTACCTACTTAAGTCACTCTTCATGCATGCATAGGCCTTAGTAACCAATAACAAAACCTTTCAAACTATGTCGATGTCACGAGTTCGTGACCAACTCGTATTACCAAATACGGCGAGCAAACACTTTCTTTTGTACCGTTTGCGTATCAATTTACTCAATGTGGCTTGTCTTTCCTGCAGGTGAAGTGAACAACGGGTACGTCACCGACGCGACATCTGTGTCCGGCTCAAGGAAGTCTCTCGCCCTACAACCAGTTCTCATCATGCACCCCCACGCTACCATGGACATGGACACCTACTCCCACTACTCCGGAAGAACAGCCCGATCAAAACACGGCATCTACGCCAACACTATGCATAATTACCAACTGTAATCTTGTTATAATGTAAATCTACGAACTTTTGGTCTTGATACTTTTTAACAAATACCGCCATTCGCCAGAAGATGGCGTTGTTTTAAATTATTTCTGAAAATACAAATTTTAGATTAAGTTTTTTTAAATTGTAAGATAATTTTGTATGAATGTAAATAATCCTTAATGCTTTTGTACTATTTTTATAGAATTTGTATTATATATAAGGTTTTCCGTCCGGTAATAATGAAGATAACTGCACTTCATTTTTGATTAGGTAGATGCCGACTATTAGTGCCTCGAATATCAACGATTCTACAGACAACGACATAAAATAATGTGCCTTGTGGAAAGCGTAATGTAATGTTGTTATTAATTTGATAATTAAATAAGTTTCTTAAATAATGTGTTGTAAGTACTTATTCTAATGATACCTACCTTTACACCAGCATCCCTGCAACTGGTCATCGCCTGGTCCGTAGGTAGGTACTGAGTGCAAGATTAGACTTGTGGAAACAGTATTCCAGACCATTTTATTTTCTTTTTACCCGTAACTTACTGTTTTAGAGGTTCGTTTAAACACACCCAGTTTAAACAAGATACTTCCTAAGAAATACCGCCATTCGCCAGAAGATGGCGTTGTTTTAAATTATCTCTGAAAATACAAATTTATTTTAGATTTAGGTTTTTTAAATTGTAAGATAATTTTGTATGAATGTAAATAATCCTTAATGGTTTTGTACTATTTTTATAGAATTTGTATTATAGATAAGGTTTTCCGTCCGGTAATTATGAAGATATCTGCACTTCATTTTTGATTAGGTAGATGCCGACTACCTAATAATGCCTCGATTATCGACGATTTTTGGTTTACCTACCTATAATTCACCTTTATTACGAGATTAATATTGCGCTCATCTCGCCATTTTGTATTCAACACTGAAGCGCTTGGTAAAAGTTGAAGTTGCTGGTTTTGTGCTTCCATGTTGCTGTTAGAGAAAGTAGAAATTATACTATATTGAAAATTTATGAAAAGTCAGATTCACTGAACTACACTTGTTCCCATTTTTCTGCAGTAGATTTAGTAGGTAACACATTTCTGGTCAGAAAGAGCAACAGCCAGTGGTGCCGATTCCCTTGTTCACGAACTAAACTAAATACCTTATGAGTGGCAACGTCGCAATTTAGTGTCATATTTCGTGGTTTTCAATTTTTATCATGTAATCGGAGCTATATTTTAAAAATCTGTTTAATAAATTTTTTAGAATTACGTGAAAGTGTATAAAAAGTAAGGTACCGTAATGCTTACAGTTATTTTACAATGAAAAAAACGCCCTGCAAGTTTCCAATGTATTATTTGCATATGTCGTAGGATAATTTGATACTTCGAATCTTCGCGAAAATCCTAGGGGTTTTGCGAAAACGCGGATAATTAGACATAGGCGAAAAATTATCAAATCTTACTGGACAAAGTCAGGATCTAACATAACCTAACCTAAATGATACAACAACAATAGAAGGGTATCTGGCGCTTGGCGGCCGCTGCCGCGGCACGCTCGCTTCGCTCGCTCGCCTTCGCGCGCTAATGGTCACCGTTCACCAGGTGCCCGACGAGGCGGCCTGCAATTACTCTCTCAAAGAGCTTGCCGACCTCGTCGAGCAGCACAATGGGCCGGTATGCGGACGGAGAGTCCGCAGGGCGTCCGGGCTTCCGAATGAGGACCAGCTTCCCCGTCTTCCAACGGAGTGGGAACTGGCCTCTCTCCATACATGCGCTTAAGAGCGCCTCCAGTCGAGGCCCAAGAGCCGTCGAGGCCAGGACCCAGGCTTTCCCTGGCAGGCTGTCGGGTCCTGGGGCGGTATTTTTGGCCTTCAGCCTACCTACCGCCACTCTCAGATCTACCCCGGTCGCTTTAGGTCCTTACATATGAAAGTGGCGTTTTGTCAAACTGGCCACTTTGATCTCAAATATTATATTTGGTTGAGAATTCCAAATTCAAATTTAGGCTTGTGTATTTTTGTTTCCAATTTAGCGATTCATTTGTTTTCGCGCCTTTTGATTTTTCTTTGACATCGTTCTGTTCACAATATGGAATACTTAAAATATCGCGTTAATTACGAATACGAGTTCCACCGTGGCACCAGCGCTGCCGAAACAGCTCGAAGGAATAATGTTGTGTATGGGCAAGCTACCGTAAAAGAAAACACGGTACGTTTTTGGTTCCAACTTTTCGTTTTGGAAATGTTGGCCTACAGAACAAACCCGGTGGACGGCCGGAGACCCTATTTGATAAAGAAGAATTAAAAGTGATCGTGGAAGCGGATCCATCGCAAACCACGTCAGAGTTAGCGGCAGGCTTCGGTGTGAGTGATGAAACAATTTTAATTCACTTGAAATAAATTGGAAACGTGAAAAAGCTTGACATATGGGTACCGCATGAATTGAGTGAAGCAAACCAACAAACACGAGTCGAGTGCTGCGTTACATTACTCAACCGTCACAATAACGAGGGGATTAAGAATCGTAGGTATCGTTACTTGTGATGAAAAATGGATCCTGTACGATACTCGGAAACGCTCATCACAATGGTTGAACCCAGGAGCACCGGCCAAATATTGCCCCAAGCGAAAGTTGACTCAGAAAAAGGTACTGGTAAATGTCAGGTGGACCAGTGCCGGTGTCATCCACTACAGCTTCCTAAGATCTGGCCAGACGATTACAGCAGATCTGTATTGTCAACAATTGCAAACCATGATGGAAAAACTAGCCGTTAAACAACCGGGACTGGTCAATTCCTTTAGCCCACTGCTGCTTCAGGACAACGCTAGACCACACACTGCACAACAGACGGTCGCTAAATTAGAGGAGCTGCGATTGGAACGTCTCCGACACCCACCGTACTCCCCGGACCGTGCTTCAACATATTACCACTTTTTCCGGAATTTGGACAACTTTTCGCAAGGAAAAAAAAATCTATTCCGATGAGGCTGTCAAAACCACCTTCAACGTTTTTATTGTTTCTCGCTCCCACAATTTTTTCAGCAAAGGAATCAATGAGCTACCGATAAAATGGCGAAAGTGCCTAGATAACAATGATACATAGGTACTTTGATTGGTTAGTTAAAATAATTTCATTTTTTAAAAATCGTTTTGCTTTTTCCATACAAACCGCCAATTTCATATGTGGAATCATATGGACCTAATAATATGTACCTCATGTCTATAAAAAAATAAAGTAAAATTAAAACCCATCTACGACAACTAAAAAGATGTACTTAAACAAGACATCGTTATAACAAAATAACATCGGTTTCGGTTTTCGTAGATCTGGAGTCACGCGTAATTACTAATCATGTATAATTAATGTATAAATCATACCGATTACGTGTGACTCTGGTAATACGAAAACAGAAATCGATGTTATTTTGTTACGATGTCTTGTTTATATTCCTTTTTAGTTGGAGTTTTTTGACAACTGTCCTTGCACCTAGTAGGTAGTATAAGAGAGCGTCATGTCTTTGCAACGTTTCCATTTTCCGCTGGCCAAACCACATGTGTAAAGAAACAATGTGGTATACATCACCAAGGACAACAATATTTACAGTAAACTGATACAGTTTGCATTGCTCTTGGGCTATGAGAAAGTCAAAAAGGCTTATAGCGTTGTTCCGGATAGATGGAAATGCTCGTGGAACAAGCTGGGCCCGTTCACAGCATACCTTGAAACCCCACCAAACTGGCAACCAGAGACGCTCTTTGTATCAGAGCCCGGTATCTACGCTCTTCTTGCGCTCTCAAAACAATTGCCAGCAAAAAAGTTTACGAGCTTTGTTTACGAAAAATTGCAGCCCACTATTAGAAAAACGGGCGCGTACGTTTCTCCGCAAATTAAGCAAACCAACATTACCGAATTGATTTCTATGGTGAGAGAAAAAGATAATAGAGGCATCAGGAACAGGGTGTAAAGTTCAATCATACTTCCATAGAAAAGGGAGGATCCTCCGACCAGACGGGTGTCGTGTCTGGTGGGCAACTGCCCGACGGTTGTTGTCGGGAGGTTGTATATATGTTAGTCGCGCGGTAAACTCTGCTTGCGCGATGTAGGATTAGTGTGACGTCGGTATGACACGCACCTCGCATGTGGCGATGTAGATACCGCTACAAGATAATCAAATGGCATTCTACCAATTTACAATGTAGGTAATAATATAATATTATCATACCTTTACTCATTTCCTTTTTTTTTACTTTTACTTAAATACTCCGCAAAATGGTGAACAAAATAAACGTAAACAGCACAGCACGACGATTTGACTGATAATGTTTAAAAAGTATTTTTTAATGCCAACAAATTGTCGGCATTGCGATATTCTGTTTCTTTCTCGTAATCAAGGTCATTTTTAGGTAACCGGTATTAAAACGGTAACATAAATAGAGGTAACATATTTATCCTGCTTGGTTACCCAGATAGCGGTAACCTTAGTCATAGAAGTAACCAAAAATCTTCGATACCTGTACCGTAATTTATAAAGGTTTTCGGTCCCTGGTTCTAACATAACCTAACCTAAATTCTAATTATCCGCGTTTTCGCAAAACCCCTAGGATTTCCGCGAAGATTCGAAGTATCAAATTATCCTACGACACATATAAATAGAACTGTAAACGCAACGATTTCTTACCTTTTACACAGTTTTCACATAATTCTAAAAGTTAATTAGACAGATTTTTAAAATATAGCTCCGATTAAATGATAAAAATGGAAAACCACGAAATATGACACTAAATTGCGACGTTGCCACTCATCATAAGGTATAAACGCTCTTATGTTGAGTGCATCTTTTTCTTTCTATTTCGTTATGAAAAGGACAGAAGATAAATATTAGTTTAGTCCTGTCACATCAAACTACGTCAGGTGCTGACTAGCACCTGACGTAGTTTGATGTAATTTTAGTAGTCAACTTTTTAATCACGTCTAAACTTGTATGGAGTAGTGTCAGGCGCTGATTAATTTGACAGGACTAAACTAAAATTTATCTTCTGTCCTTTTCTTAATGAAATATAAAGAAAAAGATGCACCGAACTTAAATTTGGTTTAGTTTGTAAACAAGGGAATCGGCTGTTCCCTACATTTATGTTTGCAGAACTCGTCAAAACGTAGAGACCGGCTGATTTTTTTTTCGCGATTTCATATTTGGTCCCGTAGTAAAAGTTGTTCATAATGATGAGTACAATAACCCCTTATGAGGTTGATGGTGTTTTACCAATAGCTCTGTATATTTTTTAGACATAGTATTTAGATTTTTTGTGTATTAGGGTTAGCAACGATATTCAGACAGAGTAGCAAAGTGCTCTTCAGAAGTTTTCACTTCAATAAAATAAGTTACTTTCTTAAAATGTTCATTTATTGAGCTGCCAAACAGTGCTGTGCGTGAAGCCGTTGTTCTCCATACAGCTGTGTTCGGGCAGTTGGTACTTTGCTAGTAGTGTCATGAAGTGTCTCCGTCTGGCTGTCAGTCCGTGGCGGCCTGGGTCGCCTATCAGGACCTGTAGCAGAATTGTATCGTGCGTAAGTTAAGTTAAGATAAGTTAGTAGGTAGAATTTACTAGCTTGTACCCGCGTCTTCACCTGCGAGTAGTCTGAAGTTATCCCATGGGAACCTCATAATCTTGCTTATGGTCTATTCTGTGTGCCCCGTGCAGCTGTTTTGGGGTGAAAAGGTAACAGACGGACAGTCAGACAGTTACTTTCGTATTTATAATATTAGTAGGTATGGATGGTGCAAGGAGGTTCTTTTATGCATATTAAGTAGCGTATAAATTGGATTTATATCGGTGACATTTGAATCACAGTTTTGCTAGAACAAACGTTGTTCAGACCATGGTCTACAACCATTCTATAGCATCCAATAGAAAAACAAACCTCATTGGTTTTCGAAAAAAACACAATAAAGGCAATGTTAAAAAAGTCGGGATTATCGTTACGCCCTACAACACAGACACAACGGCCGCGATGCGCGGCGCTCGCGTCTCATTATGTAGTTGAATGCCATATCGCTACCGCGATGAGTACCTACTTTGATGTTACGGTTAATGTTTCAAACATTTGAGCAACATATTATGACTAATTTGAGAACGCCTAGATTAGTTTGTTTTAATAACATATTTGATGCTGTATAATGGTAGTAGACCATGGTCTAAACAACATTTGTTCTAGCAAAACTGTGATTCAAATGTCACCGTGTATGTTCACTTGTTCAGTAGTCAGTCACGAGCATAAAATATAATATGGGCAGCTCGGCAATAATATCTGAAGGCTAATTTCCGTAACTAAATACATACGTTCAAAATATTCCTTCTGGACTACAATGTTGAATTTGCAAAATGTTGAATTCGCAAAGCCACAATCTCATTCAGCGACAATCAATGTCAAAAATTGGTCAAAATGTAAGGAAATTAAAGGTATTTTTGACAGATTGAGACTGATATTAGAATGCAAACGTTCTTAAAAATACGGGAATTGCCCCTCTGATTTCATGATTCATCCATTAATATCTGTCGTCAGAGCACACACTTTACATATATCTGAGCAAGTTATTTGAATAAAATGGTGGATATCTGCAAAAAAAAATGGCTTTAACGACCGAACATTCCAAAAATATGTACAACCACTCAGCTATCCAACGAGATACAATAAGATTATAAGATACCACATATCTTCAAAAAATATATTAAATGTCAAATTACTGGAAAATGGTTGACATTTGCATGGGGGTCATAAGGGTTCATTAGGTTGCAAACGACCTCCCCTACTACATTCCCTTTAATGGATGGCCGATGTATTACAAATGACCCAAGTTGCATCACAAATATGTGACATCGAAGGATCATCAAAACTATCTGACGAGCCAAATATAGGATGTGGCATCGGCTTCAATAAGATGTGACGTGACGAACCGATGTCGACTATTCTGCCACTATCAATTTTATTGCCCATTTAAAAGTTGGTAAGTACCTAAGTACCTATTAATTTCAAAGTTCATAAAAATAAAAATGGCTGAGAAAAAACCTATCTAATAATGCCCGTAGATAACAACATAAAACAATATCGATACTTTAGGAGAAAATCGCTTTTCAATTCTGCGTAACTGTGTAGGTACACACAGCAACAGGTCAAGTTACCACACTGTCAAACTATCACTGTCAATTTTTCTCATTCGATTTTGAACTTAACTCTGAATGTTTTAAAGTTTAAAATCCTTTGGAGAAATTTGACGGCTTTGTATAACTGGCGACTGTACATCTAAAATAGATAAGCTGTCAAGGTACGATGACTTTATTTTAGAAGAAAATAAAGTATTATTTCTCGGGCATAAAGTTCAATCAATCTACATAGCTTTTTTCCAATAACGTTGGGATCGGCTTCCAGTCTATGCAGCTGAATTCCAGTATTTTACATGGAGATTATGTAAGAGATGGAGACCACTCACGGTAACTATACAACGTGGCGCTACAACGGTGACTTTAATTTAATACACGGGTAGGGCTAGTGCCCATTAACCATATAAATATTGATAGGTTAAAATAATACGTAAACTGAAAAAAAAAATTTTTCAAACAAACTAAATAATAAAAAAGTCATTAAAATTGGGATCACCCTTGCAAAAATTCATTCATGAAATTACTTACCTAGCTCGCTTACGTTAACTCGGAGCGGCAATGTGTCGGTTCGCGGGCTGGCAACCGCGCATCGCGTCTTGTACCTACTCGTGATCGGTCCGATTCTTTGACGGCATATTATCAAAGAAACCGAGCGGCGCAAGTGGTACAAACACTTATCACATCACCCTCTCTTGTTACTATTAGTAATAACTGTCATCACTAATCACTGCCATCACGATCATAAGTTTACACAAGCACTAATAGCACAAATAAATGCGTCCGTATCGCAAGAGGTGTAAACGTACCTACTAGATAAGAAAACGAAAACCAATCAAAGTGTCTTTATCGCAGTACCATGATCTAATTACTATCCTAATTACACAAAAAGAAATAAATAAAACAATAGCTAAGAGTCTTTTTCGCGACGTAATTATGCGCACTAGTGTAAATAAGTGCGTCAAGGACACGGGTTCGACTAGCACTAGAAAAGCAAAAAAAGAATTCGTGTTCGGTGCGGCGGGTGGGTGGAAGGGAGAGCGCGCGTCGCCTGCGCTGCTCGCCAACAAAGGAAATTTCCTTAAATTCGCCTACTCTATGCATTTGTTTCATCCTAATAGTATTGCTTATTCGTTTTAATTTCATTGATGCGATGTTATGATCCGTGACCCCGGCAAATGACCGCTGCGCGACAGTTCTTTATGTACAGGTTGCTCTAAAATGCTATTTTCTAAAATTTTAAATAAGTCCGTAAATAATAACATTTAATGGAAATATAATTTCTTCATGAAACGAAAATGTGAAAACGCATATGTGTGTTAAATTAAAGTCACCGTTGTAGCGCCACGTTGTATATGGGGACTACATGACCGAAACGCAAGTTTTATAATGCCGAAAAGTAATGATCCACTGCAGTAAACAAAATCAGAAAAATATATGAAATTCTTCAGGATACCTATATGCTAGTTAGATATTGTGTTGAAAACATAATATAACTAATTTGGTATGATAGACAAAAGTCACGAAGGTTAAGGTACCTCAGTCAGAAAAACAGAATGATTGCATGTATATTAGCATGGTTTTTAATCGTTAAAAGAAATTTTTAGAGGTATCTTCGTGACTTTTATTCAATCGTACCAAATTATTTGTATCATGTTTTCAACACACTATTATATCTAGCATATATCCTGAAGAATATCATATACCTACTTTTCTGATTTTGTTTACTGCAGTGGATCATAATTATACTTTTAGGCATTATAAAACTTGCGTGTAGGTCATGTAGTCCCTTTAGGTTACTTGGCAGATAATTTCATACAGATTCAATTCTATTTTTGAATTTATTCGGCGATTAGTGCCTATTCGGATTGGTATCGTGAAATAGTTATTATTATTATCTAACCGTTAATAACTTTAACGTTGCGACTACAGGCCGTGCTGCAGGCCTCATCTCTTCGGGGTAATTTTGCGCAACACACTAGCTAACAGTAGGGATAGGTTTCATTTTGACAGTTCAACAACATTCATTGCGTTTTAAAGGTTGGTTGTTGAGCAGACAAATTTTTCGTACATATGACGCAGTGGAATAGCAAATAGTCTTCAAAATGATTGAGATTGTGAGTGATGGTGTGTTACGCAATTAGGGTTCTGTACAAAATACTGGCTAGTGCCATGCGTTAACATTTCATGACACAGTATTAAGACCCTGTAAGGGCGCTGTTTTCTATGACAAATTATTAAATTACACCACAACTTACCATCTTTCCATCTTCGCTAAGTGTATGCAGCCATCCAAACAGTAGATTAGCGAATTCTTCATCATAAAACATATCACCAATCAGAATCGTATCAAATTCTGAACAACGGTCACCAATCATGTTTGTGGTACTAGTTTCAAGAATAACGTCATTCGATTTTGCATTCATTTCTGTAGCGGTAACAGCAACTGTGAACGTGAACGGTAATTTTGGCTTACATATCAAGTGGGGATGTAGCTCAGTGGTAGAGCGTTCGCTTTGCATGTGAAAGGCCCCGGGTTCGATCCCCGGCATCTCCAAACTTTTTGAAATCTTTAACAGTATTTTTAAATAGGCTTGACTTTTATATTAATCCTTTCTTGCTAGTTTCATATTTCAGGTCAATTCAAATACAGCAGATCTTAATATTTGTTCAAACATTTCTAAATAGCATTTGCACGTGAAGCAGTTTTATAAATCTAAATTCAAGTTTTTCAGATTTTAAATGTTAGGTGAATATTAGTTGACCAGCTATAGGTACTTACAGTCGTCAATGTCGTTGGCCACTACTCTCTTGGCTCTCATTTTAGCTGCAGCAATGCTGCCCGCTCCGCAGCCACAGCCGACGTCCAGAACTTTACGGTTCTTGAACAAATCTCTATTATCTAGGATGAATCTGTAACAAAGAACATGTAAAAAATTTAAATAAATTTCATTTTTACCCAGAGTAAGTACCATTCATCAATTGCCATTCCTCTCGAAACTCAAAAGTTAAAACCCTCGAGACCATTACATTGATTAATAACAGCGCCATCTACTAGTTTTACTCGTAACTATTAAACTACCACGTAGTCTTTAAAAATGTCAACGCTGTACTATTAGCGTACCCGATAACTAGATGGCGCTAGAGTCTGATAAACAGACTCGTTGGTTAGCTACAATGGAACGATGCCGGTAAAATTACATTACGGGCACTAGCAATATTTCAGCAGTCTATTTAGTATTTAAATTTTAATTTCAGACATCAGATGCAACGGACGACCGGATTTAATTCAGGAAATAATAAATAGGTCGCCTAAGAATCCCATGATACTACAACGCTCCATCGCCCGCTGCAAAGAGTATGGCCCGCTGGCAAACCTCGAGCTTGGACCTCTGCTGAAGTGTCAAAGCCCTGTTTTGAACACCACATGTGAGTATTGATCGGGACAATGTAATGCACCAATCCATATTTCTCCGTTTGTGACAAATTGGAAGATCTCCCTCAAAGTCCTTTAAGAAAGGTCTCCAAAGTTTAATGAAATGTAAAAAACCTTTCATTGACCAAATAGCTCCTTGAGGCCCGCTTAGCCGACGACAGAAGTTTGTAGAAAAAGGGCCTAGGCCGTGACCCTGCAGTGGCACAAAACTTATATAAGGAATATATCTACGCAAAAAAATAAAATTGTAAAACACAATTCCTAATTGCGACAAAACGGAAAGTCCAAAAAATAATAATTGCTTGATACGGCCGGCGCGGCGGCGCGCGTTGCGTAACAAATTAACGAGGATCAAAACAATGAACGTAGGTATTCATGAATGAATTGAATGAAACAGGTTTGTTAGGTGTAAGTACAATAGAATGGCATTTACATTTGCAAAATTCACTAACAATTGGACTCTATTTATAGAAACTCTTGGAACTAATACAGATTCAGAACATTGTTCGCGGAAGCAGTTTTAGCAAGTGTATGGCAATTATCAACTTCACAGTTCGATTATAATGATGCCCACTTTTCAAGATGTTCGAATCTAAACCGTGTTAAAAATTCGGCAATTACTGGAACCAGAAGCAAAATTGTTTTTTTTTTGGGCTGTTTGGAGTTCTTAGAAAAGCCTCTAATAATTACAGAAATGCTACACAGAAATGCGATGAGGGAACTTTTGAACAAGCGGATGACTGTATTGGCATTTTCGCAAAAGTCTGTACCACTATCTACGTTTTCCCGCCAAAACAAACACCGCATTTTTAACCTCAGAGCTTCATTGGGATAGTAGCCTAATTTTCTGAACATTAAATGCAGATTCTGATAACAATTCAGAGTAATACAAAGAAACCCAAGATAATAATTTTTGTGTAGTTACTTAGGGACAGCAGTGGTGGCCCAATGGTAACGGCCGCGACTTACGAGTTGCAGGTCGTCGGTTCGAACCCAGACAGACGCTTCACTTTGTGTAAATTATTTCATCACCATTGCTCTCAAAACGGTGAAGGAAAACATCGTGAGGAGACCGGCATGTCTTAGAACCAAAAATTCGAAGACACGTGACATTACCAACTCGCATTGGGCCCGCGTGATGGATTACGGCCCACTCCCTCTCACCGAGTGGAGGCCTGTGTCCCAGCAGTGGGAACATTATAGACTGATTATGTTGAATTATGGACAAGTTATTTCAAGTTGCACCAACAATCTAGAATTACGATTAAGTAGAAGTATCTGCCTACTTTCTCTAGACCCTTGTGTCACTTGCCACCCAGAAAAAATCTGTGTGATCTTTAACAAGCTATCTGCATTCACAAATAAGACGACGGACCGTCTAAACGAGCTGGTTCCAAGTAAGTGTGGGCAGGCCATCAGATATCTCTGGCCTGGCACATTTCCAACCCCGAGCTATCATTGAGAGTTCGCAAAATTCCGAGAAAGACAGTATTTTCTAGTATTCAGCTTCAGACTAATCCAGTTTTACTAAGAATCTTCCGTTTAGAAGGACGAGTGACTGTTACCACCCTCATAGGGGAGGTTCTGCGAAAACAGATATAATACTGCGGGCATGTTTTCTGAGAATTTCACGGAATGTTCACATTCCAGGGATTAATGTTATATAGCTTCTGTGAATGTAAATGTTACTCTCTAAGTACCAGTTGCGTGATTACATCTTTATTTGTTTGTTTTGGGGACATTTGTTTGAGACTTAAAATGGATTACTTATCTGATTAAATTTTATGATGCGTCAGTAGGGTAATCTCTGCAAATAGGTTCGTAAAGCCTCGTTAAATATTGCTTGCAGTGTGTGTGCAGTGTGTAATGTAATCAGTGTTTAAGTAAAGTTTCCGTTTTCCACAAGGGGCTCGTGGCTAAATGATAACAGATGTACGGGTCGATCGAAGGTTAAGCTACGCTTGCCGCGGTCGAATCGTGGATGGGTGACGATAAATTACATACCGAGACCCCTCCGTGCCTCGTCCCGGCTGTCGTTCGTTGATCTTAGACAGTCGTTACGGGTAATCAGAATCGCCTGACAACCAATTTTACCAAGGGGTATCGTGCTACCCATAAACTAGGTTCTGGAGGTCAGACAGGCAGTCGCCCCGTGTAAAATATTTATATTCAGCTGCATGCAGTTAGAGTTATAGCAGATTCCAAAAGAAAAGACTAGGCAGATTGATTGAGGTGTAGCGATATATCTATATCGCCACATGCGAGCTGCGCGTCATACTGACGTCACGCAAATCCTGCATCGCGCAAGCAGAGTTTACCGCGTGACTAGCATGTATACAACTTCCCGACCGCAATTACCGGGCAGTTGTCCACCAGACACGACAGTCGACACCCGTCTGGTCGGAGGATCCTCCCTTTTCTATGGAGGTATGAGTGAACTTTACACCCTGTTCCTCGTGCCTCTATATTGGTAACGTTACCACTTAAGAGAAAATTATTTAGGTATTAGCTACAAACATGTTGCGCGACTTTTGTACAGATGTTGGTACAGTTTTCCAGATTAATTTCAATTTCATTTCTGTAAAACAATAATTTGCTATATTAGTTAGTTCTTCTTGTGTGTTTTCTTTGACAATTAGCACCAGATTTTTAGGTCACTTCGATATTAAGTAATCTGGAGTGTCCATGGAGTTTATTGCCCGTTCTTCTCCACAGGAACCTATTGCCTACTCTTTGGAATGGGCAAGTTAAGTTAGCTTCATATTTCTGACTGACCGACTCCTTAACAATTCAAAACAAAAGTGCCTGTAAATGGTTTAATTGTTTTTTTTTTGTGATTTAAGAATAATCTAAACAGCATTTTAGTTAATAAATGTTACTTTATCATAAATGACTACTTAATCGATTTTTTTTCCAAACTCAAGACCTCACAGTAGTCACAGTGACATCAAGTAATAGAACAATTTTTATGCAGCATGTATTTCTAAATAATTAATCTGTTAATGTATTTTATGTATTCTAGGAATGACATTGAAATAACTTAATTACTATTATTATTAAATGAATAACTAATCTGTAATAATAATATGACTCTAAGAAGGACACTCTAATATTTTTAAATACTTTTATCTAATTTTATATGTTTCAATGTCAATCTTGATTTTGATAAACCATGATTGATAAATTTTGCATGCCTTACGGTCGAATCACTTGAGACATGTTCCTATACTCAATCACACCATTGTAACAGTGTTTTCTGCAAAAATAAATAATTTGATTTGGTTTGTGCTTGAGCATAGCAACACTGAATCGTCTCTATTTGACCCACATGTACACTCGGGCCGACGCCTTCGCAAGTCTTTTGCGAACTCGCGACCTCTCGTCTGGCACTCCGGGTCAAGGACACGACCGCGCGGCTTGAGGTCGTGACCTCGAGTGAGAATGACTCACCTCGGGGGTTGAATCATCTTGTTTGAACCCCGCACTCGGCTGTTTGTTGTGGCAACAGCACTACGGTAGCCGGTACAGTCATTACGATATGGAAACAAGTGAATTCGTTATGAGTCAGTTACCTACTGTGTTATACAATACGATTCTGTAGTGTTTATTAGAGACTTTAATCAGATTATTAAGGGGACTACATGACCTAAACGCAAGTTTTATAATGCCTACAAGTATATGACCCACTGCAGTAAACAAAATCAGAAAAATATATGATATTCTTCAGGATAATATAGCTATGCTAGTTAAATAGTGTGTTGAAAACATAATAGGTACAACTAATTTGGTAAAGATAGAAAAAAGTCACGAAGATTCCTCTAAAAGTTTATTTTAACGATTAAAAACCATACTTATATGCATGCAATCATTCTGTTTCTTGATTGTTCTTCAAGCAACATGATAATGTTTTTATTCCAATCAATAGATTTTTTGTAAAATGGAGAATTGATTCATACTTATTTTGTTTTGCAATAAATTACCAGCTTTGTGTCATCGCGCTTCTCTTTCTTTTCTATGCAGTCTGACAGTGACCGCGCTTTAGCTGTTGTCAGCCCCTTAAATGTATACTGTTGAAGTACATTTAGGCTCACTTGCAACACAGATGACTAAATGAATTTAGCGCTACATAAACAAATTTAAAAAAAAATGTTCTGTTTTTGTCAATCGCTTGAAGATGACAGAGACAGAATGGTGTTTGAAATACGTTTTACAATCATTAGTGGTGCAAGTGCGCCTAAATGTTTTAAGTAGACCGTGATTCAGAAAAGAGTTGCAACTTTGTTGATAGGGTAGCCTATAATAACCAAGCTTGAGAGCAACGGGCCTATTGTAGAAAATGAATTTGGGAAAGAGAATGATGATCGAAAGTAGGCAGAATTATCCATCCTCCTAAAGTATCTAAGTACACTAGTTTTTAAATCTATCCAAATGTTATCTGATATAACAGACGCCGATCAGCTTATCAAATCTAATCGGGTTACTCATCAATTTCGTAGTATTTTCCACCAGAGTACCACGCCGTTCAAACAATTGCCATAAGTGGCTCTGTTTTAAGAGTTATCAACCTGAGACGTATGTACTTGACAATGGCAGTGAATCATACTAAGGAAATCTGGTGATTATGTAGTAAATAATACTTATGAAGAGTATCAGACACTCTCAGAGAGTTATTTATAGTTTTGAATTGAACAAATGATGTATCATTACTTTATTTAAGTAACAACTTATGTGGGGGTCACTCACATCCCTAGCTACGCAACCTTATCCTACAAAGTGTGAAGGTGGAGAAGGTACCTACTAATTATGTCACGAAACACGAAATAAGAAAGCAATTTAAAACGTTCATATAAGCCAGGGCCTCATGCTCAGCAGGCTTACGACCACTAGACAACGAGGCAGTATCGTAGTGTCATGTTTCTTTTGTCACACCCAATATTCACTCCCATACATAAGCGTAGGCACAGGCCACAGCACACCATTGTGAACAGCTAGTCGAGCCTTTTTGGACATCGGTTGGTTGGTCACATTTGCATGTAATAGCGATTCATTACCATTTACATTATGTCCCGCATTCACTCCTCTCCTTTCCACATCTTCATCAATATTTCACTCTCCTTTCCACATCTTCATCAATATTTCACTCTCCTTTCCACATCTTCATCAATCTTTTACTCTCCTTTCCACATCTTCATCAATCTTTTACTCTCCTTTCCACATCTTCATCAATCTTTTACTCTCCTTTCCACATCTTCAGCAATATTTTACTCTCCTTTCCACATCTTCAGCAATATTTTACTCTCCTTTCCACATCTTCATCAATCTTTTACTCTCCTTTCCACATCTTCATCAATCTTTTACTCTCATTTCCACATCTTCAGCAATATTTTACTCTCCTTTCCACATCTTCAGCAATATTTCACTCTCCTTTCCACATCTTCATCAATCTTTCACTCTCCTTTCCATATCTTCATCAATCTTTCACTCTCCTTTTGACATCTTTATCAATCTTTTACTCTCCTTTCCACATCTTTATCAATCTTTCACTCTCCTTTTCACATCTTTATCAATCTTTCACTCTCCTTTCCACATCTTTATCAATCTTTCACTCTCCTTTCCACATCTTCATCAATCTTTCACTCTCCTTTTCACATCTTTATCAATCTTATACTCTCCTTTCCACATCTTCATCAATCTTTCACTCTCCTTTCCACATCTTCATCAATCTTTCACTCTCCTTTCCACATCTTCATCAATCTTTCACTCTCCTTTCCACATCTTCATCAATCTCTCACTCTCCTTTCCACATCTTCATCAATCTTTCAGTATTATAATAGTGCTCTTCTAACAGTAACTGTAGGACTACTGCCCAAGTCATGTTTGAGTCAAGTGATATGCAACGCCCACATTTAGAAAATAGTTTTTACCATAGCTTTTAACAAAGATACCACTAAGCCTAGTAAATGTGGACCGTGCCCACACTGAGTGAGCCACTTTATTCATATCGATTTTAGTGCGTTCAGTTCAGGTAAGTAGTTAGACCTTTGTAGTTCATATTATGCTATAAAGCCAAAATAAATAGAATCCGGAACGAGGTGATCCGGCAGAGCACCAACGTTGTCGACATAGCTCACAGAATAAGCAAGCTGAAGTGGCAATGGGCCGGCCATTTTAACCGTAGATCCGATGACCGTTGGAGTAGACGTGTTCTTGAGTGGAGACCGCGAATCGACAAACGTAAGGTAGGACGCCCTCGGGCTAGGTGGAGCAACGATCTTCGTAGGGTGGCTGGGTAGCAGCTGGATGAGAGTTGCCGAGAATCGAGATAAATGGCGTGTGATTGGAGAGGCCTATGTCCAGCAGTGGACTGCTGTAGGCTGATGATGTATGTGTAGAAAGCCAAAATAATATGGCATTGGCAATAGTTGGTAGCTACATCCCAACTTGAACGTGAAAGCAAGCGAAACGATTGCTTTTCACAGATACAGCTGGATACCAGTATTTTACATGGAGCGACTGCCTATCTGAAAGTCCTAAACTCAGATAAGGGGTAACACGATAGGTACTCCAGCTTTATAACATGTTTTCCGAGGCGCGGAGCTGTTTCGATAAGTAATGGATGGTCACCCATCTAGTAACCGACAGCGGCAAGCGTAGCTTAACCTCCGATCGACCCGTGCGGATATTATTATTTAGCGACGAGCCAATTGTAGTGGAAACTTGTTATCTCGCTGTGCTAACTCGCTATCGGATGCCCCAATTTTATAAATCAACTATTCATAACATTACCGTGCTCCGAAATATGACTCACCGTACTATTATCCTGAAAAATTCTACCGAGTGACTCATCGTGCTCTATCCTTGTCCATTAACCAGGAATAATAATGCTATCTCCCTTCATTCATGCTGCCTATGGTGTTTTGTCTCGCTTGAACGTATGGAAATGTGTTTCTGTCTCTTTTCCACGTGCAATGCGGTTTAATATTCTCAATGGGCTTTCTTCCTTTGGGTCTTATCCATAGTCGAGCTCTTTAGAATGTTTTGCCCGAGGTTTTGTTGCCCAAAAGTCTGGAATTTGGCCACCGAGTGATACCAAAAAAATGTCCATTGTTCTTTTGTTATCTAACACTATATACTTCTAAGTATTTTACAAACAATAGAAAATAAAAACTAATAAGCAATAAATCGATTTAAGAGGAACCCATGCTTTGCCCATTTCGTATCTTTCTCTTGTGAGACTATTTATACCATAACTATTTGTTTCTCGCCACAACGGAAACAAATCGCTTGTTTCACTTGTTTGACTCCAAAAGCATTTGATATTAATTGTCCTTTATTGACATTCGGTGTGATGAGCTTCGAACGACAATCGACCGGTGTGTGACCCGGTTTTGCCGCAATTGTGACACTTGAAATTAGACACAGGCTGAGGCTTGAAACGTTTCACATTTGACTCGTCCATCTGTCTGGAAGATTCGCCGTTTCGTTCGTGTTTACGCCTTAGACTTGCACACGCCTTCACTTCCTGTAACAACTTGTTTCGCGTCTTAACGTCGTTCGTAAATGCTAGGTGGTGCAAACGTGAATCGAACTAAGCGATGTGGGCTAGTGCGTATGTGGTGGCATCTACAACGTCTCATACCTCTAAACGTACGACGCCGACGCCGACGATGAAATTCCTTCGAGATCCAAGTTCGCCCTTCTAGCCAAAAGCTAACAGCTGTAATAAGCTGCGAGACATTCACCCTCTTTTGGTTTGCCTTTACTCCACTTTATGACCGTTGATGCAAGAGTCTCCGTCACGAAAATGCTACCATGTCATGACTACATATGTGATATTTGCGATAACCATGATGAGGCGCTACCCTTTAGAGCTCTGATAAGCGCTATGATGAGCGATGCGTTCAGCTATACAAATATCACACACACACCAAGCACGTGTATCAGAATCTGGTTGATCAAAAATCAAATCAAAAATAAAAAAGTCATTTATTCAAACTAGGCTGAGAATCAGCAATGCCTGTAACTGATTTATTTGAAATAAATTATTTGAGTTGAGTTATTTGATTGCACCGCGCCCTATAGTGTTGCTCTAAATAACACAAAAACACCTCCTGTCATATCCGTGCTAAACTTCTGTCTATCACTCCCCACATCTCGCTCAGTCATTAATTGCTTCGCCGAATCTACGTCTGGTTTGAGCGCGGTTTTTGTTTATACGTCCTCTAGGTACCGAGCGCATCACGGGCGGCGTTTACCCTCACCGAAGTACTACCACCGTAAACGATTGAGAATAATATCGCTTAACTTTTATAATCTACGACATGTACTTACTTAGTTTTTATTTATCGTTCCGGTGGCGTTTTGAAGTTTCTGCCTACGTTTCTGCGTGAGTTTATGTGTGAAATTAATAATTATCTACTTAGTTTAAAGTAGCGGCTACAATTAAAACTGTTATTTTCAAAGAAACAAACTACTGCACAATGTGATTCGAAGTTAAATATGTCTGCACTATGAATTGACCAGAAAAACCCTTTGCGTGAGTCACTGTCACTCAAAATGTTGTCTCTAAACCAATCTTTAAAATCGATATACATAAGGTTTTAGTTTGCATAAAAAAAAAGTTAGTGTTGGTGTGTTTTTAAATGATCAATTAACGACTTATCTATCACAAGTTTATATTTAAAAAATATTATTTATCCCTATCAGTTTAAGATCCATTTTTCAATGCAGCTTATTGAAATTCCATTCATGCATTCTTTCAATCGCCACACGCATACAAAGTATCGGTTTTCTCATTGATAACGTCAATCAATATTACAAAAACAAATATGAGCATGTGTTAATTCGCTGGGTTTTTCACGATCAACGGGAAAATTTATCACCAATCATCATGTTTAACCGACTTCAAAAAAGGAGGAGGTTCTCAATTCGACTGTATGTTTTTTTTTGTATGTTTGTTAGGCGATCATTCCGCCAATTATGAATAGATTTTTATGATTCTTTTTTTTTTCGTAGGCCACTGCTCTCAAAACGGTGAAGGAAAACATCGTGAGGAACCAAAAATTCGAAGACATGTGACATCTATCAACCCGCACTGGGCCCGCGTGGTGGATTACGGCCCACTCCCTCTCACCGAGAGGAGGCCTGTGTCCCAGCAGTGGGAACATTAAAGGCTGATTATGCTTATGCTGTAAAAATCCCGCCGTGAAAACTCGTGACGTGTTTTTGAAATGAGCTGTAATTCCTCTTGATGGTAAGGATTGACCCGTTTGTTATCTCACTGCAAGCTCGCTTCACCTAAGTTTTATTTATTTATTTAATACTGCACACAAATGTACAAATGTACAGAAGCGGACTTAATGTCATAGGCATTTTCTACCAGTCAACCTTTGGGTGATGCAGAGACCAACAGTGGCAGGTGCATTTTACAATGTAAAAGGTTTATTTTTTTTATTTTTAACGTTGGCGTTTTTATAGACGGCTGGATTAGATTTCCAGCATCCTAACATTAATCACAATCTGAATAATTTTGAAGGATATTGCTAATCCATTGCTCCATATGTTCGAAAAATCTGTCTGCTCTACAACGTAATAACGCAATGTATGTTGTTGAACTGTCACAATGAAAGTCATTCCTACTGTGTGTGTATTACGCAAGTACCCCGCAGGTCAGACAAAGTGTTTTTGGGTTTTTCGTTAGGAATTTCAGCAGTAGCAGCAATCTACAGAATGTAACTGGCGAAATGTGGGTCTAGGTACCATTTATTATGCACATCTCTGCCACATATAATGACCGGCACGAGTCGTGAGCACAGAGTCACACGAGAGTCCAATAGACGACGAGCATCGACTGACGATGACGAACCAGTCGCGTGCAGCTCGGCGCCCGAAGCTTCTTCATTCCGCCAAACAGACCTAAAAATTAACTAGTGCGCAGGTGTCAGTTTGTGCTCACGAGTTCACGACTCATGCAAGTTATTATACCTTGTCAATCTGACAATTGATTTATAATATTTCTGATGATATGAGATATGAGTAAAAATCGGTCCAATGTAAGTACTGTCGCGGTCACGAACGGTGAACCGTTTATTTGACAAAATGCTTTGAACTACGTAACGTGCGTACGAGTAGTCAAGCCCCGTCCTCAAATAACTTTGGCGAATCACAAGAAGCTCCCGAAACTTGCACTCAAAAACATCGTCACCCGCCACTTCGACTCATCCTTATTTTCTATTGTTCAAAAGTAAAGCCGGATCGGCGATACGAATTAGTGGAGATAAAAAAATCCCATTTAATAGCATTAAGACCGAGTTTTAAATGTATATCGCAAACTTAGATCAATAATGTGAGACCCCCAGTTACCTGGGGGAGGCCCGGCGGGCCAAGACATGGGGCCAAGCAGATGCGTCGGCACGCGCGAATTTTCCTTTCACGAGGCGCCGCTGCCGCGCCGCCGCCGTACAAACTTATACAGGCTCTCAATCGCGAGGTCCCTCCGGATGATGTCGTTCCTCACGAAGCGAGGGGCGTCCACTATGGTCCGCAACGCTGTTGCATGAGGAGCAGCTTGGGGGCTACAACTGAGCCTCTTACAGTAGAAACACAGGTAATTTGTGCGTGTGTTCGTAGGGGGCGGGGCCAGCTCTGCGTTTGGACGCCGCCGGGTGCAAGCGATAATAGCCTTAAGAGTGATTCACTGGAACTTTCCTCGACTGTACCTAAACTTATACATTGAACAAATTACTGGGTATGAAATCCTATGTAGCTTGACATAACACAGCATTGCGCCTGTATTACCCGAAGAGAAAGACAGAGTGCACGGTACCACCTACTTTGCCCAGTAATGTTTAAGGCCTGTAAAATAGGGGCGAGGTCATTGCCATTACCAGCCACAAATCCAGACTACAAGCTGCTCCTGAGAAACTCCTAACGATAAACCCAATCTTTCTTTGCCTAAACTACGGGGTATCAAACCCTACGCTCAATACTCACGCTTCCGACCACTAGATAAAAGAAACCGATCTCTCTTCCACGTTAAGTAAATAAATCCGGATCCTTTCACAACATTTGAATCGATTAAATACTTTAAAAAGAAATTAGTGGCCTTCCTAATTTAGTAATGTCATTATTCCATTAATGATTTTTTAATGGACAAAACTTTTTAATTGGCAATGTGTATAGTAAATATAATTAATATTATCTTGAACATAATTATGGACTTATACATTAATTTTAAATTTTATAGTAATATTTTGATTTGACATTTTCGATATTAATTTATGTGAGTATGTACATAATAATAATAAATAACAATAATTGTAATAATTCTGACTGTGACGTTTTAATTTGTAATTTTACTTCTAGATATCTTCTTAAAAAAATTTATAATTTTTGCGTGCCTATTTCCAGGCAGAATGTACATGGCTCACTCCTATCTACTCCACCTGTATTTAATGTAACCTACATTCGTTGCAAATAAATGATTGATTGGTGACCCAAATTCATCAGTCCTCCCCATATAGGCAATAAATTGTTCGACTACTTCGCAAAATGTTCCCAAGTGTACCTACAATATTCCCCTAGCAAACGACGGAACTGATTATAAAGTCCCCGGAGAATGACCCACACCGCAGGATGTAGGACGAGAAGCAAATAAACAACGATTGAAGCTTGAAGAACAATGACTACATGCCAAGGGGGAATAACACGCAGTATGCTTAACATACTACAACAGCATACAGTTCGTCACTCAAAAATTCGATCTACATACATCTCAGACCATATCAGACACCAACCTACATGGTCCTCAAAGATTATGTCCGGATTATTATATACACATTGACATTGATGAATTTTATATATGCAATGACATGAGTAAGTATAGTATTATTTTAGTTATCGTGAACACAGAACAGATAAATTATCTGTTCCAAGTAACCAATTACAGGCACTTTTGAATTGTCAAGGGGTCGGTCAGTCAGAAAGATGAAGCTAGTTGCCCATTCCAAAGCGTAGTAGGTACCTATGGAGAAGAAGGGGCAAGAAACTCCATGGACACTCTTTTAAATCAAAATATTGTTACAAAAAAGTGGTTACCTAATTCATGTTGTAATTATACATGTGAGAACGATGTAGAAAGACGTGCACGTTAAAAGCGTCCGTAATAAACAGATAAAAACAATTATGGAATTAAAATAAGCCGTGGCAGCTAAGAAATGACCAGTGCCTACTGACGGCGCCCGTTCACGGACATGACGTATGGATCAGCACCATTCAGCTCAACCATTTTGAAGGGAACTCAATGATCCAATACACACGCCACCACCAGCGACACATTTGAGTGAGCATGACATACTCTCAGCCGCCAGGGCACATTCAAGTCAATGAGAGACGAACCCAGTAAGCTTTATAGTGGGTACATAGTGCTCACACATGTGCTATGCAATTATACAATACTAAGAGATTGAATTTATACAATGCAAAGATAGGTTGTACAATCTTCATCAGCTCCAACATTATTTTCGAATGATAATTAATTAGTTTACGCGCCCTTGTGGAGCAGGACCAGCCCTGAGCCAAGCATTTTTGTCAGCGATTTATTCCCCCAACTTATAATATGCTTGGCTGTATAGTGTGCGTTTTATACAAGATTTAAATTTCGTTTCATTCAGTTGAAGTATGTGGGGAGGTATTTTATTGTAACATTTTAAACAGTACCCCATGAAAGATGAGTCCACTTTAGCCAGTCTGAAACCTGGTTGAACTAATTGGTCCCTATTTCTAGTAATATAATTGTGTCTTTCACCTCTTTTACTCAAAAGATGTAAATTTTTCCTTACGTACAATGATGTTTTCATAAATATATTGACAAGGTACCGTCATGATGTTAATGTCTAGGAAGAGGGCTAAGTAGCAATTCAAGCAATTCAATATTTTTATAAATTATTACATTTGTTTATTTGGGTGTATAATTATGTATACAACATTACATATATATATATATTATTATTATTAGGTGTGTGTATATAGGTATAGTATATTCGTTATTTAAATTTGTATGTATTGCATAAGAATAATGTACGTAATTATTATGAAATTCTTAGAGTATATTTTATTATTAGATATTGAATTATATTATTATTTAATAAATAATAATATAAGCAAACCCTCACGAGTCTAGGCTAGAAGCAAAAGTATTTTCTTATTTATAAAAAAGGCGAGGCATAAGTTGGGTTAGGTTAGATGGCTAAAGGCGGGAGCGCAGCGCAGCGAAGCTCCCGCCTTAGCCATCGTGGTTATTTTTTTTTAAACCACCCAGAAATAGGAGCCCCGCTTAGCGGCGCTCCGTCCACTCATAATTGAAGCCAGTTTATACATATATCGAGGGGTGAAAGGCTATTTGTTTGAAGCGACATTTTACGAACTTTACAGGAGAGCCATTTAAAGATTCAAAATTTGGAAAAAAAATCGTTATGAAAAAACTACTGCTCTTACTTTAATGAGGATCGCAAAACTTCATTGCAAAAAAATCCCTTAATGTTTTTGTATAATTTTCAATAAAAAAACAGTTATGAGTTCCAAGATAAATGTCGCTTAATACAAAATGATCTGTATCGCCTTATTTTTAGAGTAAGGAAAAATGATTCAACTTCCAACATTGTCACTAATCAGCAGCAGGCAAAATGGTTTATGTGACTTTACAGTACTTATGCAGGAGAAAGCAAAATGATTGAATCGACGTTACTCAATAATAATAGGAATAGGCTATTTTGTTTAACTACCAATTGGGTTTTATTAACGATACAGGCAAGTTGGCTTAAGCAACGATGAACATAATGAGTTGTTTGATGTCTCAGGTTTTGAAAGGATTTTATATAACTTGGTTGTTGATACAAGATAATAATGACAGATTTATAGTAAGTTTTAAGAGGTTGTAGTATTGAAATGGGTGAATAATTACTATAATTATCAGGAATGAAAAAAAAGTTGTGTTAATTAGATTTTTTTATTACTTATATTTTACTTAATTAACAATCAGTCTTAATGAGATCGTAAGTTTAATCAAAATCACAACACAAATAATGTTTGAAGCTCCAAACAGAGTGCAAAACAGTTGCAGTGAAAAGGGTTGAACCGACATGTCTTAATGAATTTGGCTGACGGCAAATTGGTTGAAGCGACATTGCATAGTGTAAGTAGTCGTAAGCAAAATGTATGAAGAGACTTTTCATCTAAAGTTAGCTATATCGAAAAACGATTGATCTGCCATCGAACTGAAATTTTAGGACGAGAATAACGGCTTATGCTTCGATTGTCTGTTTTTGTGTACAGCTTAAATGAAATACTAAAAAAATATGGCAAATTTGATGTCGGATCATACATCATGTTTGAGAAATTTGCACTAAAATTGCATTGTTTTAAGCGCCATAAAAGTGCTCAGAATTGTACGAAACCCGGCTCAGCCGACGCAGAATAATTCGCTGAATCCGAATATGTATATAAGTCAATATCGTCCAAAATGTCGCTTCAAACCAATAGCCTTTCACCCCTCGATATATGTTTTTTTTTGTTACAATTTTTATACAATTTTTGTACCAAATTTCTGTTTTTTCTAAGGAAAGTATTTCCGGCGGGTGAAAATGGTGAAGGGGGGATCCGACCCCTCCCCCCCTCTCCCCTCAACCATTCACACACCCTTAAAATGGCGACGTATTTCGAAATTTTTACCATAATTTGTATTGTGAATTAATGTAAATACTAATAAAAATTGTATGTTAAATCTTTGTTTTATTTGTCTGTTTATTTCTGAGGTTTTTATTATTATTTATTTGTAATCTTATTGGCCACAAGGGATTGTCCATTAGAAATCCCGGGAAGATCCATATTGATATCAACATTTCGATGCAAGTACATATATAACTCTACCTAATTCCGACCTCTGATAAATAATTAGTCATCCTTTGCAATAATTTTCCCAGACTTGGTTCGTTCTATTGTTATAGTAAGTTTTGTTCGAAGGTTGTAGTTGTAGATTATCATGGTCTTCCTGCCCTTGTCACAATTAAGTTTGAGGTTGGTACAGCATGTCTTCTTTTTTCAAACATCTTTACCAGCCATCATTCAAGTAAGTATTCGTTTCCACATTCAAACTTGCCATAATTATCATCTTTCCTCAGCATCTTTCATACTTCCAAGTGTTAGGATCTCATTTAGATCAAATCTCATCAGAGGTAGGACATGCATTGGCTATAAAGCATTGTTTTAATTTAATTTAATTTTTCATATTATTTTAATCTGTGACACAATTTTTTTTTCTTAGTTTTATTGACTTTTGAATGATGCCAATTATAGTTATTTTATGTATTTTCTTCAAAGTAGGTACCTAATTGAATTGGTAATGGTATAATTTAATTTAGTTTTGAATGTTACAATTTGTAATGACGTATCACACTAATATTGGCTGTTTGTGTATGTGAGTTTAAATGTTTGTAAACGCACCCACGATACAAGAGAAATTCCTAGTGTGGGGCAACATTTTTAAAAAATTGTGATATTAGTATTTAAGTATTTAATTTCATTAAGTTTCAAATGATAACCGAATAACCTATTTTTTTATTATGACGTACGTAGGTACGTACAAATTTATTTCTATTTACTTAATGATTTCATGCTACTTTTCATATTATGTAAACAGCGTCCATGTGAACTTTATAACTATGTATTTTAAGATCTTGTACACACAAGAGCTATGCAATAAAGATTTGAATTTAAAGCTAGTTAATCTTAGATATTTAGATAGAATACACTCAGCACAAGTCGTTTCATTCAAACCTATAAGCCTAACAGGTTTCAACAAGGCCAAGATAAGGATAACTCGGGAACATTTCTTATTATCAACATTCCTCCACTTCAGTTTATTCAACTGTGCGTAATTCCCCCGTTTATGCGTACCTACCTACGGTAGGTATTGATACTTTGAGGCGAGGTAAACTCCCGCGTACTGCTCAGTGTTGCCCATATCAATTAATGTTTATAGCTCGGGTTTTGCTCTTATCGCGTTTTCGCGAATGAGGACAATAGATTAATAATGTTTGTTTTGAAAATTGGTACGAATTGACGGACGAAATTATAGCGATAAGCAGAAGGCTGATGGTACCCATAAAAATGTATCATTTTTAATGAGAGACGATCAGGGGAAATCCTGACATTAGCAATTTGGCAGTTTAATATTCACCCAAAGTGCGTACGTAATTGTCGTCAAATAGAAACTTAATTATCATAAAAAGAACTTTTAGTTTGATAATTATTACATAATAATAACATATAATTCTGTAGTCTGACTTCAGATTGTATTTTTAATAGAGCTTAGTATTGCTTTGTACTTTTAAAGTTTAGATTTTTAAGTATTAGCCGTAAATTGATTTTTCAATTTATTTAGTGTGTGTTTGCAAACCACTATTTTGCCGTCTTATGAAAGAAGGCCGTAACTACGTCAACGTTGATTCGGAGATAATTGAAGTTTTATCTAAAATGAAGGCCCGCGATTTACTGAATGGTTTTAGTTACTTAGTGATTCTTGTTTTATAAGACGTCTTAAAATATAGACTTTATTTTGAACCATAAGTAACACAAAAGGCCTTTATTGTGTAATTAAGGCTTTTCAGATTTTTAATCCAGAATTTATGTCGTAGTTAAGGCTAAAACCCTCATGATATCTCTAATCTAATAATAAGGCCACAACTTGAATACGCAGTACCCATTTGGAACCCTTATTACAAAAAGTACATTGAGATCATTGAGTTGGTTCAACGTAAGTACCTCCGTTCCATGCATCACAGATGCTATAAAACCAAAATGTCCTATAAATTATTACTAGAAAAATATAACCTCATAACCCTACAATCCCGTCGCACCCTACTTGAAATGATGACTCTGTTTAGTATATGCCGTAATAAATTTGATTGTACTGATCTTGTGAACAGTTTGTGCTACCTGATCCCTCGTACTGTAATCGGTCGAGAGGTTCGTTCGAGACGCCTATTTGCTACTTCGTTCTGTCGAACGAACTCAGGCACTCGCTCACCGTTACATCGCTTGGTTGACACCTATAATAAACAGTTTGGCTCTACTGATATTATGTTTCTCAGCAAAGCTGTATTTAAGAGTGAGATTACAACTATTTTAAGAGATAGCCCTAGTATATAGTTAATAAGTGTTTTTTTTTTAAAGTGTTTTTTAACTTGATCTGCTAACAGCTAGCTATTCTGTATTGTAATCTGTGGATAACGTCTTGAGTAGTGTATTTGTTACTTTTATTGCAAGTTTTATATTGTATGCCTACTGTGTAATATACTGCTGTTTGTTATTCCTAACAAATAAAATAAAATAAATAAAATAATCTAATACGAGTTACAGCTTTGTGTGCAAGACCATAAGATAGCATTCTCTTTGCTGATTCCGAATAATTATGTTAATAACTCATTTTTGACAAAATTGCCAGCTACGGCCTTTTTTATGACGGCAGTACCTATTGTATTGGGATCATCCTGTAAAGATAGTGTGTATCTCTATCTATCTATTGGGTTTTTTAAATACCTCTGTTGTATGGACAACATCTTTCACATCATGATGGGCGTTTTCGGCGACGCAGAAGGTCTTATGTAATTTTGACTTTCAAAAAGTGCTGATTCTCAGCCTAATTTGAATAAATGACTTTTTCACTCCTCTTGCTCAAAAAGACCGTCATTGTGGCGCGAAGAAAAAATAGCAATTCTTCCACTAGGGGAAAAAGTTTTTTTTTTAATTTTTGTGTGTCAAATGACAATGAGCCTACAAAAACGAAAAAGTCTTTAGTCATAAGTAGAATAATCATGAATATAGACTCGACTTATTACTGTTTCATAAAAAAAGCACTTAATTTTTTTTTAAATGGAACTAAAATCGGCGATCTCTTTGGTAGAATGCATGCAATGCGTTGCGGCTGCAGAAGAAAAAACAAAAAAAAGACATTGGCGCGAAATCTTTATGAAATTAAGTTACCGAGAAAAAACATCTCGTTAAATATCCAGAATTGTACAAATTGTACATTTAATTTTTAGTAAAATAAACTACATATTTCATATTGTATTGGATTGTTTTATTTTCTCGCAATCGTAGTGAAAAGTAGAGTGTACTTAACACACGGCGCTAAAAACCCATTAAAACTCGGTTTCTATTTACTCCCTCGCTAAAGCTCGGGAGTAAAACTACCTCGTATATAATGGGTCATTTTAGCTCCTTGTATAACAATCTACTATTAATTTTGATCATAGTTTGTTTGTACCGATTACCTGCGTAGAGTGCCAAGTGAGCAGAATGCAAGAGAGCAGTGGTGGCCCAGTGGTAACAGCTGCAATTTACGAGTTGTAGGCCGTAGGTTCGAGCCCAGACAGGCGCTTTACTTATATGTAAATTATTTCCACCACCACTGCTCTCAAAACGGTGGAGCAAAACATCGTGAGGAAACTGGCATGTCCTAGAACCTTCATCAACCACCCGCACTGGGCCCGCGAGGTGGATTGCGGCCCACTCCCTCTCACAGAGAGGAGGCCTGTGTCCCAGCAGTGGGGACATTATAGGCTGATTAAGAGTGCCAAGTGTTAATTTCACTTAGCTCTATAGTAAGTTGAAAAAAAAACCTTTTCCTTACCTTCAAGAATTGAAAGAATTGAATTTAAATGAAACCTAAAATATATGCTGATAATATTATCTTTCAGTCTAGATGCGGTTGATTCAGTTATCAACAGGAACCACACACGAAAGACATATAAACATCAGTTCAAACATGAGTCATCCTCATCCTTCGCGGGAACTGTAACGAGCCTCACGTTGACCCCTTCCTTCGCCGTTGACGAAATGGTGTGGGGGAGCCCACACCATTTCGTCCTTGTCAGTTCAGGAGTAAAGCTAGAGCGGGATGGAATGATCCCGAAAAGGACAGCAATACGTGACTCACCCATGAGGTTTCAGGATAATGCCACTGCAATGTGACTCATACTTCTGTAAAAAATACCACAGACTTCCAAAGTAACACACTTTCACAGGAAATAAATACTTTAATTGCGGAAGTCCGTGCACGGCGGCGGAAAACGAAAATACAAATACCAAAGACACCGACTTCCGAAAGTAAAGTTTTTTTTTACTTTGCAGTGATTTTTCGAATCGGTGGTTTTTTTTGTGAAAAAGTTTTAATTTTTCACTTTTTAGTTGTGGTACGTACCTATCCCAAACAAAGTCGTATAATACGAAAACGTCCGTCCGTACGTCTTAAGAAAACGGCCTGATACTAAAGAAATACAAATAAGACTGATAAAGTTTCTGTTTAGTAAAAATGTTGAGGATATGTGCAATAAAGAGTGTGATAAGCTAGTTGCCATCTGTAAAATCATACCCATAGATAAAAAGTAGATTATTTGCTATGTCTGGAACATTATTATAATGATGATTATAAAGTTAATCTCAGATTACAGAGGTTAAAAATAAGTACAAAACACGTAGGGTCAGCAGAGCACAAACTGGTACAACCACAGATAACACATGATTATGGTACAAGAAGATCTAAGTATTTGGTACCTAAAGTGTTTAACAAAATGAGGAAAAGTACAAATTAGCAAGGGAGTACTTAAAGACAAAATTAAAAACATTATACTGGATAGCAAACAGAATTAAATACAATGTATAAGATTAAACCACAACAGTATAATATATAAGTAGTAGGTATATGCGGTGCATTGTCATAACAATGCACCGCATTACGTACGTAACTTTTACGTTTGATGGCGAGAGACGCTCTTTTACATATAAAAGAGCGTCTCTCGCCATCAAACGTAAAAGTTTGGCGAGTTTAGAGTTAAGTACACCCCTGTATTTATTATCATTAAAATAAAATAAAAATAAATAAATCCTTTCAACTAGAAAATGAATTTTCCAAATCAGTTTATGGACGGATCGAAATCAGTTTATAAAACGGAGTTCTCGAGGCAGCAAACATTTACAAAAAACGGGCTGTTTTAGTGTAAGCTGTAAAACTTTTAGCTTTTTGAGAGAAATTTAGTTTCTTGTTTTTCAAATAAATTGCTTTAACAAGAGCGCAGTTGGTATAGCACGGGGGTCACACTGAAAGTTTTTATAATAGGCCAGTAAGAAAAAAAGCCGATGAAAAATTTATTTAGATTTCGAATTATGAACTCCTTGGCAATCTGTAGTGTGTAAAGAATTCATATTGACATTAATTTGTTTTTACAAATTGGCGGCAATTTAAAAAGTGTGTCGTGGGTCGAAATGGATTTGACTACAGAACATTTTCGTTCAATGATTTATTACGACTTTCGTTGCGATCTTAATCAACGATTGCGATTGACTTCGATTAGCATTTCATGAAAAAGCCCCATCCCGTGCCACTGTTTACAACAGGTTTAATGAGTTTAAACTCACTGATGATTTGTGAGAAGGACGTCCTTTTACGGCGACTACTGAAGATAACGTGAGTGCTGTGCGGCTAATGATAGAATCTGATAGAAGGGTGACATATCAACTGATTCGGGCAGCTTTAGGCATTGGTATGAGTCAAGTACAAAAGTCTTATATGAATATTTAGGAGTCAGAAACCTTTGTACTAGATGAATACCTCATAATTTGACGGAAGAACAAAAACGCCGTCGTTTGGATTGGTGCCGCTCAATGCTTGAAAAGTATGTTGGAGGTGACTCGAATGCTGTATATGACATCGTCACAGGTGACGGATGCTGGATATATTGTTACGGACCCGAAACCAAGAGACAATCTGCGTAACGGATGTTTCCATTCGAAGATTTGCCGACAAAAGTAAAGAAGGGCAGAAGTCAAGGGAAAAAGATGATTGCCTCATTCTTTGGACGGACGGGTCATTTCGCAACAATTGTCCTAGAAGATAAAAATACTGTTACTCCAGATTGGTATGTCAGTCATTGTTTACCAGATGTCTTGGAAAATGGTAGACAGCAGCGCCCAAGAAGCAGGATCCTCGTCCACCACGACAACGCTCCAGCTCACTCCGCCGGACAGACCATCGAATATTTGTCCATCGAAAGTGTGGACTTAGTAAGTCAACCTCCTTACAGTCCTGAGTCCTTACAGTCTTGTGACTTTTATTAAGTATAGGAATTAGTTTTATGAACCCTGAAGATGCCGTGGCTGCGTTTGAAAAAGGCGTGGAAGAAATCCCTAAAGTAGAGTGGGCACACTGCTTCAGTCAATGGTTCCATCGCATGCGACAGTGCTTAGGAAAGCACGGAGACTACTTCGAAAAGCTATAAAAATATTAACAAGCTTCTACATCATTCCGTTTTTTACTATCTAAAAACTTGGAGAGTGACCCACTTCACGAGCTTTCTGAGGCACGGAGGGGTCTCGATATGTAAATATGGTCACCCATCCACGGACCGACCCACGCGGCTGTTATTATTTAGCCACGAGCCACTCCGCAAATAAATACTATACTACAATTAATTGATGCGACTGTTCAATGTCGACAAGTTACAAGTACTTAAAACATTTTTACCTTGCCGTAGCCTGTCCCCCTGGCCAGTAGAAGGCCCAGAAGGGGTCCTTAAACGGCACTTCCTCCTCCGTAGCTCTCCATAGGGGACAGTCAGGGGTGATCAACCTCAGTGCCAGCTCAGGAGTCAGGTGTCGGCGGGACGTCACTGTGTGCTTCAGTATCAGGGAAGCCGCTTCTTTCAGCATTGTTCCTGGGGAGAAAAGGGAGTATTAAGTTGCAGCTTCAAAAGGGGTGATGATGGGCGTGATCAGCCGGTCTGTTCTGTATATCACCGTGATAACTTAGGTGAAGTTGGTGGTGGGGTTTGTGGCTTAGTAATAAAATCAGCACGGGTCGATCGATACGGTTAAGCTACGTTTGCCGCGGTCCGTGGATGCGTGACCATCTTTACATAGCAAAACCCCTCCGTGCCTCGGAAAGCAAAGCATGTTAAGCCGTTGGTCCCGGCTGTCATTCGTGGATCTTTGACAGTCGTTACGGGTCGTCAGAAGCCCGAAAGTCTGACAACCAGTCGTACAAACCAGTATTTCCCAATAAATGGGTTGTGGAGGTCAGTTAGGCAGTCGCTCCAAGTTAAATACTGGTATTCAGCTACACCCGGTTAGGCTGGAAGTAGACCCCAAGATAGTTGGGAACAGGCTAGGCAGATAATGAACTTAGGTGAAGTCAAGGTCAATAGTGTCAATCCCTAGCATCAGGTGAAATGACAGCTCACTTCAAGCTGACCTCACCTAAGTTTTCACTGTGAGATTTTTACAGAATACTTAGACGGATTACTTAGTTGGTCTATTAGTGGTCATAAGCGAGACTGTTGAGAGTGGGGTCTTAAATTCCGATGTTAGGGTCGGGTAGTGTTTGCGAGAAAGTCCGAAAGGGTTACCGTGGCCCCTGGCACAGGCAACTATAGGAACACGGGTGGGTTTTAGTCAGCAAGAGTCTGACACGAAGACCGGGAGAAGTTATTTGACGATATCGCAACCAATAAAAAAAAATGGTCGGGTAGTGTAGTTGTCATAAGCGAGACTGTTGAGAGTGGGGTCTTAAATTTCGATGTTCGGGTCGGGTAGTATTGTTAGGTTTTTTTACATTAGGATTGTGCTCATTTGGTGGCAATAGGCTTGCCTCCTGTTACCACATGGATAACATAACTGGCATATAAATGTAGGTAACCTATACACCTTCGCTTGTGCCTCCCCCTTCGGGAAATTCAATCGTGATATTGTTATGTTCTAATCTGAAACTAATTAGACATGGAATTAGTGAGGTAAACCCTATACATTCGTCACAGCACAATAATTGAATAACCTTCTAAGATTTGCAATAAATAATGAAACAAGTGACGCTAGTAATTGTTTTTGTAAATTAACTTGTTTATAAGAGGCACTGATGTGACGTCAGGCATACTGATCAGTTGCGAGACAGTAAGGCTCAATATACATTGCCGCGGAACAGAATAGAATCGAATTTTTGTAAATAAATTAAACAAAGCATAATGAAATGTCGATAGTTCAAATTAGATAAATGAGATGTTAGCTGCTGGATTTCCGGGAATGCACGAGAATTCTGTGAAAACTCGCCACCTGCTTTTTGGCTCGTATCTAAGTTTGTACGTTACGCGATTGACATAAAGTTCATTTTGCTTTGTACAATATCGTTACAAAAATTCCAATGTATATTGAGCCTTATTAGGAAGTATGGAATAGACACAATAAACAATGTTGTGGTCTTGTATTGAAACATTGTTTTTTCAACCTTTTCATATGTTTTATTATTCCATAAATATTTTTGTTATTATTTTAAATAAAATACGTTTACCTTTCAATCGAAGTAGTAAATACATATTTAGATTTTCGTTTACTTACTTTATCAGTATAGAGTTGACACAGATTTAATCACTGCGCCTGAATTAAGTTTACAACGTTAGATAAGCTAGTATTGTGTGCGTTAGTCATTCGTACAAGTATAGTATCTATCTATGCGCAAGTTGTATGTTAAATTATATACCTTTTTGTTTGAGGGTGGGAAATCATCATAACTTCTCCCGCTCTGGGCGGAGCGGGAGAAGTTATCGTGTCAGACTTTTACTGACTAAAACCCACCCGTGTTCCTTCAGTTGCCTGTGCCAGGGGCCACGGTATCCCTCTCGGACTTTCCCGCAACCCTAGCAGGCGTCGGCCCTAGCGGACCCCGTCATTGGCGCTGACATCTCTTTGAGGCGCGCGTGGAACACAACGCACCGTCGACCCGGGCCTGGTCCTTATCGAACGGCAAGCTGCCCATTGCTCGCCGTTCGCAAGCCCAAGCCTACGGTGGCCGAGAATCGGCATGCGATTCCCGACGCCTAGGGCGTCTCCTGCGGCGGCTAGGGGCGTGAGGGCGCGAATTTTGCCTCTCCCTCACGCGTTCTTCCTCCTCCTTCGCGAGCATTACTGCTTCGCAGAAGGAGGTGACGGCTTCCCAAGCCCTCTCGCTCCGTACCATGGCCTGGACCGGACGCGAGAGATCGCCACCGCCAATCGCCTCCACGAGGACACGGCGGTGCTTCGCCCAAGCCGGGCAGACCTCCACCGTATGCTCCACCGTGTCCTCCGGGCGATCCACACAATGGTGACACCCGGGCGTTTCCTCCCGCCTTATCCGGAACAGGAACCTCCCGAAACAACCGTGTCGTGCCGTGATTTCGTGATTCCGCTCGATCGCCGATCCGATTCCGCTCAATTCCGCCCACAATTTTGTATTGAATTGATAAAATAAAAATTGTTTATTTTTTTTTTTTTATTAAAAGAAACATGTTATAAGTTATAACCTCTTGCCTGGACAAAAAATAGTTGGTACTTCCGTCCTTGATTGGTTGGTCAAATTGGTTATGGCGGGGGTTGGGTCTAGTCGCTGTAAAGAAATAATAATCCTTAAGGTGGTCATGCGTCAACTTTGTTGATAGTACATTCAAATTCAGTCTAATAATCATATCAATAGCATACGAGTACCTATAGTACTCCCACATTTCGCCAGTTATTATATTTCACGGATGCGGGGCCGGGCCTATTGCCATAAACCGGGCTCAAATTCAGACTCCGGCTTGCTGCGAAATTCTGGATGTAAAAACCCAATACGTAACACTTTCCCCGACCCGGGAATAGAAACCAGGACACCTCAGGAGTCGCGCTTGTGACCACTGGACCAATGAGGCAGTCCTAAAAATATCCACCATTTACCGCCTCCTAATGTTTCAATGGAAGTCGAGGCGCAACGCAATTAAAACAAGTGGTAACTGTTTGTATAACGAGTAGGTAATATCTTGATAAATGGGGCCACAGATATCTAAGAGGAGAATTACAATACGTGGGTCACACTGAAAGTTTTTAGAATAGGCCAGTAAGAAAAGCAGCCGATGAAACATAAATATTTAAATTTCGAATTAGGAACTCTTTGGGAATCTGTAGACGTGTAATGAATTCAATGACATTTGTTTTTACAAATTGGCGGCAATTTAAGAAGTGTCTGTCGTGCGTCGAAATGGATTTGATTTGAGCAATAAAAATATTAACAGGCTTCTACATCAATCTGTTATGTTATTTTCTTAAAACCTTCAGTGTGACCCACGTAGGTTCACTTTACATCTGGTGCGCAATTATAGACTTCGTTTACGCCTCGGTTCGCTGTCCTTTAGGATATTCACACTAGGCAATGTAAACAATACTCTATTTCGGGCGATTTGGTTGTCAATTCGGAGATTACGACCGTTCGATAAACTTACTATTGTTCTAAAAATAAGTATATTGTCGTACTAAATAACTTTGGGTATGTAAACCATACTCTATTTCGGTTGAGTGATAACGACAGTTCAATAAACATGTTCTAAAATAGGTGTATTTTAGGTTTTGATTTTGGAATGAGTTCTTGCACAAGATTGCATCAAATATCATAATGATAAAAGTATGTCAAAGAAATGGTGTTACTATGTCACACTCACATTGGCTGCATAATACCTCTACATGTGTACCTACAGTCGCCGGAACATCAGGTTATACGAAACTGTCAAATTTCTCCAAATGATTTTGAACGTCAAAATGTTGAAGGTTAAGTTCAAAATCGAATGAGAAAATTTGACAGTTTTTGGTAGCTTGACCTGCTGCTGTGTGTAGATACGTTTAACCCTTCGTATGGTGAACGTAGATCCACGCAAGACACAATGGCTTTTTAATTGTGTCTGTAATTACGGCATTCATCCGGTAAACGTGGTCAAGATCGATGTGAGAAAACTAAACAACTTTATTTACAATAAAATTCCCGACGTGATAAAAAATGTAAATTTAATACATTTCAAGGAAAAAATGAAATTACTAGGTACTTGTTGATAAATGTTATTATACTGTGGACGAATACTTAGATGACAAATTAATTTAATATGACATTACTGTATTGTTATTATATTTCTTTTTCATTAGCCACCGATCTGTAAGAGTGACATAAAATAATTGACATTAATCGTAGCTATTTTTTAATTTAAATTGTTATTGAAATAAGTTTTTAATTAATTTGTACTAAATTATATTTGAACACCATATTTGTACGCCTTATGGCATAAAATAGCGCATAGGCATAAATAAATAAATTATTATGACTAAGATTTAAATATTTTAATCATAGTCATATTAATTTATTTATTTGTTAACATACTTAGGTGTTTAAAAAATATAGATTAGATGAGATAGAGCGCTATGTTATGCCACGAGGCGTAGCGCACGGCTACAGATCAAGCTATAAATTTCCAGTATAAGCTGATCTCGCATTGTATAGGATTTCCTTACAATGTGAGATCAGTGTAAACTGGAAAATTATAGCTTGATGTGTAGCCGTGTGTACAAAATAATATGGTGTTCAAATTTAATTTAGTACAAATAAATTAAAATTTTATTTCAATAAAAATTTAAATTAAAAAATAGCTAGATACGGTTAATGTCAATTATTTTAAGTCACTCTTACAGATCGGTGTGATTTCACCGTCCAAACTTGTGGAATCTGCTTTCTAATGTGTTTATGAATGTTCCTTGTTGTAAGTACATACATAAACTGGCGTGAGTTTATGTATGTACCTACAACAATGGAAAATTCTTAATTCGAAAATCGTTAATTTGTAGTTTTATCACTTACTTACACGTTTTTTTTTGTGATTACAAACCTACATTTGCAATTGGAGGATTGACCGTAGAATATCCCAACTACGGAACCCTTCATTATGCGGGGTCCGACATACACCTGGCCGGTTTTTTTTTATAGCTCTTGTCACTGCGAAAAACTAGAGGAGAGAGAGTTCTCGTTGACGGTGTGAACAACGATCAACTATTAATATACGCATCTCTTTAACTGACGCGGGACCAACTTCTATTGTACGTTTACACATAGGTACCTACATAAATTAACTCAGGCCTTCCTCCCAAGGGGGCAGGCAGGAACTACATAACGCCACCTACTACGATCCTTACGCACTCCTTTTGCTTTATGATAAATGTTTTTTATTTCTGTAAGTAGGTTTGTACAAACACATTTACACGTCAATCATATTTTTTTAACTAGATGAGGTCGGCGTTTCCTATCTGACTACTCTGAGAGGAATGGTCGAAACAAACTTAAAGGTCACACACAGTCTCTTATAAAGTCCAGACAAAATTCATTTCCTTTTTTTCCATTGATGTGAATTATTTTAATTCCTAACGATACCGGAGATGTCAATTGTCGTAAAGGACAAAACACTACTTTTCAGTAGAGCCAAATTTTTTATAATGATACATCCCAAATTTTATAGTAAAAAATATCGAGTTAGTGCGGTTTAAAATCCAGGTCGTAAGTGGCTTTTTTTAAAAGATAGGATTATTTTAAATATAGCACTCGATAGAGCTCGCGACGCTGTTTCCAAATATAGGTATTTATAACTCATTTTCGGCAAAATGTCCTTTACGACAATTGACATTTCCGGTATCGATATATGCATATTTGCATAATCACAAATTTCTAGGAGATTATAGTTTCAATATTACAAGTAAATTAACGTTTTATTAGGTTTTATTTGATGTAAATAAATGGATATTGTTAACAATATCCATTTATTTACATCAAATAAAACCCATAGGTAGCATTCCACCACAGGAAAAAAACAACAAATGCTAATGTACTAGGAAAATATAAGATGAAGAGGTTTCTTCCAACATACGTCACTACGAGAACAACGTCATTGGTAATAGAACCTCGTTAGTTCGGCCAGGCGCTCTTGACGGTCATTGCGGCGCTACGGCGCAGATCACGAAGCAACAACATCGTGAAATTGGACAAATAGATCACGATAATATTTACTGTTTTGCGTAGTAGGTGTGTCGTTTTACTATTGTTTTCGTCTGAGAATCATCAATAACATCGTTATGTACCTAATTCTCTGGAACAGAAAGTGACTTCGTTATGAGAAGTTCTCTTTTTATTAGATTTTTTCATCCTTTATTTTAATAAAAGATAGAACAGATTCTTAATGATTATGTAATTACATTCAAGCCTAAAATACTAATTAATAAGCAATTTGAATCTATTTTAAACCTTAGAATTGTGTTGATTGTAGAACTATAGAAGATTGAAGACCGGACTAAGTTGTCAGTTTTGTTATAGGAACTGTATTTCGATTTATGTTTGGTTCTTATTTCAAAAACAAGTTCGATGGTTTAAACCATGTCTAAAGATGTCTTTGAGTCCTGCCATGTGCCATCATTTCATTGCCTGCTAAGTTTCCAATAAACTTTTATTGAGTTTTCTGGTAGCTTTAACAAAGAGATTTCTCTTCTCTCGGATCGGCATTAACTATGAGAATAACCGGAAAGAAAGCGGGGAAGACCTGGATGAG